>JAWNOT010000072.1:23457500-24122280 GCA_035045825.1 Drosophila eohydei | reverse complement strand
ACTACAAGCTTTATATTATAATTATTAATTTGGCATCTAAACCATAAACCTTTAGCATAATACTTTATCATTTTATGAATAAGAATTGCTTAAATTATAAACATTATAAGAAAACTTAGTCTAATAATTTTCTTTTTTAACATTTATTTAATTATGTGTATATTTAAATATATTATTTTTCATAAAATAATTAAATTGGTATACGAATGTTATATGTATAACGATCTCTGATATAAATAACAAGAAAACATCTTAAATACACATTTGTTTCGCATAAATTCCCGACTTCATATTAATATGAATGAAGTAATTTAAATACAATTTCGCTTTTCAGTTAATAATAGATAATTGGCTTAGTTAAACATGCTTGAATAGAAGTAGCTAATAATTTACACAGATACACGGTACACGATACACGATTTACACCATCAACGCTTGTCGTAATACTGACAATAACAACGGAATAAATTAATAATAATAAAATAATCAAAAATACATATCGTTCAATCTTCTAGAGAGTAATATTGCTCGGTTCGTCTGTTTTTGTTGTTCATTTGAGGTTAGTTTTGGTGTGGTTTATATATATATCAGAAAAGAACACGAAATGCAAATGTTCACACAAAATGTCTATTCGAAAACTAAAGGAATCGAGGTGAACGGAAGCACCGGACAAGACGGCTCCAATTGCAGCGACGTGGCAAAGCAATCGGCGGATGAATTGTAATCTCCTAATGTTTCCATAACCTGGCCCAGCGAGAACCTAGAAGATAGCCAATTGAGCCAATTAGACATGGTTTGATAAGCTAAGTGAAACACTTGCCAAATCTTTGGACAATTGGGATCCAATTTGGCAGCATCCTTGAGCATTTTTTCAGCCAGCCGTGGTTCGCCCAATATTAAATGCGTTTCGCCTAGAGCACGCAAGGCTTCGGTATGATTCGGATTGGCGGCAACGGCATTCAAGAAGCACTGCTTCGCATCCAGCCATTGCTCCAAGTAAACATGAACCTGACCGCGCTGCAAAGTGCATGTTAAATATGTTTTACTGTTAGTTACGATATATCTCACCATAAACATGATCTGATGCGAGAGTGGATATATTTGCGTGGCTTCGTGTATGCAATTGAGCGCCTCATTCGGCTGATCGATGCGCATATAGACATCAGCGAGCAGCAGCCAGATCTATATGAAACAAATATTAAATTAGTGAGTAGATATTTGAATGTATATCCTTTTATAGATATGCTCAATAACTAACCTCGATTTGCAGCATCCAGGGACGACGCGGTCCCGGCCTTTGTGTAAACGAGCTCAGCGAGCTGGCCGCCTCACTGAGAGCCTGCTCCACGCGCGATACTGCAGCGAGCGAAGCAGCATAGACAGAATCTTGAAGTTGCAATAACAAGTTGAGAATTACAAATGGAATCAAAGTGAAATATATCAAAATTCGAATTAGGGAGTATTAAAAACAGAAGTATATACAATTAGTGCCTAAGTTTAAAGAAAAGCATGCGACAGGATGCAAAAGTTGAGAGCATTCAAGATAGAACAATGTAAACAAGAGAAAATGTGAAAGGCAGCGAAAGATAGAGAGAGAGAGAACCGCAATGCAGAAGCATAAAATAAAGCAATTTGTACATTTGCAAAGATATATTAATATTATACTCTTCAGTTTAAGCTAAAACTACTAGAGATCAGCTGTAATTATATTAGCCTTTAGCAAACTTCATAGTTCTTCGAAAACTATTTGCATACGACATAAGTTGTGGACACATTTCGCTTATTACTGCTTAGATTCGTTAATTTGATAAACTCAAAAAATAGTTAAATACTTTGTCCCTATCTATGAATCTAAAATAGAATAGAAATGAAGAATATTAACTACTTCGAAATGTTTTGGATAATATGAAGATTAAGAATTAAGATTCAATTTACATATTTAAAGTAGATAAATATATGGATCGAACTCATTGGAGCCCAAGCCATACGGTTACGCAATATTATTGTTAACAAATTTCTTTATTGTCTAGTATAGGACAGATTGCAAATAAAAACAGCAATTAAAAAAAAATTAATGTGAGTTTTAATTGATCCTGAAATTTCACTTCTTTTTTTTTAGTTCAAAGTTCAAACTGCATTATTTTCCATATATGTATATGAAGTTTTAGTATTCAATTCACTTATATAATACTTGAGCTCATAGCTACTTTCTATCGGTCTATCGTCAATCGATCTATGTAATTCTGCATATACACGACATTAGCCTTTTAAGGGACACTTCAGCAGTGACTCAAATAAATATTAATATTAACAATTTCTACCAGATATCAGATTTGCAAGCGTACAACAAGGTCGACGCAAGCCGACGTTCGAGTTAAATTGGTTTAATTTGCAATTAAGACTTACAATTATGTTTTATGTTTTTATGAATTGGATTTTTTAGACAGACACATTCCGCAGAAGTTTGTAGTTACAGAGATGTAATAGATTTATATGTGTATGTGTAGGTATGTGTTTGGTATTTATACAGAATATATAGTTATTATTAGTGGCAGGTGTTGTTCTTGTTGTTGTTGTTGGGTCTATGGCGATGCAATCGCATGACAAACACTTACTCGAATCCTTGTCAGACATTTGCGATGAGTGAATCAAGTGGATGCCGCTCTTGGTGTCCGAATGCTTTTCCTCCTCGCCTGCCAGCTGCGCCTCATACAGCTCGCGCCAGACGGCGAGCATGTGCTGCACTGTGGACAGCGCCGTCTCGGCATCTTCCAGGTTCAGTTGGAGATGTGCCTTTACATGTAGCAGCTGCAAGTTATCGGGAAACTCATGCAGCGCATCCTCCACCACGCCCAGCGCCTCGCGCGGACGCCGTGAAGCTGTCAGCAGCAGAGCAAACAGATGCAGACAGGGTGCATGCTCCATGCGTAGAGCCAATGCAAAGCGTATGTGACTCAGAGCCTCGCCTAGCTGATTGAGCAGCGCATATTGCAGGGACAGATAGTACTCGGCCAGGTGGTCGTTGCCATCGTGCTGGACGGCGCGCTCTAAAGACTCTAGTGCTAATTTATTGTAACTATCGCGATCGCTTTTGAGCGTGGCCTGTATGGCCAGCTGCTGATGGCCAATGCCCACGAAGAGTTGGCTTCGGGATGGCCGAAGACCTGCGATATGAAATAGCGGCAAATGTAAATTATAAATCAACTATATTTCGTCCTGCACTCACCCTTAACTTCCCGCTTGAGCGCCTGCTGCGCATAGTCGAGTCCCTGCTTTACCGTCTCCAGACTCTCGTAGCAGAGGCGCGAGGCCAACAGACAAGGCAAAGGATCTCCCGGCGTCAGTTTAATCGACTCCTGCAGTACGCGCAGCGCATGCGCATGCTTTTCCGCGGCCATCAAACTAAGTCCGTATTGCCGCCAGACGTGCTGCTCGCCAAAGCTGAACTTGAGTGCCTTTTCGAAGGATTCGTTGAGCAGCTGCACCAGGCCCCAGCGTATCGTGGCCAGTGTCAGCAGATCGTAGACAGCCGTTACATTGCCCATGGCATGTTGCCGTGCTTGCTTAAACTCTGGACTTTGCGATAGTACAGTGTCCCGAACAGCAAGTGCCTCGGCAATCAGGAGCAGCAGAATGACCTCCTCCTGTTGATTGCGTGGCGTAAATTGCTGCCTGGCTGCATATTTGCGTGGCTTCCATAGCCGTTTGGTGGCGCCGCCGCCGCGCAAAGTACTGCCACCCGATTTGGTGGTAAAAGGAGGCGCATAGATTGTGCCCGACACTCCACGGAGCAGCACCTCGGCCAGCTGACGGGCGAGCGTCAAACGCAACGATTGCGTTGCTCGTGTCTCAATGGCATTTAGCATTATGCGATATCTTTCCACCGCTGCTTGCAGCTTGCCCGCCTTTATTAGAACGATGGGCGCCCGCTGCAGCGCCGTCTCCAGTATGGCGCCCATACGACGACTGACCTCCAGGGTTACACTGCTGCTCGGAATGGTGCTGCTAATGGCAAAGCTACTCGACGACTGCTGCACGCCGGCATTAACATTCAGTGTGGAGCCAGCGGTCGAGTTATTCGAGGAGCTATTACTTCCACTCACAATATCATATTCCTGTAGGTAGAGCAGACCCAAATCCGAGGCGCGCTCGAAGCAGCAGATCTGTGGTAAGGCGAACACGTTTGTTAAACTGCATTCAGTAAATATACTTAAGAAGCAGCTGTTGCTTCACGGTCTTACCATTTCCGTATCCTTCTCGGCCTTTTTGAACTTGGACGTGGGTTTGTATGCTTGCTGTTCCAAGCAGAGTCCCTTTATAGCATACGATTCGGCCAAGATCTTCAAGCTGCGCCTGTATCAAATGAAGTATATATAGATAATTATATATCTATACATTTAAAATAAATAATATATTAGATATATGAATTGTTTACAGCGTCAACTCCTTTTCAGCCAGCGTATTCAGCTCCGCCTTGATGAAGTTCTCCAGACTCTGCTCGTATTCGCCGCAAGCAAAGCAAAGCTTGGCTAGCAGCAAATATGCATCCAAAGCTATGCCCGCCTTCTGGCCACTCTCCCCCAAAGCTAGATTCAAGTAACGTCTGGCTTCAGCCAAGCCATTTTTGGCACGGCCAAAGTTCGATTCGGCGGCCACGGCATTCTCTTCCAAATAGCTTTCCAGACGTGCCTCGCCTACCAAAAAATTGGCCAAGCATTCTGTAAAGCAGGTTGGGAATTGACTGATTGATTTACTTTACTTTATTTTATTTTAGTTTCGTTTACCGTTATGTGGCGATCCCGATTTCAGCTCGTCCGTCAGCTCGATAACGCGCTGCCATTTGCCTTCGCTGCGACAGCTCTCAATGAGAGCCTCGACCTTGGTCGTGTTGGTGCGCGTGCGATTGGCCATAACGGTTAACTAGTTATGCGGCCAGCACGTTTGTCGCTTTCCAATTGGTATTCTAATTTAAACTTATAATTCAATTACAATTTTCTGCAATACACTTGAACGCACAGTAGGTGTAATTAAAAGTGCAGCGTTGCCACCTGCTGGGATTCCAAGGTTACGCGAACGTTCTCTTTCTTCTTACGTCACACACTCAATATCTATTAGTATATAAAATTTTGAATGTATTTTCTATGTATAATAGCATTTAATATTGAAGCCATTTAACTATGTTTTAAAATGCCGGTCTTAATAATTAATTGTCTTATAAGTTTTAAAGGAACTGTTGCCCCATTCAACCTATGACATCATGCATTGTGGAACACGGCTTACACGGCTTATATGAACGTGCACAAAAGGTTAATCTTCTAACTACTTTCATGGGAAGGCTGCCACTGCATTAACAGCTGCTTGTCAAACCCAGTCATTTTTAGCTCTTCTCAAAATAAATTTTAGTATTTTTCACTCAATTATTTGAGATTTTTTTGCTTGTGCAGCACAGCCACTCCCAATGCAGTTCCCATTTTGTTGTTGTGTGATACGCATGCTTTGTGCTCGAATTTTCCGTAGAATATGAAATAAATATAAATGCGGCATAATAGTGACAACATTTAACATTTTTAAAGCGTGCAGCTTGTGGGCTAAACAAATAAAAAAACGAAAAAGCAAAAGTTGACAATTTAATGTAGAAGGTGTTAAATTAACTATTAAAATTCAATTGTGTTTTATTAAATATTTAACTGTATTTAGCTGTGCAGCACTTCTAAAACAAACGGTAAGACGTTGTGTCTGTTTATATTTTGCAATTTAGCTAAAAGCACAAATACATGCGCACTTACGCCCCAAAGCGCAGTGTGACCGTAAATGCCATGCGTATGTAAAAGCGAATGTGTGTTTGTATGTTTGCGTGTGCCGCCGTTTGGGCTAACGCTCAGCTGTTCACTTAACTGTTTCCTTGTTGTTGTTGTCGTCTGTTGGCTGCGGACGCCGCAATCAATGCATACACACATATACAGGAATTATATATACATGTAAAATATATATATAAATGAGAGTCTGTATGTGTAAGTGTGTATTCAGCCCACTTCTGAGAAAGTGAGAGTATTTGTGACGTGCAATTAATTACGTGTATTTATTGCAGTTTATTCATTTGATTTAAAGCAACAATCGCATACACACAGACCTTCATAAGCACTTAACCATAAGCCCTTCTTATTGGAAAGCTGTCATACACACGCACATGTGCTTTCGATTTGCATTTACCGCTTGCTGGCATTTTAGTCAAGTTCAATTATTGCAATTCGTAATTTTTATTTTCTGCCAATTTTACGCTCCATTTGACCAGCAAAAAAGAGCGCGCTCAGCTCTTATCGCGTGTCTTGTCGAAGTTTAAGCTAATTGCCTGAGCTTTTTGCATGCCATTTCGTTGACTCGGCCCATTTGCAATTCATTGCATTTTCTAACAATAAAAGTAACAAATAATTACATAAAACAAGCATTTGAATGCAAATTAGAAATATGTCAAATTAAAAGTAGGGATTTGACCGAAAATTCTTCAGTCAATGCCCGCCAAATTTAAATCAAAACAGAATCCGAATAGCGGTAAGGGCTGACATTTTGAATGTGTATTGCGTGTATGTATGTTGCCCTGACTGTGTGTGTGTGTGTGTGTGTGTGTGTGTGAATTCTCAACGACGATTTTACATATGCTTGTGACGTAATGACAATAATTACAAAGCGAGTAAGCAGTCTAAAAGTCAGGGAGACGAAAACATGGGCAGTACAAGGATGAGTAGAAGTATCATTATGCCAAATAAAAGAGTACACAGTGGTAAGCAGCTGTTGAAAAACGTGTCATATAGTGTTAAGTGAAAATGAGCATAAAGCTGCTAAATCAGAAAATTAACAAATTTGCTGCAAAACTAAATTTTTTTTTAGATATATATGTATATGTATGTATATTTTAGATATCTGTGTATGTATCCAATTCACTCCCTTCAAGCGATGTGAATGAACAGAATTTATATAATATATATATATATATGAGCACGCGCTCATCTCTAATTTGAATAAGCACACACAGAAGCTGTTGCACTGTGCAACAAGCAGCTCTATTGCTTTTCGCAGCTCTGGTTGCTTTGTGCAATGCCAGCAGGTGGCTACGACTTGGGTGAATATAGGGTGCATGGGGATGGGAAGTGAACAATTGTTTAGTGCTAAGAGAGGCGCCATAGCCGTTGCTGCCATTAGAGAAAAACATGCATGCTGCGCTTAACGGAATATGTTCGCCAACGTCGTCGCTGCTCAAGCGCAGTCGAAGATGTGGGACACAGACAAAGTGGAAGAACAGTGATGTGAGACAGGCAGCAACACAACCAGTGCAGAGAGTGTGTTAAAGCGTTCGCGAATCGAAATATGTCGGCTTGCTTACCTAATATATCGTTCTCTCTTTGACTCTTTTAAGTGTGAAACATTTTGGTATATGAAACGAACATTTGCAGCTATGTTTTTAAGGAGTGCAGTTGTTAATGCTGCCGCTGCTGTGCAAGCTCCTCTTGTTACCGTTTTATTTTTTCTGTTTCAACAATTGTGTTTTTTCGTTTGCTCTGTGCATCTCTGTTTACTTTTGTTGTTATAGCATCACGTTTTGTTGTTTGTGAGTTTTTTATTTGCATGCGACTCTTTGGTTTTGCGTACTCGTATTCATTTGCTTGTTGCTTTTTTGGCAGGTGCCAACCTCAGAAGCCAGCTCCCTCCTTGAATTCACAGCACGCTTATTATTTTGGTACGTCAGTATATCTTTCGATTTGTCTTATGTATTTACCCTGTAAAACTGCGCTTTAAATATTTAACCATGTAGTAATAAACTAACATGAAATATTTACAAATGAAATGGATTCTATATAAATATATATATATATCTTACAGGATAGCTAATAGTTGGGCAGATAGGGGAAAAAGAAAAAGCATGTACATATATTCACATGTTACCTAAGATCAGATAAAAATTAATTTCCAGGGTATCATTAGCTGGTCATTCTCAGACATTACCTGCATTAGCCTTCCAGTCACGCGTCTGCTGCGGCAACTTTAAGCACGTAACTCTGCCATTTAATATGTACATATATACATTCACACATATATTTTGCGCGCCATTTTATGTGCTCTCGCTGTGCCTATGCTGTCTGGCAAGCACCCCCGCGTCAATCCTCTCGTCGCATAACATGTTCTCTTTAGCATTTGGATGGACACATCTGCTGCCGCCCGTTACCCTTTCTCTTTCTTTTTCACAATCTTCCTCTCTTCAAAACTCTTTTCGGTCCGGCACTGTCGCGCAACGCTTAGCAAATTACATGTTGTCAAACGCTTTTCTTGTGTTTTTTGTTTCTTTTTCGCATTTTCTTTTTGCTCTTTAATGGACCTTTGAAGCTAAAGCTAAAGCTTTGATGACCTCGTTTTTTAGATGGCATTTGAAAAAGTCTCTTGCTCTGCTCCCCCATGGCCTGCCTCTATTTTAACGTAAACTTTGATGACAAGCGATAAGGTATTCAGCGGTGGAACATTTCTGGGCTTGTATTCAATTTACATAGGATTTTTGCTCTCATTATCCATTTTCATACACAATCACGAACTGAAAGAGTATATTGGTTTAGTAGAATGTCTGTTCGAACCGTGAGTTCAAAACCGATTTAACGGCCCTTTCGTGGCGTGCTGTATCGAAAATAACCCGTTTTCTCACAGTTTTGGATCCGTAGCCCCTTCATTTAACAGTTGTATCACTGGAGGCCTCTTCTAAGCATTGTCCAAAAATTAGATGTCACAATCTACTAGGCACACACAACAGCTGAGAGCTTTTAGACCGTTAATGAGTATTCTGTAGTCGGTAGCACCCGGTGGCAGCGTTCTTACTTTTTTTTCTTGCCATGGTTTCGTTTGTTCGTCTGCCGTTGCCAGTCTCTTCGTCATAAACAAGTGCCAAACATAAACATGGCATACATTTGCCGACTCACACACTCGAAATAACACATACACGCACTTATCTATCAGCATCTTGCGCTCTGTTTGTAACGACCACGCTCTCCCAACGCAGCATATGCCTTCTCTTATCCCATACTTTCTTGCTACAGCGCGACTATCAATAAAGTTCGATTTCGCTGTATGTGCGTGTGTATAAGCGTATATGTGAGCATGTTTGCATGTGCATGTGTGTGAAAAGCTCATAAATCAAGTTAAGCAAAACAAAAGAAAAAATTGAGAACTTTTGTACTTACAGTGCCGAAAGGTAAATACTCTGATTGTTTCATAGCAGATTTATATATTTAAATGTGAATAAATCTAAAAAAAAAAAAATATTTTGTTTTATTTGAAACATACTTAAGCATAAGTTATAAGTTAGCTCAGATATCATCTTTACTTTTATTTTTTACATTACAGAATCAATACGCCTTTGGCAACTATTATAACACGAATAATACAGGGTAGCAACAAACAAAACTAATAAATTTATGTTTGGCCACGTTCTATGCCAATATTTCTGCCAGAGCCACCTACATCTACTACTATTATCTACCTCCCTTTATCTATCTTTCTATTATGATCGCCCACTCTCTATGTTCCGCTGGTTCGCAGTTCCTCGCTGTTGCGATTACAGCAGAGAAAAAGCGCTGACACAGCTTAAAAAAAAAAAAAGACAAACAACAGGAACGATGACGACGTTTGACGTTAGCGCTAACGTCAACGGCGACGTCGATGTCGACGTCGACTTCACTACTGCTGTTTTATCTTTTCCTTTGCTATTTTCAACATTTGCAGCAGAAATATACAAATATGCATACATGCTATTACATTCGTTTGTATACATATATGTATATTCACATATATGTGAGTGTGCATTACATTTTGGAGTTGAAAACTTTTTGTTGTGCTTTATTGCTTAATATTTCATAGTCGCTCGACTCTTGCTGCTGCCAATAAAAACAAGAGCAGTGTAGTCGGGCGCAACCGACTATATATACTCTTTCAGTGTCCAAATAGAACTATATTTGTTATAAAATAGATTTTATGCAATGTGTAACGCCCCTTATAGATTTATCTGAGATGGAGGCGAACAGGCGGCAGCCTTATTAACGGAGAATAATTTTTTTTCCGTTTGCACAGATACTGCACAAAACCAATATACCCTATTCACTTTGTGAGCTCGCATAAAAAGTTATGGCATCCCCACCTTTTCCACTCATTCGTCTTCTTGCCCTTCCACATTTAATTTTGCCTGCAATTTATTTGCAGAAGTTCGTTGTTATTGAGTCAATGTCGACATCTGTGTTAATGGGTGTGAAAGAGAGCGATGATTATAAACGTTTAAAGTTTTGACTTGCAGTTTGCAATTGAAATCGAAATCGAAATTGTTATTGCTTACTATATAAAAAATGTGTGTTTTAGTTTTTCATATACTCCTCGTCTAAAGTTTTTCCGTTTCATTTCAAAATGACATCAAAAACATTTTGTACATAATTTATAAGAACAACAACAAAACTTACGGCTGCGTCTGAGTCAAATGCCCGAAGCGGTCAAAGAAAACAAAGCAAATACCAACAACAATAATAAGGAGCATGAATGAAAAGCAGCGCAGCTGCCGTTGCTTTAGTGCGGGGCGAAGCGCAAAACTAAAAATACGAATTTATATGCAAAGCATTTCAACTTGCTTGAATTTCAAACATTTTTCGCCAGCTTCATTCCTGTGTCATGCCTATTAATGTACCAATGTGTGTGAGTCACATGCATACACATACTTATATATCTATATATATATATATATATATATATGTGTGTGTGTGTGTGTGTGTGTGTGTGTGTGTATTTATGCGTGCGAGTGCCTGTGTATGTAGCTCACAGCTACAATCGAGCGCGCCTGCAACGCTAAATGACATTTGACTGCGTTGGCGGCAGTCTTCGGGTATATGTATATGTATTGTGTGCGTGTGTGTGAGTGTGAGTGTGAGTGTGTTTGCGCTCAGTACCTCCCATCTCCCATTTGTCCCACTCAGACCGCAGTTGTCGCCCCACTTAGCGCTCTCCCACACAGACGACTTTTATTTAGTTTGTTTCTCTACTCTCATATTCATTTGCATTTTTTGTGCGACGATGTCGTCGGCATCATCGTTGTATGGAATTTTATTTACTTAACGTATTTTCAGTATACAATTCTGTTTGTTTTGATTTGTATGCAACAAATACAGTCTCAATTCTGCTTTACACGATTTATAAATTTAATTGATGTGTGTAAATATAAATTATTTCAAAAACTAAAATTTTAACTAAATATGGATAAAATAAAAATATGGAACTAGACTTTTTATTTGGCTCCTATATAATAGCAAACATAATGCTTGATACGCTACGGAATTGAAGCTTGTTCATCTATGGTCACCTAGTAGGCACATCCCTGTGTGCTTTTAATAAAAAGAGACATTTCGGTTGCTGCATTGTGTTCTCGTATAAGCACTGATGGGGGGAAACGTCGAGTACAGTTCAAGCTTAATAAATGAGATTTCTATTAGTTAGTAATGAATTATTTAAAATAGATTATTTATTTTGATGATTGCAACTTTTGCATATTGAATGGATTGCCCATTATTTATGCATATAAATATTAAAAATGTTAATTAAATAAGAAAGAATTTTCAAATCGGTTCACTTAAGTTGCGATCCACTGTACTCACGAAGCAACTGATTTAATTATTGTGCACTATGTATTCCATGCCAAGGGCCAATTTATTATAATGCAAGCGGACAATCAATACTTGCATAAATGCTTATACACGTACGTACATATACACAAAGACACATACAGCCATTTGTTCAGAAGAACCTTTGTCAGCTGCGGCTTCAATCTATGCACATAATTTCACTTTAAACTTTTTACTGACAAAACGTAATTTACCGCTGTTCCATTTCTTTTTCATTGTGTGGCTTGTAGACAAACGCTATTGAAAGAGCGGGTACAACGGAGAGAGCAGAAACAGCTTACTATTGCTGCTTTTTGCCGATTCTTTTTGGGTTGGTTTGCGCCGCTCTTATTGTTGTTTGTGTCGCTGTTTTTTGTCTTGTATCTTGCACATATTTTTAATCCACGTTAGCTGCGTAGCGGCATATTAGCGCACAGCTTTTGCTTGGCCTTTTGTTTTCAATATGTTTACAAATATGTAAAAAGATACAAATGGATAACCTTGACAAAACGGCAGCAACTGAAATAAATAGAGGTCTACATATCCATACACACACCCATATGTACATATTAGAAATATTCATTAAATGAAAATCTCAATATGGGATAATCAATTTTTTAATATTGTGTTGTGTCAATACATAAATCAACATTTGGTGGCGACTGGCCAATGAACCTTTGCTGCCGCTGCTTAGTTAACAAATAAAGCTACAAGCTGTTAGTTTTTATTATCTCAACGCATTGGCAGCAACAGAAGCAGCAGAAGCGACAAGCAAGCAATAGTAGTAATAAGTGGAGAGGGAAAGAGAGAGAAATATAATTTTTAATTATCGCAAAACGTAAAAAATAACGCCTACTTGGCAGTTAGTTTGAGGCTAGTTGGGGCAGTCCGTGAATCAGGCGAGGCGATTAACACGTTACACACATTTTCAATTTCAATAATAAAAGAAAAGTAAAACCAAACACAAAAACATTCACAACCATACAGACACGAGCGCACGCACTCGAACACACGAAGCAACTAGAAATAAGCTGCAAAACCAATCGCAGCCCAAGCGACGATGATTGTGAAGTTGTAACCCAGCAATGCACAGTGGGTGTAGCATTGGAATGAGTGAAAACGAAAGTATAATTGAAATATTTTTTTAAATCTAGTATAAATAGGAAAATATAATGACCAAAATACAAAAAAAAACTTAGTAAATAGGTTATTATTGTTTATTATTATTATTAATTATTAAATAATATAGTTATTTTTTCGTAAACACTGTGACGCTAAGAGCGACCGCGCTGCTTGGCAATTTGACTGCCTCAACGTAAACGACGGCATCGTCAAGTGAGCGCGCTATAACTTTGACAACGATAAATTGTGGTATGCTGGCCGACGTTGCTGTCGACGTTACCCGCCGTCGTCGTTCGTTTGCCTGTGAACGAAAGAGCGAGAGCACTGTAGAATGAGAGAGAGGAGAGTGGAAAGTGCGTCGTTTGCCTCTCTACGCTTTAAATTCGTTTGCATCGCATACTGCGTTCGTTGTTCTTCTTCTCTGCACTTGTCGTTTATTGTCGTTGTTATTGTTGCTGCTGCTTCTGCGGCTGAGGCTGCTGGTGCACCTCTACAAAACACACGATGTGGCAATGGCGGTTTACTGAGCGCCGTTTAATGTGCGCTTATCACATTTGCTATTTATGGTTTTGCTTGCAAAATTAGCTTTTTTCACTTTTCGCTTTGTGATAACATAATACATGCGTCACACACAAGCACATGCACACACTTGTAGAAAAGTAACTACACACAGTATACGATCATACACGTATCCACACACATGCACACACACATACTCACACGTAGAAGATGTAATGTAAACTTCTAACGTGAACTTTAATATATAAATATATAAAAACTTACTGCTTGCTGCGGTTATTGTTAATACTTATATTCGTTCATGAAATCAAAAGAGAAAAAGGCCTTTGAATAATGTCCGCCCTGCTGTCCGGCCAGCCATTTTGTCCCTCTTGCAAGTAGAGACTGCAGTGCGCTCCCTTTTACAGCAAAAAAAACTAAAAATTTTGCTACACATCTTTACTGACTTTGAGTGCTCGACTTGTAGATACCCTGATCACCCACCGATCTGCATTTATAAATATACTCCACAGATTATATATGTACATAGATACGTAAAGCACATGTAGATACATTTATAGAATAATAGAAACGTATAAAAAATTTTAAGTAGTGATATTTATACTCTCCAGATGATTCGCGCTAATACCTAAAGCACAATAAAATATGCTATTTAAATAAACAATTAATTAATCTGGTAGGGGTGCTCGTCTTGCTTTTAAAAGTACTTGTATTTAATTTATACCTAAAAACGTCTTCAAATCACCTGATTCAGGGTATCTTCTAGTTGGCCACCCCTCACTAGAGCTTTCTTATTTGCCTTCTTTTTCTGTTGTTACAAGAAGTTAGCGCACAGTGGATTAATTTGCTATAGAAGCTAAATAATTTGCAATGGAAGGAAACCAGTTTTTTCCATTAAAATATTTAAAAATAAACATTGTATTTTTTTCGATATAAATATATGGAACGTCAAGCGTTTTAATTACAGTGAAACAAAATCAAAAATAATTAGCGATTGTTATCTATACTATATAAATTATCACTGATATATGAAGAGTGTCATTGCCTTTAAAGGAACTTTTCACATTTTCTCTCAAACACTTGGAAATTTACGTATAAGATAATTTGAACTGTAAAAAGTAATAATTGAACCACTGTGTTCTGCTGCAGTTATTCCCTGCCCTCTCTTATCGTTCGTTTGGTTTGTCAATAATGCAATCAGTTGTGTAGTTTGATTAAAGAAATATTATTATTATTATTATTATTATTATTTTGTTCATGCATGTGTATGTGTGTATGTGTGGATTGTGTCACAATTTGCGGTTTTGAGTTATATACATACATACGTGCTGCTTACATGCATACATACACACATGCACACATACAACCTTACAAGCAAACTGTGCTGCCTAGTTGAAGAGCACATCTTCTTTAGGCAATACATACTTATATATGCACATACATTCATAAACATATATGGATAGCCGAATGCAATTTCTATTATTGTCAAGAACGTTAAAGTTGTAATTTTGTTTGACTAGAAAACTTATGAGCGAAGATAATAAATTCAAATAATTTGTTTTCTCCACAGTGGTCCGACCAATGGGCGATATTAAAAGCTGATTGATAACGGTAAGTCAAGATTTTTAAAGTAATTTGATATATTGATACTCAATTGATGGCAAATTGTAAAGACTTTTTATGTCTTATTGTTTTTAATTTTACTTAAGCTAACCTAAATTGATAAAAGCATATAAGTAACTTTAGGCCATTTTGATTTTGATTTATATTTCGGACAATGTCTTGAAAATTCACAAAATAAGTTCAATAGGACATAAAGGTTATTTAATACCTTTAGCAATTATAATTTGACTAATTTGAAAGGTTGTCAAATAACGATAATAACTTGATGCGTAGCAAAGACGTGTAACGAAATTAAATTAAGCCTAATTAACTTAATACATTGTTTATGAGCGCCCATGTAAGTGTGCGAATGCCATGGGTTAAAGATGTACTCATACACATGCGCCCACATCAATACACACACTCAAACACATGCATTTGTGTACAGTGAGTGCTCAGAGAACTTGAAACCGAATCAAAAACTTTGTTCCATTACCATACCATTCCATTTTTGCCCAAATAATCCAATTAGCTGTCACACGGTTGAAAGGAAAAGATATAAATACACGAAAATTATAAGCAACACGTAGGCAGAGAGAAATTATGCCTGTGCAAAGTTTGGATGTATTTGTTGTTGTGATTGTTTTCTGCTGGTTGCACTCTAAACAATTTCCATATGCAGCAAATGCAAAAATAAAAAGTAAAATAAAAAAACCGAAAGCAGCAACTGCAGCAGCAGCAGCAGCTGCAGCAGTCATGTGCAGTGTCCTGGGAGCAACAGCGGCAGAAGCTGCAGAGCAACAACAACAACAACAATGTAGACAAAACCACCGCTGCGACGCTTTTGGCACACAAATCTCAATTTAAAACAATCAAATGGAATGAAACAACACAAAGTATAAAAAAATCACAAGAACAACAACAGAAACAACGGCGGCAACAGAAAACGACGCAAAACTGTAAACAAACGAAATATGTACAACTACATATACACAGTCAAGTGATGGCATATTCACATGCATACCGACTGCCGATGTCGCAATATACTCACACATACAATCTCACTTACTCACACTAATGCAGAGCTGCCTGCCTGCCTACTGTTTGTTCACCACACTCGGAGCGTTGGTCTTGCCGAAATGTCTCACCGTCGTCACGTCGTTGATGCTTGTCAGTCGGTCAGTCGGGAGGTCGTTTCGTCGTGTTCATGCGTTCCGGTTCAATCGTCTACAACGTAACGCAACGCCTTGGCAATGAAACGTTTCAGTTTCTGTTAAAACGCGAATGTGTTTAGTTCGTCAGAGCTGAACGGCATTTATTTGAAATTTTTTTGCGTACCGCAAACACGAACGCCGAAGCAGCTGTAAAAAGACCGACGGTAAAACAAATATAAATTAAGCAGAGCATTAGTCGTGCGTAACAAAGTGACTAAACAGCCGGCCTTAGGGCACGGCTAATAAAAGTAAATAAACAACAGCTAAAATTGGCAGTCGCAAGTGTATTGTCTTTCTTACACAACTACATACATACACACAGGTTTGTAAGCATTGGCGTTCAAATAGTATACGTGTATATATAAATACATTGAGCTTAAGTGTCTAAAGGCAAGGCCAAAATAACAACAAAAGTAAAAAGAAGAATCTGTGTTTAAAAAGCGCATTGCTACAATTATTGCAAATATTCGGTGTTTGTGCTGCTCTCGCTAGTTTCGTCTTTACTTTGCTGCGGCGGCGTCGACGTTCGCAATGACATTTGCACGCACTGTGTGATTAGTATCGATGAACATGCTAACAATTTTTTGCGCACCATGTGGGGCATTTTGGTGTGCGTTTGTTAAACAGTGCGTGAAAACGAGCACTGGCAACAACAAAAACAAAAGACAATTCTATAAATAAGAGCAAGAAATATTTATCAATAAATAAATAAGAAAAATTGAAGTATGTTGAAAATGAAATGTGCGTAATTCTGGTTTGATCTTAACAGATTCAAAATAAATAATTGAAACATAAATTTGCAAGTATTTGTCACAACGAAGAACACGTTTAAAAACGGTTTACAAATTAAATGCTGTTGATACAAATACATTATAAATGTGAATAAATCATGTTTCTTTTCCCAGTGTTTCATTGTGTGCTTTCTAATTGCTGACACGCCAAGACAGCATCAATTCTGCGGTGTAAATAGCAACATTGCCAAATTAAAAATAACTATAACTACAGTGAACACTTTCCATTTGGAATGCTTCGGTTTCAAACGCTTTTCCTGAGAAAAAAATTACTATTGTGTATTCATAACACTATGATGAGCATAGTTTTAGGATAATCATATAATAATAGTGAACGTAAAAATAAATAAATTTAATAATACGGTAATAATAAAAAATAATAAAATGTAATTTAATGTTTATTGAACATTTCTCAATAATAAATTAACAAGGGTGCTCTAGTCGAGGCGGCATGTCTAGGAGATATATATCACCCTGCGAAGAGGTGTTATTTCAATCATACATTGGATGCATGCACAATCCAAAATATACGAAATATGCGTGTTCTTACTGAAGTACCCGCAATGAATTAGGAGTTTCCATCTCTTATGGTATTTTTTTTTATCGAAAATAAGGCAATGGCATGAATTATCGAATAATAAAAAGATAAGCTCCGACGTTTGGTATACACAAGGAATATATTTAAAATAACTAGTTGGACGGACATGGACAAGGCGGAAATTAGAAATGGAATACCACAGTTTTTTGTAAATAGATTAGAAAAACATTAAATGATGCTTATGAGTATACAATGAGCAATTGGGTATATAATTAATATTCACCCTAGCCTAATTAATTATAAAATACATAATTGTGAATTACCCACACTTATCATAGTGCCATTTGTATAAGTATATATTATTGTTTATGCAGACGTGGTTAAAAATGTGTTGATAATAAACCCAACCCGTGCTCCCCTCCCCTCCCCTACTCTTTCTGGTAATTCAGTTTGCATAAATTAGGCATTTGTAGCATATGAGTGCAGCAATAAAAATGTGGACGAAAAAGTAGCAAAGCGCAAAAAATTGATATGTGCTTTGTTTTTTGTTCATTTCATATATTGTTTTTGTTGTCTTTGATTATTACACACAAGTAATTTTAATGAAGTAGAACTAATTTCTAATTAAAAGCAACATAAAAACAAAACCGAAGCAAATAAGGCAAACTAAATGCATGAACGAGACACGAAATAAAGAAAAAAATAACTAAGAAAGATCTAGTTGATGTTGACCGACTGGGCAATACCCTGCACAACTACCGATCTGCCTTCATAAATATACTCTATGACACTTGTATCTGTAGCATGGAAATCACATTTGCCACGTGCTTTTGCCAATTGGTCGAATCGAGTTACTTAATGGATTTTAGTGAAATTTTCAGCATATATATGTATTTTGTGGGGCCTTTCGCTGTTACATAAATCATCACAAAATCATTATACCCTGATCTCCCAATTTCAGTGAGTTTTTGGGTATAAAAAGAAAACAAGGACAAGCAACGCATCCACGAAACTAAAGCGAAAAGACAGCGGCAGCTAGTGAGATAGCGACCTGAAGCTGCTTAGCGGCGGCGCTGCCAGCGCCGACGTCTGCAGCTATGGCAACAGCGGGCAATAACGAGTTTAAAGGTCCGCTAGCTTGAGCACAGCGTACTTACACACACACACACGCAGACACACACACACAAACTTACACACGCGCACACAGTGGCAGACAAACAGGCAGACGAACGTAGACAGAGAGATAGAGAGAGAGAGAGAGCGCGAGAGAAAGAAGACTTTCTCTGTCACAGCGTAAAAGTTCTATACTTTTATGCTTTTATTTTTGACAGCCCAAAAATAATCGCATTTTGATAAGAAAAAAAATGAGAAGCGTTTCAACTCTCACTCTTTCGTTCTCTCTATCTCTCACAGAGTAGAAAAGGTGAAAAAATAACAGCGAAACGGCACAGCAGCAGAGGTAAAGCAGCGCTGTAACTGCGCTGCGTACAACTTATATTTTCTTTTAGTGCTCGTGCTGCTTTGTGCTTGCAAACAAATAAAACTGGTTTTCGACTCAATTAAACAAACCAAAAGCAAAAACAAAAACAAAAATAAAAATAAACAAAAACGAACGAAGAATAAGAAGACATTTGTATGTTTGCTGTTGCCGTTGCTGTTGTCGTTGCGTTGAACTAGAGCTGAAAAAGTAAAAAAGTAAGCGCGGGAGGTTAATAAACGACTGTGTTGGAAAGTGGGCGGGGTGGGGTGTACGATAACAGATATGCACGTTAACACTGTAAAGTATGTCGAATTAGTCGCGTAAATACAAAGATGTCGAAATATCAATGAATATTTCGGACAGAAAAAAACAAAGAGCGCTCTACTTGGGCCAACTCGTCTAGGCTGCTCTGAACTCAGCTGATATTCCAATCTTTGTTTTTAACGAATTAAAGAATATTTATTCTTTAGTCAAATAAAAAATTAACTATTTGAGTGCTGACTTAAAGCCAAATGTTTAGTTTGGCATTTAGCCTAAACAGCTGCTGGTTGTCATGTCCTATGTCATGGCAGGTTCTCTCGGTTACGCCATTCTTTAGAACGCTCTAACGCATGGCATGCATGCTCTGGGCCCATGGTAACTCTGGGCCAAGTGCAATGATCTTTAGGTACACTCTGCCGTTAACTTATATAACGTGCATAGCAAACAACGCGCAGTTAACCCGTTGACTACGTTTGGACTGCAGTATGGAAAGTTGATTGTTTAATGGGATTTTAAATCGAATTTGCAGAGCGCGCTAACGATAGCAATCCCACAATAAATTGGATGTTTCCATTTTCTGTAGCATTCAAATTATGCTTAATAACGAATTGAAATTATCGATAAGAATATTGAATGTGTTATCGAAAAACAATGAAATTCAAATTTCAAATTTGAAGACTAGCTTCACTGTACTAGTTGTACAGATTAAGAATATATATACTTTCTGGGGTGTGTCACGCCTTCCTCTGCCTGTTACATACATTTTAATGTACCCGTTATACCCCTTCCATATTCAATGAGTTCAGGGTGAAACTTTTGCATCTTTATTTCATAAATGTTAAAAGTTTGTAAAGAAAGTGCTTAAAAATTTCAAGTATATCAATTTATATTGTGCAAATATTCATGTTTATTGGCTTAGCCTTGCCATGTTTAAGCTGTTGAGCACTGCTCTAGGTCTGATGAACACTAATATAAATAAATTGCATTCAAATTTAGAGCCCAAGGCTTGAAATTATTTTCTTTTCATTTGCATCATTCAATGAAAACGCATTGTATTAATATTTGTGGTACATTATTAGTTAAACATTTTATTTCTAGTCATAAATCTCAACAACGTAAAACTATGAATAATTTTCCTCAATATATTTATTTGACTTGCCTTTCCAATTGAAGGTTAATTGAAGAGAGCGATGTGGGCTGCATTGTCTTCAATTTTGTTAGTCTCTGTGTCCCAGTATCGATTTGCCTAACAATTGTTTTAATTGAATAGCTCTAAATGTCAATAGATTCCATGCTCATGTCGAACTATTGGCAATTAGCATTATCGAAATCAAAGACCGCCGAAGAAACTGCACGCAGTCAGCTGAAAAGCCAAAATAAATGCCCGAAAAAGGAAAAACAAACAATTTGCCCAAAGGCAAAACAAGAAATTGAAAATTTGATGAGATGAGCAGAGCAGAGAAAAGTGGAAATCCAGAAGCAAAACAGAAAGAGAAACAAAATAAGCAAAAATGACTCGAGATGTGGGCAAATCTCTGCTGATAAAGCTCTTCAGGGGTCAATTGCAAAGTCAGCCGACTTAACGGATCAGACAGTGTTAATTTAGCAACAAGGCCAAAAGCGAGTGTGCCGCAGCGTTAAGGCGGAATCTCAAATTTTAAGCCTAACCTTGTGCATATGAATTGAAATGCTTATAAGTCTGAAATTACTATCAGAACTTTTTGTTGTATTTTACAATGAGCTTCTTACGCCTAATCTTTATGTGGAAATGTAAATGAAAGTCCCAGCTAAGCACCCTCTGTCCACTGAGGGAAGATCTAAATGGCATCCATTCTGTTTCTCGACCACTTCCTAGTTATTTGCATCAGACACAAACCTGTGCATCAAATAAGCCCAGCCAATTTATTTTCCATAACAACTGCTACAATAAATGCAAAAACAAAAAGAAAAGGAAAATAAATAAAAAAGAAAATAACACGAAATATACAAATTTGCTATGCGATGGCTACTGCTGCTGTTGCTGCTGCTGCTGCTGCTGCTATTTGCCTTCAACTAACACAACTACCATGAGAAATATGTGAAAGTATGCGACTTTGCGATACCCTGTATCAATTGTCTATTTTCATAATAATGCCAAAACTGAAGCTAGACTAGAACAGCATTTCACTAATCTATGATGTGATAGAAACTTGAAAGGAATGAGCATTGCCTAAGTAGAACCTGAACCCATATACCTTCTGTATAAATTTGCCATGTGTAGAGGGTATAGCAAGGACGGCAACCCTGCCCGAATTGGCACAACAGCAAGTCAACGCGCCAGACGCGACTCCCCGTCTTCTTGCCCCCCATTTTTACTCCATGCCACTCTGATGATGGCTGCCTGTCACCGAGCCCCGAGCCCCGATCCCTATTTGTGCGCCCACTTTCTACAGATTGGCCCGATTTGGCGGCACATTACATTCATGTAGCATATCCATTGTTCACAGCGCCTACTCCCTGTTATATTGTATAACAGACACACGAACAACAAGTAGGCCCCCTCGGAGCTCGGATCTCTCGGACTCAGACACAATCAGAAAATGTCGACCCATGCAAATTTTTGTGCTCTTCTGTTTTTCCCTCCTCTGTGGCAATGAAGCTGAACAATTTTCCTCTTTAATATTTTTCCATTTTCTTTTCATTTTTATCGATCTCTGTACTTTTACTCTCCCTCCTGGTTGCCTTATTTTCCTTTAAGGTGGCAAACTGAAATGAATGTAAACTTATTCATAAACTGGCGCCTTATTGGTGTTTGCCTGTCCAAGGAGAGGTAGAAGAAAAAGGCTAAACGTTTTGCTGTTATTGAATAGGTCGAGCTGTTTTGATAATGAAATAGGCTGCCTCAAATCCACCAAAGTAATTGCCTTAGTTGAACATTTTGGATTTCGATGAGTGAGATAAACAATAAAAAAATAATAATAATACTATGACACGTACGCTCAAAAGCTGGTTTAGACGAACGAATTGAAATTTATTGAACTTTAAATTGCAATTTTTGTTATCAATTTAGGGAAACTTTAAATCAAATTTAACATATTAAATTCCCTTTTAAAGCTGGTTCATGCGGACAACAAGGAAGGGTATATTGACGTTGTGCAATGTGCGTCGTTCGTACGCTATTCCTCTGTGTGTTCCACTTCCATCCGGTCTGCCTCTGTGTTCGTTTTTTGAAATTCTAAATTTGAGATTTTCCAAATATACAGAATACCTTGGATTTATATTGGAAACATTTAGGACCAAACTCTATCGTCTACAGTTTAAGATCTAAAACCCCAAATGTGTTACCTGAGCTACTCTTGAGATCCACGGTTAATATTGTATGTCAACCCCCACAAGTGCCGTGACAATCAGCGATGTCTATAAACTATTTGATGTAAATGCTTTTACATTTTAAATGGTTTTTGCTTAACTTATCTCATGGGAAGATTTTTACACAGAATATTTCAAGTCTCCAACATGTGCGGTATTCAAGCTGCGCTTAAAAAACAAAGCCAAAATATCGATTTTTATTGATATTATGAAAATGGTATGGGTGTCACCTAGTCGGGCACTTCCGACTAGAGCTTTTCTACTGCTTATTTGAACTATTTGTATAGCATTAAAAGCAAAACTTTTCTAATTGACTTTAAATTATGTCGCGACACTCCACAAAGTAAATGAAATAAAATAAATAGAAACGAGAGCCACAGACTATGTTGAAAGGAAGTCAAGGATAGAGGGGAGCACACGCACCCACACACAGCTAGAAAAAACGCGCAATTAACTGTACGTGAAAATAGAAAAATTAGCGAAGAAAGGAAAAGTGCGAAACACATTTCGAGGAAATTGTTGGTTTGTAATTTGAATTTGCGCCATTTGCATTCAATGTGCGCGCCCTAAATGAGACACAATGAATGTGTCCTATGCACCAATACAAGTGTACCAACACAAGTATGAGTATGTGTATGTGTGTGTGCGTTTGTGTGACTGTGTATATATTAGCCTTTGTAACGATTCCCAGTCCCTAAGTAAACACACACACGCAAAAGCAACGCGCGTCTAAAATCGGAAACGGATGTCGGCAAGTGTAGACATATTTTCTTAGCAACTTTTGCAGAGCACCCATACACGCACATTACCGTTTCATGCTCCTTCTCTTTTCTCAGTGACTCTCTCGCTTTAACAGTTATGCTGCTGCCTGCGCCTTCTCTCCCATTCCATTTCATTTCATTCCAGGCGGGCGCTCAACTAGCTTAAACTTGCTTGCCAAAAGTTTTGTTGTAACGGCAAGTCAATGAGCGAGAGCTTTTTTAGGTGTTGCGATGCCGGCGGGCGGGCGGTCGAGTTCGGTTTGTTGGTTGGTGGGGCAATAAACTTTGTTTACTGCTTGCTTAACGGGCTACGACCAGCTATGCGAAAATGAAGTAGCTTGACTTTGCTTCTACTTCGGACTTTGATTTCAAGCAGTGTATTAAGACGGGAGATGGGAGTGTGGCTGTTTTTTTGTTTTGGTGACACTTTAAACTGACTTCACTGTAGGCAGCTAACTAAAGTAGTTGCATATATGATTGGACTGCCTTGAATGTGTATCAAATAATTGAGAGAAAAATTCGATTGATTGCGCATACATTTTACTGGGAACATCCAATCAGTCAAAGAGAAGCAAGACTTTTAAGGAAATTTCTGAAGACATAATGTTACTCAGTTGATTAAGCTAATATTTGTAACTCGAACTAATTCCCAACTACTTGAGAACGCTGTTCAATATATGCTTTCACATGCGTTCTTCATCTAATGAATAGAATTTGGTCACGCTTTATGCACTAAATGGCTACAAATCTGTCCCATTACATGGCTTACATTACATTAACACCCGGGAAATACGGCCCACACTTGAAAGGCAATAATGGAATGGACATAAATATGAACTACACACACCAGTTGAGAGGTAGTAAGTGGTGTGCTACAATACAATAAAGAACAAGTAAGAAAGTGCTTGTTGGGACTGCCCGACTAGGATATACCCTGTGCAACAGCTCATTTTCGAACACTCGAACAGCAACGAAATCTAAACTAAATCGACTTAGTTCGTCTGGGGTGTGCCGAGCCTTCATTTAAAATATGCTAATAGTTAATAAACACATTTGGCAACAACTCTAATATGAAGCGAATGTTCTATGCAACTCAGTTGTGAACATGCGTTAAGTCTTCTTGGCAGCATTAGGTCCATATGTTTTAGCTTAATATTCTCATACAGCGTGGCCATCTTGGACTTGCTCACACCCTGCTTGGCCTTGCCCAGCGGAATCTGGTTCAATCGCCAATAGTCGCCAAACAGCTTGGTTATGCACGTGCTACAAAAAACATTTCAAGTCTCTAGCTTCCATAGGTGCCGTTCATACTCGGCTTGTCGGCCTAATCAAGAATACATATACTTTATGAGGAGTTGCCACGCCTCCTTCTTCTTTTTACATACACTTTAAGAAAACCATTACATCCCCATTTCCCGATTTCAATTGGTTTAGGGTATAAAAGCATACGAAAACCCAAATGGCGTATCATTAATGAGGCATTACCTCCGAACCAAATACTCCCACATGCACAACCCCTAGACCCCATATACATGTTTATAGATGTATATATATTTTCTCTGTTTTAGTACAGTGCGTGCGTTTAATATGTCGTGAGTTTAATGAACATAATTAATAGTTAATACAGTCGTCCAATTCAAGCAGCGGTTGGGCGAGTTCTTTGCCGCAATAAACTAAGAACCGAGTCAGCCATGACACGGACAAAAGGAGCCTGCAGACTGTGCGGGCGAGGGTGCATCAAGGGCATGAGTAACATTTTCGGCAACTACTTGAAGACGTTGACCAAACTTTTTATATCTTGAACCCATTGAAAATGGGAATTCAGGAAATTAGGTTTTTCTGACTGTCTGTCCATTCGTATCTCATAGACACAAAGAAATTGCAAATGTAATTTTGACTGAAGTTTAATTGAAATGTATATATTTTGTTCGATACCTCTTCTAATTTCTTTATTATCGATAAAAATCGATATGGCATTGTTTTTAAAGCGTAACTTGGATATGGTAATTGTTAGAGACTTCAAATTTTGGGTGTAGGTCTCGGCAGGGTATCTCGTAGTCGAGACTGCTCTTACGTGTCTTGCTTGCTCTCACATGTGCAGTCTTGCATTAATACTGAATTTTTAAAAGTATTTCCCTTCATCAACTGAATCAAGTGTTATTTTAAATAACCTTTCTATTAAATTGGAAATTTTAGAGCGCCTTTGATTACCATAAAAGTGCTTGACTAGAAAGAATGAGTTTCAGAGCGTTCCAATAACATCCAGATGTGAGCGCATTTAATAACTACTTCTATAATTTATTAATAGATTGAGAGACTTTTGTATAACATAATGTGAAATACTCCCAAATATATTATCAATTTACCAGGACTTATATGAACACAAACACAGCTCAAAAATATTGAGACCAAAACATTTAGTATAGGCATTTTAATCTTGAATAACTCTAACGTTCGAATATTTCTGAATAAGCCAGAAATCAGATTCAGATATCAGCTTGCTTAGACTTCTATAGTTCGCCCAAATGTTTTCGGTCAATCCAATTACTTGAAATTCCATTTTCCGCATTTTTCCTATGCGTGTGCACACATACATTCAAATGCGTGTATTCTTTTCTATTCGAAGAATCGAAATCGCGCTTGAATTGTGCTGAATTATTAACTGCTACTTATGTTCAAATTTGCAACTGCTCGAGTAAGCGGTGCAGTGGCTACGTTGGTGGAGGCGGCGCTCGTATGTAGCTAGACCCAGGGTTCGAGACTGGTGGAGATAAAATATTTTTTATTGTTTTATTTTTTTTTTTTTAATTATGAAGTGGCGGTGTTGGTAGAGTTGGTGCACGTTGCGCTGACAATCCGGGTTCGAATCATGGTCTCGTAATGTCGTTTTTTTTTTTTTTTTTTTTTTTTTTTTTTTTTTGTATGAATACTTGATAAAAACAACGGAAAATATTAATAAGCGCAAATAGGACTGGGATCAGGGTATCTCCTAGCTGGGCACCCCGACTGGAGCTTGTTTACTTGTTTATTGTGTAATTGGATGCGAGTTCGAATGATGTGATGAAAATTAAAATTTTATTCGAATATTTTTGTATATTTCAATGAATCTTTAAATGTATCTACCTATGGATAGATACTCTTCACTCATTTGCTGCGAGAGTTTATCTACGACTGCCCGGAACCAAGCCGCTGCATAATTGGGCAAAAGCTTAGAAGTCATAAATTTTGATTTACATTGTTATGTATGTATGTATATACATACATAATATAATATATATTATATATATATATATATTTGAGTATAGTATGTCTAGCATACAATATTCAGACTGTAAATTGTTTGCCTGGCAATTATTTCGCATTCTCTTTTAAACGAAAATGGCAACGTGTTGCGGTTATTGCGGTAATGTTTTTCTCATTTTGCTCAGATCTACATTTACATATTATTACATATTTTTCGCTGTGCTAATTAAAGTTGGTCAACAGCAGGAGCATGAGCTGCTGTTGATTGCAACAGGATTTCGGGACACTGGATGTGTTTGTTATAGTAGAAAATCTAAATTAGATGCATGGAAGTAACAGATGTTTGCTGTTTTTTACACGCTTAATCATTGAATATGGGAAGCAGCAACACGACCAGATGAGATCTCGTTAGTCACACGAGAGTCTTGAAATTATAAATGTTTACGCGTGTATATGGTATATACAGTATACGCAGTACAAGTTGATTGAAAATCGATAAAAATCGATGATTGAACCTTGTATGAAGACTTCAGATTTTCTTGGTCGGCCTTTGATAAGCACAGAGATTTTATATCATGAATGGATATATGGATATATCCTTCCTCTTCAAATAGTAGAAGGTTGAGTGTATCTCCTAGTCCCACACTGAGAGCTCCTCAATTGTATTACATGTTTTATTCTTATATATATATATATATATATATATATATATATATATATATATATATATATATATATATATATATATATATATATATATATTATTTATATGAATACTTCAAACGTTTGAAGCCAAATTTCAATTGAAATTCTCATGGTGTGCAAATCATATAAAAATTGCTCGAAAATTTGCAGCTCGTTGCACGAACACAATTGCCACTGATTCAGCATGCAACGAGATACAACGAAGAAGAAGAAGTGTGGAGCAATATATTCTGTATTTACCGTATTCACAGAATCGAATGCTCAAAATTTCATTTCCGTTTTGCCCAGCAAAATGCACTCCAACTGAGAGTGACAGCTTGAATATAGATAGAATACGAGTAGAGAGAGTGAGAGGGAGAGAGAGAGGTGGACAGACAGAGAGTGAATTGACCATTAATAGCATTCAATAGAGCTTTGGCAGCTTCTCCTCTGCGCTGATTATCGCACTTTTTGGGTCGCATTTGAAAGCCGCTAAAGCGTAGCTGAATGCCAAGCTTTGTCAGTTGTTGATGAACCGTTTGCAGTGCCACTTCACCATTTCCTGGCAAGGTCAATACAAAATGGCGTCACTGCAGAAGTACAAAGTGCTCAATGTAATGCATATTGGCATTATCCCATGTACTTGCCCCACTTTTCTAACCCTTTCTACTCGCTTTCCGTACAACAATCCCCTCCAACAACAGCTCATCAACAGTTTTCCGAAATTTGCTGTACACTAGAAAAAAAGTTAAACGTTTCGCGATTGGCTAAACTTTTTCGCACTTGTTTTGTGCTCAACCAAAAAGGCACAAAAATCGTCAATAGAAAAGTTGTCAGCTATGACACAGCGAAGTGTGGATATTCTTCCCTTCAATTGAGAAATATAAGTTAGCAAATATATGAAATATATGAAATGGAAGGGAAACAAAAATATAATTTTTGTTAATTTTTTTGAAAAGGACTAATGAATAACAACTGCATAACTGAGTCTAACAGTGTTCTGCAATTCGTGTAACGAATGCAAGCAAATACCCTGTAATTTTCACTATTTTTTTTAGCTATGTTAGTGTAATATAAAACTAATAATAATATATATAAAAACTCTTCAGTCAATGACCTTAAATGCTATGAAAATTATTGGAAATTTCTTTGACTAGTTGATTATTTAGGAAATCTCTCACCATTTATAGAGTTCGCAGCAAAGTGGCTTACAAAGCTGATGGACTGCCTTGCAACGACTGTTGGGTTGGTCAAAAAGCTTCGCTTAGGCGATGGCGTTTATTGTTGTTTTCCGATTGGAAAACTTGTACGTGGGCTATGAGATATATATATATATATATAGTGCATATATATGTTCTCTTTTTTACTTTTCCTTATTTGCAGCAACAACTCAATGCTCTAATATTACGTAGCTAATTAGAATCATTCTAGTGGAGCACAATTTCATAGGCGTGTGAGAAATGACAGTTTTCATGGGCGAACAAATTGAGGCAATTAGAAAGTGTGTGCCCTATGGGCAATACGATAAGCTTGACGACAGACCCACATTACTATTTTCATGAACAGAGCTGTAAATATATATCCAATTTAACTTCCAAACATTTGCCCAGTTGTTGTTGACGTAGCTTTGTTTGTCGAGACGAGTTTTATCATTTGATATCCTTGACTGGGCTTTGGCTTTGAGCTTTGCTCTAAATTTGTATCTTTTGCCACTAATTAAAATGCAGACACAAACACTCTTCCACTTCTCTCTCTCTCTCTCTCTCTCTCTCTCTCACTCTCTCTTTATGTTTGTCTTGGTCAGGACTGGCACTGAGCGTTGCGTTTTATGTGTGAGGAGTCTGGTGTGGCGCTTGTGTGCGTTTATGTGCTTGAGTGATACACACACTCACGCATGCACAGCTCTCTATATACATATATATGTATATGTATATATATATATATATGTTTGTGCGTGTGTCTATGTAAAAATTACTTTGGTCGCATTAAGTCTGTCTCATCTTAACGCACTTCAGCAGCTAAAACTCATGTGTGTTTATATAAATAAATAGTAAAGTGTGTGTGTATGTTGGCGTCTGTGTGTGTGTGAGTACATGCTATCTTTTAACCCACTTGCTTAGTAATTAGTTGCTGCTGTTGTTGCCTCTTCTTCCCCAGTTGGACATTTTGACATTAACCTATGCAATTTGATTTGCTCTAAATGCTTTTGCTTCGAAAAGTTGTGCAAACAATTTGCATCATGGCTGAATTTGGGCTGGTTTTAATTAGCATTTTATAACACATTTTTAATTAAAATATGTTTTTTAATTTTGGGCTGATTTAATTGTAGACTGGGCAAGGTCTTATTGTATTATTAATCTTATACAATTTTACATTTATTATTATTGTTTGATATTTGCATATTTTCGCAACAAACACAAATCGAAAACAAAAGCCAAACAGATAATATACTTCATATATTTACATAATATATATATATAATTAAAATTAAAATTTTATTTAATATTAAATAACTATATAAATAAAAGCAATATTTGTTATATGTTTTTATATATTTTCAATTATAAATGCACATATTTTTTATGTTTTATTTAATATAAAATAAAAGATTATTTAAAAAAAATTGTTATAAATATTGTTACATTTTTATTGATAAAAAATATATATATTCTCGAGTTTGTCAATTGTGGCCATATGAGGACATTAAGTGAATAGTTGTGTAGTTGTGTATATATATTGAAATTGTAAAGTATTCAATTATAAATATACTGTTATTCATTTAACTGACAGTTAATTGGCTCATCGTGTGGAGTGATAGAAGTCAGCAGAAGCTTTAGCCATAGATCTGATTAGTCTTAGTCTTGCATCTAAAGGTATTGCGTGCAGAGACCAAATGCAATAAAAAGCATACGCAGATAATGATGCTGATGATAATATAGACATGATGATAATATAGACATCAATTCACAGTATGCACAGTACACACAAATAAAGCAAAGGCGAAAAACGAGTGAGAAAGACTCCCAAATATATAATAAATCTATCATATTCTTTAATCATAACTGGCCAACCATATGAATTCTGGCAATCGCAGTGCTGCAAAATGATTCATTTCATTACTTCACAGGTGTTGTATTTGGTTGGAACATAGTGTCCACAAGATTGGCTATGCAATCTAATACCCTGTACAGTATGTGATTGAAGGCCTGAAGTTAACTGTTATTTTTTTTATACCGGGCATTAGGCAGTCATCCAATATTCAGTCTGCCGACTTATGCCACTTCAGACTTCTTATCAATTGGGGGCTACAGAAGATCTTTGCACACTTTACACTTCTCACAAAGTCTGTCTTGCGTATCGCAGCTTTTCAGCCAATATAAATATAAATGAAACGCACTAACAAAATATATTTAGATTACACATTTTATTGTAGGCATTTTAAAATTCAGCACGAATATTTCTGAATGAAATCAGATTCATTTGGTATCAGCATATGCGGCAGCTTGCATAGATTTCTATAGGTCGCCCATAAGTTGTCTGCTCATCTGTCTAATGACTTGAAATTCCATGATACCGATGTCCCCGCAGGATATTCTTTCATTCATATGATGCATCTGCATATTCACTTGAATTTATTTCAATTTGTAAAAATTCAAATTATTTTCCTATTTGTTATATGACGTGTTTCCAACGGCAATGAGCTTCACCCTTACCAACAACGCCGCTTCACTGCTCGAATGCTAATCTAAACTAAAGCCGATGACAATGCCAACCCGATTCTTCGAATAGAAAGTAATGCAACCATATGAATGTACAGAAAAATGCCTTTGTCAATTGCTTAATAACTTTTGAGTTACTTTACAAATTTCAATGTAATTTTCGGCATTTGAACATTCTATAAAAATGTTGTAGGAGATCCATATTATTTATCCACAATTCAATTACAATCAAATGTTCTATATTTGGTGATTTTTCCAGCAATTATAATTAATAATAAAATTTACGTAAAAGAGTAATCGTCCTTCGCCATAGAATCAAGATTTTGTTGCCCCTTCCCTTTTCTATTTTGTTTTGCAAATTGTTTTCGACGCTCGCAAATATTTACGCGAATAGTAGCCGCGTTCTGCATGGCCAGCAACAACAAAAATACGTTTTCCACACATGTTGTGAAACATATTCTAAATTTCTTGTTTCTCCCTCGCACCCTCCCTCTCTCTCACTCTCTCTCTTGCTCTTGCTGTGTTATCGCTTAGTTGCGTTTCATTTCATTTCATTTGTGTGTTGGTTCGGAATTTGGCACACAGAAAATATTTCATTATCAGCTTTTCATTGTGCTCAGAATTTTTACAGCAAATTTATAGGGAACATATACGACATGACCTCTCAACTGAAAGCCATTAGAAACACTCACATATCCTTTTCAAATACAGACGCACACACGCACACGCACAGGGCATAGCGGACACTCACGCACACCTGTGCACAACCTAAAAATGTGGGCAGTGGGCTGTGGGCCGTGTGAAAAGCAATTTTCCTGAGCGCACAACATAACGCAAGCATATCAGTCGATTTTCTTCTACATATATCCTTGCTCGCTCGCTCGCTCTCTCGTTGTGTGTGTGTGAGTTTTTTGCGCTACTTATTCTTCCACCTATTTGGCTTCTGACAATGGCTCGACGTTATAAGCACCTTATAAATCAGTTGGGTAGAACCGAAACAAGTAAACAAGTTCATAGAGTTTTCACTAGACGACCACCGAATGCTCTGTGCAGTTGACTTATCTAACTGAATAACTTATAATAATTTTAAATAATCAATAATCTCGTTTTATGTACAGGGTTTCAAATAGGCCGATTGGACGCTGGACTACATTGATCTAGAGTTATCTGTACATAAATGCTAAACTCATACGTAATTAGCTTTCGATTTAAAATAAGAGTATATTGGCTTTGAGCTATGTCCTTTTGTCATCCACATCTTAGGACGTGAATGAGTATTATGTAGCCAGCTACTAGAGGTGCAGAAATATCCATAGTGGACAATCGCTAATCGACAATCGATATTCAACGATTGTTTTTTTGAACCATCGATAGTGCCATCGATTCTCCACCTCTACCAGCAACTGCATAACGACTGCAAGCTTGTTACTTGTTTAGTATCTGCGTAGCTAGTATATATTTGCTTAAATCTTAAAAAGTTATCGATTTAAAGAGAACGTAAGCAGATAATTGGTGATTTTTGATCAACGCAATCTACACTATATATAAACTTTCATATCACTTTTTGTCTAACAAACCCATGCACCAAGAAGACGCTATTCAGACCAATCAAACAATCGATAACGGAACACGAACCAATCAGCACTAATCCATTTATCATTCCTCAGCCTCACTTATCACAGACGCTACACCTTCAAGCCTGACTGAATCATATACACAAAAGAAAAGCAATTGATTATATCAGTCTATCGATAGTTAGTTATCGATTTGGTTTATTTAAATTGGAGTCGGTATTCTTTATCTAGATATACTATCTGCACTTTGAAGCTCTGACATATGGCAGACTAGATTGTAAATAAATCATCTATTCAAAAGGAAAGCAATTGATTATATCAGTCTATCGATAGTTATTTATCGATTAAGTTTATTTATATTGAAGTCGGTATCCTTCAACTAGATATTCCATTCAACTAAGCTATTTACACTTTGAAGCTCTGACAAATGACAGACTAGATTGTAAATAAATCAGTCATAAAAAAAGACGCAATCAGTCTATCGATAGTTATTTATCGATTAAGTTTATTTATATTGAAGTCGGTATCCTTCAACTAGATATTCCATTCAACTAAGCTATCTACACTTTCAAGCTCTGACATATGGCAGACTATATTGTAAATAAATTATTCATAAAAAAGTCGCAATTCATTTTATCAGTCTATCGATAGTTAGTTATCGATTAGGTCTATTTAAATTGAATTCAGTATTCTTCAACTTCCAGTCAATCAAACCATCTTTGCCATCTAGCTTATAGGGTATTCAGAATTTACATGAAACCAATTTTCAGTGTGTCGCATTTTCATTTTCAATTCGACCTTCAGCGCCAAGCCAATCTGGTTTCTTTTTTGCTTTGGTTTTTGTTTTTATTTGTGACACATCTACTTATGGCAGAAACGCTGTCAAGCAAATGGGTGAAAAACAAATGAGATTTTCTTTTGCTGCTATCCAAGGAGTGGCTTGTAACCCCAGCCAACTGCCTCAATCATAAACGAAATATGAATTATGCATCAAGCAATCTATATTAATCTCAAAAAGTTGCAAATAGACCAGACGTGTTTATTAGATTTCGAGCTAGATTCAATTTGATGTGTCTGGCATTATCCACATGCATTGCCCAACGACTACAACTTTAATAACGCCAGACACTGCTTGACTTTCACTTAACACGGAGCTTTGAAAGCTTCGATATAGCTCAAAGCTCATTTATTGTCGTACGACTTTAAAATGTGGGCATTATCATTCCGAAATGTAGAGATAACCATAGCAACTCCATCCAATAAATTAATGCCCCCAAAACCAAAAGCGTGCAATTTTACAAGCACAAATAGAGGCAACACTCGACAATCAAAGTGGTTTTTCCGCTTTGTACTCGCAGAGCAGATGGATCGGCTAGTAAAGGAGGGTTGTCTATGTATATATATATATATATATAAAGGGGTATTGCTGGCAAACTGTTGTGAAAACAAAAAACAAAAAGTAAAAGAGGAAGGGGAAGAGGGAGAGGAGCAATGAAAGAAAAACTTGACTAGTCGTCATCCTCATCGTCATCGTCATCCTCAATGCCTGCGTTTTTATGCTGTTATAGAAAGCCGAAAGTCCATGGCATGTTTTGCCGTTGTTGGCCTTAAAAGTTGAAGCAACAAGAACAGCAACGGCAACAGCAACAGCAACAATTACAACACGAACAGCAACAACTAGTCAGAAAAGAAACCATTTGGAAAATATAATCAAATTTCTGCCTCTCACTCGCTCAGAAGTAGTTCAACAGCAGCTTTGGCTTGGGCTTCGGGCTTGGGCTTCTGCTCTTCGTGTAAATTATTACATATTCCATGCATATTTATAACGTTAAATTTGTTTTTCTGTTTTCTTTCGGGTTCTCTATACCCTGTAAGTGCGCTACAAATTGAGATAGTCATAACAACATGACAATGAGTATATTTGTTAGAAATCAAAACAATTCAATCAATGTAGACATTGAGATGGTTCTAGTTATACGAAGCACAGTTCCAGCTGCATTTTGAGCAAAAATAAATTTCTGATTTGAACTGGAAAATAATGCATAATTTAGAGAACATTTGTGACGAATGTTGTGCAACATTTAACTGCAGCTTAAACGCATTATAGAACTATTCATTTCGTTAATTCACTAAATATTTTATTAAGTTGAAGCAAAGTGAAGTCTTGGCTGCTAGGAAAAAAGAAAATGTCAAGTCTTATATAAGTTAACACGGCAGCTCTTGGCCAAGCATGCTCGCTCGTGCGCTAACTGATTTTTATATATTTATTCTGCTGTTTTTTCTTTGCTGCTGCCCCACATTGGGATATCTGAAGGGCAGCCCGCAACGGGGCAGCAACGTATGAAGCGATTCGCTCTGCAAGCTAAACTCAAATGGCATTGAAAACTTTTTCTTCCTCTTGCTGCGCCTCTGTGCTGCCTGTCTTTTGATGTAAACAAGCGATGACGCGGGAGCCGCACGTTAATGCCGATTAGCCGATGGAAGGTTGCGTTTTACCTGCGCCTGGAACTTATTGCAATTAATTAACAAACATTAACGAAACTTTGCGCGCAGGTCAAAACAAAAAAGGTCGCCTTTTGCCCTTCTAAATGCTTTCAAATTCGCTTGTGCTTATTATTCATTTAAAGCATTTCTTCTGCCTCGCTCTCACACTCTCTTTTGTGCATAAATTTGTGTTCAAGGATAACGCCGGACTCACAAATACCTCCACCCAGAGTCAGAAACTCCGAATCCCGGTATACAATACGCCGGCAATTAAATTACACAAAGCTTTTCGGGCACGAAAAGGTCTCAAGCAGGGAAAAAAATGGCAGCTACTGAAAATTTACAGTTGAAGGCATTTTAGGGTTGCCCTGCTCACACTGCTGTTAGAATATTAGATATATATATATATGTGTGTGTGTGTGTATGTGTGCGTGTGGATTACAGTGCTGATGCGCTTTGTGGCAACTGTGTGCGGACGCATGTAGCATGAATGATATACGGCCCGTGCTTGAAACTTGTGAAAGCTTTTTGAATTGAGCTGCTAACTGGTTGCCACAAACTAGTTTCTTTGTCTCTTTTCTGTTTTATTTATCATTATTAATAGACGTGAACCGTGTTCCGAAGCTCATGATATTGTGATGATCACTGTAAGGCAAGACCCTGAGCCATACAAATCTTAAGTTTTGAAACTGTCGAGCGACTACTTTAAGCAGAATTTCGTGCAAAGAAAAGCAAGGAATGGGGGAAATAGAGAGAGATAGAGCGATATAGGAAGACCTAGAAGAGGCTGAGAGAGAGAGAGAGAGAGGATGAGGGAGGGTACACTGAGGATCCAATATGCAAGTCATGCATTGTGCTATGTATAATTTTATTATAGTTATTTTATTATTATTATTTAATTACTATTATTTAATTATTATTTTATTATTATTATTTTATTATTATTATTTTATTATTATTATTTTGTTATTATTATTTTATTAATATTGCATTAATATTATTTTATTATTATTTTATTATTATTATTTTGTTATTATTATTTAATTATTATTATTTTATTAATATTATTTAATTATTATTATTTTATTAATATTATTTTATTATTATTTTATTATTATTATTTTATTAATATTATTTTATTATTATTATTTTATTAATATTATTATTTTTATTATTATTTTATTTTATTTTTTATTTTGCATTATTTTTAGAATTTTTTTGCTTGCAATAAATGGTTTAACTTCCGTTTAGATAAGGCTTAATGCCAGAGCTAATAGTTATTGCAAGATAAGCCGAGACCAGATATAACTGATTGTGTAGATAAGTTCAGTTGATTCGTCACGGCAATGTTTTTACTGTATTTTTTCCTTTCTTCTTTGGTTGTGTGTACTTTTTACTAATCAAGCAAATTGTTATCTTGCTTTTGCCTTTTCTCTTTGTGTTCGGCTGACCATCTTCATGATTTCCTAGCGCTGCTCATTTTCATTAATTTGTCAACGTAATTTTATTTGTGCAACGACCCACCCTGGCTGCCCCGTCGCCTGCGGCCCACGTGCCCGTGCATACATAAATCATCTGCGTCCAGTGAAGCGTCCATAATCATTCAATGTGCCGTGCAAAATTATGCAGCAGGCAGCAGCAGCAGCAACAGCTGCCACCTCGTTTCTGCTCCTCCATCTCGACTACTCTGTCTTTGCTTGTTCTTCTTCTGCTTATGACTAGCTCTTAGCTCAGTTTCTTTCGACTCATTTCATTTGATTTTGTTTTATTGCTGTGACTAGGCGAGTTCCGCAATGCTTTTGTTTGATTTTACATAATTGATTAACGGCCTCCGTCTGCACTTCAGTTTAATTTCTTTAATAGATGGCGCCGATATACCCTTTCCAAGTGAGTGCATGGGGTATACAGGCTTTGGCTACTTAATTTTGCGCGCATGCCGTGTCTTGGGTGGGCGAAGAGCGCATATACTTTGCTTGTCAATTGGAATTGCAAAAAAAAAACTAAAAATTTGTTATATAAATTCAGTTTTTATTACTGTTGAGGTGCATATCTTTATGATAATTGCTTGAGAGTTGTATATGCATATAAATAGTCAATGTTTTATTGTAAAATTCTCGAAAAATAAATATCACATAAAAAAGCACTAGTCGGGCTACCCGACTAGGAGATTCCCTGAATCTCGTCTTGCGTTTGAATCTTTAAATACTTTCCATAGCTTGTAACTAGCATTAAATAAAAAGAAGTAGAAGAAAAACTGAGATTAGTATACCAGGGTTTGAAGCAACTTCTTGTTCGACATGCCCTAATCGACTCTTGATCAAAAATATAAATACTTTATGAGGTTTCTCCCGCCTCCTTCCGCATGAGCATCCCCGATTGGAAATTTGAAATGGGTTGGTTCATTGGATGCAAATCAAAAGTGTACTAATTGCAGGGTATCTCACAGTAGATCAGTTTGTAAGCAGCCTCATTACAGTTGTGTTCTGGCCCTGCTCTGGGATTGAACTTTGATAGCATTTGTAGAATTTACGGCAGCTGCGGCAACTGCAACTGACAAAGACTGTAATTTTCTTGCACTGAGAAAACTCTACTGGAAAGTAAAGTGTGCTAGGGAAAACTATGTTGGCTGGCTGGGGGAAAATGGGGTTTGCAGTATAGATGGGAGTAGGACGATGGCAACAAACTTTTCGCTGAACTTAACCGAACAACTGACAAAAACTGACAAAGTGCAGTCGGTGGATAGTTCTTTTTCATTTTCTGTAGTTTTCCATTTCCATTTTCTTTTTTATTTTCGCCATGTAGAAGTTGTCGTCGTCGTATTTTACAATTTTCCTCTTGTGTGATATGTTGGCTTGTAATTTAATTTTTCCTTGCCTATGGCTAAATGTGTGAGATTTAAAGTTGCTTTAAAAGTGCATTGCAAAAGACAAAGTGAACAGTGCCCAAATTGACTGATGACTGAAACTGCATATATGCATATTGACGGAATATTATAGCCTTTGTTATGTGTTATCAATTTTCTTTGTTGGCTTAGTTGACAGCCTTTGAATGCCAGCTGGTCTGGATTATTGGGGATCGAGTTTGAGGCACTGCGCTGCACTTATGGCTTATTAATGTACCTGCCACAGGAGCCGAGCACGGGCGGAATAGAATGTCGACAACGTCGATGATGATGACCTGCTCGTCGCGTCTTTGGTGCGGGGGTGTCGAGTGCCAGATAAGAGACAGTTGCCGTTGGCATTTTGACAGTTCGAGTGGCAACAGCGCACTGAGCAGTGTCTGGATGAATGTGGAGCGTGAAGAGTGCAGAGAGTACTTTGAAAATGGTGCAAAATTTAAAGCAAAATGTGCCGGGGACGTTGTCAGGAGATGTTGTGAGTATGTAAGACAGAAATATATCAATTGGCTAGAAGTAGGGCTAATAAAAAGAAGAAAACTAGATACATCACTATAGAAGAGGAGCTTATAAATTATATTCAAACACTCAGCTCATTGAAAATGGCAGTAGGAGAGGTGGCAGACCTCAGAAAGTATATATATTCGTGACCAGGATATCAAGCTGAGTCGACGCCCATCCGTCCGTTGTAATATGAGATAAAATCACAAATCAGAAGTGAAATATAAAATATGAGACATGAGGTAGTTGGGTTGAGCGATAAGATAAAAGAAATAACATAATATATGCGATTCACAACTATGAGAATAAGAAATGAAATATAAGATTTGAGGCATGAGATAGATAGTATTAGACATGTATAACATAAGTTGATTTCACGAGCCAAGAAGCAAAAAAGATTAAAAAAAAGTAAAAACAATAAAAAAAACTAAAATTTTTACCACAAAGCAGAAAAAGTATACGAAATGCAGCAAACTATTAAACATTATATGCAAATGAAGCTAAATAAAATTTATGATTTATATTTATACAAAATATTTCATTTAAGTTAAAGTTATAGCTCTCCGGAAACATGTATGTTCAAGCAGATGAAATCATGTGCAAGAGAAAGTTATATCAAAAATAGTTTTGCTTTATATAAATCATAATGAAATATATGAGTTTCTATGAATCAAGTATATGATAATCGTTTCGTAACTCTCTCGAGACAGTCCGTGAGAGCACTGCTTACAAGCAGCGCTGTAATCGAGATATATATGTATATATATATATATATATATATATATCTATATTTGTCTCATGCATATTTGAAATGTATGTTAAATGAGCTAGAGTTGCGGCGCCCTCTAGCGACGAGCAGAAGTAGCTCTCTGTTCTGATGTGTGCATTGTCATCATCCCGAGTAAGTCCCTTAAGGCTCGGGCATTAAATAACACGATTCACACCAGTTGCTAACCCACTCTGCATCGCTCACCCACTCCCATTGCCACTCCCTCACTCTCTAGTCCTCTCCACCCTTCATTATGTGTTAAGCTGTGCTTAATAATGGCGAACGTTGCATATGCAATGTGAGAAGCTGCTTTGCCAGGACACTCTCTGGCCCCCATGTCCGAGAACTGAGCAGGTGTGTGTGTGTGTGTGTGTGTGCATGGGTGTGTGAGTGTCTGGTAAACAAACAAATGTGTTGCTATTTGTTTAGCTGCGGCATATTTCCCGCTTCAGTTGCTCTTTCTCCCCAACTTTTTATATATTATATAAATTTGTTGCGCTCCCAAAGGACTCAATTTCACATTTAATACACCTGTGCCATGCAAATACATACATATATTCATAATTATACCCCACAATCCCACTATGTCATGGGGTATGCCAGGCAGACATCAATTTGTTAGTCTTAAAATATAAACTCAATTTCACATTTATTTTTGAATAAGAAGTAGAAACATTATTCGTATAATATATATATATATATATATAAAGCTGATTCATTTCTGATTTCCATTAGTCTTTAGCTTAATCTCAGCATATCTTATCCTAATCCTAATTCCATGCAATCGCTGTAGGCATAAAAATGTTAATATTAACAGATGTTATCATAACATGTTAAGCTTAACAGCTTTCGCTTGTTCGCTTCGATAGCAGTGTTTGCCTTATATTCAAGAGCCATACAAACAGTTTACTCACAATTTGAACACATGGGTTTAGTAGCTCTGCTAATAAGCGATAGCAATGTTGCCTTGCTCTATTTAATACAATACAAAGTTAACAAAGATTCTCTTAAATTTCGAATACAGAGTAGCTAAAAGTGCATTCGCGTTGACAGCATAACTGTAATGTCAAATGAGAAGCGCACAGCTTCACCTACTTCTTCATCATTATCGTTATCCTGATCATCATCATCATCATTTGTGCCGTTTGTGGAAACAGCTGGAAGTGCAGGCTGTGGCAAGTCCTGCGACTGCGAATGAACTAATTTGATTTACATGCAAATTACATTTGGCCAACTAAAAAACAACTTTTACTGCTAGCACAGGACGAACAGGGGAAGAGGTGAAGTGCGACGCCATCATTAAAAAATGTTTACAAAATTAACAAAATTGGCAATATCCGTTGGCCACTCGAGGGAAAGCAGCGGACATGGCGTAGACACACGCAATTCTTTTCTGTCCGCCCGCTATTCCTATGCCTCTCTCTTTCTCTCTCGCTTTCTCTCTCTCTCTCTCTCTCTGCCTAAACAAATGCTTTTTGTTGTGTCCCATATTTTGTCTGGTTTGCTTAGAGGCAAGTTGATTCCCGCGGCCACCTCTTGGCACGACAACGTGCCGCATATTTAAATTTTAATTAAAATTTAGCTTGTGTGGCACGCGTTGCAGGTCCTGTATCAACTCCCTACAGCACTCTCTCTCTCTCTCTCTCTCTCTTGCCTCATTTCGCGCTCGCGTCTCACAATATGCAAATAAAAAATTGCCTTTGTTTTTGCGGGTAGCAAATCTAGGTCTGATTGTTTAAGAGCTTTCCATTGTGCTCTAGGCAGTTGGTCAGGAGAGGGTGGGATGACAAAGTAGCCAAGAGCAAGTAGCTTTCATTGGCTTTATTATATTGAGGTTAAAAGCTTTATGCGCGCTTAACTGTATTTATATTAATACTTCATGCGGCTGCTTCTTATGCCTGATTTTTACTTTGGCTGCCTGCGAAATAGGCTTCGTTTCACCTGCTAAACCCTGAACCAAATACATATTGAAAGTTCAAGTTTATTTGAAATAATCGATAACTATAACAATTTTAATGTTATCGATTAAAAACATTTTTGAAATTCAGCTATGCAGAGCCTTAAAATTTTGTATTTAGTTTTATGTTTATTTTATAAATTTTTGATTTTATTATATTTTGGTTACCGGCTTCAAATTTTTCCGAATTCTTTAAATTGAAATTCAGTGGGAAATGGGGCCATTATGGAAAGTGTTTGCGTTTTTACTAAGCTGAGAAATTATTCAATAAAGTATATAAATTATATGCTGCAAATTTCATTGAACCTAGTTAAGTAACTCGGAAGTTAAGCCAATTGTACCCAGAACGTGGCAAGCATCTTTCCCATACATGTGCACACATACATTCAAAGAATCGAAGAAGAAATTGAAATTGTAATTGAATTGTCAGCTGCTTCTCTAGTTTAGTTTAATTTGGAGTTCCCACTTAGCAATTAAGCAATGAAGTGGAGGTGGCAGAGGATGGATGATGAATGGTTTTGTTAAACTGAGACATGTGTGTGCATTGTTTTTGGCTATGCATGAAAAGAAGAAGCATAAAACGATTGCAACAATAGCAGCTCTTCGACGGGCTCGCAGTATCTGCTAGCCGGACACTGCCGACTGCAGCACATGTTGCTGCTTTTATGCAAATGTAACTGTTGTTTTTCGCCGTCTCCAGGGTCGTTTTATTTGCAAATTAAGCAAATACATTGCTGGTTCAATCCGATAATAGGCGCAAGTCGTTGTTGCAAGTTGTCTGACTTGCACGGACAAGTGTTGGTAAATCTATATATATATGAAATGGGTCATAGCCTGGTTGCTTGTATTTATAATAGTTGATAGTTGATGACTTTTTGCTTGCCAACTGAGTTAAATTATTTTGCCCTTTTCCTGTCCTGCTGCACTTTGATTATTTCAATTAAAGTTTATTAAATAAATATGCTGAACTCGTATCAGTTCCAACTTGACTTAAGCTAAATTATTATTGCTCTTTAATTCCATTTCTTATATTTAGCTTGTTCACTGAGTTGGCTTTAACAACTTCTTGCAATGAGTTTTGTGCCAGAGTTTGTTTGCAGCTAATGTCCTCCACGGTCACTTGGCTTGCACAGAGGCGTACGTCCTTTAAGAGGACTCGTTGAAATTGTGGAACAAGCCGAGTGCTGCTTAGCTTTCAACCTAGATTATAATCACATTTCTGCACTTAACGTACTTTAAAATGTTGCTCAAGCATTTGCTTTGTGGAAATTCTTCACGAATTTTCATATATTGTCAGATTTCTTTGAGCCCAATGCCAGCCAGATTGAGATACTTGAAGTTGCGTTGCGGTCGCTTTTAATAGAGCGTAGATACATTTAGTTGTGCGTATCTCGTTTGTTGCATGTATGTGACGCCTCCTTTCGACTATCCAAGAAGATTTTCATTCGAGTACTTTGTGCAAAATCGTTCCTCTCTCCGTCTGTCTCGCTAGCTGAGCTACGCTTTTCCTTTTTAGCATTTGTATGCGAAAATCTGTTTTCGACTGTTTGGAATTTGCAGTTAGGTTTTTCGTGGCTTTTTTAGTGAATGGGTATGTCTGTGTGTGTGTGTGTGTGTGTGTGTGTGTGTGTGTGTGTGTGTGTGTGTGTTGGTGTTGTTGTGGATACTTTGGTCTTGCGACTGCTGGCTGTGCCGCTCCGCTCGGTTGCCTCTGCTTGCGCTTCAGCTCTTGCTTGGTTGCAATCCACAAAACCGCCACGAATGGATAGGTAAAAGAGTGCTTCCAGCCAGCCAGCCAACCAGCCACAATTTGCCGTGTAAATATTAATGCGCTTCAAAGTGATGGGAGCGTGAGTTATGCTCGACTTTATAAAGAAATTTTATATATAAACAGAACAAACTTTGAGTAGCTAAATTAACAATTTGAAAGACATTTCTACGGAAAACTCAAATGCAATTTAAAACGAAATTGTATAAATCTAAATTGAAATTTATCCAATTACATTTTCTCCATTACTATAAATATATAAATTAAAATTACATTTTCTCCTTTACTATAAATATATAAATTGCTTTCAATACAAAGGAATAGTCCTTGAAATGAATTTAATCGAATTTGGTCAAACAATTATTAATGTATCCGTCGATTTATCGATAGGTTTTTCAGAAAAACTAATTTGAACATTCAATATAGACCTGTTCTAAGCGATGAATAAGTGTTACCTCTAAAGAAATAATTATATTTGCTGCATTTGTCGAAATTGAATAGGGACTATCGATATATCGATCAACTTAATGACAATACCTCTAAAGAAATAATTATATTTGCTGCATTTGTCGAAATTGAATAGGGACTATCGATATATCGATCAACTTAATGACAAATGATGAATAAGTTTTACCTCTAAAGAAATACTTGTATTTGCTGCATTTATCGAATTAGAATAGGGACTATCGATATATCGATCAACTTAATGATGAATAAGTTTTAACTCGACAGAAATAATTTTATTTGCTGCATTTATCGAAATCGAATAGGGACTATCGATATATCGATCAACTTAATGACAAATCGATATATCGATAACAACTCAAAGTCATGCGACGACACAGCAACCATCTCTAGCACAGTGAACCACTTTGCCCAACTAAGGCGTTTGTTTTGGGTTGCTATCTGGGGTAGCTGAACAAGGGGTGGACATAAGAATGGGGCTGGGGTTGGATGCTGAATGCTGGGTGCTGGGTGCAGGGAAATGTCTGTGCTCAATTTTTCAAAACTCGTTTGTGTCGTTGCTCCGTTCACTCACTCGCTCGCTCGCTCGCTCATCGTTGCTGGCTGACTATGCAAATAATGAATGCAAAATATTGCTGAAGTGTGTCTGAGGCGAGCAGCAGCCGCAGCCGCAGCTGAAGCTGAAGGGGAAAGTGTCGTGGGGGGACTACAAGCAGGGTGCAGATATAGAGTTGGGGAAAATTTGCTTTCGAACTTTGCACTTTTCCATTAAGTTTTCAGCTTATGCGTATCTGTGTGTGTATCTAAGAGCTTTGCGCTTAAATTACTATCGCTAATTAAATTTTCAATTAATTTTTGCCCATTTTATTTAATTTTTTTTTCCTTTCTTTTCTTGCAGCTCAGCACACAAGAGGAAACGGAAGTGTAAACGTGCAGCGGAAGCAAAAAGTTTTCAGCAGGAATTGAAAAAAAAATACAAATATAAATAGAACAAAGTTCAACAACGGCAACGGCTACGGGTCGTATGCTTAATGGCAACGAACAGCAAAGTGTGTTAAGAGCAGCGAAACAAGAATTCAAAACTTTTACATATGAAAAACAAATGCAATAATATGTTAAAATACGCACTTTCCGCCGTATTTAAGGATGTCCGTATTAATGCCGGACGCTGCGCCATCATCTCAGATCCCGGAAAGGTCGCGGGCTGAGCAACGAAGTGTGAAATTCTCTAATAAAAAAGGGGAAAAAAACATGTGAAAAATCAATTTGAAAATCGTATTGAAATCTCATGTGAAAAATCTTCGAAAAATTATGAAAAAATAAATGCCAATGCTGTGAGTTATCCATAAACAATTTATACGAGTGAAAGTAAAAAAAATTAAATTCATTAAAAATACATGACAAACCAAATAACGCTAAAACAACAATAAAAATTAATAATTAAAGCAATTAATTATAAATAAATTAATGAACATATAAGAGGCGTGAATTAAAATAAAGTCAATTTGTTAAATTTTGCATTTTGATTTTAAATGAATTAAATCTTAAAAAAAATAACATTAAAATAATAATTAAGTTAAATAAAATTAATATTAAAAAAATAAAAAAGTAATTACTTTTTGTTTATTGTATATTTTAATTTGTATTCAAATATTTTATTTTAATCCATGCACCTTACATTAAATAATAAAAAGAATAAGAATTATTTACTAAATCCTATATTTCTCATTGAACAACGGATGGCGCCACAGTGAAAACGCATATCAATATCTAAAATGACGCCGATCATTTTTGTTTAAGAAGTGTGTATAAAACAACAATAATAATTACTAAAAAGACTAACTAAGTGCAAAAAAGGAATTAAGACTTGCAGATTGTAGAGAGAAAGTGATGGATAAATCAAGCAGCGTCAGTCCCAGTGAGTGTCGCGTAACCAGATCAAGCATGACGCCCACCTTGCGGGTGCAGCAAAGCCCCAGGCGTCAACATCAGCAGCAGCAGCACCAGCAGCAGCAACAACAGCAGCAACAACAACAGCAACAACAACAGCAACAACAACAGCATCAACAGTCATGCGATGAACAGATTGAAATCAAAACCAAGTCAACGCAGCAGCAGTCGCTGCCGACGTTAACGTCTACGTCAACGCCGACGCCGACACATCATCAATTTCGTGCGCCAGCACAACAACAACAATCAACCAAGCACAAAAGCAACAGCAGCGGCAGTAGTAAAGCCTGGAGCAAACGGCAGCACAAGACTAGCGGTAAATACAATGCCAGCGCTTGCGTCGGCGCCAGCGCTCAGCAGCAGAATCAGCACCATCATCATCCCTACGCCGCGCATCATTCGGCGAATGGCAGCGGCGTCTCTGCTCAGGCAGCCGTCGGCGCTGGCGTCGGCTCGCAGCCAGCAACTAGCGCCGCAGCCGCTGCGGCCGCTGTTGCCGCTCACAAGGCAGATCTGGAGAACATACAGAATATCAAAAATCAAATAGCGGGCAGCCATGCCCACAGCGGCGCCCATCAAGCCGGCACACATCACAGCGTAGCGGCTGGCTCCGCCGGCGTTGGCAGCGCTGTCAGCGGCGGTGGTCACCATCACCATCACAACCATAATACACGGCTGGCGCAAACTGCGGCAGCGATAGTGGGCAACGGCCTGCCCATGCCATCGATGGACGCCAAGCTGGGAGGGCACGGGCACGGCTTGAAGGGACAGCAGCAGCAGTACAAAAAGATGCTGCCACACAGGTAACGTAACATGATTCAAATTGAGGTTAGGTTAGCTAACTTTCATACGTTGCATTTTTATATGACGTAATGTCAATTAGCGTAACGTATTGGAAGCCACGTTGGCTTAACGTAAATAAAACTATTTTTATACAAATTAATGTAACTGAAGAGCTGGCATGCAAAATAAATCTACATATATATATTTACATTATTATACATTTCTCTTCCTTCTCCCTTTCTATCTTTCTTTCTCGCCCTCTCTCTCTCTCTCTCTCTCTCTCTCTTCATCGAACAGAGGTCATCATCATCATGTATTGTGCTCTGGCAACAATGCGAATCACACGTGCTGCCTGGTAACTGGCTGTAACGGCAGCGTCGGCAGCGCAGCCGGTAAAGATACGCAGAGCAACAAGGACACCAGCTCGCTGAGCGGCAACAGCAGCATCAATTCTAGCAGCGCTGCAGCAGCGGCAGCGAACGCCGTGCACTATTGCTGCGGCCGTTCGAAGTTCTTTTTGTCCGAGAAACGTTTACGCAAGGAAGTTATTGTGCCGCCTACGAAGTTTCTACTGGGTGGCAACATTTCGGATCCGTTGAATTTGAATTCGCTGCAGCATGAGAATACGTCGAATGCGTCATCTAGCAACAATACGCCGGCGACGACGCCGCGTCAGTCGCCGATAACGACGCCGCCGAAGGTGGAGGTGATTATACCGCCAAATATACACGATCCGTTGCACTTGCTCGATCCGGTCGATTCGATGGAATACGAGAAGCAGCTGACGTCACCAATGAAACGGGGCGGCATGCTGACTCGTGGCAGTCATTTGAAGCTGCAACAGCAGCAGCAGCCGCATCACCGGCAGCACAGGCAACGCAAGAATCGTAAGCGTCGGCGTTTCGATTCAAACAATACGTCGTATGCCGGCGATGACGTCGCAGTCATCGTCGCTGACGGCGTCGCTGAGGCGTCGACGCTTTCGATTTCATTGGAAGATGTGCCAGCAACAAAAGGAACAATAGCAACCGCAGAAGGAGCAGTGATGGAGATAGACGACGTAGCAGTCAACGTCGCAACAACATCAACGCCAACAACAATATTAACAGCAGCAACAATTGCAGCAGTTACGACTGAAGCTGCAGTAATAACAGCAGCTGCGGCGTCGCCAGTAGCTGCGCTGAGCGCCACAACACTGCTGAGCGAGGCGGCGGCGTCGGCTTCAGGTGAAACATTGGAATTGACACAACAGCAGGCGCATGTGCGCTCTCGCTCTCCACAAGCAGCGGCCACTGCCATGGAGGAGACAAGAACGCCAGCTCTAGCAGCCGGAGCACAAACGCTCTCGCCACAGGAACAAATGGAATGCAACATTACGCGGCCGGCAGCAACGTTAACTTTATCGCCGCTACAACAAGCACAGCCACAGCAACATGTGGCTGCAATTGCCGAGCTGCCCAGCAGCGACATGCAGACGGTGACTGGCAGCAGCAACATCAGCAGCTGCAGCAATATAAGCAACTCAGATGATTTGGGGCCCAGCGCAGCATCAACAGACGCTTCGACGTCGGCAGCAGCGCTAGCAGTAGCGTCTACGCTGGCCGATCGTCGTGCGTTGGCCAGTCGAGATTTGCGCTTAGATTTGGACAGCACATGCTACGGCGTTGGCGGTACAGGATTGAGCTTTGCTGCTGGCAGCGCAGCCAGCTTTGGCAGCGGCAGCAGAAAACGTAAAGTTAGTGAGAGCAACAATTCTCAAAAGAGCAAGGTGGGTATAAAATGGAATTGAAATCAATGGGAATGGGGAAAAGTGGAACAGTATGCCTGTCTGCTGGTCTGCCTGTCTGCGTGCGTATGTGTGGTTAAACTTGGGCCTTAACTGTGGTTGTTGTTGTGGAAGCAAGTCAATCGCTTGCTTTGTTTTGATTGCTTTTGGGTTGTTTTTTATTTGTGAGTTTTGTTTTTGTTGCGTTGCTTGTTCAAGCGTTGCTTAGATTGAGGTTAAGGGGTCAGGGGCAACATAGAAAGAATTTTATTAGGTTTAGTTTTGGGAGGGTTGCCAAAAGCCATTAAAAATATACCGAAAAAGTTTTGAACTTGTGCTTTCTAGTGGACATTAGATATAAATCCATTTAGCAACTGTTTGAATACAGGATAAACAGTATTTATACTAATTATACTTATACTAATTATGATACTTTTTTTCTCATAGAAATTCCATCGACATGATGCCCTGGATAAAATTGTTAGTCCTGTGGTGCCACAACCGGGTGCCTGGAAAAGGCCGCCACGTCTACTGCAGCCCAGTGGGGCACGAAAGCCAAACACGCGGCGGTCGACATCTTTTAGCGAAACCGAGCAGCTGAGCCCCGTGGAGGAACTGCCACACAAGCCGCTTATCGAGAGTAAATGCAACAAGCCTCTATTCGATCAGACACACTCTACTTCCCTCTTTTGTTTTCAGTTGTGGACATACCACGCGACGATACGCCCGATCTGTCCGAGCATGGGCTGGGCAGTCCGTTGAGCACCATTTCCGCAGCAACGTCGCATACGGCCGGGGAACCAGATACGCCTACAGCGGATGAGGCAACAGCAACAACTACAGCTGCAGCAGCAGCAGAAATACCAGCAGGCGAAGCGGCAGCAACAGCAGAAGCAGCTGCAATATCAGTAAATGAAGGTCCGCCAGTTGTTGGCTTAATGCTGGAGCCTGCTTTGATTCCGCCACTTCATACGACGCCCAAATTCCGGGCGGATGGTCTCAAATATCGCTATGGCAACTTCGATCGCTATGTGGACTTTCGACAGCTCAACGAGTTCCGCGACGTGCGGCTGCAGGTGTTTGAGCAGCATGTGGAACTGTTCCAGAACAAGGATATTCTCGATATTGGCTGCAATGTGGGCCACATGACCATCACAGTGGCGCGCCATTTGGCGCCCAAGAGCATTTTGGGCATCGATATCGATCGCGAACTGATCGCCAGGGCTCGACGTAATTTGTCGATATTTGTGCGCATACCCGAGGAAGAGCGTCCAGTGCAGGAGATTAAGCAGTCGCAGCCACAATCGGTGCTCGATAAGGCTGAGCCGAGCGATGGACACAAAAAGACGCGACGTGGCAAGAAGCGACGCAAGGCGCAGCAGCAACAACGGCAGCAGCAGCTGGCACTGCAACACCTGCAACAGCTTCATCACCATCATCATCATCATCATCACCATCATCACGGTCACGATCATCATCATCATTTGGAGCAGCTACAGAAATTGGATGCATTGCTGGTTAAGCCACACGAATTTTTTCCCATTTCCTTTCCGCTCACCTATGGTGGCATGCCGCACTTGCCGCCCACGGGAAAGTCGCCTCTCAATTCCAGCTGTAAAAACCAATTTCCACAAAATGTTTTCTTTCGTCAAACGAACTATGTGCTGAAGGACGAGTCCCTAATGTCGAACGACACTCAGCAATACGATCTCATACTGTGTCTATCGGTCACCAAATGGATACATCTGAACTTTGGGGACGCGGGCCTCAAGCTGGCCTTCAAGCGCATCTTCAATCAGCTGCGACCCGGCGGCAAGCTCATACTCGAGGCGCAAAACTGGGCTAGCTACAAGAAGAAGAAGAACCTAACGGTACGACTCTCGCTATATTATACCATATCAAAAACTGTTTAAATGCCTGATTTAAATCCTACAGCCGGACATATACAACAACTACAAGCAAATCGAGTTCTTTCCCAACAAGTTTCATGAGTATCTGCTGAGCCCGGAGGTCGGCTTCAGTCACAGCTACACGCTGGGCGTGCCAAGGCATATGAATAAGGGCTTTTGCCGACCCATACAGGTGAGCGAAATCGTCTACTTGAAGAGCTTGAGATATTGGCGCAATCGATTTTATATAAGATAAGATACCTTTTCTTTGCGAGACAAAACTAAAATGTTATAAGACCAATCAGATCTAATTTACCAGGCAAACTAAGAAGTTCTCAGTCAGTATTTCTATAGCTGATATAAACTGAGCTAAAAATCAACAAACTGCAGCAAAGGCTGCAGAGATTAACATCCAAGAAGTTAAAATTGTTATTTTGTTATAATATATGAACCTTGATCCATTTGTTCCTGACTCAATGTCATTTTCTTTTTCAAAATGTGCCAATCGCATGATCGAACCTTCGCCTCTCCATGCGCGTCTCATATATGAAATATCAGAAACATTTCTATTGCTAATCGCCATTGTCCAGTAAATTTTCAACTTAATTTAATCATATTAAGATTTCAAAGCAAACGTTGCTTAAATTTAGATATTCAATATTTCCTCGAATTCGCCAATTTCGCAGTTTCTCGAGTCAGTTTAAAGCTTTTCCACTGCGTCACAAACTAATTTTGCACCATTTCCATTGCAGTTGTATGCCAAAGGCGACTACACGCCGAATCATGTTCGATGGAGCGACGCGTACTATCCGCAAACGCCGTATGAGGCGTATCGGGGCATCTATGCCACGCTGCCTGCCCATCGCACGGGCGGAGGTGGCAGCAGTGCGGGCGGCAGTCACGGTGGCCACGCCCAGCTACACTTGCTGAGCAGCTCGACGCGGTCGCAGAACTACGATACGCCACACTATGCGGGCAGTGCCTCCGGCTCGGCCAGCTGCCGGCAAACGCCGATGTATCAGCATACGTACAACCCGCTAGAAACAGACTCCTATCAGCCAAGCTACGACATGGAATATCTGAATCACATGTATGTCTTTGCTTCGCCTCTGTATCAGACCGTCTGGTCGCCACCGGCTTCGTTGCGGAAGAGCTCTTCGCACACGCCGGTGTTTGGCAGCGTACGGGATGCGGAGCTGGATGGAGATGGCAGCATAAGCGGCGGGGGCAGCGGCGGAGGGAGCTATCATCGTCACGTTTATCCGCCCAATGATGACACCTGTTCGCCGAATGCGAATGCATGTAATGCATTCAATTCTATAAGAGATGCGGACACGGATGACTCCAATCAGTTGCCCGGGGGCAGCAGACGGCATGTGTATGCCACAAATTGTGGCGAGAGCAGCTCCTCGCCTCAGGTGAATCATCACGAGGCCAGCGTCGAGTTTGCCGATGCCCTCATGGATGATGAGCAGAAGACGCTGGCTGCGGGCACCAGCGGAGGCGGGAATGGAGGAGCAGGAGCAGGAGCCGCTTACTGTGATCTGTCAGATGCCTAAACTGGGTCTGGACGGTGGGCGAATACGAAACACATTGTGTCAAAATGCAAAATATAAATAGAATTATATATAGCCATAAGTTATGAAATTTGTAAACAAAAAATATGGAGCTACATTACGAGATGTGTTGCAGCCAGCCGTTGTTCATTTGATTTGTCCAATACGTGAATATATATATTTCTATATAAGTATATATGTGATAAGTCAAATCAACAATTGCCACGCATCCCTTCAGATCAATGTAAACACGCAAACGAGACGCTTATGATTTTTTAATATATAAAATTGCAAATAAATATATATATATATTTTTTATATATAGAAATTTAATGGCAGTACATACAATACATATATACATGTGCATATATATAGATATAGATATATCTGAATATAGATAAACATAGATATTTATCGCAATCTTCGTGTAGAAATTACATTTGCTTCTTTCTAATCAAAAGTTGTTAATTTTACAAATATTCAATTATTTTTCTTGTTGGCAGTTCAAATCTAAATTTAGGTTCTTAATGTAAATCCTTTAAGCAATATCACACACATACACAGAAGAACACACTGTATGCAGTAGCTTTATAAGCAAATTTAATGTGCTATAGATTAATCAGATATTTGTGAAAATTAACTGGAATAATAAACCGTGTGAAATGTAACTATTTTTGATTAACGTATTTGGAAAACGGTGCAAGGGATCGCTGTAGAGAAACCAAAATAAAAACCATTCAAAATTCAAAAATGTCAAAAAGCATACAAAATACAATTTACTACATTTATAATTAACAATAAATATATATACATATATATATATGCTTAAACAATTTATATAAAAAGTAAAGTAAAGTAAAAACTTAATGTACGTAGTTCATAGATTAGAGCATTAAAAACATTATTTTTTCTGAGAAAATGAAACAATTTATAAAGGTATTAAAAGAAAAGAAAATAACAGAAAAACATAAACAAATAAAGAAAATATTATTGAAGATGAATGAATTTATCAACAAATATTTCATTTGTAGCTCATCTACAGTGGACACCCTGTAAAAAACATTGATATATTTTTTTTCGAACTCTTATCATTGCGCCTTTGTTGCCTGCGTGTGACCCTTATCGCTTATCAAATAATTTCTTTTTATTAACAAAAAGATTTTTTATTCCATTCACCTGTTGTCATTGGGCTGTGTGTAGAGGTAAGTACGAGCCCATTTTAGCAAGTTATTTGGATTGCATAATGAAATGTATAATTCCTACTAGGTAGATTCTTAACAGATATATAAGGATATATAGACTGAATTTTCAAGGGACCACCATTAAGGGAATTCTATTTAAAAATCTAAGTCCAAAGATTGCGCAGATTTTATGAGATTAAAATAGATATTTAAAATAAAGTACTTATACATATAATATTGGTGTGGTTAGATAGAAGGTAGAAAGGATACATAATAAATAAAGTTAATCAATCATCGGAAGTATTCTTTTCTTGGTAGTTTGAAACTTCTTTTTTTTTGGATCGTAAAGCTCAAATAACAGTAGGCAAATCAAAAGTTAAAACATTTCATTGGGCAAAATAAAATTACTATTTAATTTAATGTTTAAATATATTAAAAAATATTTTTTCATTAATTGTTATACATTTTGTATACCTTTGAATTAGTAAATATATTTGAAAATTAATGAAACAATTTCTTTATTTAATATTAATCTCATAATTAATTACTAATGATTATGATAAACATTCAATACTTTTTGTATTACACATATTACATTTTTTTTTTTAATATTAGCCTTTGATATTATTTATATCAGTTTTTCATTGTATTTACATTTTTTCCATTTGTTTTATTTACTTATTTATTTTTATTCCATTTTTTTTAATTTTTATAATTTTATTTTTCATTATTATAATTTTATATATTTTTTTTTCATTGATTTATTATTGTATTTTTTTTAACCTAAATTTGTTGTAGTCAAACTTGATGTGAATTCAATTTACACCGTATTTCGCACCACGGACCGTCGCTCAGCTGTTTGATCGCCATTACGCTCTCGTTCTCTCGCCAGTCTCTTCCAGTCTAGAAAAGCTCATGCGCCGTGACGCTGGAATGAATACGTCGCGACGATAAGAAATGTCAAAGCTTGAATTAAAGTGCACACTAAGTGAAAAATACTTGAGCTATAAAGCCACAGACATGATTAAGAAAATCAAAAATTGCAGAGTGCGGGCGGAGCAAACGCTATGCTCTGGATGTACTTGTAGTTTGTAAGATGCGGAACATTCAGCTGGCTTGCTCTGGCTAGCTTTCCAGTGCTCTTTCCATTGCTGCCAGCACGTTTTTGTTTTTTTCTTACGTTTGGTTTGTCAGTTATAAATTCGACGGCAACGCTAGCGGCGGCCGCGGCGACTGCGTTCTGCTAAATAACAAAAGAAAAAAATATATACAGCAACAAGTTTTCAACTGGTGTTGAGAAAGCTACGCGTGCGTCTCGCTCTCTCCCGCTCTCGCTCTCCTCTCTGCGTGTTTGTGTTTGTGCATGTGTGAGTGTCAATGTTACTGTGCCTGTGTTGATTGGGCATCACAATTTGGAAATTAAAAAAATGATTTTTCGTGCCGAATAGGCGCCTTTGCCGTTATGCCCCAATTGATTTGCACTTGCGGCCAATTCGTAAGGAATACGACATCAAAGAGCTAGACTCTCATGTAATTGAAGTACACATATGTACATACATGCTCGCAGCCATATACACATAGCTTATACACACATATGTATATACATATGTGTGTGTGTACAATTAAAAGCTATTTGCATGAATCATGGATACTTGCTCATAAAGGAATTAAATTGAATCTGACTTAAAGCAAAACGAACCAGCTCAAAGGCCATTCCAGCAGCCGTTGGCACTCTCTGGATATTACAGTAATTCTTCCACTTACAACTTTAACGTAAGTTTTATGCACAATATTTGTTTACTGTTAAGTTGAGTCTATGCTCGCTCTCTCTCTCACTGCCTTTCGCTCCGTTAGCCATTCCCATTTCACGTAAATAGTCCCATTGTAAAGTTGTATCTGTGTATTTAACTATTTGACTCATTTGGTATTGATCAGCGCCCAATTGAAGCAGATATATAAACCAGACACGCCAAATAAACCAGATTTATACCCTATGTGTTTCATTACTTCCACAAATTCCACAAACAAATGGGAAAAAGTGTACTTAAATTATACAAGTCTCGGCTTAAGTAAATTCAAGAGAAAATTAAACTTATCCAATTACAATAACTTTTCTTATCGCAAATCTGCTTTTGTGGTACGAGCCGAAACGAGTATATTAGTTTGTACCTTGAAATTTGGAATATATACGCCCACTATATATGCTATATTTTGTAATGTTTTAATGTGCTAAGAACTAGAAATTGGGACAAATTTGAATACTAACGTTGACAATCCAAGATCATTTAGGCGTGGCAAATTGGAAGACTTACTATTTGAAAACTATTGCTGCTAGAGACTTGAAACAATCCCATAAAATAATATACATTAATATCTACAATAACAATAGCTACGCCCTAAAGGGTTGGGATATATCGAAGAAATCTTTTTCTTCCAAAAGTTCTATTATTGAGTTAAAGTTAACATACTTCATCGAAGTACCTACAACTTTACGTTGCTTTGGAAAATGTTAATACTAAATACTTAATACTAAATACCTAATGACTGTGGCGTTACTCCTAACAGTAGACTGCTAAGGATTGGTCTACTGCAGTGGGGCAAATCTGTTAAAACTATATATTTTACAGTTTTAACGACTAAGTTACTGTGGACATTCTCTCTCTCTCTCTCTATATATATATAAATATACACGCCTGAGGGCGTTTCAAAACAATTTGAAGCTGGCAACTTAGCTACTGTTTTAGACCGCAAATGAGTATTAAGCAGTCGGTAGGCCCCAATTCTACCTGTTTTTATTGCACTGATTGAAACTTGTTTAGTAATACATAAGGTATAATTGAAAAAAGGCCCATCATGACTGGAATGTAAAGTAATAATACTTCAATTTAAAAAAACATGTTGGGGAATTATAAATATAAATATAAGAAAATACGAAATAGAATATTCTATAACTGATTTAGTTAATTACATTATGCAAGCAGTTTTAGAAGGTAAAAAGTTAAAACCATAGACTACAGAAATGTGTAAAAATTAAACAACATTATGAAAACTTTTGGATATATCCTCAAGACTACAATAAGTTCTCTAACTCTCAACTTAGCTATTAATTCATAAATATATTTATATATATATATATATATATATATATATATATATATATATATATATATATATATATATATATATATATAAATAAGTATATATCCCCATATTTTTTTTAAATTTAAGTATTGTTAGTTTACATTATATATATAGCTATATTATATCTAAGTAATTGTGATGTCGTCTAATGGGCACAGGGAACAAAACTGTGAAGAATCCGAGCTCAGCCATCGGTCACAATTGCCCATGGGGAATGGAAAAGTGAGCAGAGAGCATGCCCGACAAACAGCTGTTCCTCTCTTTGCACTAGCTGAAACCATAGAATTCGCAAATGGTTTCAGCGGGGTAAGAATTTCGAGGCGAGGCCGAAGGCGAATGGAGAGAGGTTCTTGATAATAGAATCTGCTCACATTTTGTGCGCTTATGAATAATAATCAAGTTGACTATCGAGATATATATGTATGATAGTAGAAAATAATAGGTTAAGTTAATTCCATTCAGAAACTATCAACAATAGTCTAATTGACATTTGATCTTATCGGAACTGCGACTGAACTGAATATAAAGTTTTCATGGGAAATAATTTTTTGTATTAACGTTTTATTTTTCGAAATTTTTATAGATATAAGAATTTTAATAGATATTTCCTTCGCAAACTTTTTGTAATTTAATTAGCATTTATTTTGATTAATGAGTTTTCCATCGTTGAGTAAGTATGTGTGAAATATATATATATATATATATATATATATATATATATATATATATATATATATATATTCTATGTAGTCTTTATGATTGTATGAATTAATGGGGACATACGAATAAAGTCAATATACTCTTTGCACTTTGCCAACAAGTGTATAGTAAGTCTAGCGGAATATATTATGCACTAAAGATTTTTATCGGATTTGATACATCTTTTAGGAAGCGAGCTTCAGACTAGGTATTTCAGGTATTAAATTAGTAAAACAAAAGTAAATCCACATCTTGGTCATGTCGTCTCACCACGCTTGAATCCGAATTTGAATCACTTGGCGCGCTTTTCTGCTATGTGGAATCTGGGCACACTAACATGTTAATATATTCCCACTATTATGTGTTTGTTTATTTATTTGATATAATCTTATCAGAAATGTAATTATAATTTGTCTTTAGTTGCCGCGCCTCATTTGTGACAACAATTTGGTTTCGTAGCCTAAATATGAATAACGAGTGTTGATTACACCAAAATTGGCCGATTAGATATAATAACCACATATGTATATACATATATATATATACATATATACAAATACAAAGAGCAAGAGCGAGGCCATTGACTTGAATATGAATCATATTCCCTTTTACAATCCTTTGAATATGAATTGATGAATTACAAAAATTTCCCTTTAATAAAATTTCCCCTTAGCGATCACAGCTTGAGCTTTATGCAAAAGCTCATTTTACAGACAGCAACAACTACAGTTAAACTCGTTCCAGATGTGACCTTGTGTGCTTATGAGCAGCTCTTAAAAACAAGCTTTATGATTAACTCTAATATTACATGTTGCCGCATTGCTCGCACTTTTAAAAGGCTCTGAACAGCTGTTTACATTTGCTGCTCGTTTTGCTGCTATTTTTTCTTTGCCAGCTACTCCAATAACTGCTTGTGAGACAGTGGAACGGACGTTGGCAAAGAGAGAAAGAGAGCGCAAGCTGACACTTGCTAAGCGGTTAAGAGTGCGCGCTCTGCAATCGGTTAAAACGTTAACCGCTTGGCTTGCCAGTACGAGCACTAAAAGCTTTAGCCAACGCGGCGGTCGACTGGTTTAGTTACTATTATTAAACAAAGTGACGGCAACGTTGATGCAACGTTTTGGCTACGCGCTCGCGTTCGCAACTTGAATCGATCGTTGATCGGGGCACGCGCTGTGTCAGTGTGCGTGCGTGCGTGTCTGTATGTGAGTGTGTGCGTGTGAAGTGTCTTCATTTTCTGCGCGCTATCTTCGGTAGACGGCTATTCGGCGTTCGGTTATATGGCTGTTGTTGTCGCAGGTAGAAAGAAGCAGAAAGAGAACAGCGTGGCAGCATTTCTTTTGTTGTTTTTGTTACCTTTTTTCGTTAATGTCACTGCGCGCTAAATATTCGCGATGCGGCTTCCAACAACGGCTTCTTGAAAGCTGCAACTTCCGTTAGTCATTGGCTCTGGCCTGGCTATGGCAAAAGTAAACAATGGGCAATTATTATCAGCAGACGTGATTATTTCCCACTATAAGACTTTTTGGCCATTTTTAACGGAAGTATGCATCTGATGCGTGCGTTAATCTGAAAGATGCAAATATGCGAGAAATTCATCGAAAATCAAAGGCAACGGAATTTGCTTTTGCCTTGCAATTGCAATTGCTATTGCAATTACAACAATGGGAATAAATATTCCGTATATACACGCGCTTTCTTGTTACTGTTGTTGCTGTTGCTGTTTGCATTTACACTTTTTTTACGCTATTTCCAAATTTCCTTTATGCCAAAAATTTGTTGTGCAAACTTTTATGAGCTCTATATATATATGTAGTATATATCAGCGGCAAAGCGGTTTTTATTTATAACAAAATATGCATATTTGTGTGTGTGTGTATGTGTATATACATATGTGTAGATACTTACATGCATGGGTATACACATATATATATAATTGAAGGCTAATTGTGTTTAAATTATTTTTTTATGCGAAAATCTGATTTCAATAATTATGAAAAATGTACAAAAGAAAATCGAAAAATATATAAAAATTAAATTAAATAAAAAAATAAACATTTAATATTAAAATAATATTAACTTAAAATAAATGAAAATTAAATGAAATTCCCGATATTCATTCAATTAGTATTTAATTATTAATACAAAAAGTGTTCTCTGTGTAAAAAGTTTAATTAAAAACAACTATAAGTAATTAAATAGTTATATGAGCTCAATTTTAAAGTAAAATTAAAAAGGAAACGTGACCGATTAACTCGTAAGTTTAGTTACAAGGAACAATAATTAATTTTTAGTGTGCCCTTTATATTGTCGCCTTGAGCCAATTATTTGAGAGTTCATGCAACGCTTGATATATACATCTGTATTTATTGTTTAATTAGCTGCTATAATGCGAACAACAACAACAACAACAGCTGGAACGGACTTTCCGTATTGCAAATAAAAACGAAAAGCAAAAAGCAACAACAAAAACAAAATGAATTTCCCTCGACCACAACAAGAAAAATCACCAAATATCATATGCCAAAAGTACCAAAAGTACCAAATAATTAAACATAGCAACAACAACAACAACAACAACAGCAGCATTATCGTCTAAAATGTCCCAGCCAAATGTACTAAAAGTCACAAGCGCGGATAATGCAGAAGCGCAGCAACTGCAGGATGAGCGGACAGCGGCCCAGACGTCTGATGTGCAAATTATTCGAGTGCAACGTCATCGGCGCAGCATTTCAGAGCTGATGGCTAGCATGGGTAAATTTTGAAACTGTTAAACTGTCCTAGGGAAATGCCTTGATAATGTCCCACTTGAAACTCACTCTCTCGTGAAAGCTCTAAATGTCCTCCGCTCATTAGGAGCAAACAACGTTGTTGTTATTTTCCCTTTCACGAACATGGGCAATTCTCAAGCAGCATAGCCTTTGATCTCATATTGTCTAGCCGTGTTGCCTTCAATATTTATTGTTGTTCCTTGAACTTGGTCTGCCATGGGTAATTGTTGCACTTAATGTGAAAAAAGTAAATAATAAAACAAAAACTTAACTAGTAAGCTTCGAGTAAGGCCAATTCAATTATAATTAGGACTCTCGAATATTGGATCTTCGATCATCAAGTATGAGATATGGGGAAATATCGCACAAGTCACAGCAAGCTGTTAGAGTGCATATGTAAGTGGTATGCACTGAGTGCACTCTATGTTGTCCATTAGTTTTTTTTTGGCTATATATTTCAGGGTTTTATGTTGGCTGTGCTTTGAAGTTTCTCATGGTTAGATCATTGCACAGAGAGCGTTCCAGGTGACACCGTCATGCTAAACCTGCCCTCGTCAGTATTGGACCAGTTTTGTTGTTGCTTTGAACGACTCTTGTTCGTTTTCTAGAACTGTTTTACTGTTTATGACCGGTTTGTTTAGCCGGTTTGCTTGAGAAAGTGAAAAAGAATTTGACTCGCTTTGCACCGAGACGCGCACTTATTTGTTTGTGTTACCGTTTGGTGGGTGTGTTGATGCTCATATTCAGATTCTAGAGATACGCACATATCAACAAGTGTGTGAATTTATTCATAATTCATAATTAATATAAAAAACTAAACAAATAAATTTCTAATTGCCAAGTTCAACTTTGATTACTTTGACTACTCACTCTTTCGCCATCTCCTTCTGCACATATGTAAATGCGTTAAATATGCATATGTACAATTTGCATTATTTTTAGAGTACAAAATCTATTTAAAAGTTTTCGGTACTGCTATAAATAAATGTAAGGTCTAGCAAAATAAATACATTTTAGGCAAGCTTTTGTATTAAAATGTGCAAAAATATATAAAATACATAAGAATAAACATAAAAATATATTTAAACAATTTCATTTGTATATAAATATGCATAAATAATTTCTTTTACATAAATGTAATCTTCATATATATATCTATAATTTAAACAAGAGTACTCTAGTCGAGACGTTTCGACTAGGAGATACCTCGAATCCTGCGTAGACGTGATATTTTAAGCATTCTGCGATTCATGTATACATTACAAGCAGCACGTGCATACAAACACACACACAAGCACACACACACACACACGCACACACACGCAAGCAAGCACACATCAGCACGCGCTCTACTGTTGACGCTTTATTGAATAACTTGTGTTCTAGATGAACATTCGTAATCAACATTTCAGAGCGTAACAATGACATTCATGGGGGGAGTTATCCTAAATACCAAAAATATAGCAAATCTTTGTATTCACATTGAAGTCTCCAGCATTAATGATATTTAAGCCATGCTTAAATTGAAGTCAAATGATCGATTCTTATCGATGTTGCATATGGTATACACGGGTATACATTTCAAACTTCAAGTCTCTTGAGGAGACGGACGGACGAACGAACAAACGGTCAAGGCTAGATCGACTCAGCTTGTCGTCCAGGTCAAGAATATATATACTTTATGGGGTCTGGCATGTCTCCTTCTGCCTGTTACACACATTTTCCCATTTTCCCATTTTCCTATTTTTAATGTATTCAGAGTATACAGAAATTACTTTTATTTCTTCGGTTATGTAGGCAGTAGTACGAACCTTTATTTTGAATCGAAAATCGGATTATGACTAAAGAAACAATATTCGTGTGCTGCTATTTATAGCTAGTTGTGGGTTTCGTGGGTGATAAAATCGAAAGATTTTAATTGGTTACTGGATGGAAATGCTGATTAAGCATTCTCACTATTTTTTGCATTGAGAGAGTTTATAGTTAATTGATGTGAACAGTACTGTTACTACTTGATTGTTTACTAAAGTCACCAAGCCTTGGGTTGGGGCGAACTACCTGTATATATGAGTTGTTCGATATATGACTGTATATACAGCACTATTCAGAAAAATAGTAGTGCTGCTTTTCCCTAAATAAAAACCATCTGAAAAGGTAGTTTTTCAATGGGAATTAAAAATATGCTCACTCTTTTTTCGAAAAGAATGTGAGGAGTAGAATTAAAAATGAAATTCCGTAACTTGCGGTCGGAATTTATTAGCTTTGTAAGATTTTAGAGGAGATTTTAGTATGTGCAAAGAAATAGTAGTACTGTATAAAACGACTCAAAAATAAATAATAATAGAAAATTTAGAAAGAAAATTAGCAACTGTAAGCTTAACTTATTATGTTATATTTTATTTACTGAATTTTTTTTTTTTGGGTAGAGGGCTGAATTTTTTGGTAGTAAAGAGATATTAATAAAAGAAATTAAATATATTGTCGGATGCACAGCTCTCATGATAGCTAATGCCATTCACTATAAGAAGCAGCCTGAAAAGTTTTTGGTTCAGCAAAACATATTAAATATAAATGAAATCTAACGTGGTTCCGGGTATCTCCTGGTCGGGCACTGCCGTTTAGAGCTCTCTTGCTTGTTTTCTTGACCTAAGCTTGAAGTTCTGAATGCAACAAATTTCTATTCGTTGTGCAAATATCAATTTCCGACTTGCTAAGCCGCTATGCAATTTTCCATTTGCAGCGCCAATTTACGAAGCAAACATTGGGCCTTGCAGCCCATGTCACAAGTCTATCTATCTATATATATATTTATGTACATACCTATATTATATAACCCTGGAGTTTGGTCGTAGCTTTCGCCTCACGTGCCTAAAAAGCTTTGCGTGCTGCTTAAGACGCTCCCCTTGCGAAAGGGGGCGTGGCTATTTAAAAGAGCCACTCTAACGGCACCATTAGCAAATTATTCATAACGTTCAAGTCACAAACTTGTGAATGCAGCCCACGTTACAACAAGCATTTGCTTATGACTTCAAACAATGGCGAATCGCTGCAGCAGGAAGTTTCGATTTCTTTCGGCAGTAGCAAGAGAATCGGGTTGAAAGACCTACTAACTGCAACCAATATATATATTTTTAGACTTCTTATCAGTTCACACAAAGAACCTCAAATCAAATTAAGGCAAAGCGTTCGAGACGTGAGTCATAGAATACCGCAGGTATTTTTAAAATCTGTTTAAAAAGAAATACAGCCAAAAGTCGGTGACGTCTGTTGTACTAGAAAAAAAACAATAATAATAATAATACAAAGAAAAAGTAATAATAAATATTGACATTATAATAATAATAAATAAAATTAATAATAAAAATAATTTTAAAAATGATTAGCTTTTAATTTGTATTTTAATCAGCCATTAACAGCAAATTGTTTGCTTCTCATTCTTATCTTAGCTGATAAAACACTTTTTTCTTCTTTCGATGCAGAATTTTCTTGCTCATTTACGAAGTGAAACGAGTATATTGGATTTGTGAGCGCAAACCATTTAACCTCTATTAAAGCTAAAGACTTGAAGTGTGTTATATATACTACTATATACTATATACTACTATATACTATATACTACTATATACTATATACTACTATATACTATATACTACTATATACTATATACTACTATATACTATATACTACAGAAACGCTACTGGCAAAGTTCTAGAGACCTGAAATTTGGAGCATATATTCGCTTGGGTAATTTAGGTATTGGGTAAAAATGTATCTTGCTATTAATCGATAAATCGAATTAATCGCTAAATCGAATATGTTTGCCTAGTGCTTTCTATACATTCTACTATATTTTTTAACTCCATTTTTAAAACGTAGATTCGATTATTGCGATATTATTCAGCTATTCCATCGATGCGATCTTGATTTGCTAGAAGCTGCAAATGTTGGGTAGACCATACGCAGTACATCTTCTGTATATCTTCTGTCTTTTCGATAACTCAGCCCATTTCATTTTTGTTAAAAATCACAATTAGTAAATATTAATAGTGTTCTAGTCGTTCAGGTTCAGGTTCAGGTTCAGGTTCAGGGTAAAACAAATATATTTTGAAGTATGTGTGTGTAAATGTTGTCATATAATAAAACAATCGCCTATTTGCAGCTAGACACCTCCTTCGTTACTTTTGGGCAGATAAGATATTTGTGTCGCAAATCATATGACTAATATTGCATTGGCACCCTTAAAAAGTGTTTACCAAGATAAGCTTTTATGGGCTTTACTTGAACTTGTATGACTAGCAAATCTAACGGTAAACAAGTAAGAATGGTGCAATTGGGTGGGCGCGACTGCTCAAAAACACTTAGCTAAATGTAGCTTATTCCGATTTTCCACGTCTCCAAGAAGAATATATTTCAGTATAATGCAGTATAATTATTCAGTATAATTAATTAATTAATGATTTTTCTAGGTTTAGAATTTCTAGCTCAAAAACTGTGCAGGATACAGTTGCAGCCTGCATCTTCGATACTAGATCCTTCAGGCATAGATATATATTCATATCTGCTGTATGCGAAATCTGAGTATAACAGGCAGAAGGAGGCGTGGCAACTCCACAAAATTTATCGACGTCCAGCTGAGTAGATCTAGCGCTATCCATCTGTCCGTCCATATAAAGGCGTTCTCCTTGAATGTGAATGTTTTTGTGGATTCCTATGTAACACGCGCAGATCAAGTTTATTTAAATAAAATCCAAACAAATTTCGTTTCAATGTTATCGTTTAAAAATGTTCCCGAAATTCAGCTATTATTAATTATTATTATTATATTAATTATTATTATTAATTATATATTATATATCTTTAGAGTTAGACGCTCCAAGTTGCGCATGCAGATTCATAAATATATTTATTCAATTTTGATTTTTGTTGTATATTGGATGCTCCAAACTTTACGTATTTCTCTGTAAATTCACTTGCAAATACAGCCAATAAATAAGAATACAACCAATATATAAGAAGCTTGCTTTTTGAACGAGTGTAATTAAAAGAATTGAGCAAGAGAGTTGAAGGCAAATAGTCTTTTCAAAAAGAGATTTTTACGTGCGGAATTTTTAGCTCTATCTGCAGATTTCAACTGTTATTCGACTCATTGGCCATATAAACGAAATCCATTTCGAATATATATACCATTTGGAATATATGCACTCGCTTTGATCACCCAAAATCGGGAGAATCGGTAGCTTTTCGGCTTCATAGATAGAAATTCCAAATTCGCAAAAAATGATATACGTCAACATTTTTGGAGCTGAGTCCCAGAACTTGTCAGTTTGGTTACTGCAGACTGCTTTTTGAGATTTTCCAAAAAGTATTCAACTGATTTCTGACCCTGAACGAGCTTTGTTATTAAATACTTTTGTCTATTTCAAGCGATTTTCCTTCTAGTTTTTCTCCAATGCGATCTACCTTTCAATTGACCTATAAATAACTAAAAGTTTACCATATTCTTTTCGTTGCTATCGGTTTTTTTATCAGTTAAACTAATAGAACTCAGGGCTACACACTAGTAGCGCCCCCATATATTCATTAACTTTTATCTATGTTATCTATCAAATATATATATATATATATATATATATATATATATATATATATATGTATAAACTCTATATATCATAGCGAAGTCAAATGCTCTGATTAGAGTCTAATGCCAAGTTTGCTCTATGTTAAAAGCAACTAGCAAAGGTTTGAACTTTTTATATCTATGTTACATGAAATACTAGAGTCTGAGCAAAGCGACAGCTATAGAGACCTTATCAACCTTATAGACCTTATCGATAAACTGAATTTTCTATTTATTGTGATTTATATTTGATTTGATTTGTTTTTATTTTTTGGGTTTGGTCAGACTGTAATACTTTATGTAGCAAATACATACACTGCGGAGCATAACTATAAGCGCACCCACTTTTTCCAGTGTAGAGTCCGTTATAGATGGAATACCGAAAAAGTGTAAATGAGGAATTAAAGATAATCGAAAATAATATTATTTGAGACCAAAACAAAAACAACAATATTAACGGTACTTTTCTTATCTGCTTTAATGTGGTTTTTGCGCTAGTGCATAACTATAAGCGCACCTATTGTTCTTTCATAATCTCGTTGGCTTTAGACTTACGCGCATTAATTGAAGATTAGCAATATTTAAAAATATTCAAATTTGAGAATGCCACGTGGTACATACTTAAGTGACATAGAGAAAGGGAAAATCTTAGCCCTTATTCATGAAGGAGTCTCCAAGAGGGAGATAGCTCGCCGGATTGGTCGTTCCGATTGTGTAGTAAGAAATTTTTTTAAAGATACCACAAATTATGGTAAAAATAAGGCCCAAAATCGAAAATTTCGGATCGATCCCAGCGACGGATCATTAGTTCTGCCAGCAATTCGATGAAGACGGCACGTGAAATCGCCGATGAATGTGGCCAAAGTGTGTCCCGCTGGACAATTCACCGGGTTTTAAAGAAGTCAAAAGTAATTACAAGACAAAAGCTTCAACCAGCACCTCGGTTGCTAAGCCGACACATTGTAGATCGCCTGGATTTTGCCAGAATCAACATGGCAAGGGACTGGAAAAATGTACAAAAAATTTCCAAAACATATTTGGACAATAGGGTTTTCAATTTTAATTATTTTAACTTTACAGACTATTTTTTCTGACGAAAAAAAGTTTAATTTGGACGGTCCCGATGGCTTCAATGGATATTGGAGGGATTTGCGTAAGGATCCACGATATTTCTCTAAGAGAAACTTTGGAGGCGGATCTCTAATGGTCTGGGGTGCGTTCGCAGTAAATGGCTGCTTGGAATTGGCATTTCCCAGCACGCGTATGAATTCTGCAGAGTATATAGAAGTGTTGCAGATGAATTTACTGCCGACATTTCGAAGAAGAGGAGCAAGGAAGTGGGTGTTCCAGCAGGATAATGCTGCTGTGCATCGAAGCCGGCAAACTTTGGAGTGGCTGGACACACACAAAATTGAGGTTTTAAAATGGCCATCATGCTCCCCCGACCTAAATCCAATCGAGAACCTATGGGGTATCCTGGTGAGGTCCATTTATGACAAAAATAAGCAATTCGACACATTCCGAGAGCTTAAAGCCGCCGTAATTAGTGCTTGGGAACAAATTCCAATAAGTACCCTTGAAAATTTAATTTCGAGCATGCCCAACCGCTTATTTGAACTAATTCAAAATAATGGAGGCTATACTCATTATTGAAATTTTAAAAAAATTGAACATCTAATAAATAAGTGTTAAGTAAAGACCTAATTCCAAAATTTTCTATGTGCGCTTATAGTTATGCACTAGCGCAAAAACCACATTAAAGCAGATAAGAAAAGTACCGTTAATATTGTTGTTTTTGTTTTGGTCTCAAATAATATTATTTTCGATTATCTTTAATTCCTCATTTACACTTTTTCGGTATTCCATCTATAACGGACTCTACACTGGAAAAAGTGGGTGCGCTTATAGTTATGCTCCGCAGTGTATATATATATTTATATATATATAAATATAAATGTATATTATATGAATCGTAATATACTTAGAACACGAAAAATTTGTACTCTTAGAAAAGTCGCGGAATGTCGATACGTGGATTTCTTTTTGATCAAAATGAAGTATTTCTTATGGTCTGAGTTCGTTCTTATCAAGAGACCGCGCCTTATCAGCTTGAAAGTATATAGTACTTTTTTTCAGCGCTTGCCATATGCGGGCCGCAAATAGACCTTGAATTTTGTAGTTATATGATAAAACTCACTGCCACAGGCCCTGATACGTTTTAAATTTTAGACCTTAGCATAGAATTCAACTTTGCAAAAGGAAAAGTTTTAAAAAAAAAGCTTCGTCGGCTTTTGGTTGGCACATAATCTATTACCACCCAAGTTGCATAACTGTATTATAAAAAAAAAAACAAATGTTTACAAAGAAATAAAAGTTATATTCAAAAGAAAACAAATAAGAAAGCTCCAGTCGCAGGCGGCCGACTAGCAGATACCCTGAAACCCGTCTGAGCTGTGCTTTCAAATAGATTCCATTGTCTGTAAAATGTTTGTAAAATAAATGTAAAAAAATTAAAAATAAAAAACTCACTGATAGAGGGAACTACATTAGCAGCTAGACAGGAATGTTCCCATTTGAATGTAGGTGCACACGTCTCGGCGCTTGGCGCTTGGCGCTGCTTGCCACGTGCTTCTGCCAACTGGAAAAACTTCTGAGTTATTTAACGGATTTCCATGCAATTTTCAGCAGATTTACATATTCTATTGGAATATTTGTATATTTTGTCAAATTTTGTTCATTTATTGGCTATATTTGCAACTGCCTAGATGAACTCAGCGATCTCCTGAGACACAAAATCTAGAGACTTTAAATTATTAAATTATACTCATGTGTACCATACGCAGTATGACTCAAACCTTTCCTTCGCTAATCGGTATTTATTCACCCACTCACTACTTCCACCAATTTCATATTTCAAATAATAGTGACTTGCGCTTTAGTCGCTCTAGAAGAAAAGTTAATCAACCAAGTTAAGTTAGCAAAGTAAAGTCCATCTGCAGTCCAAGCCATGTATAAAAGAGGCGAACAATGAATTCAAAGTGCACCTCAACTTAAGGTACAGGGTATCTGCTAGTCGACTCACACTTGTTATCTATGAGTATAATTGAGCCATCTCTCGTTTAGGCAGTAATCTGCCGCATACTTAACTATTTATAAGTATTATTAAATTGAACTAGATTCCAGCATGAAACGTAAGCCCCCGTCAAAGAGAACTTTTGCACAGCTCATTTAGCGCTATCAACTGCAACATTTGACGGGTAGATAGAGTCGAGCAGATACGCTCGGAGCTCATGCCTCAAGTCAACACATTTAGTTGAAACAACAAACTGAATTTAGCTAATTAAAGTGCGCAGACACAAAAACTACGCGTGTAAATAAAAGATAACACGGAAATATGTACATTTGAGGTCGACTACGTCAGTAACTGGGCCGGCTAGTTGTAAAAATACGCATACTTTACATCTTGCGTCTATCAGAATGCCACATCACATCGTACTTTGATAAGCTGCTCTGGAGGAGCTGCCTACACGGTCGCATCTTGCAAAAGAGCCTAAAGCAGTTGTTGCAGGGTAGCGCAGCGATTGATGTTTCTGTGTCACGATTGATCTTACCAATGTCACTAGTCGTGTGTATAAATATATTGTGTACATCAGAGCACTTTTATTAAGGATCTGTCTGGCAAGCTCCCTCTAAAACTAACTCTCAATCTCTGCTGAAGTTAATAATTCATAGTGATTTTTTTTATGTTTCCTAGTATTATATAACAAGCTAACAAGACGCTCACTTAATGTTTAGTTGATGAAGTAAAAGAGTATATTGGTTTTGAGCTATGTCTGTCTGGCTAACGCTAATCAGATTGCCGCTATATATGTTAGAAACTTGAATGTTGCCATAAGTATAATCGGGGTTACCCGCGTCTGATAAGCGATTAAGACTTTGCAGCTGCGCCCAATATTGGCGCGGCAAATCAGAAAGGCTATTAGTTCACTCAAAACTCAAAATCAAAGAGATATAGCGGGTATATCTATCAAGGATGTGTGAAACTGTTTCTTGCACAATTTTCGATCTATAAACTCAAAAGTGAGCAACTAAATTAATGTTGATAAGAATTATAAATTACTATTGATCTACTGAGATATATATACTTTGCAGATAGAAGTTTCGTAAACAGATAGAGGTTCCCTTTCTAAGTGCAATTTTTATATAAGTTGTACCATATTGAAATAGTCTTGTGCCCTTACTTATCTATGCTTTATCTTAAGACCTTCGTTGTCATTTTACTAGAGCTAACTTTTGTTAGATTTTAGTTCAATGTTTTAAATAATATCTTTTAATATTTTTGTGTCTTGTTTCTTTGCTTCTGTTGCAGTTGAATACCCTGAGGATAGTGCGTATAGACCCAGTCAGTATGCTGGCTATATCAATCGTGGCTATGATGATTTAGAGAGTTCCTTGCGTTTTGCACAATACGAGGCCATGAATGATGCTAGAGGTAGTAGGGCATTGCCGCCCTATACAGACCAATGCCACTGCGATGCTGGGGACGAGGGCGATCCCGAGCATCACGATGACGGCGATGATGTGTTCAAGGACTGTGCCGACGATGCCATAGACGAGAATGACGAGCAGGCGCATCATAGTCGCTGCCTGCCCGAGTTTCAGTTTTCGATCGTCGATTCGGAATATGACGAGACGCTGGCGTTTCCCGATTCCGTGACGATTCTATCGACCGTGGGCGATAAGCCGGTGCTGGTGGAGCGCAAGGAGACAGACGACGATGATGAGGAATTTGACGACGAGAATAGCGTGCTCCTACGCCAGGAGATACCCTTCATCAGCATCTATGGGACCAGCGTGAAGTTCAACTCGTTTCAGCGCAAGGTCTTCATACCGGGTCGAGAGATTCATGTGAGAATCGTGAACACAGAGCGTAGCGTGACGACTCATCTACTTAATCCCAATTTGTAAGTGTGCCGGTTGATGACTGACCGATAAGCAGAACAGCTCAACTGATTGACCGACTGATCCCTCGCATTTTGGGACCAATTAAACTTCATTCAGTGACTGATTCTATAAAGCTTTTGTTGAACAGTTGAACGGTTGAACAGTCGGATAACTGACTGAAAGCCTGATTGATTGACAGTGTGAATTACTGATAAACTGATTGAAGGTCGCTACATCCTGCGATTAACTGATTGATATACAATGCCGAACTGACTGATTGATTGACTGATTGATTGACTGATTAATTGACTGACTGATTGACTGACTGATTGACTGACTAATTGACTGACTGATTGACTGACTGATTGACTGACTGATTGACTGACTGATTGACTGACTGATTGACTGACTGATTGACTGACTGATTGACTGACTGATTGACTGACTGATTGATTGACTGATAAATTGACTGACTAATTGATTGACTGATTGATTGACTGATTGACTGACTGATTTGATTGATTGACTGATTGACAGATTGACTGACTGATTGACTGACCGATTGACTGACTAATTGACTGACTGATTGACTGACTGATTGATTGACTGATTAATTGACTGACTAATTGATTGACTGATTGATTGACTGATTGACTGACTGATTTGATTGACTGACTGATTGACTGATTGACTGACTGATTGACTGACCGATTGATTGACTGATTGACTGACTGATTGATTGACTGATTAATCGACTGACTGATTGACTGACTGATTGACTGACCGATTGATTGACTGATTGACTGACTGATTGACTGACTGATTAATTGACTGACTAATTGATTGACTGATTGATTGACTGATTGACTGACTAATTGACTGACTGATTGACTGACCGATTGATTGACTGATTGACTGACTGATTGACTGACTGATTGATTGACTGATTAATCGACTGACTGATTGACTAACTGATTGACTGACTGATTGACTGACTAATTGACTGACTGATTGACTGACTTATTGATTGATTGACTGATTAATTGACTGACTAAGTGAGCAACTGACTGATTGACTGACAATGCCAAACGGATTGTCTGATTGACTGACTGATTGGCTGATTGACTGATTGACTGATTTACTGATTGTCTAATTGACTGACTGACCAACTGATTGAGTGACAAACTAGCTGACTGATTTAATTGACTGACTGGTTGAATGACTGATTGACTGACTGATTGACTGACTGATAGACTGACTGAAAGATTGACTGATTGAAAGACTAATTGAATGGCTGATTGACTGATTGACTGACTGATTGACTGACTGATTGACTGACTGATTGACTGACTGATTGACTGACTGATTGACTGACTGATTGACTGACTGATAGACTGACTGATTGACTGACTGATTGACTGACTGATAGACTGACTGATTGACTGACTGATTGACTGACTGATTGACTGACTGATTGACTGACTGATTGACTGACTGATTGACTGACTGATTGACTGACTGATTGACTGACTGATTGACTGACTGATTGACTGACTGATTGACTGACTGATTGACTGACTGATTGACTGACTGATTGACTGACTGATTGACTGACTGATAGACTGACTGATAGACTGACTGAAAGATTGACTGATTTAAAGACTAATTGAATGGCTGATTGACTGATTGACTGACTGATTGACTGACTGATAATCTGACTGATAGACTGACTGATTGAAAGACTGATTGAATAACTGATTGACTGATTGACTGACTGATTGACTGACTGATTGACTGACTGATAGACTGACTGATTGACTGACTGAATGACTGACTAGTTGACTGATTGACTGATTTATTATCTAACTGACTGATTGGCCAGCTATCTTACTAGCTGACTGAAAAGCTTAATGATTGATGAAAGCTTTTGTCATGTCTCCTCTACAGATACACCATCGAACTCACCCATGGCCCTTTCAAGTGGACCATTAAGAGACGCTATAAGCACTTCAATTCTCTACATCAACAACTGAGCTTCTTCCGCACCTCGTTAAATATACCGTTTCCGAGTCGAGCGCATAAGGAGAAGCGCACCACATTGAAGGCCGTCGCGAGCCAAATGGCTGATGAGTCTACTCTAAAGGATCTGCCCGCCCATACCAAAGTCAAGCATACCAGCACTCCGATTAGCAATAGTGAAAATCGCACTAACAATAACAACAACAACCTCAATAATAATAGCCGTGGCGATGGCGCCGGCATCGTGGCCACCATCGTCAGTCCCAGCCACAGCTCGATTCTGTCGAGCTTCACGCCGCGGCGCAGTCAGAGGACAAAGCACAAGAAAAAGAAAAGAAAACTTCCGCGTTTCCCGAATCGTCCGGAAAGCTTGATCACAGTCGAACATCTTCCGGTGCGGATCAAGCAGCTGGAGGACTATCTGTATAATTTACTTAACATTAGTTTATATCGATACCATCATGAGACGGTGAGTGGACTGAGAATGACAATGCGCTGCAGTCGGACTGCCAGCTCCACGCCCTCGGTGGCCGTAGCTGCTTAGTTGGGGCTATTTGGGGGCTTTTTGATCTAGCATTTTATCTAATACAGGTTCTGACATACTGCACTTACCTCTAGGGGCGTATCGGGAAAATCTTAACTGCTTATCAGACGAGGGAAACCCCGAGTATAAATGTCTCATTTCGAGTCTTTAGCTTTAATAGTGGTGATATGGTTTGCAGTCATACGGACAGATGGAGAAGTGTTTGAGTATAAAAATATTCAATTGCGCTAATCTAAGATATTAAACATGGTTAGATTGAGTAAGCTAGGAGTTAGCTACATTAGAACAGCTGTCGGATCTTAGCAAACACTATGAGACCTTACAATACATTGTGATTGATAAAATTGAGTTCCAGTTCCAAATGCAATTGATTAGGGACTTAGACTCAGAACTCATGGATGGAAAAATACTTAAAAAGCAGTTGTGCAGGAATAAATTAGAGTAGTTCGAGCTGGCTAGCTTCATTATGGACTTATGTGAGGTCCTTGTCCTGGCTTAGGTATTAGCTAAAAGTCTTGTATAGTGTTTGCATCAAAGACAACTTCAGACTAATCTTGTTGGAATTCTCTTGCAGCTAAACTTTGTGGAGGTATCCAATGTGTCATTCGTCACCGGGCTGGGCATCAAGGGCAAGGAGGGCGTCATACTGAAGAGAACGGGCTCGACAAGGCCGGGCCAGGCGGGCTGCAATTTCTTCGGCTGCTTTCAGCGCAATTGCTGCGTGAGGTGCAACTACTTCTGCTCGGATGTGGTCTGTGGCACTTGGCGCAGCCGCTGGTTCTTTGTGAAGGAGACGTGCTTCGGCTACGTCCGGCCCACAGACGGCAGCATACGTGCTGTCATCCTGTTCGACCAGGGCTTCGATGTCTCCACGGGCATCTACCAAACGGGCATGCGCAAGGGCTTGCAGGTGCTCACGAACAGCCGCCACATTGTGCTCAAGTGCTGGACACGGCGCAAGTGCAAAGAGTGGATGCAGTACCTCAAGAACACGGCCCACACTTATGCCCGCGACTTCACCTGCCCCAATCCGCACATGTCGTACGCCCCCATGCGTGCGAATACCCAAGCTGTCTGGTATGTGGATGGCGCTCAGTATATGGCCGCCGTGGCAGATGGGCTAGAGGCAGCCACCGAGGAGATATACATCGCCGACTGGTGGCTCAGCCCCGAGATCTATATGAAGCGACCCGCCCTGGATGGCGACTATTGGCGCTTGGACAAGATCCTGCTGCGCAAGGCCAAGCAGGGTGTGCGGGTATTCGTGCTGCTCTACAAGGAAGTCGAAATGGCACTCGGCATCAACAGCTACTACAGCAAGTCCACGCTGGCCAAGCATGAGAATATTAAGGTGCGACATATGGACTTAATGCTGTCAAGCACAGAAGCGAACATTAGCTGCATATTACAATTATTGCCAATGGGTTTTAGAACTGATAGCATATATAAAAGGAACTAGATGAACCAAGTCAATTTAGCCCTGTCAAGTCTGTCAAGGTAGAGCCTCTACACAGCTCATATCAAGTTTGTTTTAAATAATCGATCACTTTTCACGTTTTGTTGTTATCGATCGAAATGCAGTTATTAAATTATATCTCGCACGTCTTTCGAGCTAGCTTCTCACAATTTTGTATTTAGTTTTATGTTGTTATCGATGGGATGTTAGTTCGAGTCGTGCTGTCCTTATATCGGGGTTTCCACTTTTTCTGCTCTATTCTGAATGTGTCGAAGAAAGAGCTCGAATATTTTAATAAGTTTAGACTAGATACAAGCTACGCAGTATATAAAGAGGTTCAAGTTAGTTCCTAGTCGGCTACGCTCCCGGTTTGTCTTACTTGTTGCACTTATACTTGAGTATATTGGTTAGTCGTTGGCAGTTTTAATATTAACTAGACTATTGTCACCTGTCATATCATAAGCACTACAACGTCTAGTATTCAAAAATAAATTTACGAAATAGGCAAATTTTTGACAGACATTCCACGTGTTGTGCGCGCTGACAGCTGAGTATGGAGGGGTCACTTGAAAGACCATTTACAAAGATGTTTCTTAAGTTTCATATTATGCTTCATGGATCATGTCATGCTCATATCCATATCGTTCTGCTTTCAGGTCATGCGTCACCCGGATCACGCACGTGGCGGCATTCTGCTGTGGGCGCATCACGAGAAGATAGTTGTGATAGATCAGACGTATGCGTTTATAGGCGGCATAGATCTGTGCTATGGTCGCTGGGACGATCGTTCACATCGGCTGACGGACTTGGGTAGCATTTCCACGGGGTCCGTTTCGGGCAGCACGCGACGCACGCCCAGCGGATACTTCAACAGGGATGATGAGGACTCAGCCTTCGGCTCGCGCAAATCCTCGCGCAATGCGCATTACGAGACGGCAGGAGCCAAGGAGGCAGCCCCAAGCCAACCCGCTGACGAAGAGCCCAACTTGCCGGACATGGAGCTGCGAGTGCTTAAGCCGGGGGATCGGCTGCTCATTCCAGACATGCTTTCCGCAGCCTCCAGCGAGGCGGCCCTGGAGTGCACGGCGCTGGAGGGCATGAAGCTGAATACGCCCGAGATGGAGCGTAAGAATATGCTGGATCGCTTGAAGAACAATGCTATGAAGGGCGCACGCAAGGGCAAGGACTTCATGCAGCGACTGACCACAAGCGAAGTGACGGAGAGCACAGAGACGGAGCTCGAGGCACCTGCAGCTGGCGTCTATTGCATAGAAACCGCTGAAACAGCCATCAGCAAAGAGGATCAGGCACAAACCTCCAGCTCAGCAATGGCAGCAGCAGCAGCAGCAGCAGCAGCTGCCGCAGCTAAGGCTGGAGGTGGAGCTGCAGCTGGCGCTGGGGGCAGCACACAGCTACTCAGCGAGTTTTATGGCCAGGCGAAGTATTGGTTCGGCAAGGACTACTCTAATTTTATACTCAAGGATTGGATGAATCTGAATGCGCCCTTTGTGGACATCATCGACCGCACCACCACGCCGCGCATGCCCTGGCATGATGTGGGGCTCTGTGTGGTCGGCGCCTCTGCTCGGGATGTGGCCCGTCACTTCATACAGCGCTGGAATGCCATGAAGCTGGAGAAGCTGCGCGATAATGTGCGCTTTCCCTATCTGATGCCCAAAAGCTATCATCAGATACGACTCAATCCGCAGCTGCAGCAGCAGCAGCAGCGGCGGCAGCAGCAAGTCACCTGCCAGCTGCTGCGCAGCGCCTCGGCCTGGAGCTGCGGCTTCATCGAACCGGATCTGGTCGAGCAGAGCATACATGATGCCTACGTCGAGACAATTACCAAAGCTCAGCACTACGTCTACATAGAGAATCAGTTCTTTATCACCATGCAGCTGGGCTTGGGCGTCTCGGGAGCCTTCAATGTAAGAAACCAGATCGGAGAAACACTCTTCAAACGCATCGTTCGTGCCCACAAGTGAGTTGCATAATCTACAGGATCTGTAGGATCTATAAAAGTTATAGCTGATTACTACAAAGGATCTTACATCTATTGAACTTATAGTAAAGTATCTGTAGGATCTGTATGATCAATAGAACTTATAGCTGATCGTCTAGGGGATCCTACCTACAAAGGATCTTACATATATTGAAAGTGTATTATCTAACAATTGATTGCCTTATACGATCGCCTAGTGAAGGATCTTACACCTCTTAAATCATTGATATTGAAAGTGTATGATCTATCTATCTGTAGGATCTATAAAAGTTATAGCTGATTGCTTTGTACGATCGTCTAGGGGATCCTTCCCACAAAAGATCTTACATCTATTGAAACTGTATGATCTATCTATATTTAGGATCTATAGGATCTGTAAAAGTTGTAGCTGATTGCTTTATACGATCGTCTAGGGGATCATTCTTACAAAGGATTTTTAAGATCTATCAAATTTATAGCTGATCGTCTAGGGGATGCTTCCTACAAAGGATCTTACATGTGTTAAATCACTAATTCTGAAACTGTATGATCTATCTATCTGTAGGATCTGTAGGATCTGTAAAAGTTCTAGCTGATTGTTTTATACGATCGTCTAGTGGATCCTTCTTACAAAGGATTTTTATGATCTATCAAATTTATAGCTGATCGTCTAGGGGCTGCTTCCTACAAAAAATCTTACATCTATCTTACTATCTATAGGATTTGTAGGATCTAAAGCATTTATAGCTGAAAGTCTATACAAACGTCTAGTATCTGTAGGATCTATAACACTTATAGCTGATTGCTTTATCCTTCCTACAAAGGATCTCACATCTATTAAATCATTGATATTGAAAGTGTATGATGTATGATCTATAAGGTCTATAACAGATCAATTGATCTTTATCTAATAGAGATCTTGGATACACTACGACTACTACTAAGTAAATTGATCTATGCTAATATTTTCCAGGGAACGCAAACGGTTTCGTGTCTATGTGATAATGCCCTTATTGCCAGGCTTTGAGGGCGATGTGGGCGGCAATACGGGTATCGCAGTGCGTGCTATAACCCACTGGAACTATGCATCCATCTCCAGGTGCGTAAGGCAAAGCAGGATATATATCGATAGTAACTCTCTCTTGATCTCTGCTCGTCTCCCCTTTAGAGGTCGCACTGCAATTTTGACACGCCTGCAGGAGGCGGGCATCACACAGCCCGAGAATTATATTTCCTTTCACAGTCTCCGGAATCATTCGTATCTGAATAATACGCCGATTACGGAGCTGATCTATGTGCATTCCAAGCTGCTGATCGTCGATGATCGCGTCGTTATTTGTGGCTCGGCGAATATCAACGATCGCTCGATGATCGGCAAGCGCGACTCGGAAATTGCCGCCATTATCATGGATGAGGAGTACGAGGACGGACGCATGAATGGCAAAAAGTATCCGAGTGGCATTTTCGCTGGAAGATTGCGAAAATACTTGTTCAAAGAGCATCTGGGTAGGTCATCCAGAGACGTTTCTCTAATCTCTGATCACTCCTAACGATTTCCGCTTGTCTAGGCCTACTGGATCTGGATGGCTCGTCGCGCTCTGATCTGAACATCAGCGACCCGGTTTGCGATGAATTCTGGCACAATACCTGGCGCCGCATATCGACGAGAAATACGGAGATCTACGACGAAGTGTTCAAATGCATTCCAACAGATTTCGTGAAGACCTTCGCTAGTCTGCGCAAATATCAGGAGGAGCCGCCGCTGTCGAAAACTGAGCCCGAAGTGGCCGCCAAGCGGGCCACGGAAATTCAGGTGGGACTTAACGCGCGACTTAACCAGAGCGCTATATAGTGAAATTTTGGTGTAGGGAAAAGCGATTGGGTTTTTTTTGGAAAAATTTAAGTGGGATTAGCAGATACTCTGAGCCCTAATGGGTTAAGGAAGAAACTTACCAGATTCTGTCCTACCGTAAAACATATTTATAAGGGCTTATCTCTCGTTCTTTACGCACTATCAGCTTTACTCATGTTCTTTATTCATGCTTCTAGGGTCATCTGGTTAACCTGCCGCTGGATTTCCTTAACAAGGAGGTTTTAACGCCACCCGGGACCAGCAAGGAGGGCCTCATTCCTACCTCTGTATGGACATAGTCTGCCAAAAGTCTTTAAGACGTAATCTAATTTAGGGAAATTATGTAAACTGGTTGTAAGTACAGTTGCCACCAAAATGTCGGATGCGCATTTTTAGGTTAGATTTTTATTTATGCAACCCACCAAAGTGTGCTCAACCTGAGGAGTTGCTGTTGCCAAGTCAAAGGAAAAAGGAATTGTACATATATATTTATATATAGCGTATTCTATTGTTTGTGTAGTGTCTGTCTATTTGCCTTACAGCTAGTTAATTTATTTTACGGTACATCAACGTTCCCCTATTACAATTAAGTTTTTTTATGGTTAATGTTTGTAATTTTAAAAACAGTATTCTAGACAAACTAAAGCGCAATTATATATTTTTTAATAAAACTTCATTAAAGTGATTTAAAGTTAGAAAAACCCTAACGATTTATATTTTTATTTAAAAAATGTAACTAAATTATACCATAAAAAATACTATCAAAAGTACTAAATGATCTCGAAACAAAAATGCCAAGCGTCTCTCAAAAGCTCGTTGCTGCAGCTCAACTGTTGGCTGTCTGCTGCGGGACAGAATTAACATCAAAATGTTAAGTGCTGGTAATACACCACTGTTAAAAGTCTCAGAATATTCACGAAGTCTCTTAACAGTGTTGTTTAATCGGAGTTCTGTTACGTTAACATTCCTAATAGCGCAGAGGCCCTGTTAATTAACCCCATATACAGAATTCACTTATTTCTATTTTGCGCTCTGAGCGAACAACGTTTTTTGCTCTTTCTCTTTAAATCTCTTTTTATTGTTTTGGTTATTATTTTTGTAGATCACTCATACTTTATCAGCCCATTATATATATAATATAATAAATTAATGAAATATAAATAAATTTGCATAAGATCAGGTGGTATGCAAAATAAAAGTCTTCTAATACTTATCATAATTCCAAAACTTTCCAATCACAATAAAAAAGGAAACATTAAATGTACCTAGCGTGAATCAATTCAGTACTGAGGAGGGATTTAGTGCTTTACTCTTTTTCTTTCTTCGTCTTTGGCATTGCATTTGCCATTTTAGATTTGCTAATGCAGTGCGTTTTCTTTGCTCGCTCGGTGCAGTCGTGTTGTTTGCCATAGGCTTAGCTTGTGCGTGTGTGTGCGCGTATGAAGTCAGTTCAAAATTGGAAAAGGTAAAACGTACCGCAACAACAAGCGATTTGCGTTAAAGTGTCAACAAACATTTTTAGTTGAAGGTAATTTCTGCATTTGGTCATTTTCTGGCAATGGTTTCGGTTTTCGTGCTGTAAAAGATAAGTACGAAACACAAAGTAAAACTACTGCAACTACAACAAGAGCAAAGCTAGCAAACAAGTTCTGCTGCTCACACATACTAACAGATAGTGTGCTCTCAAGCTCGCTCTCGAAATCTAGTATGTACTATGTTCTTTGCCAGAACCGTTGCATCACAAAAGGCCGACACACACACATAGAGGCACAGAAAGAGAGAGATTGCTCATGTAACGTAATAAAAGCACGTGTTGGCTTTGAGTTTGTTGTATTTGCTGTTGCTGGTGTTGTTGACTTTGCTGCTTTTTCTTTACGTTCGCTTTATTTTTATGTGTGGATGTATGTATAATTTGTATTCATGACGTGATTTGTGTTGGTGAATGATTGAGCGAGTGTGAGTGTGTGTGTGCGTGTATGCGGAGGTTTGATAACAACAGTCGATGTGTGTGCTGGTGTTTGTGAGGTCTCTTTCTTGCTCTCGCGCTTACATGATTTCTGTTATTGTTTGCTTTTGAATTGACTTTGTCTAATTATTGAAGCGAATTTGCGTGGGCAAAGGAAGCTGTAACTGAAAAGCGTGGGTCATTACTTTTAGTGCATGATTAAGGAAGTGCCGTAGTAGTTGCTCTATAAAATGATAAAGCACCGGTTTGCTAATACGCAAGGAATGTTTGAGAAGTTAAGCCAAACAGCTGTCTTTACGCTATGAGTGTGCGCCTATGTGTGTAATTGCGTACCTAACGCCACTTTAAGTGTTCATCAAAAATGAATCACAAGTCAGTAGTCTTATATAAATTTAGAGTAAAATGAAAAGAATAGAAAAAATGCAAGTAAGCACTAATGACATATTAGGGACAAATAATAATAAAGGAGAAAATATATCAGTAAACTCAGAGTTTAAAATTAAAAATAGTTAAGACAATTCTGATTCTAAAGCCGAACAGTTATAAATTAAAATATAAATCAAAAGTGGTTATTGAAAAAATTAAAATTATATTAATAAAAATTCTGATAGACGAATTAAGGTAATGTCAAATTAGCATTCGCTTTAACTGTTGATCTTTGTTATAGTCTTCTATTTAGAACCTGTTCCTTTGCTGCTAGCTCACATTGTGTTTCTCACGCTCATATCAACAGGTAACAAATATGATTAAGATACAACATGACTTTGAAGTTACGTTTTCCCACCCACTCGGGCGACAATCGTGGCAAAAACTAAATATTGAACTTCCAAAGAAAAAACAAAAAATTAAGCGTGTGGGCTTGTGGCGCAACAAGCAGTAGCCGCACAACCGGCTTCCCTATAGACCCCACCTTCACATGCCCCTTCGGCCTCTTCGACGTTCCTCTGCTCTCACTGAGTATGCCAAACCTGCTGCCGCTGCACAGAAATCAAAAGTGAACATCGCATCGCTTGCATATTGCCAACGTCTGCCTGTTGTCGCCCCTCTCCGAACAATTCAACACTCGGCGAAAAAAAAACAACAACAAAACATTGTTGGCATCGTCGGATTTCGTCGTCGTTTGGCGTTTTGGCGTTCGTGCGTTGTCACGAAGTTGCGGTCGTTGCTCGTTGGACGCTCGTTCTTGTTGACTTCGGTCGTTTCGTGCTGGCTGCTCGGTTCTAGTTGGCTAAAGCTCTTCGTGTCTCGGGCCCCACACCAATGTGGCGTTCGTCGCGACAGTCAGTCGCAGGCAGAGGCCAGCAGCCAAAGCAACGTAGTAGACGGGGGCAGTGAGAGTCAGCGCGCAGTATTTCGAGCCACTTTGCTTCACGCAATTAACAGCAGTTCGACTGACATTTTTTGTACATGGCAATTAAAACAACTGCAACGAACGAATGCGCAAACGAAAATACACAAACAAAAAGAAAATTGTGTGTGCTTTTTTGATTATTAATAGACAACTCGGCCCCGGCGAGCAAAGCATTGATAACGTCATAAGAGAGGGAGAAAGAGAGAGAGAAAGAAAAAGAGAGAGAGTGATAGAGAGAACGAGGCAGCGAGCGTAAGTGTTTGTGCGTGTGTATTGAAATGCATTTGATTAGATTCTTAAGCATTGTTGTTAAACAAATGGCTGATTTGTGACTTTGTTTATACTGTTTCGGTTTCGTTGTTTCAACAAACATAAAAAAACAACACAAAGCTCGAGAGACGCGAGAACCGGTTAACTGTTTGCAAAGCTTGCAAAAAAGTTTTTTCGCTTTTGGTTTGTTTTCTGCACTGCAAATGCAAAAACAACAGCAAACGGAAACGTATAAAACTCATAAGAAAATTAGCAGCCATTCATAATGCAAAGTTAATGAAAATTCGCTGAAATATAATTGCTTCAAATAAATGCTGAACAAATGCAAAATTTTAATTATGTCAAATGAAAAATGTAACAAAAAAGTAAATATTTTCAATGCAATTCATGTTTAATTTGCAAAAAAAAAAAAAAAAATATTTTATTTAATTTGAGTAAAGTGCAATAAAATTATATAATAGAAATAAAAAATTTGTGTGTTACGCTGAAATTGTGAATAATATTACAGAAGCCATTGTGCATTGTGGCACAGTAAAGCGTGCGTACCATCGGAAAAGCCCATAAAATCGTGTTTAGTGATTCAATTATAAATAAATTGGTAACGAGCATTGAAATCAATGATGCACCTGTTGAAGTGTTGAAAATAATAAATAAATATATTTATATTTAATATATTAAAATAATAGTGTTGACAAAAAACCTAGTTAGATACATTAGAAACAATTGATTAATTTTTAGTTGTTATATAAATATATACAAAAGGCGAGAAGTATAGCAGCATCAATAAAATAGGAAAAATACCTTCTAGAAAAGAATAAGGAAATATGTTTATTTTTATAATGCCCGTCAAGTTTTTAAAATTTTTTATTAGTTAAAGGTTTTATTTAGAAAATTTCGTTTTTAAAGAACATAGTTATAGATAATTATAAATATATAAAGAAAAATATAGTATTTAATTTTTTAAAATTTCTATAAAGTTAATTTGCTTTTCATAAGATATTTTTAGAAATTAACTTAGCCTATATATATATCAAGCCACAATCCTTCTTGATCAGTAGCAGAAATTGAACTAAAGAAAGTTAAGCAGAAATGTTAAGTCAGATAAAATTTTATAGTAATTATCATTCATCCATCCTTGTTCAAGTTGTAATAGTTCTGACAATCAACTTTTGTTTTCATATAGTTAAAAAACTAAAAACTAAAAACCAAATTTAATAAATGAGAAACAAATAATGCCAGATTTAAAAACTTAGTAAAAGTCAAAGACTTGGAACAAAACAAATGCGAAAAGGAGCTTAAAGCAAAAGCTTCAATAGGAAAGAAATTCACAAAGTGCATTTGAACAAAAATGTGTTGTAAGCTAAACAAATGGCAACAACAAAAACAACAACAACAACTAGACCGGGAAGCAATTAAAGCAAACGTTTCCAAACAGTTGCGAAAATAAACGAAAAAGGAGCAGAAAACAAAAAGTGCATAAAGGAAAACAAATTGACAAGCAAAGGGAAAAAGAAAAAGCGAAAAGCAAAGAAACAACAAAAAGAAGCAAAGCAAAAAAAATGTCTGGCTCGCCGTCGAAGGACACAGCGACTAAGACTAAAGAAACGGTTAGCGCGACGCCGACAGCCACGCCCACAGCAGCAAAAGCAACATCAGCAGAGAAGACTTTAACATCGAGTGCGGCTTTGTCATTGTTTGATCAGCTGAAAAACGGCGTCAATTTGAACAGTTTGACAGGAACTGCCTCGCCTCTGGCCAGCCCCTTGGCATTCCCCTTTGCCCCGCCGGCTGCCCGAGTTACAAATATTGAATTGAAGCCACCGCCGCCCCAACCGCCGAAGGCTTCCTTTAATACGCCCACGCGGCTGCTGTTGTTTCCGCCCACAAGCAGCAGCAGCATCGGCACTGTGCAAGCCACCAAACGGGGCAGGGAAACGACAAAAACAACAATTGCAACAACTGTAACAGCCAACAATAACACGACGAAAGCTAAAACACTAGCTGAAGCAGCAGCAGGAGGAGCAGCGGCAGCAGCAGCTGCTGCCAAATTGGATATCAGCGCATTGCGATCTCAGCTCTATCAAGGCGCCAGGAAAACTGCAATAACAACACCAACAGCAACAACAACAACAACTGCGACAACTGCCAGAGGAGAACGTGGCGCTCGGGGGAACGGGCAGAGCATAAAGAAACGCTGCGTGGATCGATGCGATTCATCAGAGTCATCAGACAGGTGAGTCTATCAAACGGAAATTGTCAACTGAAAATGATTTAAGAGAGAATAAACTGTTTTGCTATGGGGTTTACTGTAATGTGATATACGTGATTCTATAGTCTTGAGAGTGTCTAGATATATCCATATCAAATGTAATTGATAGTAATAGGGGTTCAGTTTAAAGTGAAGGGGAGAGGGAGAAAGCGAATGAAAGGGACAGACAGAGTAAGAGAGCGAAAAAGAGTGCGAGAGTGAAAGAGAATGAGAGAGAGGGAGAAAGAGAGAGTAAGAGAGAGAGCGAGTAAGAGAGAGAGATAGACTAAGAGAGAGTATGAGAGAGAGAGAGAATGGGAGAGAGAAAGCGAGTAAGAGAGAGGGAGAGAGATAGAGTAAGATAATGAGAGATAGAGAGATTGTATGTGATAAAGAATGTGAGAGAGAGGAGAATAAGAAAGTGAGAGAGATAGACTTGAAAGAGCGATCGAGAGAAAGAGAGAAAGATTCTTTCTGTAAGTGAGAGAAAAGAGAGACATAGAGAGAATGAGAGAAAGAGATGACAATAACAGAGAAAGAGGAAGGGACATAAATTCCTCTGAATTAATTGTTTCCCGTATTTCGATACAGTTAAAGGGAATTGATATAAATACGATTTTTAAATTAATTCTGATTCTTAATATATATTAAGACAAGGTACTATATAGTAACTATATGTAATACATATTGCGGATTCTTGAACTTAGGTGCTCCCACGCTTCGCTTGTTCAGAATCACTCAGATCCCATGCGAAGTAGAATAACGAAGAGAACGACGGATGACTATTGAAGACGTATAATTTCAGTATCAAAACATGCCAATAAAATTAAATATGCATAAGTTTATTTCTCACTCTATTATTCAAGGCATGAGTCATGATCATGACCACAAAACTCAAACTTAGCTTAAAGTTAAGTTCGAGCTTAGCAACAAAAATAAAATAATAAAAAATAGAAATTGTCAACTTTTTATGCAGCTGCATGTTGACAGAAAATGGACAACAAAAGCAAGAGGAATAGCAACAACTTAAACAACAGCAACAACAACAAGTTGAATTCAAGTTGGGGGTTTGCCAAACAATGCAACGGCTATGAAAACAATGCCAAATGCAATGCCAAAAATTGCAAACATAACATTAAGAAGCCAAAATGCACGACTAAATATACACGAGTTGCAGCAGCAAAAGCAGCAACAGCAGCAACTGCAGAAACAACAGAAGCGACAGCGAACATCAACTTCAACTGCATGTTAGATACATTTGCGACTGCCACAAATGGGTCTACATTGAGCTACCCTGTAGTTGCTGTGAGATAATGAGATGAAGAGATATAGAGATAAATATGGTATTCTTTGATCTTAAGACGGAGCTACGTAGACCGAAAGACATTATGAGCCACACAGGAAAATTATAGTAGAAAAGTGTGTGAAGTGAGTGAATATGAAAAATAGCAACTATTGAGCTTAATAATAATAATAATAAATATACACGCAATTGACAAATTAAGTGTATTTTTATTATTAACTCAGTTGGGTATAAAATATATATTTATGCTATATTAGTTATAGCTATATAGCACAATAAGAATATGACATTTTAGTCCAATCAATCAATTAGGCTTAAGGAACAATAAACAAATAAGAAATTAGTTTGAATAGTTAAAACACTCTCTTCTAATTGTTTTTCGACTAGGGGCTATGAGAAAAGCGAATGTAATTTGCGAGTTATTACACATTACTACACTTCTAGCGTCAGCTGCGACGGCGACTGCAGCTGCGACGTCAACGTCGACGTCGATGTTGGCGTCATTTTGGAGTCACTTAAACGAGATAAATCAACGTGGGCGATTACACAATATCGCATTGTCAGTCAATGCAAGGGTGTTGGTGTATGTGTGTGTGTCTTTGGCTGCAGCTGCATCTGTATATGTCTCTCTCTCTCTGTCTGTCTTTGTCTCCCCCTCTATATGTGTGTGTGTGCGAGTGCCGACAATTGAGGCGTGCTGGCATGACTGTGCAAAAGAGGAAAACAAAAACAAAACAAAACAAAGAGTAACAAATGCAAAAACAACAGCTGGCAAAAAACTTTTAGCAGCGACTGTGGAAAACTGTGCATTGGAGTGCAGTGGGTCGCCGCTTGGGGCTTCGGGGGTCGCCCATGGAAAATGTGGAAAAACCTGTACCTGTACCTGCACTCAACAGTCCACTTAAAGAAAACACCAAAAAAAAAAAAAACAGACAATAACAACAACATCAAATACTGATTAAACAAAACAAAAAAAATATTAAAAAAATAATGACTGCAAATTGCAATCGACAACAACAACTGTAGTTGTTGTGGCTGTTGTTGTTGCTGTTGCTGTCTTTATGAGCGATAATTAAAGTTAAATGTTTTGAATGTGATGTTGCGTCTGATCCTCTGTTAATATTCGCATCATCCCCACATCCAAATGCGAAACATTAAAAGAGACGCCGCAGCAACTTGTTGTTTTAATGTTTATTATACGAAAAAAACGTACATTTTAATGAGCGAAGTTCTTGGCAATTGCAACAGCAACAGAAGGTCAAAAGTAAACAAAATTGAGGTCAAAATTGCATAAGTTGTAGTCAAAGTAGAGTGCAAAGATTTGGCTTAAAAGAGCTGCGAATTGAATAAGATTAAAATAAATATATTTATATATTTTATTTATTTATATATTTAAGATATTTATATATATTTTATATATTTATATATTTACTATATTTGTATATTATGTATAATTTATGTGGTTCTAGAATTAATTTTCAAAAGTCTCACAATTTAATTATAAATTAAAATTCATGTTTGAGACATATTTTGCTAAGAAAACAAAAAAAAAAATCTTTTTAATTAATTTTAATTTTTCTGGGAAACCACATAAGTGCAGTTATTCTATAATATATGTATTCTTTCATTCTTGATATGATATATACAATGAAAATCACATTTCTGATGTCATTTATCTAGTTTTTATACGGAATTCAAATTAAAATTTCCTAAAGCATATTGTGAGCATTTATAGAAGAGGCTAACAAGGCTTTGTTTCTCGTTGAAAATGCAAATTAGGCTATTATTTTGTACTGCAGCAAGCAGAAAGAGGCGTGGCGTATCCTTTATATTTCATTTCATTTTGCTTACATATATTATGAATCTTAAATATATAAAAATAAAAAAAAAATACATAAACTTGCATGATATTTTCTTCAGCAAGATATCTGGATTTTCTGATTACAATTATTCAATTTTTAATTGATGTAAATCTAGATAATCATTGCGCATCAAACAGAAACAAAAGTCGAATGAAAACAGCTCTAGTAGGAAGTGTCCGACTAGCAAATACCCCGAGCGCAGAAGCTTGCGCAGATCAATAATGCTTAATGGGAGGTTTGCCACGCCTCCCTCTGCCTATTACACACTTTAACAATACCATTATGTTCCGAATTCCATTTTCTGTGTTCAGTTTATATAATTAGATTGTAATTGCTTAGCAATAATACTCACGGCTGTCTCTATTATTGCCGTGAGTATTATAAAAAATCATATTATAAATAAATTTATGCAATATGCAAATTGTAATAAAAAGCTAATAAACTGGTTTTTATTATGATTTTAATAATCAAAGACGAAAGCTTAAAAATCCCCGAAAAATGCAATCTTCAAGCAAAGATGCGCAATAAAATTGAATGCAGCGCAAAAAATGCAAACAATAAACAGAAATAAGTAAGAAATAAAGCAAAGAATAAAAATAAATAAAATGCGAACAAAAATTTGCTGTGTGCAAAAAAAAATAAATCAAAAAGAGTTCAACGACCAAAAGTTGAAATTATTTCCGACAGCGAAGCGAAGCAAAGCACGAACGAACAGACGAGGACAGCCGAGCCGACGAGCGAGAAAGAATGAAAGAGCGAAAGAGAAAATGATACAAGATTTGATATAACAGCAGATAGATGGGGCTGCCGATAGGAGTGCGTTGCGTGCGTACACTGAAACTGAAACTGAAACAGAAACAGAAACAGATAGGAACAGATCTTTTGACGCCCGTCTTATCGATGCCGACGACGACGACGACAAGGAGACTTTGAATGCACTAAGAGCAACAACAATTAATTAGAACAAGTATGTGTAGCCTAGTAGGGAGTGAGCGACTAGAAGATACCTGGAACCTCGTGCTAGTCTGTTAAATATAATATGCTAACCACACTCAATCAAAGCTGTTTTGGCAAAATGGAATCAAACAATTATCGATGATATTTGCGAGAAACTGCATCAGAGTGTGCTGCAAGAATATTTACAAATGAGAAAACTTTTTAGTCTAAAGCCCTTATTATTGTCGCTGTCGATGGACGGACACTCAGACAAGGCTAATTTAAATCGTTTGTTAATACTAATCATTAATATATGTTTTGGCTGTTACATGCATTTGAACCAAACTATTATGACCTCATTATACGAGTTCACAATGCTTGCAGGGTATGTGAAAAGAGTGCAACAGTTCGCTTAGAAGCTGCAGATACATATGTATCTAAAAGATGCGCGCATGCAGGAAGCTTATCGCGCCCACGGGCCATAAATTAGCCATCGTATGAACGCATGTTTCACATATCTTTAATAACAAATGCATCTGTATACACACATACACTTACACACATGGGCAGCGCTACGTTACGCATTCTTAATGAGCGGAAATTAGTTGGCATTGTAGATACAACAACAACAACAACAACAACTGCAATATATACGTACAACAAAAGTAATGCATCTGTAAGCCATAAATTCACACAGCTGACGAGCTGCGAGCTGCGCGTGCCGTGTTTTGCTCGCTCGAGAGATACATTTATTAAAACGCCTTTTACTGCGCACTTCGGCACAATTATCTGTCAGATAAATTATCAAAATTGTTTAATGGCGCGTTTTTATAGCAAATACAACACAACACGCGTCATAAATCCGATTGTAACTCAAGTAGCTTATGCAGGGCCATTATAGTGCAACCAAATGCTGGCAAAGTATCTCGAAGATATATTTGAAGTGTTGCTATTTCTTAAACTTGGTCGAAAAATATAGCTGTGAAATATTTATATATATATACGTATATACAAATATATCATTTCAAGCTTCTAATGAAATTTTAAGTCTTTGGGTAAAACACATTTTTTTGCTATCTATTTTAAAATGGGTTTTTTTCGGCTTTAATCTAACTGAAACTTAATGAATTATAATTGTGTTAGATAACATCCAGCTAATAAATTAGAAATATTTCAAAATTAGGTACATAAATCACTGGACTAAGCCAAGTTCTGATCAACCTTTCAGATCTGCAATATATAATAAAAACTAAGACTGAACTCAAAGAATTTTCTGTTAAGCAAATTAATTTGTATTGATGGATTGTGATTGATTGTGATTGATGAAATCTAAAAAGGTTATTGGAAAAGACTTAAGGAAGAATATAGAAACTTCGATTCATATTTGCCGAAAATGGCGATTGATTTACAGTTCGAATTATCAAACAATTTAAATATGTTACACAACACAAATCTTAGTTAGAAATTTAAAAACTTTTTCAGCTCAGATGAAGCATGGGTTCTTTAGTTTTTTTGTGACAACTTATAAAATAGTTATAAATATTTCATAAATGAAAAGACAACAACATTATTTTAATGATGATATATATGATATATCTCTATATAATGTATTTATTTAAAAACATGAAAGGATGCTTTGATAGCTTCTAAATGATTATTACACTAAATATATTTGCATATAATTAAAATATCATAAATAAATAATCTAAAGATAATTATATTATGCCCATGCCATGGCCCACTCTTGGCTTAATTTCTTAGCCTTCTACATAGATCTTGATAGCTGCTGCAGCAATCTCTGCTAGTCTCTGGCTCTGGCTCTGCTTCTGTCTCTACCTCTGCCACCTTTTCCTCTTCTTACTTTTCACCTACATATTTGAACCTCAATTGCACATAATTTGTTTACAGCTGATTGCCTTGTGGGCAACTTTAGTGTAAGGCTGCACTCAATAGCCACGCCTCCAGCAGCTGCCTCCTTTTTTTGCGTTGAAAGCGATTACACTCGATTACCAAAATGAATATGTTGAGTGGCCAACTAATTTGCAGCAACTGAAGCCGCAAGAACTACAGCAGCAGCAACAACAACAACAAGCTAAATAGCCACAATGCAAACGCCTCGACAAAGCCAAGCGCAGCGTTTTTTGCTTCGCTTTTCTCTATTTTCCTCTCCATGGAAAATTTGCTCTGCTATGCATGTGACTTGCAACATGCCAACGCGTTGCCAAACTGCCTGCCACGCCCCCATTTTAAACGAGACTTCGAGCCGCCCCCTCGGGCAGCAGCCGCCAAAGTTGGCCGCCTTTGTTTTTGTTGTTTTAAATGCCCTTTAATTGAGTATAATTGGTTTCTGCATTCATTTTGCACATTTTGCTAAAGAAACTTAAACAAGAACTTGGACGAAATTTGATTAATTGTGGATTCATTGCAATTGTCCTAAATTGGAGGTCATTTATAGCATATGGGCATGAAACTGACCTTTTGCGGCTACAGTGATCTGTGACCAGTAGAAAATATATTTGAAATATGTCAATCATCGAGAATCAAGCTTTGATAAGTTTCTTCAATCAATCATATTTACAACTTTGATTGAAATATCTAATTTATTAAGGTTTCTGATTGATTGATGGCTTGATGGCTTGATGGACTTCAAATTGATATTAATATGTAGGTAAATCACAGGCTATTTGAGCATTTCTCAATGGATACAGACAGATTTTTCTTAACTATTAAACTGCTTGAGATCGACTGCCTTTCGAAATGAGATAAATCAAATACATTCAAATAGTTCTTATTTTATGATTCTGCAGCTGTTTCTGACAGATTGGAGGTGATTTATATATAGATATTTAAATGGAAAATATATCAATCATTAAGAGTCAATCAACATCCTTTGATAAGTATCTGCAATCAATAGCTGGATTGACGAGCTTTGTCTCACTCACAGTAATTCTCACAGCTAATAACTGATTTACTGAGTTCAGTGACAAGATTGAATTATTGATTATTATTATATTATATTATGCATCAGTTAGTTATTTTTCTTGATAGTAGGGTATTAGCTTTTCGTCTTGCTGCAATTGGCTCTACTCTTGTCACTTTTTATACTCTGCTTTTTTTTGCTCTCTTTTGCTTTTCGTGGGTTTTTCTTTTTCTGTTTGGCTTCTTTTCTTGTTGTTGTTGGCTGGCCCAGTGCACGTTGTCTGCCCCACTCTGTGGCTCCTCTCGCCTCCCTGCCTCTTGCCTGTTTCCTTGCCCCGTTGCCTTCCTCTGCCTGCTGTCAGCCCTTTGCTTTGGCTTTAGTTTTGCCTTTGGTTTCTTCCACTTGTTTCAACTGTGGCACATTCCTTGTGCTTCTTGTTGTTTATATATATATATATATATATATCTTTTATTATTATTATTAACACAGTGTGCGTGTGTATGTGAAAAGCAGTTTAAACACGAAATTAGAGCCTCTCCTGGCCAGCCCCTTACAGCTAGCTGCCTCTTTTCGCTTCTTAGCTCTAACTTGCTGCGCTCTCTTCGCTGTATTCCCGCTGCTTCCCCTCTTGGAGCCCTCGAGCATCGCATTAAGTCGTAATAAATGCTGCCAGCCTCTGTTTTGTACATTGACCTCAAAAGCAGAAAAGCTTCCCCCGTCTTGCCACGCCTCTGGGCTGCTGCTCGTATCTGTTGTTGTTCGGGATGCTGATGTTGCTCTTGTTGCTTTTGCTGCTGTTGTTGTTGTTGTTGTTGTTGTTTTTCGTGCACATTTTACTAAATAGCTTCTATTTACGTTCCATGGAAAATGCATTCGCAATTGTGAAGTGCAGAAATTTGTTTTTCTTTTTCTGCTTCTCTTATTTTACTTCTTTTTTGTCTCTGCCCGCTGCAACAAAGTGCAGAACAATGCCAATGCGGGACAGGAGCGTGAGGGGGCCTGGCTAGCGAGAAAACGTGCGCCATAAATCAAATAGGTAGCTCCACACTTCACAAAGTTTTTTCTTTCTTTTTTTTTTGTTGTTTTTCTTGCCTTGCCACACAGATTTATGCAAAAGTTTTATTTATATTTATGTTATTTGGCTTTTGAGGAATTCGAATTTTCAGCTGTGCTAAGGATGCGCCTTGTGGGTTTTAGTCGAATTCCGAGGAAAGTGCTTAGGGAAAAGTCGGACAAAATAAATCGGTTACAATTTATGGCGAAAATTAAAAGATTAAAAACAAAAGGAGCAAAGTATTCACTTTGAATAAAGCCATAAATAATAATTTGAAAGAGCTCAAATATTTGTGAAATTAATTCTTACATTTTAATGCGTTTAGATTATAAACAAATATATATAAAAATTTAATGATGAAATAAACTCTTATAAACTTCGTTTTCTAGCACAAACAAATATTATTTATTAACAAATATTTTCAACTTCTGCAATTTTGTATTATAATCCTTTGCTTTATTTTCTAAATATATTTTCTGTATCATTGAAAACGATCTCTGTTTGGCTTGCTGTTGGCCAAGTAGCCTAACATAATTAAATTAGAAGCCACAAACGGCGCTCAAAGTGCTTCTGCATAGCTGTCATCGTCTCAAGAGTAATGCGAAATGGATGAGGGAACAAGTGTAGCAAGGTAGAAAATAATTTATAAAGTGGAATATCAGATTGCAGGAGATAGATGCAAGTTGAATCAAAGCGAATAAAGATTCCAGTTTGAATAGAAATTATTGTACAATTGAATTATGTTAACTGCGACTTAAGCGGTCGGAAATTTAGCTTTAAATAGAATGCGAAATTAAACACAAAACGCTTAAAAACGAAAAAACGAAAATTATCGATTTTTATCGATAAGAAAATACAAAGGCTATCTAAAGAAATGTTCACTTGTACGGATGGTAAAGACAAGTATACTTTCGCAATAGCAGTTTTGGCAATAGCTCTATTCACACGGACAGACGGACGGACAGTCCTAAATCGAATCAGCGTGACATCATGATCAACAATATATATACTTTATTGCGTCTGTCTTGCTTCCTTCTACCGCTGATTTCCGATTTTAAATGGTTTCAAGGCTTAAAAATTATACGGACAAGTCTAAATTTCATCAGGCACTTGACATAGAATCATTTATGGATGTGTGAAACAGAAGAAGCGAGAGCAGCAGCTATGATAGCAAAGCAATTCACTTCAGATCAAGAAACGGCAAAACTAATCGAAGCAGTATAAATTGGCTTTTGAAACGTATTACTTTATATACTTTAAGTTGAGTTTAAATTTGTGTTCCACACATATAGACATTGCCTCTATATAATAAATTGATATATCAACTTTGCAATCCTAATACTAAACTTATATTATGTCTACATTATGTCATTGATTAAAAGTGTGATTCGAGCTCTTGATTTTTGGCAATTTGCCAATATTTAGACACATAATTTATGCACCGCTGCGATTTATGCAAATTGCCAGCCAAATGCTCATCATACGAATGCCTGGCCAAAAAAGAAGCCTAATGGCATTCTAATGTTGGCCACCAAAATCAAAATCATATTAGCCAACTTTGTGTATGTGTTCGTGTTTTGCTTTTGGCTTTTCCACAATCGCAACAAAAACAACTTGCAACGAGCACACGCCGCAAACGCTGGAAATTTTCATTAATTATAACGTCAGTTCGCGGACCACGCGTTGCATATTCGCCAGGCAGACAGTTGAACACTCTGCATGCCTGCCCGCCCTTCTTTGGCCAGCCCCCTTTGTGGCCCGTTCATGATGTGCAGCTGAAACAACAACAACAATTCAGCGGTAAAGCCAACAAGATTTCTACTCGTGCCCCAACCGCTTGGTCGCGGCCAGACATGCGTCCCGGACAAGTGATGGCCGTTGCCAGGCTCTCATTTTGTATACCCTGTAGTCACGACTGGAGTCCCTGAGGTAGCATGAATAGCCTGCTAAGCCATCAGACAGCAAGAGTTTTATTAGCTTTATCAATTCTCAAACTTAGCTTGAATATGTCGGCTGAAGCATGAGTTTGTCTATAATTTTATATATATAAAAGCAACGTCACTATTTAGTAACTTGGTATCTCGGGTGCTTATATAATTATATATAGTACTATATAGTTCTGCAATGTTGTATGCAAATTCCAATAAACTTAACACTGAAGTTAATAGATTTGGCTAAGATTACATGTATTATTATAGCTCAGCTCTTTGCTCAACTAAAATTGATTTATGCCTTCAAGCCAATTTCATTTACAAGGCAGCTCTTAGCCGTTCATTGTGGCCAGTTGCACTTTAACTTGTTATTTTTTGCGCTAGCGAAAATTAGTCATTAACTTTTTAAGCATCGACTGGACAAACATGGCGTATGAGTGATGTGCATGACGGTCGCACTCTGCAGCTTGCAGCCTGACTATCCACCAGCCTCTCTCTCTTTGTCTGTCGCTGGCTCTGTCTCTGCCTCTGTCTCTGTCTCTGTTTATCTGTGTGGTAGCGATAAGGCCGGCGTCGGAACTCAAATTCGCGGGCATGTGGCAATTATGTTTGCCGCTATGTCAAGTGGATCCTGAAGTTGCAACCGATTTTGCAATTGCTGGCAATTGCTGTGCGTTAGACCAGACTTTGCCTCTCTTGTTAATGTTGTTGTTGTTGTTGTTGGCGCAGTTGTTGCTGTCAGTCAGGCATTGCATATGTGCTGCACCAGGGGCTATCATTAACTTTATGGCACGAAAATGAGCCAATAATAGTGGGCCTAGTGTGTGTGCCAAGCTCAGCAAATGCAACTCGAAAGTGCAGCCAAAGGATGCATTTGCTGACAGCTAACGAGCTGACGACTCAAATTTTGAAAAACCTTGAGCAGCGAATTTGGTTAAGCATTCAATTTGATATGTAGATAAATTAAGTTGAAACATATCAAATGAATATTAGACCATTTTAAACAATTTTTAAAAGCCTTACAAAAATGTGCTCTTGTAAGTCTTTCAAAATTCTTCATCCTATAATACAAAAAGCTTTTATTTTCTAAAATGTTCCCGTTTTTTATCCTAGGTAAGAGTGTATATAAAAGCAGTATTTATAACTGCTTGAATTCACATAACTTGAATTTATTCTTATTTAGTTCTCAATAATTAACAATTTGATTTACTGTGATGCCAATTCAAGCCTATTATAACTAGTTTTGCTTTCTTGCTTTTCTCCAGTTCCGCTTGATCATTGTTAACCTACAACTCCAATTTGTGTTTCGCTTTTATGCTCTTTGCTTACTTTTGCTTTTTTCATTTCCGTTTTGTTGCTCAGCTATAAAGATGATTTTCATTTTTTTGTTTCTCTTTAAATTCCATTTCAATTTCAATTGCAATTTCAGTTTCTAGGGCTCGTCGTTAGCCAATTTTCTCTTAGACCTTATTTGCAAGGAAAAAATGACTTGACATTGACCTTGACTTGTCGTGCGTTCTACTTATGCGTTCAACCGAGACAGCATACACAGATACACAGATACACACGCACACTCGTACACACATTAAGCCGCTTTTAAAGTAAAAAGAGAGAAAATGAAAGCATAAATCATAAAGCTTAAAGAAAATGAAAAGATGAACTAAAAATTGAAATAGTATTAGAAAATTTGATTGCTTATAAATGAAGCATATCAAATATTTATATAACAAATGAACTAAATTTATAAAACCATTAAATTAATAAATTACGAAGTCACTTCATTATATGAAATTTAAATAAAATAAAATTTTATGTTAAGAAAATAGAATTGAAATTCGACAGAAATTGACAAGCTCTTGCCAATTTAATAATATGATAAAGGCATCACAAATATTCAGCCATCGATTTTATTTAGACACAGCTTCCTTATAGGCAAGACCAACAACAATAAAGGTATTCGAGGCTGGTAAGGGGTAGGAGGTGAGAGGGCATTTGTCAAGTGTGGGTAACCGAGCAAAAAGCCATTATAATCGGCTTAAAAAGCATCAGTTTGACATTTGCTCAGAGCTTGAATTGAATTGTCAATTGAAATTGTTGTTGCTGGCACTCTTTGGAGCATTGTTGTCATTATTGTTGTGCGTATGAGCGTGTGAGTGTGTGAGTATGTGAGTGTGTGTGTGCTTATGTGTTTACCCATTGATTAGATATAATTTGTGTTTAAACGTTTAGCTGACCATGCGATTGAAATTTATTGTATTTGCGCGTGAAATTAGTTTGCGGCTTGTGGCTAACAATAAAACGTGTGGCTAACAATCGATGGCAGTCGAGAGTGGAGAGTCGAGAGTCGAGAGGTGGTGGTTTGCCAAAATTTATAATTAGCAACATAAAATAATCAAATTGTATTTTGTTTTTCGCATAACGAAATATGCAAAATTATAATTGCAAAAAAATGAATGTAAAAATACAATTAATTAAATTGTAAAATGCCATAAAAATATTCTCTAATAATTCAAAAGGTATTAAAAGTATAATTACCATAGACTAGTCACAAAACTATTATTTATATTATTTTCCTCTAATCTGTCACACGCCCCCCCGCTCTTGATAACCATGTCTCTCACCTTATATAATCGCATCTAATGGAGAAGTTCGACCTTTTTCACACGCTTCATGATTGGCATGCCACGAACAAATAGCAACCTGTGGCACTAGAAGCGTCTAACAGAAGCATAATTACTATAATAGAGACCATCCAGAGACGTCAGTATTGGCACAGTGGTTCTATATAGGTAGAGAGCAACAAAGCTAATGAAGGTAAAATTTAAAAAGATTTTTTGACTTACTTCAAATGTAAGCGATTCTTAGATTTTGAATTAAATTCTATAACTATTTAGATTTTAATTAAATAATTTTTGTCTCTTAAAAAAATATGGAATATTTTAATAAATAATGGATTTGATCGATTATAAAGACTTATACATACAAATAAATAAATATATATATATATATATATATATATATATATATATATATATATATATATATATATATATATATATATATATATATATATATATATATATATATATATATATATATATATATATATATATATATATATATATATATATAATATATATTAAATATTAAATATCTATAAATTATTAAATTTTCTAAACATTTTCTGTTTTTTTAGTTCAATTCATATTATTAAAGACATTATTTATGATTTTCTGAAGTTAACTACATTTTTAAATATACATATTTTGAACCACTGTGCACTGTTTGGATTTTTCTTATTCAAATATCTTTCTAATAAGTTTTTTTTGCATATTTACATATTTTTGAATACATTTTCTACAGCTTTTGGTACACTGTGTTCTGCTCACAGGTTTTTTTCTGCTGACAGACAAATTTTTTTTATATAAAATTCTTTTTATTGACGCAGTCTTTTCATTGATTGAGTAATTGACAACGACAACGGGCCGTTGTTTATGATTACATTTTGTATTTTTATTTAATTTTTTTACAACGCTTTTCGCTTTTTGCTGTTCGCTTTTTATTGAAATGTATTTCAGTTTTTATACGCTTGAGACTTGCAAGTGGCGCTGTCTCCGAGCCCACTTATACTCAATAGATTTCTCGAGCTGGGCGCTTTAATTGCTCGGCATCGAAATGTAATTAACGTTGAGCCATGTGCCAAGAGCCAAACAGCTTTGAGTGATTCGCACAGTTGGCTGCTAAACCAGTCAGTCAGCTATTCAATCAGTCAGTCAGCCAGTCAGTCAGTCGACTACTTAGCCCAAACCTGACGCAGCTCTTGAAACATTTGTAAATTAGCGTAACAAAATGGCTAATTAGCTTTGAACTTGAATAACTCTTAGCGGGACCCCTGCACATATAGAATCCTATCGCTAAATATTGCGAAAATATAGAAATGCATTATGATTTATGTAAACGTTTAAGAAAAAGTAGTGAGCTGAATGTTATATTCGAACTTCAATTTTATTTGGGAATTTTACTTTTATTTTGCTTAAGTTAAGTTTTTAGTTATTAAACCTTGGAGTTTAATTTTTATCAAATTAATTCATAGCATTAACGAACTTCATTTAATATTTAATTTAATTTTGTTCTATTCTGTATATATTTGCTTAAATACGTGCAATATGTGAGACATTAATATACAAAACACTCTTCAGAATTTTTAGATCATATGTTATAAAGGGAAGCGTGACATCAATGCGTGCAGTAGGATCTTTTTTGCTTTTCGAGGCTTATTTTCAGTGTTACGGACATACATAGATGTATGTATAGATGTAATTGAGTGATATGTGTATGTGCATAGATACAGGCTATGCGGCATGCTTGAAAACGCCCAAGGTTCAGGGTATATCCTAGTCAGGCATTGTTCACTAAAACATTTTTATGTGTTTTGTTGGAGATATAATGTAGCATAATCTTTTAAATCACATTTATATGTTGTATATTTATATCTTTTTTTATCTATGAATCATGTTGATATGAATGATACGCATTATAGTTAAAAAATATAGCAAAAACGGAGGATTTTAACTATATTTATGGGTTTGTAAATTGGTTCTTTTATGAATGATCTGTGAGACTTGATATGAGTAGATGACATATATATTTATATATATACCATGTATATATTAAAATGGAAAAGAGACAAGTAACAAGTTATTTTGGAGAATGTGAATTAAATAGAATCACATTTAGAGTGAATTCCATGAGTTAAGTAGACTAATCAAAGGACAGGTTTTTTATGAAGTTAACAGACAGATGACAAAATCTCTTTTTATTAATATAATACATAAATTTATACATTCAAATGATTAAGATTTATACTCTGTAAAACAAATGGAAAATCGCAGAGGGTAATATGAAAATATAAAATATTTGGGCATGAATTTTAAGCTGTATATTCCGCATTATTTATCGTGTAGTTATATTATTATTATTATATATTATATATTATATTATTTCAGTAATTGATTCATATTTTGAGTCGCGTATACGTAATTTATAAATAGAATTAATGGTCTCTGCTCTTATATAATTTATTCTATATGAAACAACCGACGAAAATATGGTTAAAATCATTTTTAAATCGTTACAAATTTGCATTTGTTTGGCTGCCTACCGCAGTTTTAAGTGCATTTTAATACAATTTTCATGTTTAGTTCATTAGCAATTCAATTTGCTGTTGCCAGCAAAAACAACAACAACAACAACATTAAAAAAAGAAAAAACTACAACAATTGAGAGCCATAAAAAGGTTGCATAATTGCAGCGAGGCGTGCAAATTGCAACACGAAAAAAGCAAATACGAAAAAAGAGGCAGAAAAAACAATTGTTGAGCATGGAAAGTTGGCAATTATAATTGCAATCAAATAATTGTTTAAGCATTGCCTTTTTGTTAACTGATTAACTTATTTGATTACATATTGCCCTTGCCTTCAGACCAATCAACGAAATCGAAAGCAGGCAGAGAGCAGACCTATCAAATATCCAACAATATCGACATCTATTGGATCTATATATGGAATGGAATCGGCACGTAACTCTAAGAGATAGTCCAAAGAAGTAGCTCTTAGCTGTGATAGCTGGTTTAGCTCATTTAAGAAATAAAAATGTATATCTAAAGAGACGAGTTGTAGTTGGTTAATCAGACTTAATAACTGAAAGCTTATCTGCTGTAATGACAGTGAGTACCATAAGGCCATGATATAGAATCAGCACTGTAGTTAGCTACATAGTTGATGTCATATTTATTAAGGTATCAAGACTTCGGTCGTTCAAATCAATTTATTGCACTCATAAAATTTAATGTTTCATTTCAATAAAGACTTCTGTTAAAATTTGCATCTCAGCGCTGCCTGTTGAATGGCATTTAAAGATCTTTCAAACAGAATTCCAAAGATTTTTCAACATTGTCCCGCCGCCTCTTGCCACTTCCTGTGCTGCTTGGCAACTAGACTTGATGCTCTGTTATCAACATGCGATTTTTGGCACTTTTTTATGACAACGCCGCCATCAAGTGAAACGGAGGGGAATAATGTGTAGGAATAGGCAGGGCCCATGGGCGAGGGGCGGCGAGGGACGCTAGCTGCCGGCGACTATCACGCTGTGTTGCTTGTCCTTTGCCAGTCCTGTCTGTCATTGTTGTTGCTGTTGCTGTTGCTGCTGCTTGTTGTGGTGCTCTATACATTCTTGTCTCATTTTCATGGGCCATTTACGTAGACAAAGACGCGCGGCATGTTTATGTATCCGTAAGATACATTTTAGGTTGACGATCCGCATCCGCGACGCTGCTGTCGCGGTCTGCCTGTCTCACTCACTCACTCTCAGTCTGTCGGTCTGAGTGCATTTGGCTATATACTCGTCTACATATGTATTTTTGTATAGCAAATACCGGTTTGCTGCAAAACTTTTTATTTCTTAATTTTTATTTTTATTTATTCTGTTTAATTTTGTTTCTGCTTTAAAAAAAGTTTTGAAATTTTTGAATTTTTGTATATGCGCGCAGCGAGCATTAAATAACATTTGCCCCATACTGTGCGGAGTTACATTTGAACTATAAAAAAATAATATAATAAATACTGCAAACCCGCATTAAGCAATGAAAGATGTATTAAAGAAATTAAAGGTAGTTCTAAATATTTTTGATAGATACTAAAATTTGCATTGGCCGGTTACTAAAACAACGTTTTCAAGAGGTCTTTGGTGCAGCATAAGCAACTTAAAGTTAAATTTCCTAAGAGGTTTTCGTAACTGTTTTGTTGAAATCATGAATACCAAAGTGTTTCCTAGATGTGATATTGCTTAGTAGTCATAATGGAATAAAAAAGATATAACAGATTAAAGTGCTAAATAATGAAGCTTCTACTGGAGCATTACATTACCTAGCCACAGTTGGTTGGCTGAAGATAACCAGGAATGAAAACTTCTCGAGCTTCAATGAACACTGGAGCGAAAACAGTTTACTACATAGTTTATGCTTTAAGGACTTAGAGCATTGGGGCGTAAAAGCATTCTCCTAACACCTACAAAATTTCTTTTAAATATTTTCACTTATACCTGTTGTTGCTTAGTGGTGTAGCGGAGGGCGAGGTTTTAGCGTAAGTGTCGTGCGTAAATCAAACGCCCATTGGCCATTGCCCGTTTGTCAGACAGTCAACGCCTCTGGATTTGGCCAAAACTGTTTAACAGTTTTCTTTTTGTATTTTATTTCTGTTTGCGCTCTTAACTATGCTCGTTAAATTTGACACACAAATTCCGAAAGGTTCAACGCGCCCAGAAAAAAAAACTGTCAAGCGATATAATCAGCAAATATTTATATATTTATTTAACTTTTACTCGCTTTATATTTGTGTACTTATTTCATGTTTATCAAATGTTTGCCAAGACGTAAAACTTCAGCAAATACAAGTGAGACGTAGTTCTCTTTTTTTTACTTAACTTTTTATACAGGAAACACAATCTGTAGACCCTAGCAATCCCCTTCTTAAAGTTGCATAAGTCTTGCGGTAGGGCGTCGAAGTTCTTATCACTATTGCACTGGTCTGCTCAAAACTAAAATAAAAATAAAATCACACTATTCGTATATATTTATATATATATATTAATGCTTTCCTAGAAATGTGTAAATGTGTGGCACAGTTATCAATCGTTGATATCTTTATTCTTGGTATGGCGAAACTCATGAGCCATTTGCACTGAATGACGAACTGAGCTCTCTGACCTAATAACCTTATTTCATTGAAATTCATATTCAATGGACAAATCATATGCTTACTCTTTGTTTGATAGCATTATCTTTATATATATATATATATATATGTGTATATAAATAACTCTCTTATCTGTAGTTGGACTTGATGTAAATGTTATCGGGAAGCGAATCTTATTGCATTTTTTCACAGACTTAAAATCCGCTGTGAGACGAAGTAACTCACTAATTAACTTATACTTTATGATTTACTTAGCAATGTTTAAGTTAAAAGCCTTTAGTGAAGTTTAATTTAGTTTCAATAAGACTTCAAAAAATAAAACTATTCTAGAAGACTGAGAAAAATGATTACTTATAAATATATTACTCCAGATTATATTAGCTGCACTCTTAAAGCAAAACATTTCTGGAAATAGGCCGTTTCAGTGAGTAAATTTTTGGCTTAGCTCATTAATTATTCTTAATTCGGCTATCAAAGCATCTGCTTCCTCTTCTACTCTCTTACACAACATTCTTAAGCGTTAAGTGATTAAGATTCAAATGTATTCAGTTGTGTAGTCATTAACAGAAATTTAAACTAAACGAGTTACGATTTGTATTCGAAATAAAGATTATTTAAACGTTCATTTATGGCTGGCAAAGCTCTTTGTTAGCCTCATTCATATGGATCTTTGAAGAGAATTTCAGTTGTATTTAAAAATGTACTCGAAACTCTGCCAAATTTATGTTATGCACGGAATTAATGTTAAATATGTTATAGGATTTTATCAGCGATTTGTTCAGCTTAATTTAATTACAAATTTTTTAATTCATTTGTATTCATTGCTTTATAATTGCCTTTTTTGTATTTTCAGGTATGTGAAAAAATCTGTATTAATCGAATGTGTCAAAATGCGTTAGCATTATGTGAGTTGGTTGATTTTGTCATTAATATAAAGTAATAATATTTATTTTTTATTGCATATTTATATATATATATATATATATTTATTTGATTATATGTATTTTAAATTAAATAAATCATTCTACCTTTAAAAAACTCGACCTAAGACACTTTTTTCTTTGATTCAAAGACACAGGTAATGTGAATCAGATGATTTTTTCAGTGTTTCCGCTAAAGAAGTAGATTTGTGATGATATATATAAAAGATTTTCAAAGTCTGCCAGCATTTTTAACGAATTTTGTGTCTAGAATCTGCAGTATCAACTTAAGCTTCAATCATTTATTTTTTCCCCAGAGCCAAGCCACGTATCTTTTTCCTTAAAGAATAGCAATTTTTAAGCCTTTACAATAAATTTAGTTATTAGGGTACCAAATTGAGTGAGATATTCATAATTGAAGCTGGGGCACTATCCAAATGAGGCAAAGTAAGTTCAAATGATTTAGATGAAAACAGAACATAGTTTTATTTAAATTATTTTATCAGAGAGATCACATATGAGGATAGCAAAACCAACATCGTAGTTCGTGCAATAGGAAAATGGAAAAAAAATAAAGAGACCAATTTGTATTAATTTTTATTTTTATTTCATATAGAAATGTTCGTTTTGGAATTTTAATTTTTAAATAAAAATCGCATTTCCTCATATATAGATTTCAGTTATATGTCAGTCAGTCATTTTATATATAGCTTTCAGCTATACAGAATAAACGTATTTATGCACTCACCTTTGAGGAATGTGGCAAGACTTGATGTAAGATATTTTAGTTAAGTTTTAATAAAATTCATTTGGTATTTTAGCTACACTTAGTAAGGTCAAAGAAGGTTGGTTTGGCTTACCTTTGGAGATGTGGCAAATGATAATCTTGGATTAGTAATGCAATTCTTAATATAATAGGCAGACGTAGTTCAAGCATCTTTTATTTGCATCCATTGAAATTAATATTTCTAAAAATCAATTCAGAAAGAAATTTGTTCAAGCCTTGTGTGTCGTGACTTTTATTCATTTAACCATAAATCTACCAAAACTCCCCCAGTAATTTCACATAAACCAAAAATATCACAACATGGCCTGAACAATCTAGCCAATTATGGGGCAACAATTGCTGGATCTACACTTATAGCCTGGCTAACCCTTTGTAAGCCCATTTTGTATGACACTGTGACGCTCATTAGCGCCTCAATTAAAAAATACATATAAATTCTGTTGGGGTCCTGCCTCAAATATCCCTGGCTATACGTGTGCATGAGTGTGTGTGCGTGTGTGTGTGGGACAATTGTTTTTGACACAAAATGATTTTAATCATAATGTCATTAAACACGCAACTGTCAGCTGAAATATTCAGTGAACATGACACGACAAGGGATAGTCCATAGTTCCCTTGCAGAGACACAGAGAGAGAGAGAGAGAGAGAGAGAGAGAGAGAGAGACGTTCCCCCTAACCTCACGCAAGTTTTCAAAGACAGCGGCGACAACAAACGGGCCGGCAACGTTGTCCATGCGCGGGGTTGCCACCACATGTGAAGATCTCACTCAATTGATAATTTCTGTCACTTAATTGCCGGGGCTTAAACATTACAAAACTTTTCCCTCTTCTTTTTGCCTTTTCATTTAGCCCATTGTTAGCATAATAAATTAATTTTTACTTTGTCTTGTTTTCTGTTCTTTTTTGTGTTATATATTTTTTTTTGGTTTTTTGCCCCGCACTTGATTTAAAGGGCGTCACTTTGGTCGAGTTTTCGAGTATCGTAAAAAAGTCAAAATATGAGAAATTATTTCGTGTCTCGGAGCACGCACCAAAAAAATGTTAACTTCCGTTCTCTGTGGAGCGAAGAAAACATTTGATAGTGACTACTGCATACCCTGCACGAGCATATATATCTAATCTGTGATAGCTGTAGAGCGAAATGAATCTTTATAATTGATGAATATAAAGGGATAAAGAAATGTGCTTTAGTTTCTTTCAATAAACTAGATAAGTTTTCTAATTATTCAGACAGCTCTCTATTCAGTTTGATCACATTCATAAGACTAATATTTAGGTAGTTATACTACTTTCAAAAATGTTGTTAAATTTGTAAGTGAAACATGCATAAATATTTAAATGTTAATAAACATATGCAAATATTTAATGTTATAATTATAAGTGATATGAAATGTAGCTAGCTGAATATTTCGTTTCTTAGGGAACACATTATCTAAATATTGTCTCCAATAACAAAGCATATTTGATCTTCGCGTAACAGTAAAAGTTCTTGTGTATATACACATATATTTATATATAATTTTTGGTAAAGTTCTTTAACAGAGTCGTAAAGGTAATTGACGTTCCTTTGGCAGCCAGTGAGAGATCAGTGAAGGCGGTGCTACGGTGGTTGCCGCCATGCCAAGTCACGCAACACAAAATACAAAAAAGAGTTCTTACACTCTCAACAACAACAACAACAACAGCTACATACGAAATGGCGTTTAGGATGTGCTTTGTGTCCAGTTGCGAGAGGGCGTTGACCAATGCAATTGAAGCGCTGAATGAATATGGAGTCGATGCTGAAGTTGAAGTTGAAGTTGAAGTTCAAGCGTAAAATAGAGATGATGCTGTAAAAAACTTGAGTTGATCTGTAAAGTTATATATTTATATATATATATATATATCTCAACGACAGGTTGCTTGCTGTGTTTGTGTATGTAGACTGAGGCTCTCTGGGGGGTTACTCAATTTGCTGAACTTGGACAGAGTGGCACCACCCACGTTACGCTTGATTAAAAATGTGCAGCTACAACAACAACGACAACAACTACTGTGGGCAAAAAAGGCAACTCAGAAGTTGCTTTTTTGTGAAGGGTTGTGCCAGCAGACACGTTTTCCTGTCGCGCTATTTGCCCTGATGAGGGTGCCTGCTCGTCGAGAGATAGGCAATTGCTTTAAGAAGAGGGTAGGTTTCGGCTAGTGCAGCCGCTTGTTCGTAGATGGCGCCACGTGTACTATAACATGGCATTTTAGTTTTGTGGCCTTAAATTGTATAAAAATGAGCTTATGCAGCGTGAAAAACTTTTTTCTTGTGTTTATATTGAAGTTGAAAATCTTTGCAATATTTGAGATATTTTAAGGGAAAATAATCTCTAAAAAATATGAAGAGAGTGAACTTAATGTATGCACGGGCTGTAGTTCTGTTTCTGCAAGCCCACGAACTTCTATATACACATATAAAGGAAAAGCATGCTTAAACATTCAAATTGTATTTGAAATAGAATTTAATTTATAGATTGGCTTAAGCAAATAGGAAACAGATGCTATGTAATATGTGGAAGAAGCTGATAAAGTTATAATTAAACTTCTCTATCAGATCCAAGCGACATACGAATTCTTTACCTTCAATAATTATTGTTACTATATATTTGCGATAAATTTAATATCCACAGAAATATAAACTAATGGCCAGACAGCAGATGATAGTCTTTAATTTACTGAACTGTTTTCTTCAGTCACTTTCAATTTCGTAAGATTCGTAATCAAGTTAGAGATGGAAAGAAAAATGCTAAGCCAGAAACCGCAGTGGAAGGCCACGTCTACACCGCAAAGGATTCAAGCTGCAGTTGGGCCAATAAAAAGCTCGGTTTTCTCTACCAAATGCAATTTGTGTCATAAAAATGCAGTAGTAAATGTATCTGATGGCTGCGCTTTGCCTGGGCGCATCCTCTATAAATGTTTCAAGAGCGCGACGGCTGTGCTCTTAATCCCTCATCATCATAATCAACTGGGCCTAAACAAGAACAACAAGTGTGAAATTCGTGGAAACAGCGTGAAGAGTAGCCGAAGACCAAGCAGAGTGGGGCCCGCGGCGTGGTGTGGTGTGGATTTTATGCGATGCTTCATACAGATACATTTCCAGGCTTTACACTCTGTGTGAGCGTGTGTGTGTGTGTGTGTGTGTGTGTGTGTGTGTGTGTGTGTGTGTGTGTGTGTATATTTCGGGCAGTTCTTGAACTTTGCCAATGTCAGGGCAGCCACAGCAACAAAAGCAACAGCAGCACTTTTGGGGGCCATTGCAGTTTGGTCAGGTATTTTAGCAGGCAGATACATTTGTATCTGTATCTTTTTACCTGTATCTTTGGCACGTCGACAAAAGCCAACAACAGCGATGACGACGTCTACATGTGTTTGCTGTTGTATATTTTATATATTTCATGGCGTTTTTATGTGTTCGTCTTCTCATTTGTTGCTGTTGTTGTTGTTGTTATTATTATTGTTGTTTTCTGTGTGGCTTTAGGTTTTAGGTCTTTCTTCTTCTTAGCCCGTTTGCACGTCAGCGACGCCCTTCTGCTTACCTACCTGAACCTGAAACTGAAGTCGAATCTGAAGTCGAAGTTGAAAGCTGAATTCGAAGCTGAAACTGTAGCTGAGCCTGGGCAGCAGCCCTGTATCTTTGGCTGTACCTTTTGCCTTCTTCAGATTTGCCCATATTCCTTTTAAACTTGTTTCAAATTATTTCAGACTAGACGTGCATAAATCTACTTAACAACAAAACCAACAGAATTGAAAAAAAAATGTACTTAAGCGCACAAAGGTAAAATACCTACAAAAAATAAAGAAGCGAACTTTTATTCGAATATAATTGACTGTCAGATACTCGCTCACAGGGCAAAAACCACCCGAAATATATATGCAGATAAATATATATATGTATAAAGTCGATAAAATCATATTGGTAGCTGAATAAATATAAAAATTATATGCAGATATATACAGAGATAAAGCTATTGAGTATATATAAGAGATATATGATATATATATAGAAAGATTCATATATTAAATTTGATAAAATACTATGAAAAAGTCTATCACATTAGGAAATTCCAACTCAAAAAGAGGATTGATTTCTGCAAAATATACTTAGAGCTAAGTGATCTTATCTTAGTCACAAATATAGAGTATATGTGCTGTACATAAAAGGTATTTCAATGCCAATATACTCTGCTCTCACCACGTGAGCGGGCATTAAAACGAAAAACGTAAACTTCAAGTTCGCGACTGAAGATTTTGGCCAGGGCTTTTCTTTGTTGCCAACTGTTGTACAAGTTGCCATGCTAAATAATTAAGTTAGCACTTTTGTGTGCTGCGGATTTACAACTCAATGGGACGGCACGTAAAAGGGCAGGGGCGTGTCTATGTGCATGTAGGTGTGTGTGTGTACGTGTAGCAAAAGTGGGCGCAAATGTTGTGTGCATGTTGACAGTTTCTTGGTAAGGACAGAGAATTTTTGCTTTACATATGTCGCCTTGTCTTTATCTACGCTTGTCTACTGGGCAACATCTCTTGGGTTTCCTATGAAAATATATATACATGCTGTTGTTTGACAAGGGCCCCCAAAAAGCCAAAGCTAGTTGTTGCTGCTGCTGCTAGTGTTGTTTGTGTTGTTGTTTCTGTGGAAGTTTTGAGCGCACATTACAAATTCACCGGAATCCAATTTATTGCTGCAACCATCAGAAGGAAGCCGTCTCTGTGGCTTTCCATCTTACGACAACGGCTATCAAATTTGTCGAGTGCGGTAAAAAATGCTCTGGCTAAGACTTTTCAGCTGAGATCCATTCCATTTAGAGCTGAACACTCGTTCGAGCTCTCTGACAGCTGACAGTCTGCTTGCTGTTGGCTGTCCCTGAAATGGAGAGTCCGGCAAATGAGAGTGAGAGTTACTCTGAGAGTTGAATCGAATTGCGTTTAGGGTATAAATGATGTGTAGGTAGATAAATCTTGGCTAAGATTTCGGCCAGATTCCCATTCGCAACGAAAATGGGATGTGTTTGTGGGATTTGTGCAGAATGAAATCTTAACTAAAATTAATTTGGAATAAGACTGCACGTACGCTTCGAGGACTACAGATTTAATTGGCTTGAAAATTTAATACGAATATTTTGTTGCATTTCTATGGCTTTACTACTGTTCTTGATATTCTTTAAATATATATATAAATATATATATAAATATATATATATATATATATATATATATATATATATATATATATATATATATATATATATATATATATTATTTTATTTATATACATTTTATTTTCTCTCTTCTTTATTTCTTAATATATTACAAATGACACTCTACTTCTTAAACAATTTTCTTACACGATTTCAGGCTTAATGCGGCTTTAATAAATTTACAAAAAATTATTTGCTTTTTATATATATATTTTTAATATATGTACAATATTGTTAAACAAATGTCGACCGCTTTTTAGCATACAAAAGCTTAACTATTTTGTTTTTCTAATTTTTTACAATTTTATTTTACTTTAATTTATATTTAAGCAATTTTCAATAAACAAACTTTCTTTGCTTTTATTGATTTCGTTTTGTAAATTCATGTAGACACTCCATATTTAGCTACATCTAGAGGTATGAAATATAACAATCTATAACAATTATTTAAGCACAGTTGTGTGAGTCGCTGATGTTGTTCTGGTTGTCGGCCTATCGTCTTTGATGTATACAAAAATGCAGTAAGGTGTTTTGTAGCTCTTGCAACAGTTCGATGCCATTCAAACTTGTTGCATATATTTTGAGATCTGTGGAACCGCTATAATTCACACAGTTGCTTTACCCTGGGCAATCGTCGATGCCTGTTCATATGCATATAGAGATATGTGCCTTAATGCACAACACTTAAGCAGAAGTTTATGACAATCGGCATCCGATTGGGGCACATCACAATGGAAACCTTGCATCAGTAAGTTCCAAGCAAAAAAGCAAAATAAATATATAAATAAAGGTTGCCAAATAGGTGACTCATGCCAAAGAATGCAGTTCCCATGTATCGTGTTGATAAACTGTGCGAGCCCTCTTCAAAATGGGATGGGCTGAGGTTCAAGATTGTTACAAGCAAAAGGTATTAAACAAAGGAAGCCAGATATATGTGCTGGCATAATGTCGTATATATAGTATATGCCGTGAACTCAGACAGCAATTGATAAATGGGAAATTCTTGACTCGATTTGACTGCTTTAATAACTTTGCGTTACATGAAATGTAATACTCGTGTTTCTGAGATGAGAAAACTTTCAAATTATTGACAATTAACATAATTTAAATATCAAATTTGCACTTTCATTTTATATATTAAAGGTAGAAATTGGACTTTTCAGAATATAAAATTAAATCCTGTTCGTATTTCTAGAAAGTCGAGTGCAACAGTTCAGTTTATATATACTTTATATTAAATTGTTCTCTTTCCAGCGCAATGCAACATATTAAATATTTCATGGCAAAGCTCTCATATTTCAAATAGTAGTTATAAATAAATATAGATAGTTGAAATTCCTTGCGTACTGAGTAAACTGATTGTACTTTACATATCAGATCTTCAGCTTTCTTTTACTATTTTCTATTCATTTATTTATTTTTTATGTTTTACCCCTAACAATTATCTGTGATGTTGTCGTTGGCGACCCTTTTTGCATCATAGTCGTACACTCGACATTTAACGCTCGACGAGGCAAGAAAGCCGAAAGCCGATCCACAAGCCTTCAACGGGTAATTACAGTCATAGAAGTGTGCAGCCACACACAGAAACAGAAACAGAAACAGACATAGACACAGATACAGATACAGATACAGATACATATAAGTATCTGGCTCTACCTACCCGATAGATACGCGGCTTGCTACATGGATGGCATGTCTCTATAATTTATGACAAGTATAAGTTTACAGCTCTTTGGCTTCGGCTTCGACTTTGGCTTTGGCTTTTGGGCTTGCTAAGCATTTGCAACATTTAAAACTAATTCAAAAGCGCATGGCGTACTGTAATTAAACACAATGCTAAGCCGAGACGACTTGAGTTGAGTTGAGTTGAGTTGAGTTGAGAGCTGAGCCAGGCTAAAGTATCTGTTAGATACATGACGGTGCTGGCTGGCCCAGCTCGGCCCGAGGCGCACAAAAAGCTATTAAAAAGCAAAACGTTAGGCTCCAACAGGCCCGAAGATGTGGCCGGTGCTTCGCCTCTGTTTCGCATGTTTGTCTGACAACGCGATGGCTGCTGTTGCTGCCGCAGTTGCCTTCTGCTCGCACACAGATACATAGATACTCTTCACACAGATTCAACTTGTAGCACAGGCGGCGACACTTAAATGCACGCTGTGCGGTAGTTAGCATGGCGAAATGAAAAAATTACTAAAACTAACGTAAAATATGGCCCATGGATCGCAGGGGCTGTGACGCGCAGAAGGGGCTGTGTGTGTGTGTGTATTTGATGGCGGGTTTGTCTTAGGGGGGTAAACCTGTTGAACGCATGAAATTAACATGAACAGTCAGGCTAGCTAGCGGCCTGAACTGGAATAGAGTTTGAATTTCGGTCGGCTTTAAATCTACTTCCTGGTTAAAGCAGAAACCAAATAGTTCCCCTCTCCCTCTCTCTCTCTCTCTCTATCTGTCACTTCTTCTCTACCTCTCTTTTACTATCTTTCTCTGCATAGTTGTGTTCTGCACAGCTATTAACATTCATAATTGATAGCTTATACCCAAAACTAAAAGTATTTTTTTCTTTTAACTTTGAGGGCAAACAAAACAATTTTATTTATTTTTTTCCTTTCTGTTAGCCCCGCAGCCGCTTTAAACTATTTACATAATGTTTATTTCTAAATTATTTTACAACCGCTCTGGGGCAATTCGATTAAATGTGGCTGCAAAATGCATGAACACTTTGCAAATGAATACACTCTTGTATACAGCTATAATAATAAGTTTTATGCGGGTCGAAACAAAACAATGTTGTGGGAAAACTTATCTTAAATGCAGTTACTAATATATATATGTGATATATATATATGAACTTAAATAGGGTTTAATATATGTATTTCTAAAGAGCGATGCTTCGTGTAAAATATTGAAGCTCTGAATCAGAGTTCATTCTTTAAATCTTGTAGCTTCACGTTTGATGGAATGATTGATAAAGATTAAGCAAAGCTACGTGCAAAATGTTTTAATAAAAGTTGTTAGTAATTTATAGAATAACGATTAATTCCTTCGTTGATAATCATCGATATAATTAGTGCTATTTGGCGTTACTTAAAAAATTGATTAATAATGATTGAGCAAAAATTAAACTGATAAATATTTTCAAATTTAGAAATTTTTGCACTTCCATTTCCACTTTTTCATTGACTTATTGATTGATTCATTTGATTATTGGACATTGATTGATAATGATTGAGTTGCTATTCATTTAAAAATGCTTAAAATAAAAATTGAATTGAAAAAAGTTTTTCAGTTTCGAATTATTTTAAAATGAATGATAGATTGAAGATAAATTAATGTTAGCAATATTTTTATTTGAAGATAATACTTATAAAATTATAATGTAATACGATTAAGAAGCCTTTGATATATTTTATTTTCGCCTAAAATATTCTCACACAACGTTCTTCAGTTCAAACGTGTCAAGTGCAATAAATCGCAATGTTATTAATTCAATGAAATTGCTTTCAGCAGCGCGCTACACAGGTACAGATACAGATAAAGATACAGATACAGATACAGCTTTCTGCCAAGTTCATTGCCCAAATGCAGCCAAAAGAACCTTCAAATGTCAAACACAAATTTGTTGTTTTTTTTTGCGAATAGTCAGCAACCTTCGCTGAAATTGACAACTCATGCATGAGAGGTATGTCTCACGCCCCGTATGCTTATATATACGTACGTATATGCTTCCCCGATTTACTCAACCGAAATTTGCACATTGAAGCATTCAATGTTGTTTCCTTCTCGTGCGTCTCGGCGGCTCACCTTGCGGCAGTGCAGCCACCCACAATAAATCTTAATTTTTCCCCGTGCCACGCCCCCTTGCAGTTGGCTTGTCGGCAATTTGAAATGACACATCAAATTAAATATGTATAAATAAAAATACAAAATAAATAAAAGCAGCAAAGCAAGCGCGCGCCACTCACGAGCAGCAACAACACCAACAACAACGACAACAAATTAGCCAAAAATAAATTTATAATAAAAGAAATAAAAATATTTGCCTGTCAAGCTTTGCATGCGGGTGGCTGGCATTGAGTGCGGCGGCAGGGCGAACGGAGCATGGCCCTATATATAAATATATATATTCATATAGCGTGATTGTTTTTGGGGAATCGCTGCGTGTATGCCAGACTCCTGCGAGTGTTATTCACCTTGAGTGTGTGTTAAGAGCTCTTACTGAGGGATGCTTTTTATCATGTTGTTTCACATGATTCAATTCGAGAACATTTCTCTTAAATGATTTCGTTTGAATGCGCGTAATTATATAAAATTGGGCCAATTAAATTAAATTAAATTTAACTTTAATATAAATTTATATCTCAAATTGAAATAAAGCGTAGTGAAATTAACTATTTAGTATGGCGCAGTTCTAGAGCAAGGAATAGTTAACGTAAACATACCCAAATTCAAAAAATGTTTCACTTAAAATTTACTATTGAGAACAATGAGCTGTACTGATCACTCAGGTGAAATCACTGAACAAATGTAAACAAAAGCATTCGATACTAAATGCAACGAGAGGTGCACAATTTCTTGAAATTCAGTAAATAAATTCAATGATGCCGGGCGGGACCGACTGCTTAATACTTGTTCACGAAACATCCATACTTTTGAGTTTGCCGTGCCCTAAATGGAATGATCTTCCCTAATAATTAAACGATTTTATATTTAAAATAAACGTATTATGATTTGTGAAGATAAATCATTTTTGGTCAATCTCAAGAGACATCGTGTATTACAAATTCGAAAAATTGTTTAATAATAACGTTTATGTTTATAAGTTGATTATTAGTATTCAAAAAACAGAGCGGCGCTCTGCAAGACGCACATTGTGCAAGACCAATCTATAAATAATAAACAACTAAAATATATTCTTAATAAGAATATCATACATATATATATATATATATATATATATAAATAAATGTTTATAGCTACTTTCAACAGAAGATCTAATTGATATTGATACCTGGTAATAATAGAAACCTGGAGCTACATTAGATGCTTCTATTGTATTGGGAATATTTTCTATGCTACATATCTTACAGCGTGTCAAGTTTTATTTACGATTATTGATTGACGAAGCTTAAATGTTTTTCCGTGAATACTTTGAGTGTCCATTTCCATTCCCATGTTATGCTGACTCACAAGAAAAGCCTTTAACATTGTATACATTTTGTATACTTTGTGTAATATATATATACATATTACATATATGTAGAATATGTCCAGCTTAGAAGGGCTTCATAAATTCAAGTAATTACAAGAATAAATATTTCTTTACAATCATTGTGTACGTATTTACGCTCTTTTATAAATCTCACATATTATCAACCTATCTAAAACACATCGAATTCATTTTTAACATTTACCTGCAGCTGGCGCAAGATATTTCTGCATTTGCTTAGCACGAAAACGAGTTGCAAACAACTTAAGTTACTCACTTTTTGTTTGATGGCTTTTGCTGTCAGTCACAAAACGGCACCGCTGCAGGTGTTAATTAGCTGTGCTATTTTTATTGAACAAATAATGAAAAGTAGAAGTAGAAGAAGAAGAAAACGTAGTAGTAGAAGACTCAATATAAAAATATAAAAACCTCACGTTAGAGAAGATTAAATAAGCTAATTATGAATTCACTTTCAAAATACAAATAAAGCAACGAAGAAGAAGAAAAAACCGAGCTCACCCAAGCTATAGAATCCAACAAGAACAACAATGGAACTACAAAGCATCGTAAACTTTCATTGAGGGAACGCTGTGACAATTGTCGACCGCAAAAAAAAGCGAGGTTATGGATAGAGAAGGGGTAGAAGAGAAGAGAAGGAGTAGACGAGGGCTGGGTAAGGTAAGGGCGGGCAGGGGAAGAACCTACTGTATTCAGAGTGGAACCGGCACGGACAAGTGCTAATGAACTACAGTAACAACAACAACAACAACAACAAGAACACATTTCGTAATAATTGAGCGGGACGAAGATAAGCGCAGGTGTGTGTATCTGTGTCTGTCTCTGTTTCTGTGTGTGTATTGGTGTCTTTTTTGTCTCTCTCATTCTCAGTTGTGTTGATATATGCTAAAATATGCTAAATGATTCTTTGCGTCTTTCTCGCTTTCACTCACTCTATCGATCTCACTCTCTCTGTCTCTCCACACACGCTTGCTTCCCGTTGTCCCCAACCGACCTTATCTTTCTCGCTCTTCGCCAATTCATTTAGGCAAACGAAACTCGTATTGAGGTAGTCTTGAATATTTAGCGCGTCAATGGAAAGGAAGGAAAAAAAGCTGAAAAAACCTCGAAATAGAAATAGAAATTATTTCAGTTCGCAATTATAGCAACAGCTACACAAATTGGTTTGAATTTATGTATTTCTCGAAAGATTTATTGATAGACGACAAAATTTATGTAAACGTTTGACAGTTTTTTTCTGTCTGTTTCTTTGCGCTGTGTTTCTGTTTTTTGCTCTTTTTTATGGCCTCCGGAGACACGCGAAGACGTGTGAAATAATTTAAAATGCTATGCGAAAATCGTTTTTATGTTTATCGGTTTCTCTGCGAATTTATGATAGCTTAAAGAAACCAATAAATGCGACAATATAAAATAGGAAACTACCGATTTGCTTATTTACTTAAGGCATAGCTTAACTTATGACAACAGATTATTAAGAGTGAAACAAGAACAAGTTGTTATTGGACTTCTTTAGCTCAAATAATTTTTTTTAATTTTTTAGGAATTGACTAAAACTCTTACATTTTATTAATTATATTTTGTAATACGTGTTTAATTTTTAAAAAATATTTAAATTCTGTTATTTTATTAAAATTATTTTGTAACATTTTATTTTTTATTTTTTTTATTTTTTTTTTTTGAAAACTTTGAAACTTTGATGTTTTATTTTTATAATTTTTTTGTGTTTAATTTATTTTTATTTTAGCTAAAATTATTAATTTCAAATATTTGATTTATTTTATATTTTTTTTTATTATTTATAATATCTTTTTATACGGTACTACAAAAATAAATTAAAAACACAGAAATTTCGTTACTTAAATTTAATTTACTTAAATTTAATTTATTTATTTGAAAATTTAGTTATCATATTTTAAGCTTATCAAAATGATTATTAAAAAGCTATCTAGCTAAGCAAGGCTGAATCTCTAAAAATAATAAGTCAATTTAAAGGTTTTATTAAATTTTCTTTAGAATTCTATTTGCTGTTTGCTTGTCTTAGTTATCTCAAAAGCAATTCTCTTGAAACTTAAATTTAGTTTATATTTTCGTTGCTAATAAAATACATTTTTGAGTTTTCGCTAAAGAAGTTAACTGCAATCTATAGTGTGATATTTGATAAGGTTATTTGCCTTAACTATATCTTTATTAGGGCATTTGAGCTTCGCCAATTGCACTTTAGTGTTTCTTTCCTGTTCATTTAATGACTAATTCGTTGGGCATCTATAACTCACCTAGAAGTATTCGTGAAATCTACTGCATCCGCTAATTAGTTGTTGATTGTGCTAAATTATGCAGAGCGCCAAATGGCGGTACTATTTATATTTATATGTGTGTTTAAAGTGCACAGGAAGCATTATTCATTAGTGGAGAAACAGGCGGCAGGTCAGTTGAGCATTTGAAATGTTTTACGAATATGCATAAATAAATATGTGAGTTAATAAAAAGATAAAGTAGCGCAGAAAGCATAAACGTTTGCATTTCCGGTTAAATAAAAGAGAGGAATGCGTCAAGCGCCGTTAATGGCCAGAGAGTCGTCTCCGTCCCCCTCTCGCTTCCCCTCTGCATCTCTTTGTGTGTGTAGTCCCCAGAGTTTGTCCAGTTTTACCAGATGCCAACATAAACTGAAAGCCCCCATCTCATCTACCGAAACACTGCTGCTCTCCTGGGCATTTGACTGCATTTTATAAATATGCATAAGTTGGTCGTGTCGTGGGGGATGCGGCTCATAAAAAAAAAATATATATATATATATAAATGCTTATATATAAATTAAAACAAGAAAGCAAGCAGTTAACTGCAGCACAACGAAGATGAAATACTCTTGACTTACCCAAAATTTAGCTGACATGTTCAGAGTTTACTCAGAAACACTTCCATAGTGGCCGATATAAAAAACTAAATAATTATGGATAATAGATTGATGTCAACTCGGTACAAAAATAAAGTGTTTTATTGAAAAACTCATTTTTGCCCTAAGACTTTATTAATATTTAAGACAGCTTGAGAAATTTACAGTCTTTTCTATAGCTAGTGATGCTATAAGAATCTTTTTATTCCTTACTTTAAAATAAACAATTATGATCAATTTATGCATGCATTCATCTAAAAGTCAGAGCTCTAATGGTTAAGTTTGTCTATATATGCTTACCAATTTTATGAGCAATTAATTTTAGAATGCGGTAGCATTTCGTAGTAAAACATTTAAGTTCCGCGATTCCACGATTTCACGATTTTTTCGAATATCATCATATAACAAAAAGTTGCAAATTCATAACAGTTTTATTTAAATTTCATATCTTTTATGATGTAGTTGCCAAGAGTCGTAAACTAAAGAACGCATGTACGACTAAAATTGCTGTTCAAACTTGGGATCTCTTGTGTACAAAGCAAATTGCCTGACGAAATCTATAATACCTTTTAGAAGAGTATGTAAAATAAGCCGTGAAGTAAACTAAAATGAAATTAGATAGCGCATTATGCAAGAGAGATAACAGCTATAGAACTGGATGAAGTAGCCAAAGAAGCAGCAGCAACTGCTGAAAATTTATAACGACAACTCAACTAGTTCAAATTAAATTAATAGACGCGGCAATGCAGCTAAGTAGAAAATTTCCAAGTCTTTTTTATAGGCTGAATTTCTAGTTAGTTTCTTCCTAGTTGCATGTGAAGTGTGTATGAGAAAGAGAGAGGGAGAGGTAGTCAGCGGGAGGGAGAGAAAGGCATATACAGAGAGGAGGGAGATGGGTGTGTGCGGGGTGTGCTCTCACACGAAGCACTGGCTAATTATTCATTCATGACATGTTGAATGCACACACACAGCCCGGACAGAGGGGCAAAGACTGACAGAAGTTACCTCGTGAATGCACACACAACAAACACACACTCAACTCGCACATACTGCGTGCTAAAGTATCTGACAGATACGCATGCACACATCTCGCTGAGTAGGAGCTACAACAGCCGCAAATGCTCCGACGTCAAGCGGCATATGCAGCTCATAACCCATTGCCATGTGGAACAGTCTGTTGTGCTAATAGTTTCCCTATTGTTCAGCAAGGCGTAGTGAGATCTTTTTAATAATAAATAACTTGGCAAAACGGTAAATGTATTTGTTCTTTGATAAAACAGTTGAGCTGTTCTCGCAACATTTTACTATACATTGCAAATGTATTTACAAGAATTATGAGTAGATCTAGCAAAAATAAGTCCTCACTAATTGTTTGCTTTGCGAAAGTCTTGCTTTATGAAGAGCTTCAGGCATTGTTGTGTTATTTGTGTGTATAATCTGTGAATGCTTATTAAGTTCTATTCCTGCTCATGATACTCTACAAAATCAAAAGAATTTTCTCTCTACTATACTGATTGCAGAGAGTGTCATGCCAGCTATTCATATAGAGTTTAAATTGGGCAAAACTTCAATTATGCAAATCGAAAGTCAATCAATCAAAGGTTGAATAAACAATTCAGAACTTTTCTGAAACTGATATTCAGCTTTTCTTATATAGCACACTTTACAGACAGACCATCTATATACTATTATAGTTGAGTGTTAAATACATATACACAATAAGGAAATACTAAGTCAGCTTGCTGTCTTACAATACTAATTAAATATTTTCGGGTGGGTCCAAAGATATTTTATTAAAAAATGTACATTGCAAACTTCATTTAAGAGCTAAAATATTAAAGTTGAATTTTGCATGCATTGTGCGTGAGCAGCATACCAGCCTTTGAAGCTCGTGCACATTCCACAGCGTCGCAGAACAAAGCCTCGAAAGCCCTGAACAGCTTAAAACCGGGCTGTGGCTGCTGCCGCTGTTGTCGCTGCTGTTGTTGCAGCAAGCAGCGAGCTGCAGGAAGGAACGTTGAGCTGCCCAGTCCGATGTGCCCCGGCACCTGCTGCAGCTGTGCGCCTCCGCCAGCCCCTACCGAGTGCCCTCCTCTGCTGTTTTTGTGGCACCGCTTGGAGCTTGCTAATAGCTTGTGTTGCCGTCGCTACAAATTAACTTTGGCTCCGTGTTGCATATTTGAGCGGCGACGCGGCTGTGCTGCAAATTACACTATTTTTCACTTGGCCGCCGTGTGAAATATGCAAAAAAAAAAAAAAAAAAACAGAAAATGGAAGAAAAAACAAAAAGGCAAAGGAAAAGCAAGAAAAACAAAAACAAAAAAAAGAAAACGGATGTTGCATGTGACTCGCTTTGCTTTTTGGCTTTGACTCTGAGTAAAACTCTCACATGAGCGCGGGGAACGCAGTCAGGAAATTTTGCAACAGGAAGCTGCAAAAAAATGCGAAAAACCGAGTCAGAGTCGTCGGCAAGGATAAGAGCGCTTAAAGTCACACATTTAGTGACAGTTTGTTGGATTTGCATGGCAACGCAACAACGTTGACATGGCAAAGTTGTCATGATTAATGCGTGCCACAAGCTGCAGCAGCACCAGAGCACGGAGAGAGCAGAGACGTGGCAAAGTGGGTCAAAACGCTTCAAATTCCAAATTCCACTTAGATAAAGTCCAGTCGCTTTTGGCATGGCTTGGCGTGGCTTTGCTTGCCACATGCAACGCCTGCGACAAGCAGCTGCCACAAAGCATTCTTTCGTCTGTCGCAATGAAAGCGTAATTCTCTTAAATCCGCTAATATGTTCACAAAATCTTGTAGAAAATTACAAAAAGTTGTCATTGAGCTTGGAGTTTAGCCCAGTTTATGGCGGTTAGATTCTGCCAGACAGATTGACTACTTTGCTAGCACATTAACTGTAAAGCCATAACAATATGGCATAAGCCAAATCAGTTAATTATGGAGGCCATAAAATGTCAAGAAACTAATTGAATACGAGCATATTTAGCTAGTATTTAAGCAAAGAATTGATAATTAAGATAATTATAATTTCAGATCCTACTCAGACTACTTTTTGTTAACTGGCTGTGAAAATTGGGAAAAAGCCAATTACATTAGCCTGGTCAATATTTTAGAACGTTTCTCAACCTAAGCAATTCACAGGGTAGTCTTATCGCTAAATCAGCTTGCCAACTTGACATTCTATATACATAACACATATATATACATATATATATATATATATATATATATTCACACACAGCAGCTCGGCTTAAAGCAACTGCGGATTGTGTAAAGGTTTCGTGCCTCATTACATTAGAGCTCGATGTTGCGATTATCTGGTAAGCGGAGTAGATTTTAAAAGCCAGACTCGCAGATGCAGATGCATTTTGTTGGCATTGTTGTTGCTGCTGCTGCTGGTGCTGTTGCTGTTGTCGTCCGTTCACTGCGTTTAATGAGTTACGTGGCCAAACTGCCGTGCCAACTTTTGACATTTGCCGGGACAGCAACAGAAAAACATATAAAAAAAAAACAGTAAATTAAATGCAATTCGAAAAAAAGCAGGAAAATATTGGACGGCAGTGCGTGTATCGAGGCTTGAGGTTTGTATTTTGGGTGCGAGCTGTGGGCTCGGTCACATGTTTGGGCTATGGCAACAAGAGATTGGCAGCAATTGCATGCAATTGGCCAGTCACCGGGACTGAGAGCGGGATCGAACCTACTGCCCGCCCTGCGCCTGCCAGCATTTGCCATGTGTGCACATTTTTTTTCTGCATTTTTACTAAAAAGCAGCGTATTAAAATTTAAATTGCATTTCGCCTGACGCGTGTGTGCGCGTTTTTTTTATTTGGTTTTTTTTATAATTTTATTTTTTATGCACACAACAAAATGTAAAAAATTCTTTTTATTAATACAATGCGACGATGAGGACGGGGCAGCAACCAAATGCTAATCAGTTGGCAGCCGTATGAGTGCATATACATATATATTTAATTTTATGCAGACCCGTGAGGCCGACCCCCTTCCTCCCAACAGTCTACGCTGAGCTACTGTGCCGCAACTGTTGCTGTTCGAGAGCCTATACGATGCGGGCATACTAAATATGCTGAGAAGCTTGTAACAATTTAAAGGCAGCTGAATTGGCAAAAATAGTATATATATATATCTATCTATTATATATATATATATATCTATATAAATACTATATAACATTTAGATATGTATAGATAGATATCTGTTTGTAGCTTAAACACGATTTCTATGCAAAGAGGGTTCGCCGATCAACTCAACATGAAAACTAACTATTTATGATCTCAATTTGAATGCATTTATTTTATTATTTAGGCTTTGGTTTTGTGATTTTTTAACATTTCTAATTTTCATAAAATTATATTTGCATATACCTAAATCATAGCCTAGTTGAGTTCTGTTTGTGCTAAGAAATATTTTTAGGTACATTTATTTTTAGCCAAGAATTTGTATTTATTATATATTATATTTATTATATTATCAATTTATGGAAATTTGCAACATGATTTATTTAATATTTTTGAAATACAATAATAATATAAATATTTAAATATGAAAACTTGATTTAAATACAGCTAAAAGTAGCGAGCAATGAACGCAGTTATTGTGGCTCTGAATTGTCTATTAGTTAGTTAACTTTAGTCCGGCTACGTCTGTTAGTGAACTTTGGTCAGGCTACCCTATGAGTTCAGTACTATTATTTATCCAGGGAATTCAAAACGTCGCTCAATTCAATTCCACAATTTCTGTTGTTGTTTCATTATTCAAAGGCAAAGTTCAATGAACGAAGACTTCGCTTCAATTTACTTTGCTGCGCGCTGTTAAAAATCTGCCATCTAAATGAAATGAGTTTTTAATTGAAAACGTAATAAGATACGTATATATATATATATACGTATGCGCATACGAGTGTAAAAAATTTGTAAATATAATTTGCTTTTTGCTTTCTGCTTCTTGCAGTGCAGCAGGCGTGGCAATTATTGCATAACAAAACAACACGAATGCTATTAAAGCCGCATACGAACGAATTCATATAAATATTTATGTATCTGTTTTAGCTGCAGCCGTTAGTTAGTTGCTTTTGATTTGATTCTGCAGGGGTGTCCCATTGAATGCGATTGTAATATTATTAAGTGTATTTAATGCCCGAGGGCTCAACTGAACAAATGAACAACAATCAGACTCTCTTGTTTATTGCAATAATTTTGCCGAAGGGCATAAAAAGGGTTACTCGAATTAAGCAAACAAGCAGTCAAATAGACAATATACCAGCAAATAGTTCTCCTCATCTCAAGAGATACACCCGGATAGAGCAGGGCGCTGCTTGAAGTGCTGACCAAACACTGAGCCGAATGCAAGCTAAATTTTATGCTGCCAACACTTTGATCTTGGCTGAAAGGCACATACACTGCGGTATTTTAGATAAAACTTGTTTGCAAATAATATTGTAGAATATCTAGAAAATTTGCTAGCTTATATATCTATATATTACTCTGTATTTTATTCTATTGCTTTATATTTATTTGATGTTATAACTTTTTAACCCGCCCTTCACTTTCTCTTCTTATTTCTTCTTTTTTCTCTGTATTTATGCTACTCTCTGTCTTGTTCCCACTCTCTCTCTCTCTATCTTTCTCTCCCTCTCTTTTTTACAATTATATCGCTACAAACATGAACTAAATATATAATACTAATTAATTGAGAATGTTCAATGCTCTAAGAGGTTAACCAATTGGAGAGCTCAGCTCATCATCTTAATTGTTTTGATTCCAAATCGATTTTAACTATTCATAGCCTCAATGTACACAAATTGAGCTTCCATTGTGTATGGATGACAATTGAATTCATTTGAAATTAGCTTATAATTCCACAAGTGTACTGAGGGCTCAAACCTATTGCTATTGGCTAATAAAATAGCCGTTGTACGCAATATGATATGCTCCTTAAGGCCATTTCATTGTCAATCCGAGCTCCTTTTAAATTCCTGTGTGCGTGTGCTTGTTCCATGTCCATGTTTGCTTTCGGCTTTGCACTGCCCTCCACTTAACAGCTCAATGCACTTGCCTGACCGGCAGTCGGGCCCCACAGTTAGTCCCACTGTCTGTCCAGCTATCATAACAATTGTAGGCTTAGGCTTCTCCGTCTTCCCCTGCTCAACGCCGAGCACTTGCCAGTGGCATTCGGCATAGACAAACATAAAAACTCCCTTCATTGTTTATCCTAGAAATACAACAATTCGGGAAACAACATTTATTGCATGCCCCAATCAAGCAGCACACATTGTTTATTTTGATTTGTATCGGCCCCACACTATTTCTTTACCCTGCCTCTTCCAGTCGCTGTCTCCATTCCTGTTTTAACTAAAACTCCTCATACACATTACACTTATAGGGAGGGGGCCTCGGCATACGACGTGGCTCATAATTTTGTTTATTTAATTTTTATGTCATGTGCCGTTCATCGTCTCTCGTCAACGACGTGTGGGAGAGTACGGGTCGCCGGGGTATAGGCTACCTATCCCCCTTTCTCTCACTCTCTGTTTCCCCCTCTCCATCAAGAAGTCTATCTGCCACATCAGGAGCAGCATCCACCCAAAGCATAGCAGCATCTTCTTTGCTCCTGGCATCAAGTTGTCATGCTTCAGTTGTTTGATTGCCTCTGCTCTGCTCGCTTGCGTTGGCCCCAGGCGGCGGCTCACCTCGTTATGCGTCCCCCTCTCCCTGCCACAGCCTGTGTCTCTCTCTCGCTCGCTCCGTCCCGCTTCATCAGCTTGGATTATATGTCGCGTATTCCCCAGCCGAATGCTGCTTGTTATATCCACAAATATACGAGCAGCACACACAAGTGCAAGAATGCTACGATAGACAATTTTATTTTCATTTTCCATTCGGTATACCCCTCAAAGCAAGTTGAGACTGGGGTGTTATAAGCTGCAAATGAAAGCTGAATATAGATCCTATTCTTGTCTATAATGCAGCAAGTCTAAAGACTTAAATTGTATTTATAAAATATAAAAATTAATGGAATTTTGAATATATTTTGGATTTTTATTTTACCTCACTACACCAGTCTCTGAAGGCAGTTTAATACTTCTTTTTCAGCCTGAATCTTAATAATATATTTTGAATTTTGACAAGACTAAAAAATGTGCAGTTAGTAAATTTGTAGAATAAATCAAATTTATTGTGTGAAGATTTCATTCTTTACATATTATACATTTATATTCAATAGTTTGATTATATTTAGATTACAGATTTTAAAAATGGAATACGTAAATTGAATTTTAATATTTTATATTTGAGTCAACTGACAGAGTATTCCTTAGTCAAGCATGCTCTATGCCTCTACTTTAGCTTCCTTTTGGCTTTTTTTGGCTGTTCTAGCATATTTTTCTTGCTTTTCTAATTTTAAAATCGTCTTCGAAAAGTTGCCTGGCCGAGCGACGCTTCGACTTTGCCTTTGGCTTTGGCTCGGGCTCGGGCCAAACAACGTTGTTTACGGAAGTTTCTTTCCCTGTTGTTGTTGTCGTTGTTGTTGTTGTTGTCATCCTCGAGTGCATTGCCATGTAGTCGTCATTGCCAGCATCATCATCGTTGTCTTCATCGTCATCGTCATCGTCATCATCAATGTTCTTGTATCTTTGTATCTGTATCTTTGTATCTTTGTATCTTTTGCAGTTTTCAAGTCAACTTGTTGTGCAAGTCAATGTCGAGCCCACTCCGTTGACTGCGGCAAACTTTAATTTAAAATCTATTAGACAGACTGAAAGTTGTTGTCGTTGTTGCTGTTGCTGTTGCTGTTGCTGCATCGTTTGTTATTAATTGATTTCCTTATTAAGTTGAACAGCGAAGCAGTTGCAAAGTGCACTGAGGCAGCTTTGACGCAGTTTGCCTAATTAGAATGTAATTATAATTAGTCTTCTAAAGTTTTGCACCCAAAAAGAAGAGAAGAGGAGCAACCACTGTTGACACTGCGAAAAACTCTTCACATTTACATCACTAGCTTTGCCGCCCTGCCCGCTTCTCTGGCTCGCGGCGTCTGGTTTCGGTCAATCTGTTGGGCAGTCTGCGGTTTTCAGCTTGGCTTTCAGCTCTTTGATTTTTAGCCGATTGCACAAAGTGAATCGGAAATGGAGGCTGTGTGAGTTAAACACTCGTCCATTGAGTTGCATAATGATTAGAAATACGATAAGTGCAGTGTCGACTGAAGTGTATTGAGTAAACTCCAACAACATCAACAGACCCCGTGGAGCGTATACAGTGTCTAGTGCCTAGGGTCTAGTGTGTGTGTGTGTGTGTAGAGTATGTGCTGACAGCCTAGATGAGCGCCACAGATCAAAGAAGCTATCATTAGATGTCGGCGCAGGACTATGTAATGCAAGCCAATTGCATGATAAACACTGTTCAAAGTGTACAACTCGACGTGTCGACGTGGCTTTACTTTGCAGATAACCAAGTCCAATCCAATAACTGTATTTTCACTTTAAGTAATTCGAAATTTGATCAACTTGGAGTAAACATTATTTTGTGTGTAGAGCAGATCCCGAGAACAAACTCGTTTTTAAATGAGTATGATTGGAGTCGAGCTGAAAATACTTTATTTATAATATAATATTAATCTCCTCAGTCAACGGTTTGGAAACAGAGAAACATAGACTAAAGCTGTAGCTGAAGCTTACATAAAAAGATTAAGAGAAATAAGCATAAAATATTATGATCTTTAATTCTTAAAGACATTTTCAAAGTTCACAGAAATTATAAATGAATAAATAAATAATATTGGAGCATTATTAAATATTTATTATTTAACATTTTAAATTGCTTTTAGTAGGCTGCAGAGCATGTTTAAGATTAAGTTTGACTTTGCATGTCATATATATAAATGCTATATATATTTGAGTTTAAAAGGTAAATTTCAATTAAAATAAAGATTTAGCTTTGAAATTGATTAATAACTTACAAATCCATATCTTAAAAATAATTGTCACTTTTATTATATATTTGTTTGTTAAAAAAACTCTGCTAAACGAAATTTCTTTATAATGATAAAAGTTGTGCTTAACTTATATCATTATCAAGCAGTTCCCGTTATGAGGCTTATCAGACAGCCGCATGGGTGAAATAATTAAAAACATGAAGAATAACTTTTCTATTCTATTTGAAATTCCCCGTGGCAACCGAAGCGTGCCACAAGCCAACTTACAACTTTGCTGCACATTCTGGCACATTTTAATGCTCTGCTCTGGCCATGGCAAAACCTCTTAAAGAGTCTCCCTCTCTGCCTCTCTCTCTCTTGCGCTCTGTCTCTATTTAACAGCTATGTTTTGCCCCTTGTTGGTAGCGTGCAATTTTCGCAAAACAATTTTCGTGGCCCTGACCAATTCCCCTTCGTGCGTCTCGTGTATTGCCACTCAATAAAAATATGCTTTATGAATTAATGAAAAGAAAATGTTTATACCAACAACAGCAACAGCAACAGCAACAGCAACAACAACAACGGCACTTAAAGCTATTGTGGGAGGAGTTGTGGAGATGTGGTTCGCGATAAACATCTTAGTGCGGCAACTCCCCTATGTGTCTCTATGTGTGTGTGTGGCACTGTGTGTGCGTGTTTATGTAAGTGTGTGTGTGCGTGCGCCCAGTGTTTAATTTTACAGCTGTGGCTGTTATGAGCCTGGCTCCAACCTCTAGCCTCGCGCCACTCTTTCCACTCTTCCGACTCTTTTTGTTGCTGTCCAGACAGGTTTTCATTACAGCATTTAGCAGGTAACAAAAAAAGTAAATAAAACAAACAGCCTGTAGGAAATATGCTAAAATAAATGTTTCTTATTAAATAAAAAAGAGTTTTTATGGAGGACTGCGCCAGATGTCCTCACTGCTATATAAAAGCTTAAAATTTAATCACGTCTATCTTTGAATATGTGGCAACAAATTTGGAAATCTATGCTAAAAAATCAGCTAATAGTTCAATTATAATAATGATTTCATCAATAGAATACGAAGAGGAAAGCATACTTACATAAGTATATATAAATCTATATATATATATATATATATATATATATATATATATATATATATATATATATATATATATATATATATATATATATATTAGACAATTTGTTTCTTTTAAATGACGCATTGTTGTTACTTGACGGATGTTGTTTATTTCATAAATAATATTTATATTGACAACCAAACTTGTGAAGATATGGCTTAGTCCAAAAGTTATATATATATTTTGTGGGACAGGCCATGCCTCCTTTTGCCAATCATATATATGTTAACCATTGATTAAATTTGATGTGTGCATTAATCAATGTGTTCTTGCAATAGACTGATTAAAAATAAAATGTAATTAATTTCATTTTCATTTGAAATATATATATTATATACTTATTTATAATATATACACACATAAATATATATATATAATATTGAATATATGAACATTAAAGTTTCAGTCACATATTTATTAAACTTTCAGACTACCCTCGCATGTATTTTAGATGTTACAATTTTACAAATACTAGATACTATAAGATTAGTTACGAAGATAAAATATCAACTATTATTGTGAAAGTCAGATTATATGACATGACTGATATGTCTAAAGATAGATTATATTATATTAAGACGATTTTTCTAGTCAAACTCTAAGCAACTTATATATATATATATATATATATATATATATATATATATATATATATAAGTTGCTTCGAGTTTGACAAGAAAAATTCGTCTTACGGCTAAGACTCATTCGAACAATTATGGCAGTTCGCCTGTTAACATACCTCAAGATTTAAGAACAGTTAAATGTATCTTTAGTCGTCTCTTACTAAAACTAAATCAACATGACATGTTTTCCATTACCATATGATCATAAATATCATAATCATCCTAGTTTTTATTGTCTATATTATCAGAGATATCTTTAGAATATGTAAAAATATATGTTTCTGCCTATATGCGTGTACATATGATAATGTGAAATGAAGTCCACATTGATAGCCTAAAGCTTTTGCTTGGCCAACGACACAGATGACTTTAAAACGGAAATTGATTTCTGGCATGCGCATTTTGCAATCTGCAAAAGCGGAAATGATTGCATCACCTAATGCAACCACGTGCCACCAACAGAGACAGAGGTAGAGGCAGAAAGAGAGAGAGCGAGCTGCTAGCTTCACTTGACAGTGGGTTTAGGGCTTTGCTGCAGTCGTGTCTTGGTTCTGCATGCAAATTGCGTCAAATTGCATATTTCCGGTGGTCGACGGGGCAGCGCGTAAATATTTTATGCTTCATTTTGTCTTGGCCTAGGCAAGTGAATTATGGCTAATTACAAAAAACAAGAATGCAGCAGCAAGAAAGTAAAACTTGGCTAACTGCTATCCGCAACGAGGCGAAGCACACAACATTTACGTTCACGTCCAAGTCGGACAGTCCTCGTCTCTGGCCCTGACAATTCATCCCCCTAGGGCGCTATACTGCGGTCGACGGTCGTCCGTCGTCCGTCGTCCGTTGGTTGTTCGTCTACTTGGCCACACTTCTAGGGTTACAAGTCGAAATTCGTTTGCCGCATGCCGCTCTTAATTTATACCTTGCCCCAATCTGCTCATTGTTGTTGTCCGCTGTGGTCGCTCTTGGGTTTCCCTTTCAAGTTGGCTGCCCTCTCGCATTTGATTTAGTGCACAGTGCTCGTAATTTAGATTTGTGGTCGCCTAGCTATACAGTTCGACCAAGAAGAAGCCCACACTCGTAAAATAAAACGCGCTTAAACAATGCTAAGTGTCTACTCTCGAACTGCTGCTACAAATTTTATATATATATAATTTTTGTAATTTCCTTCACAGTTTGTGCGGCCCGTTGATAAGGATTTTGCAACAGATCTTAAGCCGGAAACAAAGTAACCGCCCGCTGCTTAAGCCTAATGTGTTTTCTCTCTCTCTTATGCTACATCGAGGGGTGCAACTCACGTCGATACCCCTTAATATTATTGCTGGGAAAGAGTTGTTTCGCTTGTCATTTGCAATGCTCCTTAATTATGTAACTTGATCGGTTTATTAGAAAGGATTTCAAAGGTTTTATTACTATATTTTATGATTAATTCATCAAATGGAATAAACAGATAGTCGCTGAAATGCCGAATCTATAACAATATATACATAATATATTTATAATTGGCCAACTATAATCATTCAGCTAATTGTCTTGATGAAAAATATAAATAAATAATCGAGTTGTGACTGTTCAACGCGTTTCGAAGCTGTAAGAGCATGCAAATATTTAATTTTCTGTTAATTTTCCCGCTCCGCCACATCCAGGCATTGAACTCAAACTCAAATTTTGCAATAATTTGTGTTTGGGCAACCATTGTGAAAGTTTAGCAAATGAGCTGACTTAGCGCTAAAATAACAAACTTTTCGCATAGCTCAGTTATTCATTAGACGCCGCGTTCGTCTGGCCCCTTTCCAGCGAGCTTTGACAAACAGAGGCAAAGTGAAGTGTCCACTTGAATGGCATTCGTTGTAAGTCCTTCAACACTTCCTGGGCCCAGCCTGGCACAACTGAAACAACTGAAACTCGGCCTCAACAACTGTCAAAGTTCGTTCAACTGGGCTGCCAGCCTGTTGGCTGGTCCCCAAGTCAAACAACAGAAACATTTCAATCACAAAAGGCCCTCCAATTAGTCATCAGTCACAACAGACCAAGGGAAATGCTTATATATACCTTTATATACGTATATCTAGTGTATGTCTATATATATAAGTGTATAAGTGAGTGAGTTGCTATATCGCCTGGCAAATTTCTTGAGCAAATACAAACTTCCTTTAGCTAATCTACATAATTATCTTCTCTCTCTCTCACACTCAATCTCTTCCTCTGTGTCTTTGCAGGTAAGTGCGGATATGGTCAGACAATGGGGCATATTTCAACCTGAATGCGTTAATGTGCTCTAATTTACAAGTTAAGAACGATGCAGATGCTGATGCACTTGCAGTTGCCCAGGCTAAGTAGGCTACTGTGCGGCATCTTGAACACGTTGTCCCCTGAGTCTTCAGACCCCTCCTCAGACTCAATAGCAACAGGTAACAACCGAAATACAACCGCACTATTTGCATTTCATATTATGGTCGAGCATTGCTCGTAATGCACTCTGCCTTCCACTGCGAAGGTTCCAGGTCCGTGCTAATGACCAAGAGCCAGCAGCGGAAAGCGTGTGAATTGTTTTTGTTGTAGGGCGCTGAGTCTACGACGGGTCTGTGTGCCCGACTGAGTCTGGCTCTAGTGGGTAGTTTGGCCAATGCCCAGCGGCTAACATTAATTAAGTTCTCAAGGAAGTGACTTCCTTAATTTAGTTATTTTGTATCTTGACAGTTTGACAAACAGCTGAACACTGGACACTCAAGTGCAGCCAAAAGCAGGGGACGCAACCTGTATTTTAATATAATGTGTGGCAGGTAATGCTTAAGCAATGATGCATACCGGTGCAAAGGGACATTGCATAAGGCAAAAGGAATACTAAATTAAGTGCAGTGTGTTTAGAGAGATTATTCTCTTAAGTAATGGAGTTAAGATCTCAAGCCAAAAGTTGTGATCCAAGAGAAACCTGAAAAGTCTATTGAAAGAATAGAAAACTTTCTGAAGTAAATTTAATTAAAGTTAGCATTAGTAAATAGATCATTTCATTGAGAAACCTCAAAACAATCTCTAGTATTCCGTATACCGTAAAGAGTTAAGTCCAACTAACTGTTTTCCCATTTCGGCTAACTGAATAATTTGCTTGGCTCTTACATTTATTACTTTTGCCCTCTGGTATTATGAAGCTTCGGTTAAGTCGACTATCAATTTCTGTCGGTCCATTTGACTTTGTTTATAAGTTGGCAGTGCAATTTGCCAAAAATCAACAAGCAGACAAACAAAAGGGTGTCACAAGCACACAGACACACGCAGCCATGACACACACTTGCACACAAGAGCTTAGCCTAACTAGGATCAGCTGACAATATGCTTGGGCTTAACTAAGAGCAATACAGCAAAAGTTCTAAGCGGCTTGCACTTGGCTACCAAATTGCTGCAATAACAGCAACATCAAAAGCAACAACAATGACAACAACAGCAACAGCAACAGCAACTGGCTGTCCAGTGCAACACGCATAATCAACACTTCATCCTTAGGGTATTGGCCTGGTCACTGGCCACTGGCAACTGGCAACTGGCCACTGGCCACTGGGTTCTATTTTATGGCCAGCGAACCTAAAAGCAACTTCAAAAAGGCCAAAACATTAAAGCGCACACAACATTGTCTATGTCCATTTAGAGGAGAGCTAATAAAGGAAGCACTGATGACTGGGGTGCAGAGGGAAAATGTGGAGTTAGTTGCAGTTACAATGTTTGTATGTGTGTGTGTGTGTGTGTGGAGGTCAATGACAAGCCGAAGCCCAAGTCCAAACCTAAGCCCAAGTCCAAGCCCAAGCCCAAGTCCACATCCCATACAAGCAAGCCTAAGACTTGCAAGCCAACGAAGCATGCATACTAAGCAACAGAGCAGTAGAGTTAAAGGGGCTTCAGTAAGGGGGGCGGAGGGGGAGTAGCAGCTATGTGTGACCACTGCCAGACTCGAGCCGTAGCCATCCCGCCCCTGCCTCAGTCGGTGTCTGAATGCATTCGTGCGTATGCCAATGACGACGGCTGCCCAGTTAACAACACGATTTGTTATTGTTGCTCCACGGCAGCAAGCAGAGTCCGTTGGCGTCGCCGAGAGTGGTGGAGGTGGGTCTGTGTTGTGGTGCAGTTCCAGAATCGAACCTTAAGCCTAGCAACCTGCTGGCTTTACTGAATTTATTAGCAGTCAGTTGCCAGCCAGTGCACAGCTACCAAGCACACACGAGACAGGGGCATGTTATGAGCTGGCTTCAGAGCGGGCGGCGAAGGGTGCGCAGGTTAGACAGAGGCACTAAGCAAAAGCGAGCGCTGTGCTGCACCGCATGATGCACCGCATTCCTGTGCAATCGATGAGTAAATAATGACCGGCCCAACGCAGCCAAACTGGGGCGTAGGCCATGACCAGAAGTGTAGAGAGGAGCACGGGGCGACACAGAGCGACAGATGGAGGGGAGGCGGGGGCCTGCACTGTAGACACGAGTGTAGCTGGCTTGCGGGTTGTTGTCGTCGTTGTTGTAATCACACTCAGCATGCATTTCAACATGCTGGCGGCAGAGCCTCTGCAGCACTCCATATTCCCCCGCCACTGCCTACCCCTGCCCCTGCCACAATTTGTGGTTGCTCGCCTCGTGTGTGTGTGTCGCTGGCGCTGGCATTGGCGCAGGCATATTAACGCCTATTGTTGAGAGGGGGCCAACGACCCATTATAATTTGAGTTAATTACGTATTTTAGCTATATAAATATTTCATTTATCATTAATGCAGGCAGTCAGCCCTCTCTCACACACACACACTCCACACCTCCTACTCTTGCCTGTACCCCCAAATAGGTTGTGCCTTTTGATAGGCCACACCGCAAAACGCAAACAAAAATTTTGTTGCACCGATTTGCCCAACGAACTTTGAACCTCGAACCCAGCGGCTCCATGTGGCCAACACGCGTAATTGAATATGAATTTATAATGCGGCCAGTTCGTGGAATGGCGTCTGTGTGCGACTGTGTGTTTAGCTGAAATTCTAGTAGGGGTCTGATCGGCAACGCTTTGTGCAAACACTTAACAATCGAATTAAATGACGGTTGGGTGTGTGGGGCTAGGTAAACCTAGAGTGGTCCCTCGAGCTGCCTAGGGCGCAAATTGAGAGTTAAGGAGTTAAAAGGTCGCCATAAATTGTGGAAGTCGCCAATTCGATTGGCCGTAAGTTTGCTGCCAGCTACCACCCACGTCAAATAAATGAAGCGAACTGTTTTAATGGGCTTCTCGCAGATGAGCAGCATCTGCCTTCGATTTGGGCTCGGCTAGCGGATTCAATGGGCGGTAAATCGTAGACAAGAGACAATTGAATGCCACATAAGCTGATAGGAAAACAAGTGACTTTGTCAAGAAAACTAGAGGGGGTGGAGAGGGAGCGAGACGTGAAGGAAGAGGGCGAGAAAGAGATATAGAGATAGAGATAGAAATATTTAGTACTTGAAGATGGATAAGTGCGCCCGAAGACAAAAGTTGTTGCGGCAAGCATATTTGGGAATGGGCAAGGCTTGGCAGAAGGATGAGAACGAAAGACCAAGGAAATTTAATTTCTAAACATGTTAAGCAAAAATATTGTCTCATGTCATTGAATGGAATAATAAAGTTAATTTAGCATAGTTGGCAAAAAACTATGGTCTACGCTGAGCTTTGTTTCAAAATAGTTTGAGCTACTTATGTGAGTTATTAAAAGATGTATTCCTTTTAAATTTATATATAATAACTGCTAAAGTGATTTTCAGCGATAAATAATTTAGTTGGAATTATATTTTTACTTATTAGAAAACTTTTGCATTCAATCATAAATTGCGTCATTTTAAAATCGATTGCGAAACTGATTTTCTGAAAGCGTAAGAGCTTCGTATATTTATGTGGATAGACATTTTCTATTTTACTTCAGTTTTGCCTTCAAGTTCTGCGAAGAAATCAACTTTGTTGACAAATATGGACTTTCAACTAATTTATAAACAGTTAACCTGCTTTTATGAGTATAACGAAGTGAAATGAGTATATTGGCTTTATGCAATGTCCGCCTTCCTGTCTGTCCGTCCATATGTCCGTATGAACGCAAAAAATTTCGCGTTTATTTAATCTAAAGACTTGAAATTTGTAAGATACGCGTGGGTAACTCCCATTGATAAAGGTTAAGATTTTTATGATATGCTCCACTTGAGCCATGGCAAATCGGAAATACGAAATCGGGTAAGTCGGAAAGGTTAGTTGATAAAGTTCGAGGGACTTTGGAACTCGCGTTGACAATCGAAGTTCAAAAAGATAAGCGTAAAACTTTAGTTTCCACAGTTTTAAATCGGGCTAAGCTGCATACTCTACAGTTTTACAGTCGCTAACTCAACATTTAACAACTAAATCAAAGTTGATCGCTATTGAACTGAAATCGGAATGCAAATAGCTTCCAAAGTTATCCTGCTGGCAGCGCTTAGACCTTGCATGAGTATTTTGCAGCTGGTAGCGCCCGACTTGCAACGTTCTAACTGGCTTACCATGCTGTGGCTATGCAGCACATAGCCTAAAGGCCAAGTCCCCAGCTTTTGCAAGTCACAAAATTTGTGGCTTGTTTTTGGTGCTGTCTAGACTTGGAAACTCCCGTGGCCCAATTTGTTTCCTTGTGTGTGGCAAAGTTAAACTTATGCTGAGCTTGATTATGTAATTATTAGTTTGAGCAATGAACCGTTACACAGTGTTGACTATACACATGTAGTATATATATAATATGCCAGAATGTTGTGAATTATTTAGCAAGTTGGTCATTCCACGAGTTGTTTGAGCTGCTTGTGGCTAGGCAGGCGCCAACAACTGCCTGACTAAAGAAGCCAAGTCATGAGCGTCTAATTATAGATTGGGCCAATCATAAGGAATGGCAAATTTAATTAAATGTTTGATTTGTTTCTATATTACATTATGTTCTAATTAAACATAATCCATTACATGTACATTCAAATCCATTCAGTTAACCAAGTGACACACATGACAACTGTGAAGCTAAAAGTGAGCTCGCAACTGATAACTGTTAACTGATTAGCTGATAGCTGATAGCTGATAGCTGCTTGCTGATAACAGGTGACAGTGGGCGACCATTGTTCGACCTGCTGGTTGCTTATCTGGCAGCTCATGTCATCAATGATTAATACAGACAAGTAAACGTCAACTGTCGTATATATGTATATATATATATATATATATATATATATATATATATATATATATATATATATTTATATACTTGCATTACTTGTATTGACTTTCATTTAAGGTTTACTCGCTGATCGATTGAACTTTGAGTCTTGCTTTCTGTAGATTAATTCGGCCATATCTTAACTATTTGATGTAATTTTAATACTTATTTCCTTTCGCTTTTCTATTTAACTACTCGACAAAATTGATGGAAATTCGATAAGCCTGTTAGAATGTGGAGAGGCGAGGGCTGCGCGATAAGAGCCAGCTGACAATTGTTTGCCTGGGACACTCACACCGTATTGAGCTCAGAGGTTGGGGTGCAGCTGGTCTACTTCTTGTCGAGTATTGGGAGCACACGAAACAGCGCTGGAGTTGGCTTTAAAAGCCATTAACGGTCACCAAAAAGTGCGAGGCTTAAGAACATTGTCAACAAAATATATAACTAAAACAAAGTGGGACCTTAAGTGATAACTGTAATAGCAGAGATATGTAATATCTAGTTTCCCTAAGCTGAAACTTTTTTGTCAGCAGTATTTGTTATGAATATAGAAAACTCATAGTATAATATATATAATAATTTAGCTAATAAAATATATAAATCTAAAGATATATTTTTATAAAAGGCAGATATCAAAACTTTTTAAATTAGATTTCCAAAAAAGATGCTGATTTATATGAATTGAATAAAATTATAGCATAATAAATTGACTTTAATATTCTTGAACTTTTTCCAACATTTTTCTTTTTTAAGTCTTTGAACTCTTTTTTTAGGATAATTCCAATGAATACTCAAGACAGCAAGTCTTAGGCAACTTTCTGATCGAAAAGCAAATATCTTGACAATATTTTTCAAGGGTGTATGTGACCCACACCTCAGGACATAATAGCATTTTAGCACTTGGAGGCAAGCGACCTGCTAAAAATATTTGCTTCATTGCGTCGGTTGATGTTCAGTGGAGCGTGAAAGCGCTTTTCGCTTTTCGCACTTGCAACCGGCCGAGGCGCTACACACACTGCGCACATACAGCTGTTTAACCTTCTGGCAGGCTACTCATCACGATGCTGCGCTCCCTCCGCCCGAGCATAAGAGCACGTTGACATTAGCCTTACAAGCTCGTGAGCTGCTGTCATAAACTTTTATTATCATTACACTTACGTTTCACTCCGTGGGGCCCGCCGATTCGTTGGGCTCCTCTGGCTGTCATATTTGTTTTATTGACTACGCCCATGTCCAGTGGAGGGGGTTGAGTTGAGAGACTTGTTCACTGGGTGTCATACTCTGCAAACTGCAGTCAATGTCCTCTTTTGTTTTCAAACACCCGTCTGTCTCCAGGCCAGACGAGACCCCCAGTGCAATGGGAGCTATTTACAAACTCACTTCTAACATTTGTCAGCGCGAAGTGTTGCAGTCCGTTGATAAGATTACCGTTTACTGATAGCGCCACTGCCCCATGTAGGCATTTCCTGGAGCCGTTCGTTGTGACATTTGATAAGCACTCGAACAGTCGTTTACCATTGCTGAGATTAGTGCTAGTTGGCAAAAGGCCCATTTGCCACTTGAACTCGCTCCGTATGCCCTATACGCTAACGTGCATAACCCCTTTCTATTTTACCCCATTTTGCCCTCTCTTTCTCTCGTTCTTCCTTTGACACGGGAATTATATGGTTGGTAGTTATCCGTGGTGCAGCGTTTAATTTGACTTGAAAGCAGCACTTGAAGCTCCTATTTTGCTGACATCCTCTTCTGCAGAGTGTTACGCTTTCTCTCAATTTGCCTTCACACATACCTCAAACACGCTTCTATATCAAAGATTTGTTATTTAAGAAGGGTAAGTGTATTCCAGTAGAAAGTAACTAGGTGATACCTTGTGATTTACACTGTATGTTGCTTCGCAAAGGGAATGTTAGCTTAGGGCGTAGGCGACTTTCCGACGGATGCATCAGAATACACAAAAATAAACTTTGGCTGAATTCAGAATAATTTTATGATTCTCGGCGAAGGTAGAATCTGAAGATTTGTTAGTAAAATGGTATATTATATATTGTGTACATAACTTGTTTTCACGACCAGTTGCACAGCTTCACCTAACTCGTCTTGGCCCCTAGCGTATTTTGTTTTTTTTTTTTTTCTGGATAATTGCAGGGTATTGGGAAATGCCTCTGGCAGACTGGCACAGTTCAAATAAGAACTCTGGAAGCCCACTTGACGTTCGACTTTGACGAAGTGTCTCTGAGCTAAACTTGCCAAGCACTGCTTTTGATTTGGTTTCATTTCTTTCTTTCTTTCTGCTTTCAATTCTATCCACTGCTGTGCGAGTGTGTGGGAGTGTGTGTGTCTTAGCATTGTTGTAAGCAAGCTATGGATGGGATGGGGATAGGTTTGAGGCTCGAAAGGAAAAGGCATGGCTTAGCGTTGGGTGCGATGACAGCTATGTGGAAGTAGGATTGGAGTGAGAGACACGTACAATACAATACATGTATGTATGGATGGGAACACGAGCTCATCTACATGAAGATGTATAAGTAGATGTGTATTTTGTGAGTGCATATCCTTTTGGCTTATCCCTGGCGCGGAGCGTGTGCTTTGTGCCAGCTTGTCGTTTGCCTTTGGGCTATACATTTTACTCGTTCATATTACTCATAAAAACAGAAGCACTTTGCAACGGATTAGGTTTTCGGAATGCTTGATATTCAATGTGGGAATGGAAAAAGACGGCGACTGAGGTAAAGAGTGATGTGTTACGACGAGTTAGTGGATTAATAGCTGAAACGAGCTTTGTATTTCAAAAACATATCATCAACATCTAGATCTATTTGAACTTTATTGTCTTGAGTGTGACGCTTATCAAAGGAATTTGCCTACGATAAAACAGTTTCTGACAGCTTTAGACTGAGGTCTCACATTTCAGACTTCATGTGATGAACACGCTCACAGCGATTAAAATATTTAAAGACTTAAAGCAGTCAGCTTGGTGACTGGAAGTGAATTAATATTAAGCTACTGTAAGATCTTTTTAATAACTAAACATTTTACTCACAACAGCAACGACAGGCCGAGTAGACTTAGAGCTTTGTTGAGGTTTGCGAAGAGCTTAGGATGGCTTAAAAAATGTCCAAATAAAAGTAAGGATTAGCTTGCACCACTGATTAAAGTTGAGCTTTAAGCTGTTTTATCATGAGTATGTGTGGATTCAATTTAAATAAAACTTTTTATTTTTTAAATTAAAATGAGTTTCTTACTTGAAAGTGCTTAGGACTTTCACTTGCTCCAAAGCACATTAAAGCTTTCCTAGGGAAAAATTTGTGCAGGTTAAATAAATAACATTTGCAAGTATTAATATACTTCTCCGCTCAGACCTATAGAATGAGATATTCTAACTGCTCAACTTATAATCCATTCTAATATCCCCATAGTCATTGACTGCTTTAATATATGTAATTCCTCAATGTATTTCTGAAATTGTACTTATTTTTTCTTAGCCGTGTACAGTTGGCACACTCTACACTATCCGCAGCACTCTTTAAGAGGGCTTAAACGCTAAAAAGGCTGCAGCCAATACGCAAAAAACAAGTAGAAAAACCAATTGAAGCCCCTCAATCAAGCAGCTGCACTGCAGCCCTGGAGCCCTGGAGCGCTAAAGCTCTAGAGCGCTGAAGCCTGCGAGCACTGAGGTCTCTCCGCGGGCAATGGCAGGCGGCGTCAACAATCAGTCTGTCATGCATTCAGTCATTTTATACGTACATACATACAGTCGTATAGTCGTTGGCTCGTTCATTCATTTGCTCATCCATGGAGGCGGCTCATTCATGCCCAGCGAGGCATTCATGGCAAATCCGCACAATGTCTTTAATTCCCTTGATATTTCACTTTGTGTGCTGCCGCCGTGCAAACAGATACCCCAACAAATAACTAGGTGTATATATTTAGTTGTCTAGCATAGTACACAGAGGGCGAGAGAGAGACGGAGAGAATGCAGAGTGAGTGCGGCAGGCAGCTTAACCCATGGCAGCACGCCAATGTTGGGGGCGTGGCAGCACCCATGGGTGTCATTGCTACGTTTAATATTGCAAAAAGGATGCCGGCAGCGACAGGAGCAGCAACAAAGAGAAGAAAGAGTAGAAGAAGAACGTCGCGGTGGCGCCCACATTTGTCTTGTGCCCACTTGCCAGCGCTCCATCGGGTGCCTGATATTTACTTTAGTCTGGCATTTGGTTTATGCTCTCAAATAAAAAAGCGCTTTTTCGCCCTCGCTTGCAGCTCCTTTTGTTGTGTTTTTTGCTTGATTTTTCCACAATTTTCCTTACACATTTTTATACTTATTTCTCTCGCCATTTCACTTTTCACAGCCCGGCTGTTTCGCTGGGTGTAATGTTTGATTTAGTGTTTGTTTTTGAGCTCTCTGTTTCCGTTTGCTCTGAGCTCTGAGCCCTGATCCAAGCTGCGTGCAACCCCATTTTCCATTTTCCATTTTCATTTTCATTTCGGGCTTCGCTCTGGCTCTTGTTTTATTTGCTCTGTGCTGGCTTTAATAAGCTTTTATTTCCGTTTTCAGCATGTTTTACTCTATATGCTGTTCAGCTGGACTTTTTTCTATTTGTATTTTCATATTTTGTTATTGTTGGCGATTTTTACTTTTCCTGCACCTTGTTGCTGACTGCGTTTTATTATTTTTTTTATTTCTTATCGTGCTCCACTTGGCGCTCTTATTCATAGCTTTTAATTTGCGGTCCAAATGAAATAACAATAAATAAAATGGCCACAACAGCCCCTAGCCGCTCGCCCCACGCCCGTCTCCTGCTTTCGGTCTCACTAGGCTCCGCCTAGACACCCCCTCGCCTGTATCTGTCGTCGTCTCTTGGGGCTCTTTTGCATTTGTTCAAGAATTTTTGTTGGCATTTTATGTAAAAATGTGTTGGAGAAAAAGTGAGGAGAATGTTGAAGCTATTTGTTTATATTTGTTTTTATCTAGATGGCGTTGATTGCAGGTATTTGTCTGTGGGCGCTGCGCTGCGGACGCCTTTTGGTACCAACTTCTGTGGTCCCGCCTCAACGTGATTAAGAAGTTCGCTCTGCAGGGCTGGGCAACAAAGGTTGGGCTACGATCCAAACAAAAATTGTGCGGGCCTGGCCCACTCAAAGCTGGACACTCAGATAAGCACGGTGGCTTACCCATTTATCTTTTCATTTAATTGGATATTTCAGCTTATTTTTAGTAAAGATGACAAAGAGTACAATAAACCAAATGTTTATGTAACTTCTGAATGCAATATGGGGCTAAGAGCACAGCACATATATTCTTTACTTCATTCATTCAATGTGATTTTTTAAAGTTTTTATTATATATTATTTTAACAAATACCAGTAAATAAAAATTTAAAATTTTCTTATAATTCAAAATAATAATAATAAATATAATATAAATTTATATTAAAAAATATTTATGCTGTAAGTAAACTTTTCCCATACTCTGATATTTTATTGTAAGATTATATACAAAAATATTGTACAATGATATATACATATTTTAAAATATATTAAAAACTCCCTAATAATTTTTAAAAAATTATCTTTAGTCCAAGCTTTAAAACGAACAACCTCTCAAAACTCGTTTGATGTCCATTTATGCAATTATCACCAATAAAACAAAAAAATAAAAATGATTAAAAAGTTTGTGATAAAAAGTTCTGTTCGGCTGCCATTTAATGGTCTAGAGCGTTTCTGCTCTGCAATCTACAAACTGCAATCTTTTGCAAGTAGCTAACAAGTTCTAAGCACTTCCGATAAGTTGTTTAAGCATCGTTTTCATTCACACACAAACACACACATACACTGAGCGAAAATTGGCAATGAAACTTTTCAGATGGAATAAAATCAGTTTGGCACAGTTTGCTGGCTTTTGGCAACTCCAATGCTTATAAATAATAATAATTTTTGTGCAACATATTGGCAACTTGGCTGTGGCAGCAGCAGCAGCAGCAGCTGCATGCAACGACCGAAAATAGAAGCAAGCAAAAAATTAACTTGAATAGAATGCAGACTTCGACTATACCGCGTAATAAGAGTGTCAGCTACAGACTAATATTATCATCACTCAATTAAAGTAACTTTTAAAGGGAATAATTTGTGGATTAACTTTGCTTTCACTTTATTAATGGAAGGGAAAACTAAATAAAATAAATTTTTAACCAACAAAATTGTACATCAAACAAATTATTTAAGTTTTTAATTTGCCTTTTATTTATAATTCATATTTTCTTTTGTAAACTGAATATGATAAATTTAAAATATTTTTTTATTACTTCAGAACTAACTCACAGTCTTAAGAAGAAGTTTAAATAACATCAATAAAAAAATCTTTAATATACCCCTTACAGAAATATTTTCGCATATTTATCCTTTCGAAAAGAATTGTAAAAGTTTCAATTCAAGATTTTCCCTTCTATTGTCCGTAACATTAAGTAGCAAGAGTCTAGTTTACTTTGCTGCCTGTTACATTATACGTTGGCAAACTGGTATGCCGACTTAGCCAGTCTTTTGCTTTTACAGGGTATCTGCACACACGCAAAAGTTGCTTTTAGCAACAAAAAAATAGTAGCCGCCAACAGTACAGAATTTAATAATTTGTATTCATATATCATGTGCATGTTTTTTTCGTACTTTAATGCTTTTGGTTCCTTTAACGCCAAATTGCAGTTGGGGCATATGTAGGATTAGTTTTTGGCAACATGTTGCATGATTGTTGCAGCAGCTTTTTATACTTGCTGCTTTGGCGGTGCAATTATGTAAACGCAACCGACAACTGCATATGCAGCTGTAAATGCAATGCGAGAGAGAGAGGGACAGGGAGAGAAAATCTGAGATGGAGTGAACGAGAGAGAGAGAGAGATAGCTGTAGCCTTTACTTCCACCTCCACTTCCAACTCAGTCGCTGCATGGACACACCTCCAGCTTTGTGGCTTCGAACGCCCCAGCAGCGTTTCAAGTGCTGAAAATAAAATAAAATAAATCAAGCTATAAATATACAGATATCTCGTATATAATGTACATATGTATATATATCTGTCTAACTGGCCCATGCTGTGTCGCATAAAATGTTCATTAGACTTTTATTTCTTCTTGGTTTTTTTCATAATTTTTCGTATCTTTTTTTTTCAATTTTTTCATTGTTTCGGGGGGAATGGGTGCGACGACAGTCGTTTTATGGCCCGCTATGCGCATTAAATTGATTTTACGGCTATTTTAGGGCTTTATTGTGCAGCGAGCGTACAAGAAATGCAAATGATTTCGAATGCATTTAATATTTTTAGCCTAATTTCGGGCTCAACAATAATTAAAGAGCAGTTCAAAGTCGAATGCACAGCGTCGTTAAATTTATGATCCCAATATATAACCAATTGTAGCCCTAAGTTGTTACACCAATAGCCAATGATTAGTTTTAAGTTTTAAGTTTCGACTTGAGTTCTGCACAGCGGGGAATGCAACTCAAGTGCCGTAGAGTCGTAGCCTAATGAGGGCAAGTTTTTAGTTTTTATGACTGAATTAAGATATCTATAGATACGATCAGAGGTGATACAAAATTAGATAAGTTACATAGATCTTTTTATGGCATGTCTAATTAAAGATGAAATAGTAAAGTGATCAAAAGCTTTTAAATCAAATAGTTATCTTATCAAGCTGATCTAGGGATCGTAAGGAAACCTACGAAGCGAAGAAATGGCTTTTGAAATTAATAGTAGTAACAAATAATTAATAGTAGTAAAAGTAATTCTCCCCATCTCCAATGTTTACAACTCGTATTTCCGCTTTATAAATCGGAAATACGTAATTTAATTAAAATATTTATGATATTAGCAGCCAACTATTAAATATTCCAAGCAGCTACGACTTTTCCGCTGTCATATGGGGCAAGACAATTGCTGGCGACTTTGATTGATTGATTGTGCCAATGAATCTAGGGGGGCTGGGCATTCCATATAGCTTTAATTTCACGTTTAACCAATATTTCCCTGTTGCTGTTGTTATGCTTATTAACCCAACCCTTAGCTTACCCCAGCCATGCCCACTGCCAAACCAATGTCTGCTGCTAGATATAATTATATATATATATATATATATATATATATATATATATATATATATATATATATATATATATATTGGAAATTCACTTTCATGCGGATTTTGTCTTTCTTTCGCATTGGCTTTGTGCAGCGCTACCCTCATTTTTTGTTTTTTTTTTTTTTCTTTTTTTGTCCGGACGTCTCGCAGTTTTCCATTTGTTCCATTTGCCAACTTGAAATGCAATACAATGGGCATTAAGTAATTGTTGCTGTTGTTGCTGTTGCTGCTGCTTCAGCTATTTGTTGCTGTTGTTGTTGACAAATCCACTTCTACACATTTTTCATAGGCTCGCAAGTGTCAGGCATTGCTTATGCAGCACGAAATGCGCGTTCGTGTGTTGGAGATGGTTGCGTGATAAATATTTGCATCACGAAATATTTGAACCTGCTAGTTAGAACTATAGCTAGGGCTCCCACTGATTTTGTAGTAATTTAAACTGTTTTTCATAGCGATTATCTTGAGTATTTTAAGTATGCTTGTGATATATAATTATATTTCGTTTCATTAATATTATTTAAAATATATTTAATAATATTTCTAAATACTACAGAGTCTGTTTTGTATAGTTCTTTACTGCTAAGAAGTGGATACTGAGAAGAGATTTATATGTAGGAAAACTAAATAAATTAATTCCCAATTTAATTTCTTAAGTAATTATTAGAATAAGAGCATTCAGCGTAGCTTGAATCAGGAACTGAGCTGAATTAGTTCTGCGCAATAATCACAAATTCAAGCTTCACCCTTGCTGTGAACATTTTGCATATCTTCTATGCCCCCCAGCACGCATGTTGTACTCACGCTCTCATCTTTAATTGGCACTCATGAATGTACTAACACTCCCTTCTCGTATTCGTACTCGCACTCGCAGTCGCAGTCGCAGTCGTACTTATATGCTTATGTACTCAACTTGTTCACTCCGCTTATTGCAGCCGATTTTCGTTTGCTTTTCGCTGTCGTGCAGCTTTTGCGCCTATTATGACACGGAGTTTGGCTGTGTCTGCGTCTGTGGCTGTGGCGATGCGATGCAACGCTTCAATTGCGTGGAGTGTCCATCCATCCAATCCAGTTGCCCATTGGGAGCCGGTTGGTCGTCGTTCGCTGTCACACGGTTTATGAGGGCACATTATGCCATTTATCGCAGCCTGAATGTCGCTCATAAACCGCCGGCTTGAGTCACTCGACAGCACCTACCCAGTCCCGTTCTGTTCCGCGCTGTGCTCCATTACAGTCATAGATGTAAACAAACATACGTAAGACCCGGATCGGTAGCTTTCTGCTGCTCGCTGATGATGGGCCCACATAGTCGAGCATATGTAAAACTGTATGGCTGCACTTTCGGTTATGATGATTAAACTTAATAAACATTTATTCAGAGTGGGGAGAGGGAGCTTTTTAAATTGAAGTACTTCCTTCTGAATCAAGAGTAAATAATTTTACTTTTTTTATGTTTAAGCTAATTGTGAACACACATATGAAGGATCTACTATATATGCTCGACAAGGCTGCTAGATGCTATACATTTTAACTATGTGTCATGATATCTCTCTCTTTCAGGATCTGCTTGATTTGATTTTAATCTAAAAAGTTTATATATTAAATAAGTGAAGTTAACTTTCTCTGATAAGCTATAAATATTTAAAAACTTGAACTAAGATCTTTTGGATATACCAAAATGGGAAATACTAGATATGGTAGTATAATGGAAAGGAGCTAGTCGAAAGAACACAGTACAGTAGACATACCTGTGCTATTTAGGGTCTTGCAGTTGGATCACTGCTGAGTATCTCCCCTATATAGAGTATATGATTGATTTTCTTTGTATATGCATTTAGCTTTTAGCAAGCTGTTTGTTAACAGAACTATGAGTTAGAGATTCTAATGTAACTTGATCTGCTTGTCAATTGCGTTTAGTCCATGAAATTAACGACTATTTCAATTTAACTGCTTGTCAGCTATTCTGGCAAATTTCACATTGCTATTTGTAGTAAATGAAATACGTGCAATTCTGTCTATCAAGTTAACTACTAGTTATTTTAATCTGCTTGTCAGCTTAACAGCTGCAAGCGTAGTCAATCTTTGCTAATCAAGTGTTAAATCTTCCTGCTTGTCTACTGCATATAATGCGCGCTCATTTGTTATAAAAATTTTTAATTTATTATCTGAAGTTGATTAAGTTGAGTTAAGCGTTTTTGCTTTGTTCGCCATTTGTTTCCGCTGCTTCGCTTTTCGCACACACAAAAATGAATAATTGTGCAGTTACCTTGACTCTTGCATCTACATTATAATTAGATAATGACGGCAACAACAATGCCCAAACATGAAAAGCAAGCACAAAAACAAAAACACGAGAACAATTGCAAAGCTCAATCTTTGCATTCTTTTGATTTCGTTTTATAGCTCGTTAATTCGCACAACTGCGAAATTGGCTGTGCAAAAAAAAAGGAAAAAATAAGAAAAATGAACAAAATTTTATTAAAAAAATAATCCAGCTGACCTTGAGGCAAACTTTGCCAAATGCAACTAACAACATTCATTGAGAGGTAGCAAAACAAATGAATCACAAATTATGATAGCAAAAAATATTTATTTTAATCTAGCGCCATAGTGTCTCGGGCCACAATAAATTATAACCAACTCTACGAGCTGACATAACAGAGGTTTGTGTTTGCAAGAATCTTGAAATAAAGCAGCTACAAAACGGAATGATGAAGCAATTTACTTTCTCAACTAACTGTAACTGGGAAGTGTTTAGCGAGCGATAAACAATCTCATTGTTTGATCAAGCTATTACCCCTTATAGTTTCTTACTCAACAGCTATATTTTAAATAAACAGAGAATAGGATTGTCAAAACTTGGGCTCGAACAGATTTTTCATTGGTTGCGCCATAAAACTCTTTGTCAATTTGACGACTACTAACGAGGCTCTTAAGACTTCCATCTTGCCGTGGAGACAATTTGAAGTCCTGCAGTAGAGAAGTCAGCGCATTTAACATTTACTCTACGATTTTCTCATTTTAAACAAAGGCCAATATAGAAATGAGCTGTGATTGAGGCTTCTCAATTCAACCTCCTAATAACAGAGAATTCACGTACTTTAAAAAGAAACCAATATTTACGAATAAATATTTCTGAAACAGAGGTGCATGGGGCAATAAAATTATGTTGCTTAGTTAAAACGAATCATTCTGAGACTGAAGTGTGAGGCTTCAATCTGTACTAAGAACAATTAAAAGTTATCATAAAAGTATTTAGTGCGGCCGAGTCGGTGAAGATTTATTAACTGTTAAGTCCGTTCAAAAATCAATATTTGCAGAACTTTTGAGCCAATGTTCAGACTAAATAAAATAAAGCTGAATATGTGGTAAGGTGAGAACAATTTAACTCAGAAACTCAAATATATAGTTATTCTCAGTTGTGTTAGTTAATTTTAATCAATTTCTAAACCGGGTCTACAGCAATTAAACTATCAAATTTTAAAACTGTTTAAGATACATCCCCAATAAGGATAGACATATTTACTATACACAGGCATTGTCTACACGAGTTTCAATTATATATAGAAACATTTATATTTCATCAATTATCCTTTCTCTATATTCCTCTGGATTAACTTGCGTTAAATTTCAAAATGTACTCGCATTTAAACATATATCAAAACTTAAACCTTTAAAGCACCAATTCAATTCCCGCTTCTCGACGATGTAAAGCTTTATAGTTCGAGCGGTAGTTGTTGTATTTATGCACATGTCACAACCCCAAAAAAGGCTAGAGGCACCTTTCAACCCCTCCATAGCTGAAAGCTGCCCAATCTTCAATCCCTCGAGCAGAGCAGAGTAGAAGCCTTACTCGATTATGCTGCTGATTGCTTTCCGGTGAAACGCTCTATAAACGTATACACATGTACATATATATATATATATATATATATATATATTGTGTAACATACATTCCGTTTACCCCATCATTCCCGGAGGGACCCTCAACAGTCAGAACTGTGCTTTGAACAAGTCCCTGTCGCAGACCATGTGGAAAAATGCGGGAATCTGCACCACTCGCACCACCCAAACGCCCGCGTGAGCCTTCTTGTCACTTCAATTGTGTGGAACGCAAAAAAATATTGAAATGTTGGCGGCCAAACGTGATACGAAAAAATATTAAAACAAATATTGCTTGCGTGACTTTTGGGCTTCGAGACAGCAGATTGACGATATTATGACCATTTAACGGGGGCATTCAATTGAAAGATACAATTGACCCTCATGTCTGCACTTTGCTTGCCCACTTGGTGGCCCACTTATCGATGCAACAGCATCTCGTTTCGGTCGCACCCAAAAAATAAACAAAATGTATAAAAAACTGAAGTCGAGACAAGGTCTGATGCACAGCAATCGATAAGCCGCAAAAATCACAGTGCCCCAACGCAATTACCATAAACATGCAAATCTCTTGCAGCTGCATTCAAATTAAAAAGTTTTCAAAACTAACGCACATAAACTATACATCAAAATTGCGAACTAAAGGACGAGCTGTAATACAAAAAATATGCCATCTTTTGCTATACCCTGTAAGCATTTCGAATGGCATAGATAGGGTATAATAAAGTTGTGTGAGAGCTCTCCATATATTCTAGGCGAAGGAAAGAGAGGAGTGCTCACAAAGGAAAAAAGAAGGCGAAATATATATAATAAGCATAAATAGAAGAGTGTGAGAGGGGGCCGTAAGGCAAATCGAAAAATAATATATATTTTGAAATTCCACTAATCAACACTGAAAATACAAAGAAGATACCAGTAGATGGAAGCGTTTTTAGTTGAAGTAGATAGAGCCTCACAGTTTCTGCTTTCTTGTATCACACATAGACCTGGTGTATGTTGCGCATATTGCAACATTCTTTTTTGTGTTTTGTATTTTGACAGCTTTTGCCAGGTGTTTCCCCAGGTAATATCTCGTATGATAACGAATCAGCAGACGATAGAAAACTCTACTGATAATACAACCGGAAGCCTCTTCGAGTGGTCACTTTTTGGGGGTTTATGCTTTGTTTTAATAATTAAATTAAATTTTAATTTATTTTTTATATTACTAATCACAGCAATAGAACGAGATTCGAGTATTTACTACAATGTCTCAAGATCCTTGGCATTTGCTTCTGTTGGTTTGAGTGCATTCAAAGGGCAGGCAGCTTCTGCTTAGCAGCTGCAAACTTAGTACAGGGTATCTTATAGTCATTCATTGTCCACTGAACAGCCCGAACTTGTTTTTGGTTCCATTCTGTTGCTATGTTTGTAGTTGACTTCATTTGCCAGTTGCTGCTGTTGGCCGCTGACTTCTAACTTTGTCTGCTTGTTCAGTTTATTTCATTTCATTTTATTCATTTTTTTTGCCAGTTTTTGTATTTTAGTTTTTTGTTGTTTTTGTTTCTTTTTTTTACAATTTTCTGTTGTATTTCCTATGCAATTTATGTGTCGCCACTTTTGTTGTTATTGTTGTTGTTGGTGGTTTCTGCTGGTTTTGCCAGTTGGTTAGTTTGTTTGAAGGTCGCCCAACAATTTTTGGAAAGTACATTTAGAAGTTGCTGCTGCTGCTGTTATTGTTGTTGCTGTTGCGCAAGCATAATTGTTGCAAAATGCGGTTTGGCCACAGTTGAAGTTAAACGTACGTAAATAGATTGTGATTGCATTGTGAAGACCCATGAATTTGGCATTTAAATTTTTCAACATTTTTCAGCTTGAAAATAATTGCTGCGATAAAGCCATTTAATGTCCAAGGATTTTATAGATCATCTCTTGGTTTAGAACATATCTTTCATGTTTTATTGATAAAAGATATCTAGAATATAGATATATAATATATCATTCGCATACATCTGATAAAATAAATCAGGTTAGGTTAGATGTGTCCTTAGGATAAGTAAAACATAAACAAGATAGAAGATAGAAGACAGAAGACAAAAGACAAAAGACAAAAGACAAAAGACAAAAGACAGAAGACAGAAGACAGAAGACAGGAGATAGAAGATAGAAGATAGAAGATAGAAGATAGAAGATAGAAGACAGAAGACAGAAGACAGAAGACAGAAGACAGAAGACAGAGGACAGAAGATAGAAGATAGAAGATAGAAGATAGAAGATAGAAGATAGAAGATAGAAGATAGAAGATAGAAGATAGAAGATAGAAGATAGAAGATAGAAGATAGAAGATAGAAGATAGAAGATAGAAGATAGAAGATAGAAGATAGAAGATAGAAGATAGAAGATAGAAGACAGAAGACAGAAGACAGAAGACAGAAGACAGAGGACAGAAGATAGAAGATAGAAGATAGAAGATAGAAGATAGAAGATCGAAGATAGCAAATATAAAGTAGAAGATTTCCTATTGAGAACATTTTCCGTTCCCAAGAGATGGAAATAAAGTCCTTGCCTAGAGCAGTCAAGAGAGTTCAGCGCATTCGCGTATATGAAACCATTTATAAAAGCAAAAGCTAAAAATGTTATAGAGCGAAATGGTCACAACGACTAAGAAAGACATCAATGAGCGTTGTTTGGACATTTTGTTTTTTGTTGACTGGGTCGACTATATTGGAGACTCAGTTATTTGGGGCCTTGGAGTCTCGGTAAGCAAAACTTCAAGCAATAAGATTATATCTCTGGCATTTGGCCAGAATTTATAAATCAGTGGAACAATTTGTGCTGATTTAGTGACATGATACGAATGGAGCCAACTAAAGGACAACAACAAAACAGACAGACAGACCGACCGACCGACAAAAAAGTCATGGACAAAGCCTCAAACTGAGTCGCTGCGAAGCCATAGAGGATTGTAGCTCACAGCTGAGTGCACTAAACGAAAATACTGGAGCTCTCGCTGTGTCCAATGAAGTGAAAACGTTATAAATATATAGAAAAGCTCAAATTAAAATTGCACACGTTGAAGACGTGGCCAAGATAAATGGGCCGAGCAAAGCGGACAATTAGCGAGATAGTGAACGCGTTCAGCGACTGCAAAGGCAGTAGTTGGAGTTGACATTGGCTACTGGCCAAAGCAAAAAAACTGCACAGTCCACACAAAATTGAGTTACTTAAAGTGCACAAAAAATCACAAGAGAAGCAAAAACGAAAACAAGAAAAGCCAAAAAACCCCACTTCAAAACTAATGACCAGTAGAAAGCTCGAAAAAAACCTACAAAGAAATGCTATAAAGGCACTTCGAGGTAACTCCATATAAAAGTTTCCAAAATTCCTTGGACACGGAAATCGATAAAATGTTTTTAACTCAAGCATTTCAAACAAGTTATGTTAAGATATAATGGAAGTGGAAAATTGCATTTGATATAGTCCCTAGAAGCAAATGATGGACCTAAGAAACTCAGCGAACTCTACAATTTCTGTCGGTAGTTTTTCTTCCGGCGCCAACTTAATTTATGAGCCTTACACATAGACATGACAAGACTGCGCAGTCTGAGAGCTTCGCAGGCTCTATTATGCGCTGAAAGCTCTGTATTCTTAGTTGAGCCACAATAAACGAGGAAGCATGCGAAAAGCGTCGAAGAGCTAATTTGGAGGCGTTGCAGCTGGGACGAATTTCACACGGAATGTCAACAAAGTGAGGCGATGGCATAAATCTTGAGGTCAACGCAGTCCTTAGTCCGGAAGCAAACACTGATTAGCACACGTTGCCCCGAGCCCAACCCAACCGAACCCAACCCAACCCAGCCATTCCGAGCCGGAAATGGAGCAAAGACATTAAAATGCAAACTGCAAAAGCAACGCGCATCGAAATTTCAATGGAAGCAGCGCGACGATTGCAATAGGGCAATGTAATTATGCAAACCAGATGGCCGAATCGTTGCAGTGCACTGTAGAAGATCAACTTGCCATAGGGGCAACAGTTGCAGGGGGCGTGGCAGCAGTAGAAACATTGCCTCGATTTGAACTCTTTTTAATTTAATTTTAATGATGCGCGCTTTTCAATGTAAGCACTTCAATTTGTGGCCAAACCCGAGTCGCAACCTCCATTGCCACATAGCCCGCATAATTTATGCAAATTAATTTGGTAAAAAGGAACTTTAACTATGCAACCATGTGACAGGCGAGCGGATGGTCGAGGGGAGGCACACTTTAAAGCCCATTACGTATGCGCCGCATTGACCAGGTGAGGCGGTACGAGTGTGTATGTGTGGGTTAAACTCTTGAATGTTGCGGTCACAGCGGTTCGTTTGCTTGTGCATCGTCTGACTGGCTGACTGGCTGTCATGCTGTCAGGCTGTCAGGCTGGTCGGCTGTTGGCTGTTGGCTGTTGCGTAATTAATTGGCCATGTTGCATTTGAGTGGCCAGCCAAGTGGCGGAATGAAGGCAGCATTTCAATCTAACCCCATACCCAGGCTCCAGACCTTCAGCAACCCTCCAGCCACAACAGTTTCACAGGTTTCGCATTACAACAGCAGCACCACCGGCAGCAACTGAAGCTGGAGCCACAATTGAATTCTGTTCCCTGTTGTTTGGTTGCCGTCAGCGATTCTCAAATACTTTGCCCCTCTGCCATGTACAGAAGCGACATTCGCAAAGCACAGCCAGCTGAAGAGCTCGACAAAGTGCAGAGTGCACTGGCAAGGGCTTCATGAAGCTTGGCCTTGGCTAAGGTTAAGCTATGTTGCTCAACATCGACACCACGACGGCTCAACAATTGAAGCTCAATCGGCGAATAGAGCAGGTCTCTCTTGAGAAGCTATTAGCGATCAGAGACTGGATTATCTGACACAATTCTGTATACTTAAAAGAATCTAGCAAAATGACTAAAAATTATTTGAAACTGAAAAGTCTTAAAGCTATATATTTGGTCTGGTTATCTTTATTTTATTATCCATACATTTACACTTTTCTCAATCTAAACATATCATCAATACATCTATCTATATACATATATAATTCTTGGCATATAAAAAGTATTTCTGTACATCTAAAACTCTAAGACGACAGCTCAAATGACTTAGAGAATAGTGAAAATTAATGAAAAACTTTGGTGTGAAGTTATCCTGATGCGGCGCAGTGAAGTCAATCTCACAAATTCCATTTAACAGTCATATATCATGTATTCTGTAAAGGTTATAGTATATAGTACTATATACTGTTTGGAGTCTACTCGTTTTATTTGTTTAATTATTTATGAAATTCGTCTGTCTTGTAATTTAGAACGTTTTAATAATATTTTGCAGTTATTGTAGAGTTTTCTTCCATTGTTTGCTCAGTTTGAAAGTCAGCTTGTGATAAACAGCTCAAGCTCCACTGTTCTCACATCCATTAACCACTTAGGAACTTTACTTGAAGTCATCACGCACATGCAGAGTGTGTGCTCTTCACTTTCACCAGCCACTTGATAAGTACATCAACAGCAGACCAAACATTGTCCAGTCAAAAGAAATTTGCATAACTTTATTAAACGAGTCGGCGGCATCCTTTGGCTTGAGCCACTTCAGAGTGCAGCAGGACAGGACTTGAAGACTTCAAAATTGTCTGGCAACGTCAGCAGCAGCAGCTGTTCTGGCGTCAATTGCAGCTGGGGCTACGTTGCGTATGCGTATTATCAAAAGGCCTGACAATAAATTATGTGCCAATTACAAAAGCCAATTGCATTAATCATGCGACGACTTGAGTGACTTTATATATACCCAAAGGCTTCCAGGCGCTGTCTCTGTTCGGCTTGTCAAGAAATGGGCGTGGCTGGCAGACAGCTGCGCAAATTGGAAGTGAAACACGTTTTTGGCGCTAGCTACTTGCAAGTGTGCGTAAATGTCATAAATTTTATGCAGTCGAGTTGAAAACTTTACGCACCGCACCTCCTGCCCCTTCCCATAAAAAGCCAAATGTCATGTAAATGTGCAACAGCCTGGAGATGTGGCCCGCAAAAGCCGCCAACTGCTTTTAACTGTCATTAATTATGTCCAAATAAGATTTAAATGCCTTTTTGTCTGCACAAACATCGGCGTGGCACTACGATATGCCAAGCCAAACAACAGGTCTCCCCTATACCCTCTATCTGGAGCTTTTCTCTCAGACAGAACTGAAAAGTTTTTAGTCTCAACTAAGCTTCTGCTGCATAAATATCATTTGTTTAGTCACAAATTCTGTGAGGCGACTCACGTTAAGACTTTTGTGTGTTTCTCGGCATTTGTTGACGGCTTCGCTTTTGGCCACGGAGCCTGTAAGTTTCTAGGAGTGGTTGTTGGGCTTTCATTAGTTTTTTTTTGAGGGGCATGGGCTGTGGCAAGCAGCTGCACAAACAAGATTTTCATTAATTATGCGCATTTGGCGCCGCTTGGCCCTGTTCACGCCCCCAGCATTATGCAACTTAATTTTGGATATGGGAATTGGCGCTTTATGCTGCGAGTCTAATAGAATTTTGTATAAGATATCATTTTGACAAAGTCGCTTGCAGCGAAAATTGATGATGAATGTAATTGAATTGAGGAACTAAATAGAAGTCGTAAGCTCGAGACAGAGACAGAGAAAGAGAATTTAAGAAAGTCCATAACTAATTTGCATATGCCCTGAGTTAAGCTTCAGATCTGGCTGAGCGAGTCTTGCATTAGCACAATTAAAATCTCATATTTATATAGGCAACGAGACAAACATTTACAAAAATATATTTTCCTGACAGAACAAGCTTCTTTCTCGCCATGAATACCATAGTTATATGTGAGGAACAGTGCCTATTTACACTTTATGCTTGTTCAAGAAGGCAAGTCTGTGCGATGTCTGAATGCTAGCCAGAAATTCACAGTTTAGAATAAACACGCGTCTGAATTATTATTTAATAAAGTGTGAAAGTACGCCCACAAGGGGCGTGACAATATGGGAAATAGTTTGTTTTGTTGCATATGCGAACCACTTGAAATTGAAAACATTTACTTAAGTAGACAAGCTTTAATACAGTACATATAATATACATATGGCAAATTGAATTAAATATTACAGCTTTAGATTTATTAAAAAAAAATTTGATAACTTCATTTATATATTTGCTAAAATTGTATATATATACACTCTATGCGAGCATGGCAAATCCTACAGTTCTTTATCGTCCATGGTTTGTTAGAATTCTCTAAGGATTGACTATGAGTATGACTATGATTGACTATTGACTATTGACGATTGCCTATGATATACAAGTACAATAATGCTGCTATTTCTTACGCATATTTGGTTTTTGTTTGACAAGTAAGCTACAGTTGAGCACTTCTATAGACTGTTTTATGATCTGTATGTGGATCGCTAAGCAACTCGTCTACCAATATATCTGTGAATGATAAGAATAATACAGTTGCACGCGACTACAGCACTTTTAGGGATCACTTGCTCATTACGCACTATTCATTCCTAGCAGAAGCACGCTTTTATTCATTTTGTTATCGAAGATAGTGTATCGTCAGTAGTTAGACGACGCCGACACTTACAACCACATAATTACACAGGCAACGCCAGCCGCTGGCTCATGCCCGTCTTCAACCCGATTTCCCACTTTCACTCAGCCACCCTGTTCCACCCCTGCTGCAGTGGCAGCTAAGTCACAAAAATCTGTTACTTAATTTCAATTGACTTTGAAAAGCGCGACGTATGGCAAACTGAAGCTGGCTGCCCGGCTGGCTGGCTGCCTGCTAACAATTCGACATGGAACAAATCAGTTTAATACAACGCCCACCCGCCCTCTTCTGCTCCCAGGCTCTCCACCTGTCTCTCCCGCTTGGTCTGTAGCAAGTCTATAGCGAAGTCGGTCGTCAGTCAGGGAGCGATGCTTATCAATTTGAAATTACTTTAGCCTCGAACACAAAAGACAAGCCACGCACACGATAAAGAGAAACCTCACACACACACACACACGCAGGGCCCTCCGTTTACAGGTCGAGGGTTGAGGGTTGAGGGTTGTGAGGGAGTGAGCGGCCTGGGAGCTGGGCGCAAAGACAATCGCGCCAACATCGACAATGCTGACACCCCATAAAATATTTAAGTTAACAGCGGCTGTGTTGGCCCGAGGGGTGCAACAGGGTAAGGCACGGCGAGGCATCAGTAGGGGGGTTGGCTAGCATTAAAGGGCGTCACAGAGCGCGCACCCCAGGCAGGACGAAAAGGACCAAGGGAAGCAGCAGTACCGAAGGCAGCGCATTAAACCGCCTCAAAATGTGTTGCCTTTTGCCGCACGTCCTTTTTTATTTTGGCTCGCCTCATATTTGTCGACCCTTGTAAAGCTCGCTTGGCACTTGCCTGTGCCTGTTCGCGTGTATGTGGTCCTCTCCATGTCTGTGTGTGTCTTCCTTCCCTCCGGTGTCGAGCTTGCCTTTTTGCTTGCTGCTTTTTCGCCTTTAATTTTTTCTCCGCTCAAGTTTCTTTTTGGCTGTTGCGCTTGATAAGGCTCAGCCGTTCGAATAACTTCACAGCGTTGCCAGACAGCTCGATTCGTGCTCTGCTGCCAGCTGGCAACGCTGCTGCGGAAAGTTTTTTGTGACTTTTTTCTTTCATTTTCATAATATAATTTAGTTGGAGTAAACTTCTTCCTGTTGCTTTTGATTGTGGAGTCACCTGGCCCCCACATACCACCCACACCCCACCGCGCCTTCTCATCTTCCCCGCGCGGTGCTTGTCTGGCAACATTGGCATCTCGCAGGATACAATGTTTCATAAGTTTAAAGAGGCGTTAAGTTCATTTCACTTGGCATCAGGGACCCGGCTCTTCTTCCCTTGGCTTCACAACCCACAACGGCCCCAAGACATCGCCATCTTCCCCATCCGATTGCTATACTTTAGCTTTCTGGCTTTTTCGCTGGCTTCGCTTTATGTTTGTTTTGTGCTCCAGCTTCCTCGTCTAGACTCTGGCAATGGCTTTGCGCTGCTGCTACCTCAACTTGTCTCGTCTTGGCTTACTTATTACCAGCGTCTGGTGTTTCATCATCATTAGCACCATCATCATTATGATTATAAACTATAAATATATATACATAATAATAAAGCTGTGCCACGACTTTATTGCGGCTACCAACGTCTCGTCTCGTCTCGTCTTGTGTCTCGTGTCACGCGTGAGCTTCGCATACTTAATTTCCCTTCGGCACTTGCAGCTGCTGTCAAGGATGTGGCACGTGCCTTCGAGGCAAACACATGCTCTTCGTGTTGCTGTTTATATTTTATTTTATAGCCTCATTTGCTCAGACATTAACAAACAATTACGAAGCACAAAAAACGCGCTTATTGAAACTGAGCTCAAATTGTGCAGCTCCTCATATACGATAGATTCACAAATAGTTTGAAATTGGCAGCTTGGGCTGGGTTCAGAAACTTGTGCGCGATTTTAATTAGAAAACTTTTGCATTTGTGTAATCAACTTTTTTCCTAAGCCAGTCATCGTTAGAGCACTCGAACTGTAGACAATGTGTATCTGACTGCCAATAAATTGGCAGGGCTGCAAAACCCAACAGGAAATGTATCTTGCTAATTTTGAAATTTGTATCTTAAAACTTGAAGCAGCATAGATTTAAATCCCTTCAACTCTCCTTAATTTGTTCAGCCCTGCTACCCTTTTCTGGGCTGACCCAAGCGACTTCAGAAATTCTTTTGCCTTAGTGGCTTCATCGAGTGACCCGCCAGACAGGATTTGTTAATTTTGGCAATAAAGGTTTTGCTTCTCTGATTTTTCTTGGGTATTCACAATTAACATGTTCGCTTTTTCTTTGCTTTCTTTGCAGGTAAGCCACACAAAAGTAGCTCAAATCAGTTAATGACTAACAGAAATAATAGAAATGGCTTAATGAATCACAATTTGGTAAGTTGTTGACTTCATTTTCGGCATTAAAATAGTTCGACTTGGCTGAAATGTGAAAAATTTAAGCTATAAACTGAGTAAGCAAATATGTACATAAATTATTTATTAAAAAAAATTAACAGCATTTATTGACATATTAATCTGTCTTGGACAAGGCAACAGCGCTATGATAGCACAATAAATATATATTAATAATAAATATATAATAAATATATAATATAATAATAAATATATTTTAAAAATATATTATTTATATAATACAAAATGTCAAAAGAGGCCTACAAATATAATTATTATCAATTTAGGTCTGAGTAGTTCAATTTTAAGATTTTAGCTTGAGCTTCATGACCCCTTGAGTTGTCGTTAAAAGTATTCAAATTGGAAGAACACAATTTCTCTACCATAAATAGTGCTTGAAATTTAACAGAATAAGTATATAATATTATTTAGTCAGTCCCGATTTGTCACGCTCCTAACTCACGTGCCAAAAACTATGGAAGATAAAGTTTGTCTCATACACTACGCCTCCAATGCGCGTGAATATATCTATTTATCTCAGGTTTTTGTTTGTCTATATAATCATATATTTCTCTTATACCAGATAAAATACTTTGCAATATGCCACGACCCTTAACACTTTAACACCTGATAAGAGTATGCCTATATTCAAAAGGCAGGTCTCACATATGGACAGACGGATGGACATCAAGGCGGATATTGTGAATTGATTTTATTAGAATCAATTTTACTTTCAATATTAGTAGAGATATATAAGTTTCTTTCATGAATGAATTGACTCTTTGATTCATGAAAATCCAGTGTTTTGATAAGTCAATAGCTAAAAGTAAATAAACGCTGTCCAAGCACAGGGGTCAATAACATCAGACTGACTGATAAGCAGCCAGTTGTTAAGTACACACACACACACATATATTCGCTTAGCCACTCAAGCGATAAAAGCTGGAGAAGTGTGTGGAGCATGCAATCAGTCAGTCAGTCAAGCAGTCAGGCAGTCAATGTGTCAATCATAATTTCATATGAAGCCAATCGCGAATCGCCAATCGCCTTGCAGTCGGCTGTTCGATTTGTCATCGGCTGTCTGCTTTCGGGCCGGGCCGGGCCGGGCCGTGACCAACTAGAGTAAAACAAGCTAAAATAGTTGTCAACATGAATTATTTACAAGCGACGTGCGCGGCATGCTCCAAGTGTTGCCTCCGCTGTCATCGACAGGTGCCAAGCGTCGCACTGGCAAGCGCGGCGTATGCGTAATGCGTAATGCGAAGGCGGCCCCTGGCTAGCTCATTACAGATGCGAGCGCACGCGCACAGCTGCCCAAAAACGGATTGTGGATGGTCAAGCGAAAGAGAGAGAGGGAGAGAGAGAGATAGAGACGGGGAAAGGAGGCTCTGCGAAAGAGATCGACAGAGCCAGGCAAAGGGTTAGGGGCTCATTGAAATTAATACGCGCCGACAGCAAAAATGTTTTTCGAATTATGTGAAAAAAAAAAATTAAAAAAAAGAAACAGGAAAATAAATATGTTCTAAAAGCCGATAGCTCAATACGCTTATAGGCCTGACGATTAGAACTTTGTTGATATGAGCGCAAATTCAGGTCCATTCTGAGTATAAAGCCCGATAACATATTGCATAATCGCATTGATAAGACTTTATTATCGGCAATAAGTGGAATTGTTTCAGATAATGGCTTTTAGGAAACAATTATTTAGCAAACGATTCTTCAGATTGAGAAATCATTCAATTTAATAATAATAATATCTAAACAGTCGTTTAGCGATAACTCAGTTATATACGCTTAACATCCAGATATAGCTTACAGCGCATAGACCTGAAATCTTACTTATGTGTATAAAGCCTTCTGTTCCATAGCTCTCTTCTATAATTCCTACAGTCTTTTTTCATGCGTCACACATTTCATGGTAACTCCATAGTACACTACGCCAGGGTATACAAATGAGAAAAAATAAACCTGTTTAAGGCTACGCAAAATTGGCAGACAGTCGCTGGCAGACGGACAGAGACGCGCTTCGCTCAAGTGCGGCCAAGGGGGGCGGTCAGGGAGGGTCAAGGGAAATCAAAGAGGGTTAAGGCACAGACCAAGCACATTTAATGAAGTTAAGTGCCTGGGCCTGTGAACGCTGGAGCGAGGTGAGGCCGCTGTAGCTGTAGCTGTTGCTCTTTGCGCGTCGCTCGATTAAAAAACGGTAGCAAAGCAATTACAACAACAGCAACAATTCAATTACAAGAGCATCGCAGCGCAAGAGGCTGCTGAAGCGGTTGCAGCACTCCACGAGATTATGAGCGAAAGTCAAGTGACAAGCGAGGAGAGTAAAGCAGGAGAGGTAGCGACAAGGTAGAGATTCGAGTAGTTGCAGCTGTGCAGATGCGTTGCCTGATTAAACAATGCTAAGTACAAATTGTGATTAATGTCGATCGATTAATGGGTATTCATATATATATTAAATAAATATAATGTCTCTAATAATTAACCATAGAGAATATGCCCAAGACTTCATAACTCATACTCTGAGCTTTTCTGTTTATCTATTTTTGAATAAAAAAGCTTATGAAACACTTTTCTTTTCCAAATAATAAAATAAATTTAATAATACATCTTTTGTTTAACAGTATCTTCTGACATTGCTTTAAATACAGTATCTTTTAAAGCCAATTGAAGCTTACTTAAAGGAACTAAATTAGTGAATAGTATAAATCGTTTTCAAATACATACTCAAATCTCAAGATTAACTACCATATGATGTAAATATAAAAGAGATATCCAATGGCATCTGCACTGAGAAGAACTTAAAGTGCGACGGCCCCATAACTCAGCGTGCTCATGGTTTACAAATGTTTTCATTCCCCTATTTCAGAAATTGAAATGCTCACACAAATCAACTGTAGCGCACTCTTTATGAATAATGTAAATCGGCAGTCAGCTGCAGGCTACTCCACTTCCACTTCCAGCTCCAGCTCCAGCTCCAGCTCCATTGCTGTTGCCTCCTGCTCCCTCTGGGCATCCAATAAGCTTACATTTATGAAGCGTGCGCTCATAATGCCCCGCTGAAGAGCCGCGAAGCTGCAGTTGGAGCCAACGTTGTCCCGGGGCGTCAGCTTCTACCACGCAGCGCGTTGCAAGTCGCGCTTTATCATGAGATAAACAACAACAAAAACGAGATGAAATAAAAAAAATCGTACGAAATGTAACGAAAGACTGGTCTGGGCTGGGCCCAGCAGGGCACTGGCCCTGACTCTGAGTCTGAGTCAGAGTCAGAGTCTGATTCTGGCTGATGCGCTTTGGGTCTGCGACTGGGTCTGTGGTTGGGTTTTGGTCTGGCTGTGGGCCTCACCTGCCTGGCGATAACCACAGGCAGCTACCAGCAGGCAGCCAGGCAGGCAGTCTGTCAGTCAGTCACTCAGTTGACCAACAAAAGCTGCAGGCCAGGCACCTACCATAAACCCCAAATCAGTTGCTCACAGTCCCCCGGCTCCCAGCCCGCCCTCGTCTGTGCCGGCGTCCAACTCGTGCCTGCCGCCAATCAACTGGTTGCCGGACAGAGCGAACAGTCCATCGACTGCGTTTGTGGCCTGATTGGTGGTGGGTGCAGCCAGGGGCATCGTGCAGGGACATTGCGAGGGGCAGGGTGTCTGGGTTGGGTTTTTCGGGTGATCGTTGGCGTCGCATTTTGCGTTTCCGTTGCATTTTTTCCAATGCTGTTGCTGCTGCTGTTGCTTTTGCAGATTTATATGCGGTTGAATGAACACGCCTGCCAGGAAACAGCAACAACAACAGCAACAGCAACAAATTGTTCATTAACAACATCATCATCATCATTGTCAACGGCAACAACAACCACGTTTTATATTCGGCTGCTTTTGTTTTGCTTTGTTTTTAATAAACAACATTTTAACAAACTTTGCCATTGCCGAGGCGCACAACAGCAACAACAATTTTACAAAGTGTGCAGAAAAAATTTCGCATAATTATTTTTCATGTCGTTGTTTCGCTTCTCTCTGCTGTCTGCTCGTCGCTCACAATAAGTGAAAAAATTTGTTAAAGTGTCAACATTGACAGCGATTTAAGTCATTTTACTGTCATCATTAAGTGTCGGCGCCGGGTTTGCCGGATTGTTGCTGGATTACTTGGCTGTGTGTGGGTCGCGGTCGCATTTGTTTCTTTGTTTATAGTTTATAGTTTCATTCAACTTGTGCACCAGCTATTTTTATGACTCCTGTGGAGGGCCGACAGATTCACAATCTCAATATGTGCTTTAGATGATCTTTATGCAAAAACTGATAACAGTATGAGAATGATATAAAATGAATACGGCAGTATAAGAAGATTTCTATTTCGAGCTAGTACACGAGTAACAGTTAGTAGGGCATTATAATTAAGAGAGTTTAAATAATCTATAATTATATAATCTGTAGACATCTCAAGTGGAACTATTCGAGCTTTATTTTGTCTTTAAGACAAAAATCCATTTTCTTTTTTTTCTCAAACTTTCGCACAGTGCTGCGCGCCAAAGCGTGCTGCAAAAATTTTGCGCATGACTGGCAATCAAGAAAGAGTCAAAATACAAAAAAAAATATATATATATATACATTAAAAAAGTGCAGCTAGGCGGGAGTGAAATCAATTAAAAAAGTTTTACGAAGATATTTGGAGCGCTAAGAGCGCAGGATTAAGGATTAAGCATCTAAATTGCGAGCGTCAAAAGCTTAACAGGGCGCACAGGCTGAGGGACAACAGGGTGTTCCACAAATTGGCAATATGCGAATGCGAATGCGAATAAGCATTAATTAAGTTTGAATGGGGTGTTTTCAATGAACAGGCTACAGGCCAACGCCTCCTCTACGCCAAAGAAAAATTGCTCAAGTGTATTGCAAATGTCTTCGGCTTCAGCTTCCACTTCTGTTTCTGCAAATAGTCCACAAACAGACACACAGTCAGATCTGAATTTGAAAGACTTAGTGTTTTGGGAGACCACGCCCTGCTGGGCAGGAGTTTAGTACCTTGTTGACGCCTACAGACCCCCAAAATTCAAATTACTTGAAGAGGAATAAAAGAAACGCGGTATTTTTCGTATTTGGCTTGTTTTCCTTTCGTGGCTAGAAAAAGTTGCTTTTTTTGGAAAAGACATTAATCTTGAAAAAGAAAATTTGCATGAAATTAAAAAAGTGAAAATATTTTCGAGCAAGAACACAATTCGACGCGTATTTCTTTTTTTGGGCAGCGTCTGCGTGAGACGGAAAAGTGAAATTTGTGAGCACTTAACAAGCGGCATTGACTTGGCCCCCAAGAAACGTCGTATAAATGAGTATAGAGTGAAGACGAGGGCGAGAAAGAGAGCATCACTTAACCTTCCTATAATATTTAAGGGTATTTCACATAGACCTCTAAGCGTGCCTCGACTAAAGTTTGCAAATGACAGCTCTTTTAAGGCAGGAACAAGAAGTACGGGCCTTTAAATATATTTCAATTGAAAAGAGAGTTAAATCAATCACAATGCATCATAAAAAATAAATTAAACTAATTTTAGTATAAATATATTTTAACAAAGCTTATATAAAAATTTTTATTATAAAATATAAATATATAAATAAATAAATTGAATGTATATTGAAATTAATATATTGAAAAATATTCAAAAGTTTTACAAATAATTACACATTATTTTTTAATATGTATTTTCTTTTATTTATAAAAAAACACATTATTAAATTATCTTTTTTCAAATAAAAAAACCAACTTTATTTATTTTAATTTTTTAAACTTATATATTTTATAAACTATAACACAAATATATGTTCTACTCTATTAGAAACATATTTAAGAAGAAAACATTTCTAAAAGAAATATGTTCATAACTTATCAAACATTAAAGTGTTTACAGAAATTTGATCGATCTTCGTTTTGGTTGTTTTTGCCAATTCGTAAGCCAAATTGTATTAAATTTGTGTTAAAGCTTTTATAAATTTTTAAATTATTGAAACAGGCTGCGATATTTCCGTCGGAATCTTTTTCGCTGCGGCAACACTTTAAATATTTAATTACGTAATGCCCGTAATTCTCTGTCAGCCCTTTTGCCACTTTTTTGACTGCCGCAGCGCGGCTCGACTCGGCAAATTGTTGTTAAACCCCGACTCCCACACACACACACCCTTCCCTACCCTCTGTATGTATTAAAACAAAAAACAGAGCTCGCTGTGAAAAGAGCTTTGATATTCTTTTGTTGGCCGCCCGTTTGCAGCATCAGCTTTCTGCTGCCAGCTGGAACAGGCAACATGCCTCAAGTGTTTGCGGCAGCCAGCGATGCTCTCCTCCTTTTCCCCATGTAGCCCGGCCCCTTTTTGTTGCGCCCATGCCATTCGCAGCTGGCGCCTGCAGTTTGTAGCTCTCGACAATGAACGAATTTGCATTTGACGCAATTCGGCGTGGTATGCATGGAACAGCCTAGGCACAGCCCCAATTGCCAAGTAACCCCTCTCCGCCCGGCCAGCTTATCCAGTTGAGCTAAGCCCCCCTTGCGCCCCTGTACGAGCGATTACTTTAGTCTGCTTTCAGGCGCAAGAATTTCATTCATTCATTTTCGCATTCACTCGCTTTGCTGCCATTTGCGTTAAAATGTGATTTTTCACTTGACTTTTTAATTATGCGGCAATGGCAGGCAACAACAGCAGCAACAACAACAACAACAACTCTAACAACAACAAACAAAATACACCTACTTGAGCGTTTGCCTTTGTCGGAAACGTGCCGCGGAATGAGCCCGCAGCTAACCAAAAAACTTAAGCAGTAAATCTAAAAACGTAGACGAAGCCCAAGCAGGCCAGGAGGCGAGGGCTCGAGAGTAAGCTAAGGTATTGTTTAGCCTACGGTTCGCTTGGGCTAGATTCTGTTCATTTAGCTTAGCTGGGAAATTGCTCCGATTGAGTTGATATATTTGTTGTGTAGCCAAGTGAAACCTGGAAGGCAAATGAGGTTGGATCAAGGAGTCCACAGTCTAGACTGCAGAAATGAAAATACCTCACGTTTTGAATTTAAGTCTAATTGCTTGTAGAATATATTGAATCCTTAAGAGGAGCGGGACTTATAATATAGATTTACTCTTAACTTTAGTATTACTGACTATCTCTACCTTTGTCACTTTTTAGTGTATAATAAAGAATTATTAATAATTTATTGATCAAGATATTCAAGGATATCCTTCATTACGCCAAATTTAAGACTCAATTTAAAGACTCAATTTGTCTATTCCTTTCACTATTTTCTCTTTTTCGCATCTTTATGTTTCTTTCTCTATCTGTTATAAGCATATCTCGCTAACTTAGTTTAGCTGTATACTCCTTTTTTGTTCTCTCCCTCTCAATCTTTCACTTAAGAGTCCATTGGTATACCAAAATGTAATATGGATACCAATTCCTTTAATTATTAGTCCTTGTCTTAGTGGAACTGCTAAAGTCTTTCCATTTTTTCTGTTTAGAATTATACGGTTGTAAGTAATTCGAATTCGATTCCTTTGATGATCTATCAAAAACAATGACAAATTTCAGCAAGATAAGATTCGGGGCTATTTAAATCGAAAGACCGTGAATTAAATACAATCCAAAAGAAATCACATAGACTATTTCGATTTGTTCATTCATGTTACATTTGCATACAAATGATTGCATTGCAAAGGCATCCACATCTTCTGCCACGCAGGGCGTCGCTGCGTCCAAGTCAAGAAATTTACTACCACATATAACGCCCCCCTATTATTCAGTCAAAACTTTTTGAGTCGTCTCCTGTTCGGCCCTCATTTGCAGACACGAACACAGACGCAGTCGCAGTGGCTGTTGCAGATTCAATTCTTTATGCTACGCCCCTGTTTCTCTGGTGTCTTTTATGCAAATGACTTAATTTAAAACATCAAATTTTGCACTTTGCGCTGAATCCCCCCCTCCGAAATTGCCATCGCTCCATCCATATCAAAATAAATTCGCCAGGCCAGGCCAGGCGACGACAACATTGAAGACGACTCATTGAAAACATTTGAAATCATTATTATACCACTCACAGGCAGACAGATAGACAGACAAACATCCACATAATCAGACTGAGGGGTGGCAGGGTATGTCGTCATCATCATCACCGTCATCATCGTCCTCATCGTCATCGTCCTCATCATAATCATTATCGTTGCCTTCATTTTTATGAAGTGTCATTTTTGTATAACATTTGCGCCTATAAAGCAGTCGCCTAAACCCAAAAGGCATACGGCACACCCCTTTCTGCCAGAGGGACGCAGAAACAGGCAGACACACAGACAGTCGTTCACTCACTCATTCCATTAGTCAGTCATCCAATTGAGGTAAAGTTAATGCGCTGCTCGACTGTGCACTTACCCTGTACTGCCCATCACGTCAAAGTCAATCTTGTTGCGCTTTTATTTTAGTTTTAATTAGTGATAAATAGGCTTAAATAAGCAATTTACTGTACATCCGTTTCAACTGTTTGATTTACTGTCTGCTGGATATATTCTAGTAGCACAGTTTCAACTGGCTCTGCTGCTCCTTATTATTCTTATTCTTATCAGCTGTACGCAATCATTTTCCTTTTTGCCTTTTCCTCGTCTTTACCATCCCCTCCCACACTGCAAATTGTGCGTCGTTTTTCCATTTCTTTTCCCCAGCTTTTTTGTTTTTCTTGGAATTTTTCATGCTGTGCAGTTTAGACCGAAGAACTTAAGCGGAAAATTCTGGGCGCCTATTGTTGGCGGAGAGAGGAATGCGGAAAGCGGGCAACAGAGAGCTGGGGGAGCTAAAGCAGGCAAAAATTATTTACGCGCGAACTTCTCATTTTTTGTTGCTGGGCAGACTGTGCGACCGGGCGTATACTTAATAACAGTTTAATTAAATTTAATTATGTTTTAATTGCATTTGCAATGTGACATCCAAGACGCAGATAAGGCCAGAAGTGGCTGGGCGAGCGAGCCTTAAATCCTGCCCTGACTGCACGACAAATACAACAAGCCAAAGGCAAATAATAATAAAATACAAATAGTATTTGTGCCCTCGAGTCTATAGCATGTTGAGCAGCCTGCACGTAACTGCCGGTCATTTGTTCGCTTGTCACAACATTTCTCGAATATCAACAACAACAACGGCAATCATAAACATCATCATAATCAACATCAACATCCATACATATAAACACTTTACTATATCAACATCAACAATGCCGCCCAACCTCCCATTACGCATACGCTCCGTTTGACCGGGTGGTGACCCACATTTGCCACCCTATCTCTCACTCTCTCCCCCCTCTTGTGCCGTCTATTGAGCCGTTCAGCTATTGTCCCAGCTATCCAGTCGGTCAGTCTTGGACATTTTTATGGTTTCATTGACATTTTTCTTTCTCCGTTGCTGTTTTTTTTGCAGCTTAAGCTCATACTCGAAGTGTCCAGGAAATTGATATTGTTTAGAAAAAAAACACTAGCTAAATTATAAATTGGATTTTCTTTATCTTAGATGGAATAGTTGTATATATAGTAAAATCAGCGGTAACTGTGATTAGAAAATTAGCTCGACTCTTGAACAAGTTTCAGCTGCATTTTACTTTGAAGAGTGGTTCAAAAACCGGTTCAGGCTCAAAGCTGGCTAAGCATTAGTAATTAAATTTGATACATGAGCCAGCATTAATTATTATTATTATTAATATTATTATTCTATTATCGCCATAAATCTGTACGTTCAACTTTTCAAACTAGTTCGAGATTGGCTGAAAAGTGGTTCCAGCGTGGATTTGGCTCATATCTCTGTAGGTGTTTTCGCTATGCTGTCAAAGTAAAGTGTAGGCAGCTGTTATACTATAAATGAAAAATAATTAAACTTAAACCAAAAAATAGACTTTGCTCAATTCCATTTCAAAAAGCTTCCAAAAGATATCGAAAGTGGTGCAATTAATAATCTTCAAAAATTATTTTAGCATAGCAAATTCTTTGTAATAAACCCTATCGATTGTCCTTAAAACTGATTCACACTTAGAGCCAAAACAAAATTTAATGTAAAATGAACAGCATTTAACATAAAATGCAATTTAAATTCAAGCAATGTTCAATATAGGAACAAATTGGCAAATTAGCTCAACTAATGAACCTTATCAAGTGTTAAACAGGGGCAAGCACTTTAGATGTCGAGCCAAAAGGAAAACACCTATTCATAGTTACCTGTTTGCCGTGATTTCATGCCACTGTGCAGCTGAGCACATTTTACTTGGCAATTTCTTGGCCATAAATTAAATTCAGTTTTTATATACATTTATTTTCAAGTCGATTGTGGCTGTAGCTGGCAAAGCGTGCGCTGGGATCATGCAAATTAATCATATTGATTAACCAATTAATTGCCAAACATGTTTCGGCTTGCGCTCACAGATTTTCAATCAGAAATTAAAGCGAAATATAAAGGAAAAGAAAATCCAAATCCGAACTCGGTTGGCCCCTCCCTTTGTCTCGCTCCCTCTGGCACTCGATAGCAAACTGGAAATGATTTATGTTGCTTTCTGCGCGGTCTCTGGGGCAGCTCCATCAGGTAAGATGTGAATGTGTATGTGTGTGTGTGTGTGTGTAGTGGGGAGAGGGAACTGCTGTGGCTGTCAATATCACACGCTTCGTAGTTCGGACGCAGATTATCGATAAGCGATAATGAACTTGGATGGCAGCTCGCGCCCGCGCCGCGCCCGTGTCCCGTTGTTCGAGCTGGCGCGTTTTTGTGCAATGATATGTAAAATGTGCTTCAAATTGACATTTAATTGGCTTAGATGAAGCAAAGAGTTAGAGAGCGAGCAGCGTGCAGCACAAGAAGCTTAGCAAATTCAGCAAGTTGCTACAGTTCGGTTCAGTTTATGAAAGCCGGCGTGCTTTCTTAATGATGATATATTTTATGGCTAGTCATTAGGCCACTCGGCCAGGGCCTAAAACCATTTGAGTAGGATCAAGGTGACTGGCCAACTTTGGGCTTGTGGCCCCAAAAGGGTTGAATAACGAAATAGCGAGAAAGAAAAATCAGATAACTGCACAGACTGGTCTAAGCCTGAGAAATAGCCACAATCAATCAGTTAGACTTTTTTGCTAAACCTTTGGTGACGAAATGTTTATTTATCTATGTAAATATTTTCTTGGTTAATGTTGCAGACAGTGTTTAGCATCTATCAAATATATATCATATTTAACAAGTCAGGGAAATCTAAGTTCTGAATCAGAACAGAAAAAATTCCATTTTAAGACTCAAGCTCAATGCTTCTTGTTCTTCAACTCTACAAATAATATTGTGATGCTAATTTCGCAGGACTACCATATTTTTAAATAAGTATTAATATAATAAGAAGTATTTCTAGCTTGAAACGTAATTGCAAATATTGTTCAAAACTTTGTAATCATATGAAAAATTAGTTTTATTTCTTTTGAAAAAATTAGCTAATTTAATGTATATGAACTTAAATAAGTATAAGTAATACGAACTTGTCAGATCTTTAAAATGTTGACTTCGAAATCATAAAAGCTTTAAATATTGTTCTCTAATAAATGTCTAATCTGTCATAGGTACTCTCAACCCTTTGTCCTATGCAATTAGATTACGTTTATTCATTTATGCAAAACCCCTTAAATGACTTTGTTATTTTAGCTAGCTCTGCCAATCGCATTGTTCGGTTCGTTATGCAATATTTATGAATTTGCTTTAAATTGCATGTCGGGAGCACAAATATTCATATAGAGTTTGAGTGTGGTGAGGCAGGCAGGCGGCACCCTTAAGCAACCCTCATTATTAATCAAGGCCCTTCTATTGGCAGCTTTCAATTTCATAGCTGCCACTCAACGGCTTTTGTTCTTGCTATAATCCTGCCGCAAAACCAGTTCGTTCACGGTGCCAAACAGGTTCCATGCGTCCCTTTTACGAGCAAATATTTTCAATTATAATTAATGCAGCTTAGATGGCAATGACAACTCTGTGGTCAGTGAGTTCAAAAAAGCGTAATAAGCCTTGGCCCAACCCGCGCATATGAATCGAACAAAATGTAAAAAAGAAACGCTTTACCAATTAAATGCCACAAATGAGCGCAGCACAAATTAAAGCTCAAAACAGCTGTCCGCAACATTGTGGAACGTTTATAGTTAAATCCATAACCCAGCTGATTTACCGCTCCCATTTCTCATTATCAATTTATCTGCCCGCCCTCTGCCTCCTCTCTAGCTGCCACTCACCTGAGCCTGCCCCCACTTTGTTTCGGCTGTCTGCCCTCATCATTCGCATTGTTATGCGCCAGTGCTTCAATCTGTGGCCGCTGCTGACTGGACCCTAATCGCTTTTCAATCATCATTGAACATGGCAGCCAAAAGACAAGCGAACGGGCTTGTTGCTAAGGAGGAGAAGCAAAGCCGAAGGAAATCCTTGCAGCCTTTCGTCCGACTGGCCAAGTTATTTACGTGGTATTCTAGTACTCTGATTCGTTGGCTGCTTCTCATTCAGATTTGTTTTTTGTTCAAGAAACTGTAAGAGCAAAACGGCAGCAAATGCAAGAGATGAACAGGAAAATTTAGTCCCCATTTGGTTTAATGATTACATGCAGTTTTTTTCGTTTCTGTTATTTCATGCAAGTTCTATTAGACAAGTCAAAGGAGCGCAATGACAAGTCCAAGCTGGCAACTATGTCCATGTCTTGGCTCTATCTCTCTCTCCGATTCTATCTAACTTTTCCTCAGATGTTGTCCTGTTTGGCAAGAACGTAATGAACACAACTTCCGCTATTTCCGTACAAAAACATCTACAGCGCAAAATAGAAAAGAGACGGCAAAAAAATAATCCACATCCAAATGTTGTGTCGACGAGGAGCATTGTGCAAATGACTCCTTTGAAGTCAAATGCTGATGAGACAGCATTTGTTGTGCAGGCAGCATGAAAAAGGATGTATACACAAAATATATATCCACTCCACACATACATATATCGGGGGGTGGAAACACTGAGCGGAGATCAAATGGCCGCATGAATAGTATGTCCACGACTATTTCTATAGCTGTCACTGCCTGTGGCTGAGCCTCAGACGGCGGCATGCAGCTCGCAACACGGGCAAGTGGTTTGCATTCTTCTTAAAGTCTTGGCTAAAGGATATCTGCCAATTGAAATATAATCTCAGATCTTTAAATGTCAAGCGAAAACGGTGTATGCACAATTCATTAAGCATTAAGTAAGCAATCACATATTTCATTAAGAAATATTTTACCTCAATTTCAGAAGCCCATAAGTCTATAATAACCTTGCTCCATATTAGCCTAGACGAAAACTTATTTCTCTATTAAGCCTTATTGAGTTCTGCCAATTTAAGGAAACTTAAAAACTGCAAATACTAGCCTCGGGGTTAACTTCGGCTCGCAGTTCTTATGTTAAATCACATGCCATATTTCACGGCGTCTACGACGACTATAAATATATTTATTTACATACATATATAAGCCATTAACGGCAGCTAAGCAAAAGCTAATTATCACCCCGTTAAACTCTTTGGTTATCAATTTCAATTTTCAACGCAGAGCTGTGGGGCAGAAAACCACTTTGAGCAACAAAAACAACTAGAGAACATCTGTTTTAATGATGGGAAAGCTTAATAGTTGCCATAAGGAAAAACGCGTAGAAAAAAATTGAGAAAAAAAACAGCTTGAAAAAAATAAAACATTAATCCGCAAGCTATTAAATTTTTATTTCGTAGAATGAAATTTCAAACTAAAAGCATTTGCGCCTGCGAGCGAAGAATTTATGGAGCCAAGGGACGTGACAAGGGAATGCAAATTATGAGCAGGATAGAGTGTTGTATATAAATATATAGGAGAGAAGGTGCCGTTAGTTGGAGACGATGTTGTCTGCGTTGGCAACCAATTAACAGCTTATTAGAATGCACACCAAAAAGTAATCTTTTGCAACAACAATTTGTGGACTTAAAATATTAAATTGCTGAAACTTAAAAACAGATTTCTCAGCAAAAAAGGCTAAGACAAAAAAAAAACAGAATAGAAGGAGAGAAAGAGGAAGACGGAACTTGCTCGACAGCCAGTTGGCCACAAGGAGCCAACTTGGCCAGTTCGCAGGAGAGCAGAAGCATGGCTAAGAATGAGGTTGAGGAGATGGAGAAGAAGAGGGAGCAGGCGAGCGAGAGGGAGAGGGAGGAAGCGCGACGAAGCAATTGCAGACGAGACGATGCCTTCGAGCTGGGGGCTCTGTTGGTGAGTAAGTGGCCAAGGCACGAACCTGTGGCCATGTTTGCCATTAGGTTTTTCATGGCGACTTGCTCGGTGAAGGAACGCTGGTATTGGAACTTGGGGAGCTGCGGACGGCATCTGTCGCTTCAAGCGTAAAAAGTTAAACTCAAAATTCTCTTCAGTTGCCTTCTCGGAAATTGGCCTGGACATGGGACATGGACTCGAGCAGAGCCCCAGCCAAGCTCGGCCAGGCCAAGCGCATAAAGCGTAGACGCAGTCCATGGCAGTTGGAGTTAGGTAATGGCAAAGAGCCGTTAAAAAGAGTACTCCTTCGTCTGCGTCTAATACACGCCCGACTTGCTAAAACAAATTATAAGCCAAAAGACATTCCTATGATTATAATGTTGTCTGTCTGTCTGAGAAGCAAGCAAAGCAGTGGGCAGAGGGCAGAGGGCAGATGGCAAAGGGCAAAAGGCAGAGTACGCGAGACAAGCAGATGTTGTCTTTAAGTTGTTTCATTACCTCCACGAATATTCTAATGCTTGACAACTGAAGCTGTCTTAGACGAACCTTAAGTGTCAACAAGATCGACTCAGCTTGAGTATGCCTTAGCTATTAAAGGTATTATAGTATTATAGAACTTGTGTGCGACAGACTTCGAGGTGCTATAAGATTTTAATATACAAAATTAGGAATGTCTAAAAACAGTTTCATAATTGGTGCTCAAGGAGTCCAGGAAAAGCCTGCAGTATCTTAACTGTGGTATTTTGAAGCTCCAATTCCAAAAGTTTGGAAGATATAGTTTCTTCTAATTAAGAGTTTACTAAACTAATATATTTATTTATTATATATATTGCAGATTACAGGGTATTTTCCACAAGGCATGCCACCCAAAAGGCACGTAAACATTGTTCAAACTCACGTGCCATATTTGGGTGCCATATTAGCTTACTTACTTAATACTGCGAAAGATACATAATACCTGATAGATACATAATACCTTTATATTTTGGTCGTGGCTTGTCAACGCGAGTATTATCAAAATTTCAAGTATCTACGGACAGACGAACGGAAAATAAAATGGCAATTGAAGAAATTTAAGAATAATACTCATTCAATTCGTGAATGAATAAAATATTAAAGAATTATGCACGCGATTATACAAAAGTCAATGTTTCCCAAATTTAACTGAGATCTCTATACTATATGAGGAACATAGTAAAAGAAAAGATAATAAACTTTTCAATAAACATTTTTTTGTATATATATTTTTGCCTCACGCCTACTCGTAGAGCCCATGTCCCAAATTTAACTGAGATCTCTATACTATATGAGGAACATAGTAAGAGAAATGATAATGAACTTTTCAATAAACATTTTTGTGTATGTATATTTTTGCCTCACTCCTACACGTACAGCACATGCTGCTTCAGCGATCTCAGATAAAGAAAGTTAAAGTCCAATTGATGACTGCTAATTATGCCTAATTTGTATGTTGCCAATAGAGAGTCTGATTCAGTGGGTATTCATTCATTTTATTCATTCATATGTGTTCGACAGCGCTAAGCAACTTTACTTTTAACAAAGCAACTTAATTACACTGCACACACACATGTGTATATATATATATATATATATATACAAATATATATACACATGCTTCTAATACTCTACAGTGCAGTGCGAAAGTATGCAAACTATGAACGGCCGTGGTTTCGGCCGCAAGGATAAACCAATTAAATCGAGTCCGAAACCCCAGCGACGACTGTCTGACAATTCAAACAACAGAGCTCAACTAACCAACAATGAAAACCTCAAAAATTGTGCTGCAGCCAGCAATAGTCCCATGACTATAGAGCACAAAACTTCCCCCCACTCAACCAGCTACTGAGTTCGGAGTCCTGAGTCCTGAGTCCTGACAGTTTCTATGAATTGAACGTGGGATGGCATGAGTGCATATTTCGACATTTATGTGGTCGTCATTGGGTGTCGTTTGTGTCGTTGATTTCTTGCTTAAGCGTCGCGCGATTCAATTTCAAATCCTGAACACATTTCCACGAGTGGCTGACTACAACAGGATATCCACAGGATTCGCTAGGGCGAGGGGACAAAGGCAGAGGCAGAGGCAGAGGCCGAGTAGCAAACCGGGCAGCTAACAATGTTATCTCGTAATTTTACACGTCGATGATTTCAGGCGAATGAGTTTGATTCGATTGTCTCAAGTTTTTTGCAATTGTTGCCAGCACCAATCCTCAAAAAGGATGCGCCACAAACAACAACAACAACAGCAACAACTACCACAGCTACTGCCACTACTACTACAACAATGTGGTGCACGCTGGTGACGACGCCTTTGACATGCTTTTGACAGCCAAACGCTGCCCCGCTGCTGCGCCCCCAGTTAGCAGCCAAGACACGCAGTGGCAGCTGAAGGACATCTGGCTGCCGTGACAGGCAACAGGACAACAGGGCAACCCCCATGTTGCATGTTAACGCTGTCCCGAACCAGAACTCCGCTCACTCCATTACCTTCTGCTTCTGCTCGCAAAGGCAACTGCTCGTCGTGCGCTGTTGCTGCTGCAATAAATTGTTCGAATGCAACAGCCCAATGCTTCGTGCCGGCAGCATAGAATATTAGAAAAGGGTTTCACGTAGCGCCTGGCCAACAAAAAAACTAACACACCGCCACGCCCCTGGCCCACAGTTTGGCTACCCCAAAAATTGGTAGACAGCTATTGAATGACATGCAAAGTTGTCGCCCCGTTTGAAACTTGCTGCAAATAATTTCAAATGTTTCTCTCCTCTTTTCCAACCAAGAGTGTAATGTCAGCTTTTTCATAGAGATGATTTTTCAAGCTAAATAGAAAAGAGCTAAATTTATTTTTAAAAAAGGCTAAATGCACGCATGAATTCTCCAACATGTTGAAATGTCAACTATGTTTTGTATACAATTTTTATTCTTTAAATATGAAAAAACATAATAATAAAAAATAATAAAAATAAAGTAGCTTTTCTGAATATTATTATATATATTTTAGCTGATAAATGTTTTAGTAAAAATAACTTCTGTGTATTATTAAATAATGTAGGGTACTAAAATCTATGATTGCTACCGAAATCAATAAGATCAATGCAACTAATAATATATTTCTAAATAAATATGCTAATCATTAATTGCCAAGGGTCGTATTGACGATTTTTATTATTCACAATAATAAAATAGAAACCAAAAATATGTAAATATTGAACTCAATAAATTCGACAATAATTGTGTTAAAAATTTCTCAAATTTCAAAAAAGTTTTTATTGACATTTATAATAACTCAATTAAATTTAATACAATTTTTGATATATTATATAAAATAATTTTGTATATTTCAGAATTTCTGACACATTTCAGAATTTATTACTTCTAAGCTTCCATAATGGGAAGTAGAAACTATTAAGAAACAACTACCCAAAATATATTTCAAATTAAAATTAAAATTCTATTCTAATACAAAGCCTGCCTAATATTTTGTATAAAATTTAGTTATTGTTATTATTTTGCATATTTAAAAAAAATAAATGTGTTTGAATTGAATGCTTTGAGAGTTTTTTCCTATCAATTCTAGCCGAAAAACGGCTAAATGAAATGAACTCAGTTGCTCAGCTGACATGGGCGTCCTTTCATTGTCGTGGTAATCAAATAAAAATCAATGGCTTGTGAAATTCAAATTGTGACTGCGACGATTGCGACTCGCGGTAGAGACTTTGTCTAACAATTTCCAAAAAAAAAAGAAAAAGTTAGAAAAGGAAACTCTTGTCCTCGGCCACGCCTCTCACACCACGAATTGTGAAACTCATTTCTTCGAGTGCTTCGAGGCGAACCCGTCTGCATCACGTGCCCAATTCTCATTTGCCGTTAGCATTCGAAATCGTTGAAGTTAATGATCTGATGCAGTCTCTAGCACACAGTCAGCCAACTATCTATAAGCCCTTACGCCAGCCCAACTAAATCAACTGTCATTAGAGCCGCGTTGACGGCGACCAGCTGGCCAAAGTCAGGTCTGGCTGCCAGGGGGAAAAGAGCTCGTTCTGTGTCTGTGTACCGAAGCAAGTCGAAACTTTTATCCCAAGTCTGTGCATAAAATTAATTTTTAAATAGCAAAACAATTTCAAGTTCCGCACAAGGCTGATGGAGTTCAGCTGCTGCTGTGTTGCTTATCTCTAAGCGATAATTGGAAATGTTCAAACACCTAAATTAGTTTATTTAAAGACAACTTGTGGACTTTTGTATAGTATATAATCAACTTATGGATTTTTGTATAGTATAAAATATGAATTAGTTTATATTGCTTTCATGTTTACCATTTATCTTCTTGTGTAATCTTGCAATGGACTTTGCAGTTAGCTTCTCCCTCTCTTTGTCACTCGCTCTTTCTTTGCTCTTTCTCTCGGTCTCAATGTATGTCCTGCATTCTCTTTATCTCTTGCTGCATCTTGTATTCTATCTCTCTCTATCTCTTTCTTGAACCGTCCTTTGTCCATCTCTTTCATCTCTTACTAGATAACGTGCACTTTACGAGTTACTTGGCAGCTGAATTGTCATTCAAATTGAGCAGTTGATGTTAGTATTTGGCATCAATCGTGTCTTGCTTTGAGTCGTTTGACTCAAACTCTTTGTACTAGAAGTATCTCAAGACTCTTGCTCATTGTTCACTTCATTTGTAACAAGGCCATCGGAATTGGAATTAAAATCGTTTGGGATTTAAATGCCAGTCCCGCGTCGCTGGCACTTTTCATCAATTTTGGTGTTGCTTCCGGCTAAGCCACGCTCCTTAGAAACAAACAACAAATTAACTTCATATGTTTGGGGCAGCGATGCGCAAAGCTAAACCACAGCGACGCTAAGCATTGCCCCGGCAGCTGTGTGTATTCCCCAGTGACATGAAACACCCAGCCGCTGAACCACATCCAGGAACACGGTTCAGACAACCTGGAAGCAGCTCAAATTTCTATAACAATTTTTTATCAAACGACAAATATGCGGCCTTCGGGCAAACGTTGACATTTGTCAAGGGGAGAGTTTTCTTACATTTCGGGTATTAGCTAACAATCCAAGCACCACCCCCAAGCTCTGCCAAGCTATTGTCACCCTCTTGCTCAGCTATCCCAGCTAAGCCGTGTGTAATAATTATGCTAACGACTGTCAATTCGATTCGGGGGAACTGCAGCAGGCGAGGTGCGGAGCTATTGTAAATTGAATAGAACAGTGATACGAACCGCAAGATAAAGCCAAGATACCAAATGTCTTGGAAGGGTTGCGCCTGAGCCCTGTCTTTGCCTTTCCCCCTGCCCGTTTCCCCTTTCCCCTTTCCCTTTTCCATTTGCCATTTCCCTTTGGCCCTTTTTGGGCTTTTGTCTCAAACCTTTCGCGGCATTTCCAAAGACGTGCCCAGGCGATAGTTGTGCCCGCCCTTGTAACGCATAGACCTCAAATCACGGCCCTTTTATTCGGAAATTAAGCTCGCTTTGGCTTTTCACAGTCAATTGACTTTTGAGTAAACTAGCCCCCTCCCTGAGTCATCACCCCCTGCAGTCCTCAAGCCTGAAGATGGCAACTGTTATTTGCTTGTTGTCAACTTTTCGCACTCACACACACGATATCAACGGGTTGTTGAACGGGTATTGGAACTGGAAGTGGAAGTGGAACGAATGGCTAACGCCCATTAGTTGCAGGCACTTTGCAGGCCCAAAATCTTCGACTCCAGCTCCAGCTCCAGCTCCAGCTCCAGCTCCAACTCCATCTCCAACTGCAACTCCTTTTCAATCTGTGTTCCGATTCTGTCTGCTGAATCTGTTTATGGCTTGAGTCCCTGCTCTTCTGCTAGCCACATTATAAGTGTTTTGTTGTCGTTGTTGTTGACGCATCGCTGTCTGCGCTTCTGAGGCAACGGCCGCGTCGCTGCCCTGGCCGCTCTGCCTACCCCTGTTGCCCCATTCGTTAGCAACTTTGCATTAAGATTATGCAAATTCTTGGCACTTGACGAAAAAAAACACTTGAAAATGCGCGTGTTTCTGGCAGTTTTCAAAGCAGAAAAAAAACTCGCTCCCCTTGCAAAATTTCTAATGCTTTTTACGTTTTGCAAAGCCTTTAAGTCGACACAAGAAAATTTACTTCAAAGTTCTACGAAAACTGAACGGAATTGTTATATAATATTTAAATTTAGAGAAAAAAATGTTTTATTTAGCAAAAAATTTTCCATTTTTAAGTCAATTGTCCGTCAGTCCTGACTGCCGACTTTTTGCTTGTTGCTTAAAATTCTTGCCATGCAAAATGTATTTAGAAATCATTTCGCTCTCGTTTAATTAAAACTGCCAAAGGTAAAAGTCCAGCCCCAAAGTTTCAAACATAGCAAAAAGGAAAACAAAAAAAATGTTAAGAAAAAATAACGTAAGGAACCCTTCGACGCTTTGTCGTTTGCTTTTTACTTTAATTTGCTGTCATTTTCACTTTTGTTTGGTGGCCTTCAAAACCGCTTACATTTATCAGCATCGTCCAGTCTGGTTCCCCAAGCGAAAGGGGTAAAAACTGGCCTTTGTCAACACTGTGGCACTCACATAAAAGTTAAGACTAGAAAAAGTTTTGTACCTCTGCTAACTGTAAGTAAAACGTTCTGGCCATAGCTTTCTTGTGTCTAACCCCTACTTAAAGAGCCCGCCTCCCACCCGAAGCAAGCATAAGGAAATTTATTTGTTGGCCACCCGGCCACTGACATGAGTGTAAGTAACTCAGACGGGCCAGACATGTGCATAAGTCTCAACAGAGAAAGAGAGAGAGGGAGAGGGAGAGGGAGAGAGGGAGAGTGTGAGCAGACAAACTGTGGTCCAAAATAGTTGCAACATTTTAGCAATTATATTTATAGAGTGTACAGAGTGGGGCAGACTCTTTGCATATGCAGACCCTGTCCATAATGTGTGTGTGTGTGTGTGTGTATGAAGGCAATCAAAAATTAACAACTGCCTGTGCCCAAAAGTAGTCTGAAAAGAGAAAGAGAAAGAGAGAAAGCCAATGAGTTCTAAGTGCGTACCTCTACTAAAACTCAAACGAACTGTGATGCGTAGAGTATATCGATGAGAATATATGAATATAGGAATGTATGGCTTTAGGCAGCGAAAGATTATTAGTTTGCTAATCAATCGTAATAAATGCGAATCTTTTTGAAATAAGAGTCAACAATGAGCTATGCGCTTAGCTGTCAGCTATAGTTTGTTGAAGTCTTCGATTAACCTCCGTAAAATTAACTAGTTCTTATAGATGTCATCATATTTTGTCTAACCAATCTGAGGCTGGCGGACAGCTTAGCTGCAAGCCAGGCCGCAGAGAGACTTTGACTTTAGCACGTGCCGCTGACAAAGTTGTGCTAGTGACAGGCTGACAGCCCAGTCAAAACTACCCACACAGACAGTAGCAACAACAACGGTGGCGGCAACAACAACCCAACACGACACGACACGACTTGCAGCAACCAGTCCAAATGCTACTTAACACTCTTCCAAAAAAACAGAGCGAGCGAAGGAGCTGAGTTGAGCTGAGCTGAAAAAAGCAGGAAAAAGAAAAGAAAAAGATGAAACCGCAGACATGTTGTGTGTTTGCACTGGGAAAGGCAACCTGAAAGAAAATGAAATTTGCCAAGGCACAGACTTAGAGAAAGAGCGAGGGAGGGGGAAGAGAGCGAGCGGTTTAGGGAAGTAGTTGGTAGTGGAGCAGAGCTGGCAGCTCAGCTGTTTGTGTGTTGTCCCCAAATGCCATTTAGCATTTGACTTAACTGCGGCTGCTGCTACTGACTAGCGGCTGTGGCAAGTCATGCAGAGTGCGAGGCAGGAGCAGAGGCCGAAGCAGAGCCAGTGGCAAGAGCTGCAGCAGGCGGAGAGCGAGACAGCGAGTGAAGAGGTAGCAGGCAGCTGGCAGGGCTGCGGCAACCTGCTGAGATGAAGCCAGAGGACCAGGCAACATATGTTTTCAGTAGTGTGTGCCTCCGAGTGTAGATATATATATCTGTAAATGTATGTGTGTGTGTGTGTGTGTGTGTTTGCTTGTGATTTCATGTTAAGAACGTCTGATACCCTTTACAGCCCGTGCCTACCTGCAGCCAGTCCATCTCTCACGCTATCGCCTTGCGTCGCATCTTTGTTTGCACTGGCTGGCCACAGACTCCACTCCTCCACACCTCGCCCACCCCTCCCACTCTCTCTCCTTTCGCTCTGCCTCTCCCATTGGCTGACAGCCCTTGCAGCAGTCAGGCAACTATTAAGTCACATGTTTGTCTCTTCCACCCGACTTTTGAGTTATGACTTTTTGGGTCGAAGGCAGACTTTAGAAGCAAGTCGGAAACCCAGTTTAACCTGAATTTCCACATTAGTTTCTTTAGAGGCGATGGAGTCGGGGCGAGGGGCGAGCGGCGAGGGCGGGCCAAGGCAAGGCGAGACGAGAACTCGCGCTGCGTCTCTCTTTTGCCTTTTAGCTTTATTTGTCTTTGTTTTTATAGCCTTTTTCTGGCAGGTAAACAATATGCGTGCAGCGGCAGCTTGTGGCAGTTGCTGCAAGTCAAACGTGCAACATCATATGGTCCAGTGGCAAAGGCCTTTTTCCCTCTGTCTCTCTGTGTGGGCAGTCGCCACTGACTCATCTACTGGCTGCTCCTGCCTGGCCTCAGCTTCATTATGGGCCCGCAGCCGCTTGCCGCTTGCCGCTTGCCTTGTGCCTCCTCTCTCTCACCTGTTGCCACTCTGCATTTATTTGACTCTTTGTTCTCGGCCTGCTAGCCGGGGCGCTTCTTTACTTTATTACTTTGGCCTACGGGCTGTGCGGCGGCGAGTCGCTGGCCGAGTTGGGCAACAAATGAATTTCTTATTTATAAGGCGATGCCTGCTTGCTACGTGGCACAGCTGCACGCACGCACTGCGCGACACAATATGACAGTGTAGCAACTTTTTGAAGTTTCATTTGACAAGTTACGACTTGCGGCATATGTGGCTGAGGCATCGTTAGCTTTCATTAGCCAAGCTTCGAGCAGAGTCTAGACTCGCGCTTGGCTCTGCAACTTATTCCCGGCCAGTTTTATCTATTAGACATAATTTACACGATTTAAATAACTTTATCTGCTGCAGCACATGCACGGGCTCACATCTATATATATCTATATATATATTGCTAAGTTTTAACTTCTTCTCTCATTCTTTTGCAGGTAAGTCGACAACAGCTCGCTGGCGGCAGGTCTTAACTTCAATTAGTCGCAAGTGCTGAACTAAAGGCAAGTAGCACTCGAACCCGCAACCCGCAGCCCGCCACCTGAAACCCGCAACCTCTATCGACCCTGCCATGTGCCACGCCCCCTCTTTAGCCACAACGTCTTGCACGCTTCGCGCGTATATTTTATGCTTTATCCTTGCGAGTACCAAAGTCGCGAACAAAGTTCCGCAGACTTGTATGAGTCCGTGTCTGCGTGTGTGCCACACGTTCAACGCGACAAACTCTTGGCAGCTTTGGTGCCCAAAATTGTTTTTAAAGCTGTTTTGACTGCATATACGGGTCTGTTATCTTTTGCCTTCTTCATCAGCCTCATCATCATCGTGTTGTTGTTGTTTTCTCGCCCCGAAAAGTAGGCAATAATTATGTGCTATCATTTGGATGTGAGCGTGCTTCCTGAGTTAGTTGTGCACACTCAGGCTTAAGCGCGTACTGCGAGCTGAGGTGCGTGTGTACGTGACGTGAGCGAATTAAGTGCACCTGTGTCGAGGTGAAGGGGATTTGAAATTCATTAAAAACGTAATGTTTTCTGATTATTATACTCGTTTGCGAACTATTAGGAGTATATTGGTTGTGCAATGTCTGTTTAAATGCACCCGAAGCATCTTGACGCTATAATTATAGATTATTTCAAAACACTAAATACAAATTATATTTGCACACCTGAGAATTTGTGAAACCCTTATCTATCCCACTTTTGAAAATAAATTCGATCAGCATTGATCTCCTTCATAGATATATACCTATAAGCGAATGAAGACAGACCACACTCGCCTCAATTGCTTTTAAATTTGAACGATTTGGTTGAGACACTTTGGAGGCCAATTATATTTGTCATCATTGCATACCCGTAGTTTGTTGGTATTACAAATAAATCTGCAAGGGCGCAGAACAAATTCACGAAATTCTTCATCGAAAGAACTAAATTTAGTTCATTTCACTGAACAATGCCGGATCGGATCATTCAGAAGTTTTATCCCATCCGCACTACAGCCATCGCCTGCAACCCTTAGATGTTTCAACATGTCTGTAGTACAGTAAAAATACTACAAATCGCAATATAATGCATGGTAAAAGAGTAGCGCTTGGAAATTGCTACAGATCAAGCGTATCCAACGACAGTAGATCAAGTCCACCATCTCTGTTACAGCAACATTTTCATAAAATCAAGATCAATTTGCGAGCTCACTTACCTGTCACTACGATGAAATCTCTAGTCTCTAACCCATGAGTCAATATTTCCTGCCACAAGTGTGGCTCTATGAGCTGCTCTACCAACACAAATAGCAAAGAAAAAAAATTTATGGCCGTGATGAGCAGCACAGCTTTGACGTCGCCATGAAACCTTGACACATTGCGTGAAAATCAACAAGTTTCATGCATTTAGTTTGAATTTAAAAATATTTATGTACACAGATCAAAGTTATTACCTTAACTAAGGAATTAATCGAGGAGTAAAGTAATCAACGAGAACAATTTTATATTTCAAGTCGTCGCACAGCACAGCCTAATAAAATCTTTCCCACAACTTGCAAATATTAATTATTTAATTAAGTATTAATTTATTAAGTATTAAAGTGGAATATTTATTAAAAATATTATCTGACTCAAAACAAGGCATATATATCGCATGGCACTCAAAGTGTGCTGGCTGACATTAATATATGATCTGGAAATGCTTTGGCCTAGCCGCACATCATAAATGTCGACTCCGTATAGGTGTGACTGTCTTTTTGCAACCCAGTTGCATTATAAATATTGTATGTACTACAGAGAATGAATACAAAAACCAGAAATAGTATAAAACTTTTATGCACAGATTTTTGCGGCGCTTGCCTTTGTCTGCTCAAAAATTCATTATAAAATATCCATTACTCAGGCTACGCACACCCACACACACACGCACACACAGGGAACGCAATAAAAAGTGCGGGACAGAAAATAAACAGTAGCAAAAACTTTAGAAATAAACTGTTCCGTAGATCTAAAAAAAGCAGGGAAAGCTGAAATGGCAACTGTAACGTAGTTCTGGCATTCCGGCATGTCCTTGTCGTTGTGGAGTTTGGAGTCTGGAGTCTGCAACTAAAACACTTGAGAAACTTTGGCCATATTCATATAAGTTGCAGTCGGTCGCTTTGGCGAGTTAGCCAAACAGATTCATTAGATAAAATAATAAGCACTTGCCGAGCCGCTTCTAGGCGAAGAGTCGAGTCAACGTTGCGTATGAGCGATACTTTCTTCTTCCTTTTTTTATGCCTCCCCCTGTTTTTCAAGCTTGTTGCAAATGCAGTCAAACTTTTTGCCATTTTTCGCCGCTCGACTTTTGTTTTTGTTGTTGGCTCAAAACACTCGAACAGCAAACTTCAACACTTTGCCTGAAAAGCATATATATATATATATATATATATATATATATATATATATATATATATATATATATATATACATATATAGGAGGTACAGAAAAAAAAAAAAAACAAAAAAAGTAGCTCGCAAAACTTTGCTACTTAAAAGCGCAAAACGCAACGCAATGCTCGAGTGGGTAGCTGCATGGAGTACTTAGTAGGCGTGGCTGGGGAGTTGGAGGGGCCGGCTGTTTGGGGGACGCCGCTGACAAAGCCGTTGGAGCAAAGTAACTGCGAACAAACCAATTAAGTTTATTACTTTTGCGTTTTTCAAGTGCCTTGACTATGAAGGCGAGCAGGAGTAAAAGCTGAGTGTGTGTATTTGTGTGTGTATGTGTGTGTGTGGGCGGTGTAAGTATGTGTGAACATGAAGCTACATTGTCTGTACATAGAAATGTGCGTCGTATGTCGTGTCGTGTCGTGCTTAGCTACGTGACACGATGAAATGGCAAATATAATTTTACTGATATCCGAAAATATAATTTCAATCCCCTTTATAAGCTCTGTCTTAGCTTTGTCAATGTGCTTTGGGGCTAAGAAAAAAGTATTTATATAATCATCTTACGAAAATCTTAGAAGAGTTGACTAAGAAGCTCAGAAGCAGCCACAGCTTAGCTGCATGTGAAAAACTCAGCTCATATGAATCGAAGAAGGAAAAAGCAAACTTAAAATATGTTTAAAATTAAGGACAAAATCGTGTAATGAAATTTTGACTTTTATAAATTTTTATATAAATTGAATCCATATTAATTTAAAAGGTGACTTAAGTCTTTTGCTTCGCCAAAGAAAACGAAGGGTAGAGTCGTGTTATTTAAAGTATTTCAACCAAAAGAATGTTAAATATGTATTTATCTCATATGGATAGTGGATGATGGAAAGAAAGATAGGGAAAATGCAGTATTTAAAGTACGAGAAAAGTAAATGAAAGTTGAAAACAAATGCAATCTTCTTGTCTCTCAAGAGTTACTGAATTTCTTTTTAAATACATTTTCTATATGACTAGAAAAGCTCTCTTTATTGATCTCTTAAATTTGTTTATTTCATAGAGTTAAATAAACATTTCAGTCAGCATAACTTAAAGCCGAAGCGAGTGAATGTTACTTTAAAGGGTTATAACGTAACATTTTGAGAGGAGAGAGAGAACTCATGTATGTTTTTTTAAAGTATTAAAAGTAGATTTTTGCATTCATGTCGGAAATCAAATCAAAGCAATCCAAGCTCAGTTTTCTGGTGGATTCTTCCATGCTTTATTCGTAGTCATCTGATCAAATATTTTGAGCTAATTTTTTGCTTTTGTTTTTCACACATTTTTGAATTATTTTGTAAATACAAGCAAACTTTTGTGCCAGCTTGATCAGGGTCCTGATCCTGCGTAGTCTTGGCTGCAAGAGCAGGCCATTCCAGCCAGGTATTTATATGTGTGCTCGTAATGGCCAGGCATTTAGTAAGTTGTCACTGCCACACTCCACCACCCTCGACTGCCGCAAAAGTTGTTTGCAAAAGTTTGACAAAGTGCTTCAAAAACAGCAGTGGCAGTCGCTGTGAGCGAACGCATTTGCCACTCGTCGCTTGTAAAGCATGCAACAGATTTGTCAAAGAAATTAATAAATACCACGTCATGCTGGGCCGCGCCCCTGTCCATGGCCTGCTGCCTGCCTGAGCCCATCCACTAACTGCCACGCACCAGGTGCCATAACGAGATTTTACAGCAGGACGAAAAAAACGTAGCATACATTTTGGGGCAGTCAGTGGGGCAGGCAATTAATTTCAGTTGCTCCTGCCTTGTGAGTTATGTGCGGCTATTTAAGTTGAAGTTTGCCAAGCTCACAGCTAGAAATATGAGGCTGACATTCTGGTCGAGTGGCTTATAATTAAGATGCCACTCTCACTAGTGCTGCACCTGCACCCACTCTGCCCCTCTCTCAATGTTGCTGTGAAATATTTGCTGTGGCACATTTGCCGCCAATTAAAGCAAATTGCAAAAGGCGACATTTATTATTATTATTATTTTTATTATTATTATTATTAGCATTATAATTATTATTATTATTATGCCATTTTCATTTCTGGCCAGCCAATATGCGCTGTACCAACTTCTTTATTTATTTATATATGTATACCGCTCTTTCAGTCTTTCTCTTGCCATCTCTTTCGCCGACGTTCTCCCTTCTCACTCGGTCGCGCTCTGTGTTTCTTTTGCCTTTGTCAAGGTGATTTATCACTTCTAAGCGCCTGGCACTCATTAATTTTTGATTGGGCCAAAAAAGGCAAACGGCAAAAGATGTTCGGACCCCAAATGGTATATTTCTTTCTCTTATTCTTGCTGTTATTGTTGTTGTCATTGCTCTTGCTGCCTGTGCTGTTATTTTCATTAAAACTTCATCAAACGGCAGCACCTAATGATGTGCACAGTCAGATGGTTCGTTCGCGCTGCTAACATACCCCGTTGCTGCGTGATATCGGGTGTTTATATCTGTAGGCCTTATTATTAAGCTAGTGAGAGTTAACTGAGTAATCTACCATCATAAACCATCCCAGAGTCAACTGAGTAATCTACACTGAACCATCTCAGCTGCATGGTTTCTATAGAAGTATTTTTAGTAATTAATTTTCAATCATGTAGAGCCTTTTATAGCTCTTGTCAACTTGAGGTAGTATATGGATCAGTTATGGATTTTATAAATTGTCTATTTACTCTTCTAAGATCAAATTAACTTCAGCTTATATGATTTTTTACTTTAAAATTGGATTATATTTTGGTTTAATAATTTTAATAATTTGCCAATAGGCGAAGCTGATTTATTTACCTTAAAAATAAAGGCATGTGAAACTAAACATATTGAAAAATAAAAAAACAATAGAATGTAAGATACAACATTCAAATTCCATCAAGCAAAAATTAAATAAAAATTTAAATTTAAATATTTAAAGAAAACGCTTAATGAGCTCAAAAATGAATCAAAAATTACATCGCTTAGCTACAGTCGAATTGACTTTCATTACTTTTACGTGTTAAGCCGAATCCTTACAGTTTTATGCAGGGTATACGCCAGTGATGGGTTTCACAACAGGCACTTTCATTATACTAAATGAAATGGAAAGCCTCGAGGTCTGTTAGGGCAAATGCTTCATTTAAACTAAACGATTGGCTTGACAAAACATTGCTGCTGTCTGATAATTTTGTTTATCGAGCTATTGGCTCTATTAGCTTATTATTGTCTCACAATTGGAAGGGCCTGGGTCGGCAGCGACCATAATTCAATGTTGTCTGGGCGCATTTTTAGGGGAACTTAAAACACAAAGCGAAACTTTCCATAGATGACCGCAGAAATGTGAACAATTAATTATGGCGACGCCGGCCAAACAAATGGCTAAAAAATTGGCTACCAAATGGCAGACGACGACAACCCTATGGTGGCAACTCTAACCACACTCGTTTGTATCCCATTCATATGCATTATGCGAACCATAGCAACGTGAACTATATGAGTTACATAGAGAGAGAGAGAGAGGGAGAAAGAGGAAGAGGAAGTAAGATAGGGCCGGGGCAGAGGACTGCGCTGGCTAGTTTTTCGTATATATATATAAATTTTTTTAACGCCCCGGTTAGCTTGGCTATACCGGTGCCGGTTGCAGCTCTCGTACCGTTCAAACTATGGACGCCGTTTCCGCTGACAGTTATTTTGATTTATGTGAAATTGTTGCGAGGAGCGGACCAACTGTGTGTCCGCCGGAATGGCAAGTGCGTGCCCAGCTCCATAGGAAAACGGCAATAAATAGCACCACACACACACACACAGAACGCGGTCCATGACAACAAAGAACTTCTCTAGCTGAGCCTCCCCAAAAAGCACTCAAAGTGCCCCAACAACAAATTGTCTGCGCCCCATAAAAAGGTGTTGCCATTGATAACCATTCGGGGTTCCAGGCTCCCAGGTTTCTGGCCCAGGTTCAGGTTCAGGCTCAGGCTCAGCCCTTAGCACTGATAGCGCACAAATGAGTTATGTTTATGTTATATATCATCGAGTATCAAAACAATGCCCAAATGTCAATGGACAACATATTGAAAGATTCGCAAACCTCCGCCATCAAGATTGAAGGCTGTTAGAACCAGATAGAAGATGTGAAACGAAGTGGAACGAATCGAACTTAAGCTGAGTGGCTACGTCACTACTATTACTACGACTTCATATTAGAAATTAACGCTTTATCACCATAACAAGCTATCTATCCACCATTGAAATAGTCAACATAATTCTTAAAAATATGCTAAAGGCTATTCTATTATTTAGCATATGAATTAGCTCTGGTATTTTCTTTCTTAAACTCACATTCATTGACATTAAATAAGTTTATCTGTTTCAGTAATTTTTGTCTTTCATCTGCTGATCTCAGCACCCTCTGCTATTGCTTAAGCAATCAACTCTATGCAAACTCAGTTCACAAATTGTGCGCTTATATATCAAATATTTCCCCTTTCCCAGCCACAAGTTCGGCAAGTTGTTGAAGTCCCTTTCGACCCCTTTGGGACTCTTAAGTGTCTGCAGCCACTTAAGCAAATCCAGCAGCAAATCCTATGGCAGCCTCTTGTCTAATAACTCTAATGGCAGCAATAAAATATCCATATACATTTAAAATTAGCACTCGATTGAAGAGCTGCGAGGCTGGAGCTGGAGGCAGAGACCCAGGGCGGGTGGCAGGGTTAAGAGATCTACTGGGAATGTCATTTGCAGTCCACTTCTAGGCTAACCCATATGGCCAGGCCAAATGTGACCGCAAACTACATAAACTATAATGGCATAGCTGTGTGTGTGTGTGTGTGGGTGTGTTAGTCTGTGTTGCCTGCAAACCAAATTGAATGAAATGCAGGGAAAAGGTTTCGTTGTGCAAAACAAAAAATAAAAAAGAACGGAAAATGAAAACGACGGAGATGACCAAAACAACCGCACAAGCGGCGACTGTGGGTGCCACTAGCCCGGTCAACAGCAACAACAACAACAACAACAGCAGCAGCAGCAACCAAACCAATAAAGACCACTAAGTGTCTAAATGTGTGTGCACCCACTGCTCCCTAGTGTGTGTGTGTGCAAATGTGATTGTATTTGAAATAAACCAAATAGTCACACATAAATGCGGGTGTCACAAGCGCTCGAAAACCCCAAAAACCTCGCCTGAACTGAGCTCCAACGACCGACCACTGGTTAGTACTGAGCTAGAGATGAGCAAAACTCGTGCATGAATCGTGTTCGTGCGTGCTTCCATCTATTTTAGCAGGACAAGTAAGGATGAGCGTAAAGTTATTTTCGTTTATAGGTACAATAGCTATCAGAACTCTTCTATTTTCTAGTCTCTAATGACTCGCATTATTAACCATTCTGTAACCAGGCGAGCCGTGATTATGTTGTTGATAAGGATTGAAAAGGATATCAATAATAAAGCAATCAAAAATTAAGTAGTGCTTATTCTATATATATAAATAATTAATCCCCATATTCCTAGTGATTACGCCATATTCTTACTGATAATAGTAAAAGTGTAGCTCCTGGAGCAACTCTTATTTGTCAACTACTCGTACTGTAGGAGCTTAAGTCTATAGCTACAGCTGCTCATTGTTTCGGCTGTAACATGAGCTCTACGTAATGCCCTGTTCATCTCTATTGCATTGTCGTCCATCATAAATTGTGCACAGGCTGCTGTGGCACGACGCCGCCCTCTGGAAAAGGCTCTACTAAGCCACAGTATGAAAAAAGCAGTGCAGCAGTTTTCCCAGTGGCTCTTTCTCGCTCCCTCTCCGTGTCTCTTCTCAGATACCGCAATCCGTTACAACCGGCATAGCTAAACTTCCGGCCGACTACGGACTACTACGGTCTGCGGCTACGGCTCTGGCTACGGCTGTGGCACTGAATCCAGCTCTGACTGGAGCGGCGGCTGTTGTTACTGATAAAAAAGTTTGCCTTTGAAAATGTCTATTTGAAAAGTTTGTCGGCCCTTTGTAGGCGTGAGTGAAAATGAGAGGCGTGGCCATAGTTTCTCCCTCAACCGCCAAACGCCAAACGCCAACCGACAACCGTCAACGGACTATCAGCCTGGTCCGAAAAGCCGGACGCTAAATGAAAGTCATTTATTTTCGGCGCATTTCGACAATTCCAAACGCTTTTTTTGGGCCATTGGCCGGTTCATTGCTGGGCAATGTTTTTAATCAACTTGGCGCAAAATAGTTCGCGCTGGCCATCAGCTCAAGTGCCGTCTAAGGGCAAGGTCTGTTGAATGAAAGGATTCCCTCTCCGCTTCCAGCTGTCAGCTTTCGGTTTCAAGTACATGCTCTGTCGGCTTTGATTAGACTTCTGCTCCAAGCGCTGCCCGGATGTGTTGAAAGGCGCTGTCAAACGCTAATAAAAGCGTCAGCTATTGAGATTAACTGCAATTGGATACGCCAAAAAAATGGTAGAAATTTGCAGTGCACTTGACGTGAGCTTGTCGGGCATATAGCGCAGAGTCCTTCAAGAGAGCCTTTTAAATAAATGTTTTAAAAACTTTTTTTGATCAGCATTGTAAAAGCAAATAATTGTACAATATTTGAGTTCCAATTATGAACCAACATCCACTTTGAACGACTCTAATCCAGGCAACTCTTCAGTAAGAGTGCGCTGATACCCTGAACCCTGCAGTGATATTCGAATAAGTGGATTCGATTTTTATCGATAATAAGGAATTTGTGTGAGGTATCGAGAATAGAAAAGATGCTATAAATAATTTGTTTTCAAATGAATTAAAATTATATTTCGAAACTATTTTAATACAATTAACCATTTGTACTATTTATATTTGAAATGAATTGTTTATAAATGAAATGAGTTTATTTTAATACAATTAACTATTTGTATATAAAATGAAATGATGAAAATATTTATTCATAGCTTAGCTAAACTATTTTCTATGCTAAACAGCTTCTTTTTGAACCTTCTACAAACGATTTAAAACGACTTACTGTCACTCACATACTTGGCTTGCCCTTTTGAATATAAAGCGTTAACAAGAGCTTAAGTGTTGCCATAGCCGTTGCCGTTCACACTGCTCGTTCCCTCCTCGTCCCTCGCCAGCTATGAAATTTTTCGATTTTATTTGCATAGCTCAAAACTGCAATTTGCAAGGGATTTTAGCGGCTGCCACGCTCACATTCATACTATAGTTTCTATATCTATATCAAACAGACGTAACACATGCGATTAGCAATCGGTTGGCGGGGGGAAATCAGTGGAGGGCGCTTGGTTGGGGGAGTGCTGGAAAATCTATTGAATCTACTGCATAGGGGCTGCATAGGGGTCGCTGCAGCTGCAGCTGCAGTTAAATGTGAATTTGCATTTGCTTTTGCCTGTCAACATATTTAAAACTTATTCAAGCGGCAAATAAATATTTACACGATGCCGGCAAAATGGGCGTAGAAAATCCGTGCTTAGCCTACCAAAAACGCGCATAGAAAATACAAAAAATAAAATGAGGAAAAGCTGGTGGGAAATGGCTGTAAAAATGAATGAATGGCGAGACGAGAAAGCTTTATCATTGGACGCTCGCTGCGCCCAAAAACTAAGCAAATAATTCATTTGACAGACAGACGAGCAAACAAACAAGCTGGGGTAGGATGTGGGCAGGATTGCAAAGGACTCGCATAGCAGAGGGACAGAGGGCGAGAGGGCGAGCGAGAAGTGAGTGTGACGATAAAGTGTGAAAATATGCAGCAGGCAAAATTGCCAAAGAAATTAAAACGAGCAGCAGCAGCAAGAAAAAACAAACTTTGTTGACTCCCAAGGCGTGTGTGTGGGAGGGAGAGGGCGTGTGTGTGTGCCTCGACCATGGCTAGCTTCGTTGGCTACACGCTCCCGCCTAGCAAATCTTTACCTCTGGCTGCATTGCAAGTCAAAAGTCAGTTGCCTTCTGTTTTGGCATTCATGCTGTGCTGCCACGCCTTGCCCCGTTGCACGTGCCGAGCACCTGCAAGTCAAATGCTTAGATTTCTGTTGCTGCTCTTCTGTAAAACTGTTTTGGCATTTTTGCTATGCTCTACACCTTGCGAACTGACCAGCTCCGAGTATCTCCCACTCGCTCTCTCGTAGCCCATAGTTTGTGTCTATTGTTTTGGCATAAATATTGCCTGGATATAAGCGCTTGAAAGTAAGCTTTAACATATATTTGCACAAGAGCTCAAAACAAACAACAGATTGACGTAAAATTCGCATTAAAAATGCAACATGTTGTGTCGCATGCGAGCAATCTCTGCCCCTAGGCTCTGCGCAAACAAGCTTAAAAAATGCAGAAAAAAAACCTCAGTCGAGGCATTTTAAATATTTGATGCTTCAACATTATTTGGCAATTGATGGCAGACACTCTCCAGGGGGAGGAGGCTGAAGCAGGCAGACAGTCATCTAATAGAGAGTGTGTGTGCGTGTGTGTGTGTGTGTGTGTTTGTCTGAGTAATCTATTAGTTGCGGCCAAGAGCGGAAGTGTTTATATTGTTACTACAGCTGTCAGCCAGCATTGAGGAATTCATCTATGAAAGCATTTTCCATGCCTTTCCCTGACATTTCCGCAGCGTATGGCGTGTAAAAAATATAAAAAAGTAGAAAAAATTCTTGAAAGATAGATGAGAGCGGCGGACCGACCATAAAAACCAAGTAAATACCAAAGAGCTGCACTGAACGAAAATAACACTATCTTAAATTAACGAGTTATTTTAATGGAAAAGCGAAAATAGAGAATACTTGAAGAAAAATCTAACTGCATTCTTCGGTAAATAAGAAAGAAAGCCAAGTAAGTTAAAATAATAATTTATATAAAATAAAAAAAAAATTAAAATAATAGAATATAATATAATATAATATAATATAATATAATATAATATAATAAAATATAATTTAATATAAATTAATTTAATTATAAATAATTTTAAAAAAATATGTGAATTGTTTTTGTCCCATTTCTTCACTTTTGTTTATTATTTTGTATCTCTTTATATTTCTTTACTATTCTCTTTCAACTTCTCTGCGATCAGCATATGTTACTATTGGAACAATTAAATTTGGCGCAACAGTATTTCTCTCAGTGGAGCATGCAAATGTCCTGCAACAGTTAAGAGCAAAGGGAACGGGAACCGGAATGAATGGGTAGCTTTTTGTCAGTGTGGCACGTGCGTCACTTGGTATCATCGACGCGGAAATGCGATGTCAATTCAAATTTGTTCAAGTGTACGTGTGTCTGTGTGTGTGTGAGTAAGTGTTCATGTGTGTTACTTGAACGCGTCGCCTCCATAAACGAGTTTTCCATTTTCTAAGCATACAAAACTTTTGTCAAGTGCGTGAGTTTCCTTCATCATTATCATTCTGCTCATCATCGGCATCCGCATCCCTTACATCATTATCAACATCATCTCTGGCAGCAGCTTCTGGCTTCGCTGTTCCTGTCACGCTTTGATATCCTGCGTCGCGTGACATATCCGTTGGCTGGCCCCGCCCCTAGCCACCTACGCCCTTTTTTTGGCTGCAGCTGCTGCTGCTGCTGCGCTTTTGTTTGTCAGCAAACGGCTCTGGAAATTTTCTTCTCAATTTTTCTGCAATTGTTGCGATTTTTTCGCTTTCCTTCAGCTTTTCTTCCTTGCTTTTCTCTTTTGTGTGTGCAATTGAATTAAATGCGACACCAGACAGCAGTCGACCCCCGCCCCCTCCCGAGTGTGGGCGTAGGTGGGTTTGCCACCTGAACCTCTTGAGCAGCTCTCTGGCAGCTGACAGCCACACTTGTATACGTGAGTATCTGAAGTTGAGAGTGCCGCTTGTTAACCGGCAGGATGACAGCTGCTGATAACCGTTTGGCAGACTCGAGCAATAATCACGTGGGCTGCACGCAGATAGTACGAAATATTTCACAATGAGTATTTTGTAAGCATGAAGCGGGGCTTGAGCTGGCAATAATTATAAATGAAATGGAATTAATCTTTTTCTACTTTACAATAATCATTCAGTATATGATCATTTGACAAGCAACAGCTACCATTAGTTATAGCTGAAACAGTGAAACATACAGCTATAAATCAATGAGAATTTTAAATGAAATTAAAATGACTTTGTTAATGTTATTTTAAAGCTACTTCTCGAGTTCTGCTTGCAATAGACTCTGCTCTCGAGGAACTCAGATATTTAATAGCCTTTCTTCAGTACTTTTCTGATATATCAATATAATTGTAATGGAGAAACTTAAAATAGAGCTTCTAGTCGGGAGTACCCCACTAGAAGCTACCCTGGCTTCCAGCTGTCTCAAGCTATCAAATATACTAGCCTGTATCTATGCATATAACTCATAGATACGCTCTATCTTATTAACGGAATTTGCACTTGAGTTAGGTAAGGCATCTGCCAGCCCCGCTAACTAATTGTTGTGGAGTGACAAATCAGAAACCAAAGCATCGACTGACAAATCAAACTCTATACAATCGCAATTCTAACTCCATTAATGTAGTCTCAAAAGAATGTATGAAGAATATACAGAGAAAACGCGTACGCTAGGCGCAGATTGCATCAGGATTTTGCCAATTAAACAAACTTTTTATTTCTTAAAGGATTACAGTTACATTTGCTGCATATAATCTACGTATTCTGTGTTCAATAGTCAATCGTGCATAAGAAATAAGTTAATATATATACCATTCTCTATCATATCTCTCGTCTATGCTCCTGTCTACGCATCGCATTGCCCTGACGAGTTAGATATTCCTCTTCCATTAACATGGCCAAGTTGCGGTCATAGTAACTTAATCTAAGCAAATTGCAGAGCTGCCTCTGCCAAGCAGCACTGCGACTTTGGCGTATAAAACTTTATGCCCAAGTATTATTACCTTGCCCATCTCCTTAACAGCGCTTCTAAGAAAAAACTTTAACTTTTACGGCGATATCAATTTGAGCTCAAGTAACTTCTTAATTTGAATGGACATAAAAATCACGCGGTTAGATCTTGATACAGCGCTTAGCTTATGCTGATTATTTACGATATACAACAGGCTGTACTTATGCAGATACCTCGTTAAACTGAAACAAACGACACAGGGTATGTGGCTGTGTGGGTATGTGGCACTCGTTAGACGATTGGCATTAAAGTTGATGCCAGCTCGTGCCTAATTTAACGACACCAGCGACATTTCGAGGCACATTTCATGGCGACCTGCGACTGTCTACACACACACGCACACACGCTCTCTTTGGCAAATGTATAAGAGCCGCACATAACGGTAGCTGCTAGGGAGACCCGCTGAACACGAGCCAGACATACGAGACGTTGACGGCGACGACGACATTTACAGGTGGTCGTTGGTCTAATGAATTTTATAGCCAGGAAATTATTATGGCAGGCATCGATGAGCCAGGCCGAGACGCAGGTGGTGGCGAAAGACGGCAAAAGGCAAAGCCAATGGTAACGGTTGGCGACGGTAGAACGAGTTGAAATTGGCAATTAACAAACCATTGAATCCAATAAACAGGATTTTAACATTTTGAACAAACACACACAGACAAACAGAGCCCAGAGCCGAACCGAACAGAGCAGAGCAGAGCAGCGCTAAGAGCAGCCAAAAGGTAGCTAAAATAAGGCGCCAGGGCAACCAGAGGGCGCAAAGGACAGCAGGGACCATTCACTGCCTTGCTGAATAGCTGCCTGACTGCCTGGCTGACTGGCTGACTGGCTGGCTGGCTGTTTGGTTAGTCGGTGGGTTGGGCCTAGCAGTGGAAGTCAATGTAGCAACTCTCTGCACAGCCGACTAAGCGGCTGCACTGTGGGGCTTTTTCGCGCTTTTCTAATCAATTAATTTTGAATTTAAGTTGCCTCAATTCGCTGATCTCATTTTTCGAAATCGAACTTCAGTTTTTGTGAACAAACTTGGCAAACTTAAAAGAAATAAAATTCATTTATTAAGCACACGCGCTTTAAGGCAGCACCCTTTTTTAGGCACTGCACATTTAAGTAATCTTAATTATAAGTCTTTGGAAACTAATAATAATATATTTAAAAAATAACAGTTTAGCCTCAAAAATTATTATTTAAAAAAAATCTAACATTTTGAGCCGTCTTTTTGTGAAAATTGCCCACTGTGCATCGTTAGTTCGCGTCGTCGTGTTTGTTTATATGCCATTTTTGATTATTTTTATGTCGGTGCGTGTGGGCGTGTGTAGATATATATGCAGTATATATACATATATATGCGTGGCTGTGGAGCCCAGTGCATGAGCCAGCACTTGGTGTGCGTGTGGCGGGGTCGTTGCGGATGTATTGGTGTTTGAGGCGGGCTGGGTCTGTAAATTGTTGTTGTAATTGAAACCTTTGAAGTACTGCTGCCTAAATATAAGCTGGAAATTTAAATGAAAATCAAGCTGAGAACCAAAATGAAAATGAAAATGAAAATTCATTTAAATTATATCACAGTGCAACAAGGCTCCCCCTTTGAGGCAAATTTATTTGATGGGCTAATGCTCAACGGAGTTCACAGAAAGTGACCGAAGTGACTTAAATGAACCAAGTGAATTGAGTGGCAACTGCGACGATTTTAATTGGAATACCATTTAAAGATTGAAAAGCTCTCTAATGAATGAAAGAAATGTGCACGAAATGCGAACAAATCTGAGCCAAAAAGTGTCATAAGATGTTCATTTAATTGATAGCAAAAATGTGTTTAATAATTGAAATTGATATCTGTAAACAATAGATTGAGGCTGTAAATGCACAAAAGGCGAGAACTTTAAAACTTAAATTTAATTTCTTAAGAAAGATTTTTGCTTAAATCAAAAATACAAATATATTTTAAATATTCAGAAAAAAATATACATAAAATTACATATAGATTAAAATACCCTACATTCATTGACAATGCAAATATAGGGTATAATATTCTTATACAAATATGTGTAACAGGCAGCCGGAGGCGTGGCAGCAAATCCAGGCGTAGCCATAAGAGAGAGTTCTACTCCAAGGTATTTGAAAGTATTTGAAATAACAGCTGGAAGTCATTATAATTCCTAAAGTATTTCTGAGCAGGGTTCAGGGCATTTCCCACTCAGGCATTCCCGACTAAAAAAATACATATAATAGAAAGACTTAGTATAGAAAATACGGAAATAATTGAGAAGATAATAAAAGATTCATTTATTATTAAATTATTTTCAAATTATTAAAACGGGAAATTTATGAAATTATTAAAGCTGACATTGCCTTTTAAAATGAAGCTTATTCTATGAATTTTGTGCTTCGGCTGTTCGAATATCAGGTAAAGCTGAGCTAGATATATACCCAAGCACAGCTCAGCATTTACATCATTAGAAGCAACATATATAAGGACTATAGAAAGCCTAACTAACCGCTCGTTGCCTTCTATAATGCTGCGACTTTCAATTTGGCAGCTCTTCAACTTCAGACGATGATTGCATTAAAAAGCAAATTGCATTCAGCTTGTCAAGTGCCTGACCAATTGTCTCGGCACCTGGCTAGGCTCGCTGTAAGCCCACTCGAGCCGGATTCCTGTTCCAGGTATTCGCTATCATTACAGCAAACACTGTTAATGAAGCTCTTTCACTTACTCCCTCTCCCTCTCTCCCTCTCTCTCACACTCTATCTTATTTTTTAATGAGCAAATCCCGACAATGGCCGAAATACACTCGACCGTACAATAGATCATACGAACTGCTCGGACCACAATGCGAACCACTTAGACGTACTTAGCAGCTGCAGGGCTGCAGCGCGTCCTTTCAGCTGCCTCACATGTGTGGCTCACGCTGTGGCAGGATTATTAAATCAAATTAAATTAAATTAATACCGCCGATTAAAACGTAGCGCGAGAAGTAAACAAAAGCCAAGCATTTAAGAGCGTTTCACATGAAACAAAGCCCACGTCCTTGGCCAACAGAGAGCGAGAGCCTAGCGACAGCCCGACAGTAAACATCATAATCAACGGCCCATAAGATGGGCGCACGCATGTGGATGCCTTTTTAATGCCATGACAAAAACCCGAAGGGCGAATCGACCCATGTCCCATGTCCCAGAACTCGGCGTCCGGAAATGTGGAAATTTGCAATCAGCATAAAAATTACATTAACATGCAGCACCGAAGACCAGAAACCAACAAAGAAAATCACTTTTTCAGGCTGACAGACGGACGGCCTGCTAGACTACGACGCCTAGCCGGAGGGCCAAATGACAAAGTTTATGTGTGGATATTTAAATACAATTATTTGAGAGTAAAGACGAAAACACAAGAGAGAAAACATTTGCCTCTGAACTGTCGCAGATTTAATACTCTTATGGAGCAAACACAGAGATATACGTTATAACGAAAAGAACTCAACTATAAAGTCATATTGCTTCAGTCTTGATATATTTTAAGATTTTTATATTTTAAGATTTGTTAAGCATCGCTAATTTATAGTAAATGTTAGGAATGTTAGGAATAACATTAAAGAATTCTCTGAAATCAAAAAACAAATTTCCTTTATAATTTCATTCATGTAAAAAGTTAATAAAAATGAAATTATTTATAGAAAAACTATTCGATTTGCATTCCAAAGTCTTAAGCTAAATTTTTTTAAAGGTTTATTTTTTTATGTAATTGGAAGATCGTTAATTTCTCCAATGAGAGCAACAACAAGATTTCATCGATAGTTTATTTGAAATGGTAAAATCTCTGCTTGTGACAACTTAAATATATAAACTGCAATATATAATATAATAAAGGAAGATATAGGAACCCAAACTTGATATCTTTTAAATATTCGCTTTTTATACGCTGGGGTAAACACACAGATACCTTTAGTTATCAGAAGTAAGACGTACTTCAGAAGTTTATAGACTTAAGGTTTACGTTTCTCTATCAAAGCGTGTCATATTTATTCTGACAAAATAGTTAAAGCCACTTTTTAAGAGCATAACAATAAAGACTAAAGACATGCAACGACTTGAGGTATCTTGAGTCTACGGCACAGGTGGAATTTGGTACCAAGTAACTCCCATTTGCCAATTCGAAGTGCCTCCTATGGTCGCCTCGAGCTACGATTCTGCTCTCTCCCAGTTCCGAACAGTTCCCAGTTCCCAGTTCCCTTTGTTCACAGTTCCTAGCTCAGTTTGCAGTCACACGTCAGTGACAAAACGGAAAGTGATTAAAATCGCATTTAATGCGCAAGCGACGCGTTCATCGCAAAGTCTGGCGAGGGAAGTGGGTGAAAGCAGGGGAAATGATGTTGCTGTTGTTGTTCTCGTTGCGGCTGGTGATGTTGGTGGTGCTGCTGCTGTTGCTGTTTGGGGTGAGATTACTGTAAGTGTTTGCTATATTGTGTGTTTAGGTCGTCTGCCCGGGCTGAGAAAAGACTTTGGGGTTGGAGTTTGAGTTGGGTTCGCAGTCGAGGCAGCATTGCGCTAATCAACGGGAAATTGACACGCGCCTCCTCCCCCACAAAGCGTGTCCCAAAAAAATTAACTCAATATATATCGAGCTTAGTTATCTAAATGGGTAGTAAATGTATTTTCGATATTAGCGGCGACGAAAACATATTGAAAGTCGGAATCCTCTGAGGGCTTTGCCGCTCCACATTCTTAACGCACTTTTGGCATTCTTTTAGATAGAAATTGTGGCGTGAACTGGAATAAAAAAATCATATTATAAAGAAAGCCAAAGCTTTATAGGTTTATTTAGTTCGGTCGATCCAGTTGACAAGAGACAGAAGAGCGAGTCAATTGACCCAAGTAAAAGATTTTCATGTGCTAATATCATATATGTTTACTGTTCCTATATATTCCACATAACATACCTAAGAAAGCTTCAATCTAGAGTGCAAGACCTGAACCCTGAACAGAGCTGCTATTCCAATCATTCAATGCCCAATCCCACACAATATATTCACAGCATAATAATGACTCTCAAATATATGAATTATTAAAGCTCAAGTCTCCAACTTTTATGGTCTTCAAGCTACACTTTAAAATCGAAATCAAATTATCGATCATTATCGATTAAGAACTCCGTGCGTTGTGCCGGATGCTGTTATTGAGGATTACAAGATCAGCCACAGACAGACATGGCTAGATCAACTCCTCGTGCTGTGGGGCTCGCCACGCCTACTTATGCCTATTACATACATTTTCACAGGGTTCATGGAACAATAACAGATCGAATGCTGTCTAAACCTAGCACAATTTGAGTTCTATACTTCCATTAGATTTCTACGCAAAGTCCTACGTCTTTAGGAACGAAAACTGAAAGAACACATCGCCGAGCAGATGCTCTGATACGATTAAAGCAAACAAGAAGTACAAAGTACAAAAACATGAAAATCCTTTTTATCACCAAACCCACATCGTGCAGCATTTGTGATGTAAAGAGCAGCATAGAGAGAAGCAGAGCGAGCGAGCGAGCTAGAGGACCTTATGTCGAGTCGAGTTCTTTGGAAACCTCGCGTGTTCAGCTGTTGAGGATCAGCGATTCACGTACCTGCCACAAACAAAAAAGACAACCTGCAGCGAGGCACACACACAAACAGCTAAAACGAACTTGAGGCTCTAAACCATTTACAGTGCAGCCGTGAAAACTAGAAACGAAACGAACCGAAATTGTTTGTTTGACAAATAGAATTTCCATAGCATTAGCCGAGTGCCGTCAATAAAGATTAGATGTGTGTGTGGAGATTGCATTTGCTCTCTAAACAACAGAGAAGAGAAAAGAAAAATTAAATACCAAATGCTGGCTGATTGCAGAGCAACCCCTGCGTGGCTTGACAGCCCGGGGTAGCCTGCGGTACAGCTCATTAACGACAGCTGCTCAACAGGCAGGCAGACGATCAAGACAGAGGACGAGCAGGGAGAGGGGGACAGACAGAGAGACCGAGCGGGAGAGGGAGAGCAGATCATGCAGGTTTACCTGAGCTACCTGTAACGTAGAGAGCTCAACGACTGCTCCCAAACATAATAATCAGCAAAGATCGCTTATTATGCCTGCTTCTGTTTAATGCTGGAGAGCAGATACTCCGCCTGTTGGTGCCTCCCCTTAGCTGCAGTTTTCTTTTGCACCTTGCAGCTTGTTGCAAGCAACAAGCCTCCGCAGCAATCATATGTCGTTTGTCCTCAATTCTTGACAGCTGTTTCTTCAAGCATCACCTTGATCTGTCCTTTTGCTTTGTTTTGTTTTGCTTTGCTGCTGCTGCTGCTGCTGCTGCTGCTGCGCAATCATCTGTTTTTTGTTTTTTGATCCTGTTTTTTGTTCGGTTCAGGCTACGACAACTCTTTTGATGGCCCTTGCACAGTTATTTAAATATGTCTTGCGGTTTTCTTTGTCAATCATCTGTTGTCTGGTGTCTGCAAAGGCTATTAAGATTGTTTCTCAAGATGCACGTAAGGATGTGGTTGTGCCCCCCGTGGCAAGAGAAGGCACTGAGACTGAGTGCTTTGCCTCCTATTCGAGTCTCATGAACTGGAATATATTGCCCAAGCTAATCGCTGAGTGTTAAATAATTGGGATCAGCTTTAATGCTCTTCACAGGCAGTTCTCAAATGATCTATCTGGCATTATATGAAGAAGAAGAAAGAACACTTGGAAGATCATTCAAGCAAGCGACTCTCGATGTGAAATACGAGAGCAAAACTATCGAAGTGGAACAAAGGTTAATAAATTGCCAAGAAAACAACGCATTTTCGTATACAGTTAGGTTAAGAAAACTGGTGAGAACTACTTCAGCCAGAACGCATTCTAAAATGTTGTTAATTGGGTTGTAGAAAAGTTGTGAAACCTACAAATATGTAAGTAGTTTCGGTTTGAAAATTTGCTGTAAGACGTATCTCAGAAAGAAGCTTCCAACATGGAATAAAGGAGAAATAGAGCCTAGGAAAATCAAGTAAATAATCAATGATCAAAGCATAAATTCTTATACAATACTTTATCAGTTGTTTCAAGATTTCCACAGTTCTCAAAATTTCTCTCAATATCTCTTTCTTTCCCTCTCTCCTCCCTCTCCCTCATCGACTGCCTCTTATCGCTTAACCGTAAGCTGCTGTTGCTTGGAAAACTTCTCGGCACAAACAAACTCCCGAAACTCTTACGCTTTGTTTACAATTCGATTTGTACTAAAAGAGGGGGGAGTGCGAGGTGGGCTACTCTCTATTATCTGTAGCTTATATAGTCGAGGCTTTGGCTGTTTTATCTCCACCGACTCGGTTGGTCACAGCGAAAATCAATTTCCATCTAAAATGCTGGATTTTCATTCGAACTTCTTACCTCACGTTTGTAAACAAAACGTTCCCGACAAACCTTTGCCCTGCTCCCCGACTCCTCCTCGCTTGGTTACGAGGGGCCGCTCCCCCACTGACAGCGTACGAGAATTTGACTAAACACTTGTAAAAAATACATAACACCCCCGACCAGAGAAAAAACGAGCGCTATAGCATGCCAAACATATATATTTATATATACATATATATAGATATGTATGTACATATACATATACGTGTATACATGTGTGTGTGTGTGTTTGCCCAGCCAGTGAAGTGCACTTCAGCAGCAGCAGCAAAAGCAACAACAACAACTATAAAGTGATAGCCCAGTATTTTTTTTTTTTTGGGAACACTTGTGCTCTCTCTTCTTAATGCTCTCGCGCTCTCTTTGATAGCGCATGTGCAGTCTGTGAGAGCGCATTGAATACGGAAGTGTACCGAAAATACTGGGAAATTTCATAAGCACACACAGTTGCACCGAACACAGCGAGAGAGAGAGAGAAGTATGACTTCAATGTAAGTGTGAGTGCTGCCGATATGGGTTTGTGTGCGAGTGTGTGTGTTGGTCTGATAGGGTAGCAAACTTCCCACCAGGGTGTGTTCAACTCTTGATGAGCAGCCGCTAAAATATCCTGCATGAAAATATTCTCACGCTGCCAGAGCCAGCCTGCCAGCCTGCCAGCCTGCCAGCTTGCCCGCCAACCCGCCTGCAGCCCGCTCCGCTGCCCGATTGCGTGTCCCACTCCAATTCCCATATGCCATGTCCCTTTGCCTTCGTCAGCCATTTGGCGTGGCTTTTAAAGTTTTTCTTTTATTTTATTTATATTTTTTTTTTGGTTTTTTGGTCTTTGCCGAAACGAAATACTTAATTTCTTGTCTAACTTCCGTTTTCTCAGCCACTTGAGCTATATGGAAGACTGGCTTAAAGCCAGGTCCTCTGTCAGTTACTGTGGCTGCGCGCGCAGTCAGCAAAATTTAAAGAGGAGTCGCTGGCACGCGGTTTCAGGACTTACAGGCACGTATGTCTATATATATATATATATGTTTCGTATATGTATATGTATGTGTATATGTATGTATGTGTGTGTGTATGTCCCAGCCTGTCATTCAGCCTGTCCGCTTGTCCGCCCCTTCTGCCTATAGTTGTCTCTCAGTCTCTGTGTGTATCACAGTTTGTACTTAGCGACAGATGTTGCACGTTGTTGCTGTTTTTGTTGTTGTTGTTGTCCTTTTGCCTGGCGCTCTTACGCAAAATCAAGTCTCCAAGTTCAAACAGTTAGACAGACAAACACTATATATATATATATGCATGCCAGAACAATTAACACAATACAAAAAGAAAGATAGAAAAAGGCAGAGGGAGAAAGAGATGGGAAGATATTTATGTTATTTTTTATTCTGCTACAGTTTATACTTTTTCTGTTAATTTTCATAAGAATTCTTTTAATATCCTTTCGCATAAATGTAAAGTGCTTGCTGCGCCTCCTTTTTAACGCATTGTTGGCTTTGCTCCCTAATCCTTGCGCTGTTCTCCTTTTCAGCTTGAGGTAGGACCCCGAGCTAAGCCTGAAATCCCTTTTTTATCGGTGTGCATATGTGTGTGTGTGAGTGTGTGTGTGTGTAACACTGCGATTGTGACTGCGACTGCTAATGAGCAGGCGACAAGTTGCTGGCGAGAACTGAACGCAGTTAAGCAGAGTTACTAGCCTCAGAAGGAGTTTAGCCAGCAATTAGACGCGCATTACCAGCAACTCCAGCTTTATGGCATTAGCTGAGAAAGTGATATAAAATACAAAGCAGTAAGGCGTACTACGTAGTGAAGATATAGGTTATAGAGTATTACAAGTGCATTTTGTCTAGACAACAGAGATTCAATTGTGGAAATTAATTCTAAAAACATTGTGTGCAAAACAATTTTGAATCTAAAGACTTATGAATTCTCTGTTTCCATTATATATATTATATTAATATATATAATGGAAATATTATACTAAGCTTTCAGTTTGCTTTTTCTAATATTGTAGTCTCGGTACATCACAGCGCAATTCTTTAGATCTGACAAAAAATGCTGTCTGCCTATAAAATCATTGAAAGCAGATTATCTAAATCTGAAGCTCAGAAGCAGCAAATTGAAACTTCAAGGCTGTCAAGGCAACTCACACGCAGCACAACACGTCTTATCTATAGATAATCTTTTATCTACATTGTTCCCAAAAGGAATGCTTATAGTTATATGTAAAAAAGTAAAAACCCTGAACAACGATGCACCAGCAACCACAGTGCTTTAACATAAGTTCAGAAGTAACCCCCTTAAAACCTCAGCAACCGAGGCGAGATAGCATTGGACTCATTAAGCTGGCTCTACAACTAATGAAAATCTGAATTGAATTTATCTTTGACGTGCTTCCGAGGGGTTAAACTATTAAAGTTGAATACAATTTACAATTTACAATTTATTAGATTTCTGATGCGCACAGCTAATTTAAAGCATTCGCAATGCAATAGGCCGAGGCCTAGAAAACTGTTGCTAAGACTAAAGTTTTGCCTCTCTAACACTTATTGTTTTTTTTTCGGTTTATATTATGGCTCTGCCTAGCAAAGCTTTCAGTATTTCGCTTAGTTGCCTCTTTTAGGGTTCTTTTTCCGTTTCGGAGCGCCCGCAAATAATTTCATAAACGTAATGCTGCTGTAATGTCCTTTTTCAACCAGTTTTGCCTGCCCACAACTCCACGCAGTTCGTGTTGCCGATGCGCTGTGGCTCGTGTAACAGCGAGCTCAGGCAGCTCCTCGCACCAACAGCAGCTGCTGCTGCTGCCTCCTGTTTTGTGGCTCTACGTGTATCCTGTCGCCGAATCGGGGTCGGGTCAAGCTCATCGCACTCGGCGCACTCGTATTATCCTTTTTATTCCACTCGCTCACCGAGCCTAACCCACAACATGCCCCCTCTCCTGCGCTCTTCTGACTCTGCCTTCTGCAGCTTGTTTTTCCGACCAATGCCTCTCGGACAGTCGTAGTCGCTGTCTCTGTCCCTAACCCAATGTCAGTGCGAAATGTCAAGTTCAGTTCAATAACATGGCAAACAGCACGAGTCACAGCACTCGCCACGTCTATATAATATATATTTATATATACAGCTATTTTTAGAGATCTCTTTTGCTAGAAACGCAGAATAGATCCCAATTTGGGTTTAAGTAAAAGGCAAAGCTATGATAATATGCTTGCATTAATATTCTTTTTTATTTTCAGCAAACTTCTAACTATAATGAATAATTATTTAATATATATAAATTAATAAAAATAAATTATATATTATTAATTCTATTTTCACATGTGATGTCTCATTAATTAAAGAGCTTAAGTCTCATTAACTTACACAAAAATGTCAAGTTTCTAGCTTTTAGCACAAAAAGAACAAATTATTTGTCTATATTAAAAATATATTATAATTTGTATAATAAAATATAATACTTAAATATATATCTGAAGATCATTGAACTCCAATTTGATAGATTAGAATATATCAACAATATCCAGTTGATAAAGATTGCACGCAGTAGTGAGAGTAGATGCTATAAATATAATTAATTGGCAGCCAGTGGATTACCGCATTGGCTGCGGGCACTTCCTCTTGCCGCTGCTTAGCCACGCCCCGGAGCTGTTATCGGCTCTATAGCTAATTTGACAAATGCAAAGCATTCGTCACACTTCCAACACCAAAATGGGAAACCAAAATACAAAACAGAAACAGAAACATAAACAGAGTAAAGACTGCGATTCGAAACAGAAACAGAAATCGAAAAATTACAATTTGGAAAATCAAAAGAGTGAAAATCGTTGCCATTAGAGGCGATGAGCTAACCACCAAAGCAGGCAGACAAAAATGTAGGGGGAGGGAGGGAGCTACCGGGTGGAAGGTGTGCCGAAAAAGTTGTCAGGCTCACGAATTGCTAGAAATGAGTTATGAAGCTCGCTTTAGGCTTGAAGATTTAAGGACATAAGCATACCAGGAGACAAATGCCTATTAGCCAAGTAATCCTCTGCGCGATAAACAGCTGTGAATAATTTATGTGAAGGCATTCACTTTGGCACATCGCCAACGAATGAATAAAAGGTGAAGCACAACTTGTAGGTCATTGGGTCATCATCTTTTAGCTGAAAAGAAAGAACAACCCCAAAACTAACCCCCCAAAGCTGGCTAAAACAAATTAGATTATATCGAATCTCATTGGACAATGGCATAATTATGCAATGAGCAACCCCTGAGCAGAAAATGGAAATCGCAAAAAGCCCTGGCAGATGTTATCGTCAAAACGTTTACCGTTCGACCCCCTCAAGCTCTGATCAAAAAAAAAAATATGATGAAACACGCGACGCGGCACACTCTCACTTACACACTCACACTCACACACACTCTCCCTCTCTCACTCTCACTCTCACTCTTTCTCTTCCCTGCCACTCATATGCATATTCAGATTTTCTGCCCCTATCTGAACGAGAGTCTATATATATTGTTTTTCGGCACATGGCATGGGGCTTGCCCGCTGGCCAGTGGTCGAGACCCTTGAGAACAAGTTTCGATCAAACAGGTTTCTGCAGTTGCATGCCACACACACACGCACACACACATGAATGAACCCCTTAACAACACAGTAGCACCAAGTCAAAGGCTTACACATTTCATTGATGTTGCTGATGCATCGCAGGCAAACAGGCATAGGGGCTGCATTATGGGTATTAAGTCCGCGTGACATTTTTTAAATTAAACAACATCCAGCAACAAATAATAACAACTTGTTAGCGACATCGGCAGCGGCAGTAGCTGAAAAGGTAATCCTCGCATAGGGTTGCAGCATTTGATTAAAGGCTTAAGGGTGGCACGAGAGCAAAGAGGGTTGACCAGACGAATGCACTAACAAGAGGGCAACACTACGGCCTAGCTGACCATCACCTCCTAATAACTAAACATTAAAGTTACCAAGGGCTAGTCCTATATATCCTCTATAGAGGGTCCCATGAATTCCTGGCAAAGGTACGAGTTGGCTGTACTCGTAGAGCGTTCAAATTCCTAATTGAAATCTGTTGCTGAAATATGTAGAAAATATCCTGAGAGCCTAAGGTTAAGCTTAGAGACTTGTAGACAGACTACGTTCCAAATAGAGGTGGAGAACAATCGATGGCACTATCGATGGTTGGGCACTATGGAGCCATAATCGATAGTAGCAGACACTTTCGATAGTGGCCCATCCACTATTGATGGTGCCATTGATAGTGGGCGTCTCTATTAAAAGCCTGTTCTGCAAGTACCTCTGCCTTCCCGCTATGTCCGAAGAATCTGAAAGGATATTCAGCAAGGCGTGCCAAATTAAAGAAGAAAATTTAAACATTCTCTTGTTTCTGTATCGTAACTTTTGGTTAAAATGAAGCACAATATTCGTATATATGTCGGGCTATACTATCGATGGCACTATCGAAAAGTCAATCGTTGAATATCGATGGTGTCCACTATCGATATTTCTCCACCTCTAGTTCCAAATGTTGCTGTCAACGAAGTGCCCCATACGATTCTTAACAGCCTAACCTTATGCTCTAGCATTTAGCTAGTCATCGGTCTAAGCGCAATGCCATATTTCTAATATGATTAATCACTAAAGAAAAGCCTAGCAGATCAATAAAGTATTTCAAAAATTAGATGTGATTTAGAACTTTAAAGCATTCAAAGCTAATTTGTAGTCTTAAATAGCTATATGATCGGGTGATATTATAATACAGTGACTAACAGTAGTAGTTATAGTAGAGAAGGGTAGAGTTTCATCTATCTTAGACTGGAACAGAAAAGATCGTCGATTTGCCAAGACATGTCTAGGTTAGAGTATAAAAGAAAAGAATAGAGTATACAAGGATAGCACAGATTAGAGTACATTAGACTAGTCTTAAGTAACTAGTGAAGATTAGAGGAGAGTGAAAAAGAAAAGAGAAAGAGAAATCCAAGTTGAAACTGACTCAGCGAAAACTTAGAACATCGCAATAAATTTGAGCTTAATTTTTTAATGTTTAGAATACTGGCATAAACTATTAACACAATTATTTTTAAGAGAGTCATTGGCAACCCTGCACATTTCAATGAATTCACATTGCAAATTCCTTTAAAGCATCTTAAAACATCTAAAGGAATTCCTTCAGTACTTCCCCAACACTTGGCTTGGCATTGTACAGCCTTTAGCTAGATCTTGGCTAACAATTGCCCCAAGTCCATTAGAAACTTAACTCTTTTTAACTGCATTCGACTTAGGTTCAAGCATAACCCTCTACTACCAGCGACCCCACCTGTGCGGCGTGTCAGTGTATAGCGTTTCGACTCTTTTTCACTCTTTCTTTCGTTTTCTTCTTATTTTACTTGTGCTTCGTGCTGGTGTATATAGCAACCCCTCTTAAATGGCTTGTCGATGGTTATGAATGCATAATTTCATTCAAAAAATTGCTGTTTCCTTCTTTTCTTTTCTTTGCCGAGCTTACCCCGAGTTTACCCTCATTCTCGTCCTCGTCCTCGTCCTTGGCTCTCGCACTCGACTCGTTGCCTGCCTGTGCATATTTCACCAAACACGGACTATAATTTGACTGGCTCGGGCTCGGGCTCGGGCTTTGGCTTTAGCTTTGGCAGTGGCTGTGGCTCTGGCCCCGGCTGTGGCTCTTACTGTGTCTGTGACTGTGGCTCTGGCCCGGGGTCTGTTACTTCTAGCCCTTTACGCACACACGTCCTTTGTGCAGCTCCCTCAGTTCGTCCACTCATTGGGTATTGAATATGTTAGGGTAAAGAGCTCTGCCAAATCTGGTTTATAGTCGCGCTTATAAAAAAAAAGAAAAAGGAAAAAGGAAAATAACAACAACAACAACAACAGCGAAACTTCGCAAATTGCAACCGTGGGTTTGGTTCGAGTTCTCGATTCGGGTTTGAGTTGAGGTTCAGTTTTATTCAGTCCTTAGTCCAGGGGCCAGTCTACTGTCGGCAGGGTTGGGCTGGCCGCTGCTACTCTAATATCTACATAAATACATGCAACACGCTGCTTCCGGTGTTGAAAGTTCCATTTCACAAAAGTCCATGACTTGATGTTGATATGATGTTGATGTTCACGCTGATGATGATGGCAGCGCGCACAGAGCACTATGCCGCTGTCCCAAATTTAAAGGGGAAGCTCATGGTAATGTTGGGGAGGGTTGGTGGGGCAGTGGTGCGGTGGGAGGCGTGTGAAGGACGCTGGCACAAAATGGGAACGCTTCGTTACTTAGCAAACAGTGTTTCGAAATTATACGCAAATTTAAATATATATATAATAATAATATATATATTATATGTACATCTAAGACGCTCTGCAAAGTTGCACTTAATAAACTGCTTATTATATTCAAAGATATTTGAATATATTTTAAAGTATTGAAGAATTTTCTATGTATATTTAAAGAATCAATTGATACATATTTTTAGAATTTGATTAAAATATTGTTTTGCAAGGCTTTTTCCTGGCTAAATAATAAATAAATAACAATAAAAATAAATTAATAATAAAATAAGCTTAACGCTTACCACTACTATAGAAAGGATAGACTATAGAAAGGATATTTTTGACCTCATTGATAGACAGTTATTGCAATAAATAATATTTTCCTCTATTTAATCAGTCTCAGCAGATGTTTTCAGTTAAACTTCATATTTTTAAAAGCACTTGAGACTTAGAGACTTGAGCCTTAGAGTTTTTAGTGCCATTTTGAATGTTTTATTAAAAGTGAATTGGAAACACTCCAAAGAGTTAACTCTTCCAGAGCTAATCTCTTCATTTCTCTTTTATTTTTTCATGTTTTCCACTTCTACACAGACTCACAAAGAATCTCCTCCTAAGGCTGAATACCCCGGAAAGTAAAGTTATCCATTTAGGAATGCAAACTGACTTCACCCTTCACGCATTTTCCACGACTTGGTCACACTGTGCGACCCTCACACACCCCTCGGCAACTTTCTTAACGGCACCTTGACGGAAATCGGTTTCGGGCGCCGGCTCGTGTTTAGTCTCACATTAGCGTAATGCACGCCCGCTCGCCCACCCACCCGCTCGTTCGTTCGCTGGCCGCAGTGCGTCCGCCGAGTGGTACAACCGACGCCGTTTCGGATTTGTGCCTGGGTTCGTAGCGTTTACCCAGCGCTCTACCCGGGGCGTCGTCTGTTTTGGCTGTGGGGTGTAGCTTCTGCCCGCGCAGTCTGACTGTCTGACTGCCTGCCAAGCCGCCCGTCCATCCGCCCTGCGGCTGTGGCTGCGGCTGTTTGTTTGTTTGCCTGCCTTCGCTCGGGTGACTCCAGCTCCAAATGCTCCCCCTCCACGCCCAAGCACCATAGCTGCCCTCTCGTCTCGCTTGAACGCATATTGACGCTTATTAATATTTACATTTTTATTGTACCTCGTTGTGTGTGTGTGTGTGTGTGTGTGTGTTATTTTTCCTGCCAAAGTTCGGAACAATTTGGGTGCCGTTGATTAAGCGCTCAACAATGTTGCGACAACAGTAAAGAGGAAGAAATAATAAATGTTTTTGATTGCTCCCTTTTTTAATTGTCAAACAATTTGAGCGCGCTGCGCGGCGGCTCAGCATTCCATGCCTGCATACCCTATAATAATTGGCCGAGCTGCATATTAACTATAGCTCTAAGCTCCACAATCTATATATGAAGTGACTCAACAGAGCAGCAAACGTAGTCAATTGAAACTTGTTATGTTTAGGAATGTCATAGATATAATATTTCTCTTGACTAAGCTATCTTACATTTTTGACCTTCCAATTATAGATAGAAGCTATTATTTCACACTCTGAAATTGCTTTAAACACACCTTGTAATAAGCTGCAAACTTTCATTCCAGCTGAAATTTAAATTGTTCTGTGCAGGGTATCTGGCCATGAGATACACTCTCTTAACTCATTCTAAGTTGTTTTTTTTTGCTGGCCATGTTGCCTGCAATTCGTGGCAATAAAACTGGGTATCCATAGATTTACAATTTACGATTTACGCTTTTCTACTCGTAATTGGCCCTGTTCACCATATGGAAACTCCATTAAAGTTAGGATCTGTGTAATATAAATATTTTTATGCTCTTCCGCGCACAATTTAATTAAAATCTACTACAAAAATTTGGTTTCTGCTCTTGTTCCAGGTAAGGCGCGTAACAGCTGGCGAACTCTATCTAAATCCGGCCTCTAATATTCTCGTGTTTCGGGTCGCGGGTGGGCGAGCTCGTGCACGTGTCCTTCCCCTGCCGTTCCAGAGTCAGAGTTGTGTTGACGTTGACATGGCCGGAGTGTGTGGTGCGAGCAGCGCTAGAAACCCCTAAACCACTTAGATTGTTTGCTCAAATTATTTTGAATTATTGCATGCGCCACGCGCTATGCAGCCCGCCCCTCCCCGTACCCCGCCTTGAAGGGGATGACAGATAGAATAGGCACATTCCACACAGCTACCCTCTCTGCAGCACTGTTTGCATCCTCGCTGCGGCATGTCCTTGAACACAAATGTTGCATTCGAGGCACAGCATGTGGCATTTCCAGCGCACTTCGAAAGGATTAGTCCTTCGCCTCAGTCGTATATATTGATACTTTCTGGGCTACTGAAGCATTTCAATTTCTATTGCTCGAACGGACGCGCTGCATTAGAAACGGATCAGACAACTGTTATTAATGAAGGAAATGAAATTTTATTTTATTGACCTAAGCCATCGTTGAACTTGTGAAAACCTTTTTCTATTTACTTTTTAGAGTTTAACTCGAATTTGAAGCAAATAGATATACAAATCAAATATAAACAGAAATATCAAAATATCGACACAATGCAATCCGTTGATCCAGCAGCTTCAACATGGCGTTTCTACAATGCTTAATTATCTTAGTCATCAAAAACTATGTTTTAGGTGTATCAAATCTCTATGGAAAAAAGCCAACTAATTAGATTTGAATACACATTTCTTGTATGCCTTCACAAGTCTAAAGACTCATGTCCCTCACGTCTCATTCATGTGTGCAGCTTCTTTTAATTAGTATTCGGTAATCCGAGGTCAAGGTTAATTCATTGACTTATTTAGGCGATGTTATAAATTAATCAAATTGAGCTTTACTGTCCGCATGGAACGCCATCAAATAAGTAAGTTAAGATGCCAATGTTAATCCTCTTTGTAATCTTTGACTAAGTAATCAAAGAACTCTACTTGCTCGTTTTGTTCAGTGTCAATAAAATAGCAAAAAAATCATTGTGGATGGGCGTACTACTATTCTAATATTCAAAATTCAATTCGTTATATGTTATACCAAATATAGTATTTTCCAATTTTGAAACACTCTCTAACACTTAATCTTAACGAGAAGATCAATGATCCAATTTAGCAATTTCTTCATATGGAAGAAGACGGACAGACCTTCACTTTATGAACAAGTATAAAAATGATTGTCATAAATTGTTTGCCGATAATTAAAATATTTACTTTAATGCTCTAATGTATTCCAGCTCACTTCCAATAATATACAACACAGCTGAGGTACTACGCGTAGGAATTCATAAATTTATAATGCATCTAAAGAGTTGAGCTCTATAGAAATGCTTTGGTATGTCAACAGCAGAGAATATGAAGACATTTATATTCATTAGCCCGCACAAGTACTGGCAGCAATTGCTTTGACACCATGTTGCCAGCTCGCTCCCTCCCTCCTCTCTTGCTGTTCTGGCCTGTCGAGAGGAGGGGGACAAATTGCCATTAACATAATTTATATACTAACAAAGAAGTTGTCGCATTACGATTTACATAACAAGCTACTGGGGCTATAACGATTTGGCCAATAGATTTTGATTAATACACGGCAAGGCGCAGTCGAGTGCGCCCAGCGCCCCACCTGGGCCAACGCTAATTGTTAGTCAGCCAACGACGGGTAACTGCGGAATAAACCATAAAAATATCAACTACCTAACGGTAAGAGAGAGCGAAAGAGACCTACGTCTACATCCATGAGATGCGTAAGGCACACGCATCGAGGAAATTATATTGAGGCAAGAGAAAAAATAATTTGGTCACGTGCAACGAAATCGAAGCCAGGCACAGGCACAGGCACAGGCACAACCTGCTCCAGAAGGGCCAACGTTTAGCTGAGCTGACATTTCATCTCATCTCAGTTTGATGCTTGTGTCCAGGCTGTGAAAGCTTATCGGCCGCAAAGAGTCTAAGTCGGCAAGTGAAAGGCAGCATAAAGAAAATAGATTTTCGTTGTTCGCAGCATATTTCCCTTAGGGGGCAAGCGAACAGGGTTGTCCTGGGCAACCTAAAAGGGAGAGATAAGCATCTGAAATTGAATTGAAATACAATTTCTAACTATCTTCTCCATGCGCGGAGTACAATTAGCGAAATGATGTTACAAATAGTTGCATTTTCTGTTTGTGTTGGCTGCCCTGGCAACCCTGGCACAACTTGTGGCGGGGTTGGTCAGAGTACAGCTGTTAAGGTGCTATTTCCTGCCCATTGACACCTGACAAAAGAGGTTGCTCCCCAAAGGACTCGCTCTCTCTAGTCAAAATTCCCTAACCTGCGCTAATGAGCGAATGTCTGGGCGACAGCTGAAAAGATCCTCGGGCCACAGAAAATTTAATTGTGGTCAGTCTCGATTACAAAGTGCGTGCCAGATAAAAATGGAGCCACGAACGATAATAATAAACAAGTTAAAACGTTGCGGTCGGGCGTAACCGACAGCACAATGCTCGCCAACCAAGCCCAAATGGGCAAATCATATTATATAATTTGCAAATGTTTTCTATAATCTATGTAATCATTATATATCTATTATCCATAGAGTTAGTTAACAGTGATTATAAATTATTATTCCTTGTTACTCAGACACATCATGTTGTTTATATCATTGGCCAACCTGGAACTCGTGTAGTATAAATACTTTGGGGCTGGTAAGTCGAACGTGCACAAAGCCAATATGCTCGCCTCATCTCGTGGACGCGCACACAAACACAATTCGCATATTTGGCATTCGCCCTGGACACAAGCCAGTTTAATAACAAATAATATTCCAGGACATGAGGGTAGTTTCTTCCTTTTTTATCCGATAGCCGGCTCTTATTTGTATTATTTGCCCTGCACATAATGAGCAAAAAAATGATGAGGGCAACGGACCGAGCATACGAAGCCCAAAATCCCGTCTCTCCATATGCAGCAAAGGCAACTCGTGTGCAGATCCTGTGTGCGTGGCTGAGGGAAAGGTTACGTGCATGCAGCTCACGTATACGCTTAATTTTTTGTTGCTAAGAGCCCTCACTAAACCTAGCACGCCCTCCGATCGGCATTTCGATTTGCACAAGCAAGCAAGCTAATGTCAAATATAATTTTGATGTGGTTTGTGCGCATAATCAAATGTCACGAAATATGATAACAAACTGATCTAATCTGATATAAATGTGAAATATTTATAAGTCGACTTTCTAATGGGCTCTATTATGCCAAGTAAATTTCTAAATAGAGGCTCTGCAATTCGATGTTAGCAACATATTGCTGTCCTCTTTTGATGTCCTCTTTATTTTCCTTCTATTTTCACTTTCTCTTTCTATCTCTCTCTCGCTCTCTCTCTCTCTGTCTGGCTAAATCAAATGTGAAATGCTATGCATAGCGGCTTACTGGTCAGGTCTATGCTTGTGCTGGACCCTGGCATTGGACCAGAATGCAAAAGGTACTTGCTCTACAGCGTTGTCTTTCGCTCAATGGTTATACACATGTTCGTCTATACGCATATGTATATATATAGATATATATATATTTATTTTTTATTTTTTATTTTTGGGTACTGCTAGACAAAGCTCTCTGGAGGATGCGACTTATATCCGATTACAACACCACAACTTTTCTCTAGGTTGTTTTTTGTGGGCTACTTTTTATATTAGCAAATCTGGAGCTATCTTTTAGAGCTACCACAAATTGAAATTGAGTTTAAAGTGTACACGAAGAGCAATCTAGTTGGGAATTAAGAAATCAGCAAAGAATTTTTATTTCATATTTATGGCAAAATGAAGAGAAATTATAAGCAAATGTTAGCTATACTCCATAATAAAAAAACATAAATTAAAAATATATATTAAGTATTTTAGATATCATAGGTAAACTTAAAGATATTTCTGAGGGTATAATTCCATCTTATAAACAATTCAGAAAGCCCAAAACATTTTGGTTAAATTAAAGAGCAAGTTCAGGGGGAAAGCCACAGCTATAACTGTTCTGAATTCATTCAGCTGTCCCATACTTTTATTGCTACATTCCAGGTATTCACACGTATCGTTAGACTCCCCCGAAAGCTGTCTGCCCAAAAACAGTTCTACTCTCCTCAGCAGACTGATTACATATTTATTACGTTTCCCATGCACAACTTCTGAGCTTGCCACAAATTCTTGTTTACTTTAATGTGCAGTCCCGGTCCCTCTCTATGTGCTTCTCAAAGCACAAATAACTGTGTGTGCGTGTGAGTGTGAGTGTGCGTGTGCGTGACACAGGAAAAGAAAACTATAATTACAGTAGAGGCAAACCACAAGAGCCAGCCAGTCAGGCAGTCAAACAGACGGATGAGAAGGCGTCATTCAACGTCGATGTCGTTGGGAGAGCAAAAGGCTCAAACGAAGAAATTAATATTTTAATTACAACACATTTAACATGCGATTATGCGCTTCAATGAACTTCTACTTGTGGCCCAACCAGGGTGGCAAACAGAGAAAGGTGCACACACATGCAGTCCCACGGCACAGTGGGTGCGAAAAGTGTCTTAACTTATTAGAGGACTACAGCCTAACGCGTTACATCCGCCTGTTAAGCAGGCAGGAGTAACCCCAACAGTAGCGTCTGTAATAACAGCAACGCTGTAACGAGGCTTAATAAAGCGCTAGTCGCAAACGGCACGAACTAAGCTCAGCACGTACCGCACTTTAATTACAAGCCAGCCGAGCGAAGCCGAAGTTCGTTCGGCCATTCGGCAACATACAGAAAAGCAAGCACGGCGAATGCCTTCATTAGCTTAACAGCGCGGTTAAGCTGCTACAACAAGACAACAATAGCCACAGAGACAGCGAGTGTATTGGACATCTGTTAAGTTAACAGACGGCTTCTAAACTCTGTCGCTGTCGCTGTCGCTGTCGCTGTCGCCGTAGCTGTCGCTTCTACTGATGCTGTTATGCGCTGTGGTTGGGCTCTGCTCTGGCAGCTGTCGTCGTCATTGTCAACGACAAGCGAGGCTGCTGAGTGTTAATCAAAGCGTAGTTAATTGCTTTGCCGAAAGAGCCAAAAAGAAAGACAGTGATTCTGTACTGCCAGCGGGCAGAGTGAGAAGGCATGGGTTGGCGTTGGCGTTGACGTTGGCGTCAGCGTCGGTGTCGCCGAAGCAGCGACTACATGTGTGTGCCTTTTGATTAACTTAACCCCTTTTTAGCTGCTGCTACTGCTGCTGCTGCTGTCGCCGCCGCTGCTACCATGTGTTGTAGTTGTTGTGTTCATCGTTGTTTGTTGCATGTCTAATTTGGCAAGTGTTAAGTGTCCGTCTGTGCAGGCTGAGCGGGAATGAGGGAGGACAAATGGCAACGGCAGTCTACAAAAACAATAAATACTAATTAAAATGTATTTAAATACAAATGCAGACACGAACATGCCCAGCACAGACACACGCACATACTCGTGAATTTTTATGCGCTATGAAGCGTATGTTTTTGCTAGTTCAACCCCCTTTCAGCCCCGCCTCTGCACAAAAGCAACAGCCAAGCGAAAAAGTCTGGCGCCAGGCAGCGTCGATTCAAGTGTGTGTGTGTGTGTGTGTGTGTATATATGTTCGTGCATGTGTGTGCTTGCGTTTGAGCGTGTGTGCATGTTGTTTACTTGTTTTTGCACACTAGCGCCACCTAACGGAAATGTTTCATAAAAACTTAATTGTCCATGTAACACTTTTTTTATAGCCTTGCGAGCCAAAGTCTTGTTAGCCTTTAAATGCCGCGTCTGCCATAGTTATTAAAGACGTGTTGGCCATTAGTAAGGATCTCGATTTAGCAAAAGAAAACAGGCTTTCATTAGACGCTGTAATTATGTGCAGCACTCTGATTTAAGGAAAGTGTTTAGGGGCAAATTGAATATTAGTTTAATGACTCAAGGCTTAAGGCTTAAGGTAATAAGCAAAAGTCAATAAGAACAGGTCTTTAAGAAGATTCTCAGTACCTCCCTATTTAAAGTCAAATACATTTGTGTTTTACTATTCTTTATACGATTTGCAGAGCTATGCTAAAGCACACAGAGAACGCATCATAAAAGCAATATGTGACACTATTGTAATCAGAAAAAAGTGAGCTTCACTGCTTGCACTTGCCCACCTCTGCCTCTCTCTCTCCTTCTTCTCCCTCAGCAGACAGAGGAAAAAACTTTAGCAACATCCATTCGCATCTGTTCGATTGGATCGTCGTCTCCCACAGACCCGGTTCATAACAAAAAGATTCGGAATGAAAAGAAAAATAGATTGAATTGCGTGCAAAATGCGTTCGCCGTGCGTGTGGCTGTGCGTGGCAGGCAAATGCCGAAAAGGGTCGTGGCAGCAGAGAGCGAGTGGAGAGAGAGGAGAGTGCGGCACAACGTGCAACAATAAAGTGCTACACGGACGCTCAATTTTCGGCGACAAAGACAAAAGCAAGAGTAGCTGAGCGAAGTGTGCATACACTTATATTACTGCCATTATATTAACTGATATATAGAGAAATATATCTAATGTAAGATTTTAAGTATCGCATATTAAAGCCTTTCGATATTCATTGTTGACTCGTTGAACTTGTGCGATATAATTTTGTGTTCGATACGATTTAGAATTTCGTAATACATCATACTTATTTTGTATACACTGATATTCAGAGGGAATTACGACTTAGTAAACATAGAACAAATTTTCTCTGAAACAAATTTATATTTGAGCTTATTTCTATATTTTTCGAAAGAGCAAATTGATTAAGGTCCATTTTATGTTTCGAAAGCTTAAATCGAAGTAGTGTCAATGCTGTATATGCGAGGATCGCCTGAGAAGTACACAAATGATCGGGAATGCTCGACTAGGAGATACCTTGAAATACTGTGTGGGGCTCTTCGGTATTTGAAATATATTATTTTAACAGACAGATGGATGGATGGTATTCAAAGTGACTTATCTATGAAAAGCCTACAAAACTAGCCAGCGTTAAGTAAAATAGCATACCTTTTTAAATTTCAAGTCGCTAGCCTTTGTGAACATTAGACGGACTGACAGGACTAGTTCAGCTCAGCTCATCATTTAGATCCAGAATATATGCATACACGTGGTCTAATATGGGGCTATCTGTCTGTTACACACATTTGTATACGATAATCTAGCCTGAATTCCCATAAGCAAAGCGTTCAAGGTAATAATTATTTGTATTAATATTCGTTTTTAGAATTATTGCTCCATATTGCGACTAAAACAAACAGCTTATAGTTGCAGTTGTATAATGCCAATTTGGGTTAAATGGGTTTGGTTAGTATCTTTGAAGTAATTCTTTATATTTTCGATGATTAAATTTGTTGCTCTGACTGCCTGCAAACTGCTCTTTAAGCCCAACCGACCCTCTCTGCAGTGGCGCTCACACATTGCCAGAAACAACATGCGCCCAGACAAAGTGTCGTCTGTCTGTCTGTTCGCTCGTCTAAATGTTGTACGTGTAAAGCATTTAAAATAATGAAGCGCCCCTGGGCTGAGGTTCTGCCCTCCGAGTACCGAGGGGTGAGTGCAAATTGGGAGTAGTTACGCTGAAGGCAGCCAGGGCCAGGTCTAGGTACAGTGCGGTGGGCGGGCAGATGGAGAGGCCTCTCAATATTAGTAGAATTAACGCGCATTTGACATGATTCGCCCGGCAGCTCAGACAATCATTCAACGCAGTTGGCCAATACATCAATGTGTCAGCCAGTGAGTTGCTCAATGATGCGTTCAAATGTGGAATGTGTCAAAAGGTGTCGCCTGGACATATCAATGGCTAGCGAAGGGGGCCAATGGTAAACTCTGCGGCATGCGGCATGTGGCATGTGCTGTGTGCCGTGCGCGGTGTGGCAGCAACGGCTGTGCATGGTAATTTATGTGCGGCATTTAAATTGAGCTCGCACGCCCGCTGGCCAGCGAACAAATTGTTTAAACAAACATTTGCGAGCTCCCGTAACCAAACACAAGACAGAGACAACGAGAGAAATGGAGCCCCTTGGCCCAAGCGCCCACACAGAGAGTAAAGGAGAGGTGAATAGAGCTTTTCCGGCTGCGATCCGTTCTATTTCATGCCCAAGTTCCTGTGTTTGTCTTTGATAAATGTTTGGCTTTTTCTTGTTGTGCCTCATCTTCCGCTTCTTCTTCTAGCTGTTTTTCACGCATTTTCCTTGGCGCAAAGACATTTTACGTGCTCGACGATTATGAGCAAAGTTTTTGGGTTATTTATCAATTTAATGACTTTGCACTTGGACCCAGTCCCCTCTTATTTGCCTTGTTGTTGTAATTTAAGACTTTCAGATTGGATTTATATTGCGAAATAAACTCAAAATGAAATTAATTTCTTTTACGACTGGACTTTGACTTTAACATGCGTCCAGACAAATTTTGGCTCACAATATGCAAAACAGCTAAAAATTATTCTATAAATCTTCAAACATAAATCTGAAAAATATACGAACTTGGAGAGTTACTATCTATAAAATAATATAAATTATATATGAATTATAGAAAGTTACTTTATCTTCTTATATATATAAAAATATATATATCATGTCGCAGAAATCCAAATAGTATGAACATATTTTAATGTTCAACACCAACTGGAAAGACACAGTAAATTGAAAACATCTTCACTTATCAAAAATGATTTACATTTCGAAAACTGCCTATAAAATAATGAAATGTAAATATTTCCACCATTTCATCGCTGATTGCTGTGTTGCTGTAAATTTCACTCTGGCACTTGGCATTTGTCAGGCTTTTAGAGTATTACTTATGGTGCTTCTGCCTTGTGCCTTGTGCAATCGAAATGTCACACTTTTTCGGTGTTTTCGAACTGTGTGGGGAATTGAACTCCCCACACTGGTTTGCTTTAGTCATCCAGTGACTGACTGTTTCGGCTGTCAACTTCTTATTGATGACAATTCCAAACATCAAACTCAAAATCGAAACCCCAATCACAGCCAGGCAAATCCTGGCAGCTAGCACCTGTTGTTGACTCAACCCCTGGTAAGCTGTTGGCCTTAGTGAAGTGAGAAACCCCTTGACACCTTGGCGAGAAGCTCGCAATTCCCGACCCCATGACCAAATCCATATTAAACAAGTGACAATCGTATAGATTCGACTGTGTAATACTCGCTTACAATTCAGCTTCCATATAGATACATAGATACACAGATACACAGATACACAGATACACAGATACACAAATACACAAATACACAAATACATAGATACATAGATAAATAGATACATAGATACATAGATACATAGATACATAGATACATAGATACATAGATACATAGATACATAGATACATAGATACATAGATACATAGATACATAGATACATAGATACATAGATACATAGATACATAGATACATAGATACATAGATACATAGATACATAGATACATAGATACATAGATACATAGATACATAGATACATAGATACATAGATACATAGATACATAGATACATAGATACATAGATACATAGATACATAGATACATAGATACATAGATACATAGATACATAGATACATAGATACATAGATACATAGATACATAGATACATAGATACATAGATACATAGATACATAGATACATAGATACATAGATACATAGATACATAGATACATAGATACATAGATACATAGATACATAGATACATAGATACATAGATACATAGATACATAGATACATAGATACATAGATACATAGATACATAGATACATAGATACATAGATACATAGATACATAGATATATAGATACATAGATACATAGATACATAGATACATAGATACATAGATACATAGATACATAGATACATAGATACATAGATACACAGATACACAGATACACAAATACACAAATACATAGATACATAGATAAATAGATACATAGATACATAGATACATAGATACATAGATAAATAGATACATAGATACATAGATACATAGATACATAGATACATAGATACATAGATACACAGATACACAGATACACAAATACACAAATACATAGATACATAGATAAATAGATACATAGATACATAGATACATAGATACATAGATACATAGATACATAGATACATAGATACATAGATACATAGATACATAGATACATAGATACATAGATACATAGATACATAGATACATAGATACATAGATACATAGATACATAGATACATAGATACATAGATACATAGATACATAGATACATAGATACATAGATACATAGATACATAGATACATAGATACATAGATATATAGATACATAGATACATAGATACATAGATACATAGATACATAGATACATAGATACATAGATACATAGATACATATATACATAGATACATAGATACATAGATACATAGATACATAGATACATAGATACATAGATACATAGATACATAGATACATAGATACATAGATACATAGATACATAGATACATAGATACATAGATACATAGATACATAGATACATAGATACATAGATACATAGATACATAGATACATAGATACATAGATACATAGATACATAGATACATAGATACATAGATACATAGATACATAGATAAATAGATACATAGATACATAGATACATAGATACATAGATACATAGATACATAGATACATAGATACATAGATACATAGATACATAGATACATAGATACATAGATACATAGATACATAGATACATAGATACATAGATACATAGATACATAGATACATAGATACATAGATACATAGATACATAGATACATAGATACATAGATACATAGATACATAGATACATAGATACATAGATACATAGTTTAAAGACAAGATTCAATAGTCAAACAGACGAAGCTAATACACTCCCTTGACACCATGAGCGAGTATAAAGTAATGCCACGCCAACTCCCGCTACGGGCCATACCATTTGAGACTCTTTCATTGCTCGCTTCGATGCACTTTTTTAGGTTTCTTTTTTCCCTGTTTGTTGTGCGTTGCTTGCTTAGTTTGAAGAGGAGGAAGAGCTACATTTATCGGCTCATTCGTCACCCGTTGGCATCATAAACCAATTTTAATAAAATTTTCCAATTTGTTTAGTTGAATTTAAGTCGAGACAAACAGCAGCAGCAAATCCCAGCTAAGTAAATATCTATCAAGAGGGGTTGCTTGGACCGTGTTGCTGTTTACATGCGACCTGTCAGCTGTGTGTGTGTGTGTGTGTAGACACCCTCAGCCTCATCACCAGCAACGGGAGGCTGGCGTGTATAGCAGCGCTTGCCTGAAGACTTGTCGAAGACGCGTGCTGTCAGTTTTATACCCTGTACCCTTTGAAATTAATTTGGGTATATTGAATTTGATACAAGCAGAATAATGTTATATTATTTATGCATATAATATACACTGAAATCTGGATAACGAACTGAATTGATTGAGTTATGAAAGCTATATCAGAAAGAAGCTCATACGTTGAGCTGAAGGAACTGCATCTCTTAAACAAATAGGAAACAGTTGTAAATATTATCTGAATTAGTTTAAGGTAATGTCGTGTTTCATATCGTATGCAACAAAGAGATAGGAAACATTGTAATAATATAGATTCATATAAAATAGAGCTTGTAAACTGGAATGTTGGAAAGAGTATTTCATGGTCGGGCTTTGCGGAATGGCCTCCGCTGTGCCCCCTTTACGTTAAATTGTTAAAAAAAACTTGTTTCGTAACTGATTTGGCGCTGCCAATTTTCAAAGTGGCCAAAAAGTGTGTTAACAGAAGAAAACGGGAAGAGAAGTAAACTTTGTGCCCATTGTCCAGTTCGATTTGCAGGCTCAAGTTTTCTACTCTCAGTAGGAGCCCTGAAATAGTTTCTTTAGTTCGTGGAGCTGGCAACCCTGCCAATACGGTCTTCGAAATTGCATTTCCGACTGAAGGGCATGGGCTTGCCCCTGCCGTAAGCTGTGCCAAATGCTGCTTAATTTCAAATTAGGGTGGCAATTTTTGTGCCATGTGGCGGGGCGAATGCTCCGGCTGCTGTGTTTGTGATTTTCATTAATGGCATTTGGCACAATTGCAGCCCCTGCAGCCTTCGCAGGCCAACTGCAACCACCCAGACTCCGCTGCAGGGTTAGACAGTCGTGCAATTATGTGCCATGACTTTGACTTTCTCTTACTCCAACTGGTTCTATTGCTCTGCGTGAACCAGTTCGCATTGCCAGTTATCAGCAATCAAGCAGCGGAGCGAACCAACTCACTCGTCCTTTGTTCTCAGGCACTCGCCGAACGATCTGCCCACTTGAAGTCAATCTTCAGTATTTGCAATCAATTTAATTTCAATGACACAAAATTTGCATCGTTCGAGTGAGAAGTGCGGCTGAGTCGGGAGGCAGGGCCCCCATTTTCTATGCAGTTGCCTTTGAATGGGCCTGCGAGCATAGGCTTTAGAGAATTTGTGTAAATATGCAAATCGAAAATGCAAATTAGTTGAATTTTGATTTTCTTTTGAATGGAATGAAAGCGAATGAATGAATCGAGTCGAGTTGAGTCGAGGAGGCGGCTGAAACAAAGGCCAAAGAGATTCTCATCTTTCGTTGCAATTGCCGGTGAACTAAAAGGAATCGCAAGTGCGTCAGGGTAAATCAGAGCCTATGGGCTTTTGCTGCTGGGGGATTCGTATGGAGTTTTCATACATGGAATGCGTTATATATTAGAAACATTTGTTTTACCAAATAGAAAAGGAATTTTAATTTTAACGTGTGCATGAGATATTCAGCTAAATTCGAAGTACTTAAATATTGCTTGACAGTTTGAATACCAGCTAAAAAGTTAAGATACAAATTCAAAAGACAGCAGCTTACAGCAATGTCTATAATAAATAGAGATATAAACATCTAGAAGGAAATATGCAGCCCTTCGTACAAATTAGTCGAAACTCCTGGATTAGCTTAACTAAAAATCTAACCTGAACCAGAGAACTTAATGATTCATTTAAAAGCCCTTAAGACCATTTTCAACAGATAATTACAGCTACGTTTACGTGAATAATAATTTCTAATTCTATTTATAGAGGAGCTCAATAGGATTTCACATGCAAGTTAAGGAATCTCAGCATTGCATAAAACACACATTCCCCTCAATCACTTCGTGAATGAGTTTAGTGTGTCTTATGTTCCTTTTAATGAAGAATTTTCTATTCACACTCAGATTCAGTTATATCTTGGCAGTTACCTAAATATATTCATAGATATCATTCGTATTTGAAAAGGAGTACCATTCGGGCTCTTCTTCCACTTACTCTCCCGAATTTATTACCGAATTAATTTATCATTATCCCTTGTATATTGTAAATTCTAAATTTAATTTGTTTAAATATTTAAAATCTAGCATCTAGCACTTCAAAAATACCTAGTTATTTCTCTATATAACTTCAATTTTAATTTCAAGGGCATGGCACTGCTTTAGTATTTGTAGTGATCAAACACAAAGCAATTGTAGCTTGACAATGCCTTGGACACAAAATCATATGAAGAGGCACTTGAGCTGCCTTCGACTCGGCATTCATCCTGCGCATCCCTTTGACAGTCACTCGAAATTCCACGCCTATGAAAGCTACGATAATATATGAAAGATTCGCATTTCATGTCAGGCGATTGTTATGCTCGTTCACGAATAGAAAGAGTATATTGGTTTAGCGTTTGCCATTTTTGAAGGCAGTCTTATGAAAAAATAAGATTAAAGATTATAAAAAGCAGCCCTAAAATTTTACAGTTGCTTTACTATGGACCCCTTTTTATACATACGCCAATAAATCCAGTCATTGAATGAACTTCGCACTTTTCAGACCTTGAGCTAATATTGTGCAGTTGGTTATGCCCGACCAGAACATTCCTACTCGTTTCCGTGTATTTCTTCAAAGGGATAAAAAAAGATTAAAATTTCACGAACCGAAATGCATTCCTTGAATAGCGCAAATATTTTGTAAATTAGAAAAAACAGGAACAGAAGCTAGAGTGAGAGTCACTCTCAAGTGTCATAAGCAATAGGCAACCCTTTTTGCTGGCAAGCAGCAACCCTATGCATGCCATTTGGCACACTATTATTAAATAATGCTCTCAACCTTTATTATGTTGATTATGGTGGCTGTTCTGGCACGCGTAGCCCTTAAAAACTACAGTTACAAAAAAAAACATGGCAAAAATATCGAATCACAGGGTTGCTGTGACAGCTACTCAAATTGAGTCTTGAATGTTGGCATAATACCAAAATGCAAATTTTTATTTAACAAGAAATTTCATACAGATGTGGTAAAGCATCGGATAAAATGGAGTCGAGTGAAATCCTTTTTTCCTAATAGCTTTTAGAATATTTTAACGGGTTGACGCGACTGCTCATAATGAAGTTAAAATTATTGGCTGAAAAGATATTGTATTATTTTATATATTATATTATTTAATAATAAAAAAGATTTTCAAATTATTATTTCACACATTATACATTTTATTTATTTTTTATAATATTATTTTATATATTACATATATTATTTATATAGATTATGTAGAATAGTATATATCTATTTAATAATTAAAAAGATTTTCAAATTATTATTTCATACATTATACATTTTATTACATTACATTTTAAAATATATATATTATTTTATATATATTACATATATTATTTATATATATTTATATATACTATTTAATAATAAAAAAGATTTTCAAATTGTTAATCTAATTCCCATGATATAATTTCACGTGCTCAGAACTCAACAAGCATTTTATGTAGGATTCTTGTAAAGAAACACAAGTTTAAGGCATACAATTTGGCTTAGGGAATCACTTGACTTAAGCCCATTCATAAGCCTAATCAAGACTTTTGGGACATTTAGAAAATCTTAAGTAGCTTAAGTCTCGCTCTAAACCGATCTCCAACTAAGCAATAGTAATTTCAGTTTGCATTTTTACTGGAACGTGGCATATGAAACATGAAGTGAGGCAACAGCGCATTAATATGCACGTGCATTGAGAGGGGAGAAACGTTTGAGAAGTGAACATAAAAATAAACGCAGGGCAGTAAATTAAGTGTCCGCTGGGAATTCGTTGGCTTGCGCACACAGCCAAAGTGCGTGGCCGTCTATCTGTGTGTGTGTGTGTGTGCATACGAACATGAAACCCAAACTAAAAACCGCTCGCTGATGCTTTCTCGTTCATGTTTTAATGGTTGCCTGTGTGCCGCAGAGCCTTAGCCCAGCACCTCTGTCCCTGGCGCGCCCTGGCTCCTGGCTTATGCTTACCCTTTCATTATATTCGTGGCTCGTCTTTGTTGTGGCAGGGTTGAGCGTGGTGGTTTAAGGGCTGGGGCAAGGGGCTATTCGAAGTTCTTTGGCTCCGCACACACACAAAATTCATTTCAGAGCGAGGCTGATATTTTTTGCGTCTGCCTCAGAAAATACTTTCCGAGTTGTGGCTGTTGTTGTTGCTGTTCCATTGCATTGTTATGTTAATTTTGATTATATGTGTTGTTGTTGTGCTGTTGTTGCTGTTGTAGCTGTAGCTCTTTGTGGCACGAGACGCGCTTTTCAAATCTGCTGCTCACTAATTTGTACGCGTGCCACGCGACAGCCGTCGCAGCAGCAGCAGCAGCTCGTCAAGGGTGCCGCGCACCCTCTGCAACGAAATCATGTTTGAATAGTGTGGAATATGTGTGTTTCGACTAGACCAGAGCAAAGACCTGAAAGCCTAGCCCTAGCACAAATCAAAACCATCTCCACCCAACCCCAAGAAAGAAGTTCTGCTTGCTTCTGGGGGCAGCTCATCAGCTTCATCATGATGATGAGCTGCTCGTCATGTCCACGTGCCGAGCATCAGTTTCAAGCTCGCCAACAGAGCCGGCCACAGCCCCTTCCCCTTCAGCTGCCCCTTCTTCGCCCACGCCTCTGCCAGAACAGAAAAAGGGGTTCCCAGAGTTCTCAGGGCAACTGTGAAATTAAAAGTGTTGCGCTTAAGTGTTTTGTTGTGTTATTGCCAGTTGCAAGTTGTTGTTGTTGTTGTTGTTGTTGTTGTTGTTGTTGTTGTTGCCTTAAACCCTAACTAATGTGTAAGACAAAAAGGTGACCGTATCATGACCACCGTCCTTGTCTTTAGTGGGCGTTGCTGACACTGCACAACAGTCAATCATTTAGCCTTTTCCCTTACCTTTTGCGTAGGTGGATTGCTGAGAAATTTGCTTAGCATTTGGCAGTTGGCAGTTGGCATTTGGCTATGCCTGAAAAGTTGTGGCAACATTTTGCGGTATTCGTGTCGAATTCGGAATGCCGCTTTAGATAAATGCTAAGGAATTTAATTATAAGTGAAAGATCTCATTTGAAAGGAAATTGGGAACTGAGTTAATTATAATATGGCTTTAGTTTGAGGCTAACAGTTTGTGTCTGGCTGGAAAATAACGTTGGGGATTGAAAAAGGCTTCAAGGTTTCGTCTGCGTTGGACTGCGTTTAATAAAGAAAAGATCCATACCTCAAATGCATACGATATGGACTATGAGTTAGTTACAAAGGAGGTAGAAAGTTAAGTTAGATAAACGGTTCAATAGCAAAGAGTTTGTATGAGGCTCTAGCCTCTTTTAAGACATAAATGAATATTTATAAGAAATTTCGGAAAGCCCTAGACGTAGTTGCCATAGAAAAGAATCTAAAATCCTGTTTCCTTAACTATGAAACTTAAAACTCTAATGATAAACAGATCCTTATGTCAGCGCTGCAGCTGGTGAGGTCAACTAGATGACTTTAACTGTCATCTACTCACGCATCTCAGCTATTTTTGTTTGCCTTATCGAGTTTGATCTTTTGACAGCTAATCAAATAATTTGATATACAAGCAAATGCAGCACCCTTCCGGGTAACACTGTAGACCTTCAACCCTGCAACCCAAGCCTATACCCTAACTGTATATAACGCGCCGTACTTTGTGTCCGGCATCACCTACATAATCGTATATGGCCTGCGAATTGCACGCCGTACGCCGAATTAATGAATATGTATTATGGCCATCAAAGGTGTTAATGGACACGACACGACACGCCACACAAGTTGGGCTACTCGCCGTGGCTCCGGCTGTTTGGGTGGGTGGTTGGTTGGTTGGTTGGTTGGTTGGTTTATGGGTGGTGCGGCAAGAAAGCCATTGCAGCCGCAAATTGCATTAGAAATGCAAACAAGTGGCAGCAGCGGCTAGTGGAAAGTGCGCGAGCTGCAGCGGACTGGCGGCTAATTGAATATACAAAATGCCTAACCGTAAAGCCGACGGAGCTGCCCATTCCTCCACAGTCTGCACACGTGAGTCTGGACACATGTACGGCGTAGCTGGTTCCGGGCACGGGGATGTGGACCACGTGTTAACCCTTCAGATGTTGTTATTATTATAAACTGATTGACCGCCACGGCAAAACGGCCAAATATGAAGGCGTTAAACCGCCCTACGCCCTACCGCCCTACCCACCCATCCAGCACAAACCTCCCCTGGTACGTCCTGCACAGGCCGTTCAATAGGTTTAGCTATGGCTTAAGCATCATTGAGTTTGCCCCGTCAGGGGTTAACAATATGCGAGGGCTTGGCTGCCTTTTAGGGTTGCTTTTCCGTCCGGTGTATTGACATCGTGGGAGTCTAACAGTTGTTGCAACTGCCACCCAAAAGCCCTGCTTCAATTCTTTCTCTAGTGCATTTCCACTTCCATTATGCACTTATTATACTCATTGAATGAAAAAGAATTGGGAATACTATGTAATCAAATATCAAGTGTAATAAAACAGTCTTAAACTCTAAGGTATAGTCAAAAGTTAACTAAAAAGTGGATACACTCTATACTCCATATACTCTATATACTCTATATACTCTATATATTTTATGTACTCTATGTACTTTATATACTCTATATACTCCATATACTCTATGTACTCCATATACTCCATATACTCCATATACTCCATATACTCCATATACTCCATATACTCCATATACTCCATATACTCCATATACTCCATATACTCCATATACTCCATATACTCCATATACTCCATATACTCCATATACTCCATATACTCCATATACTCCATATACTCCATATACTCTATATACTCTATATACTCTGTATACTCTGTATACTCTGTATATTCTGTATACTCTGTATACTCTGTATACTCTGTATACTCTGTATACTCTGTATACTCTGTATACTCTGTATACTCTGTATACTCTGTATACTCTGTATACTCTGTATACTCTGTATACTCTGTATACTCTGTATACTCTGTATACTCTGTATACTCTGTATACTCTGTATACTCTGTATACTCTGTATACTCTGTATACTCTGTATACTCTGTATACTCTGTATACTCTGTATACTCTGTATACTCTGTATACTCTGTATACTCTGTATACTCTGTATACTCTGTATACTCTGTATACTCTGTATACTGTGTATACTGTGTATACTGTGTATACTCTGTATACTGTGTATACTCTGTATACTCTGTATACTCTATATACTCTATATACTCTATATACTCTATATACTCTATATACTCTATATACTCTATATACTCTTCACACTCCTCAAACTTTTCATACTCTTCACACCCTTCATACTCTATATACTATATACTCTACATACGCTATACTTTATCCTCTACTCTCTATACTCTATATTCTCAGCTTATACAGGGTATTGAATGTTAGTCATTCAACAAACAGTTCGAGTCTTTGACTTTGTGGTGTATTTTACAAGTTTTTTATGCCTTAATCTCATTTAAAATACATATTTTTATATATATAGCTATATAGTTGTGTGTCTGTCTGCCTGTCTGGGGCAATTGCAATTGGGTTTTAGGTCGTTGAGCCCTTAGGGCTGCAGACGTTGGCAACTCTGGCGCTAGGTCTGTTGCTGTTTGGCCTCTGTCCTTTTGCCTTTTGGGTGATGCGTGCACTTTCTTTATTTGTATATTTATATCTCAATCTGAACCCCTCGTATACCCAGCTTTCCCATTGCTCGCTTGCAGAACGCCTATCGCTTTAATTGGAATTGTTTTATTTGCATTTTGCGCCCACATTTGGTCGTCTCTTTTGTTAATGCTGTTCCTGTTCCTGTTGCTGGCGCTGCTTCACCGTTTGCTTCTGCTTTTGTCTGATATCTGCTGTTGTTATCTGCGCTCTTTTTGGACTGCAATTTTCAGTGCGGTTCGGTTAATCGCCCGGTCTTGCGTGGGATTAGTCCGGGGTAAACATCCAACCGTAGCCCTAGCTCTGGCTCTGGCTCTGGCTCTGTCTCTGGCTCTGGCTTTAGCTTATTGTTTCTGTTTTGATTGCAACGCACAGATGTCTGGCCCGTTTATGACTAGGCAACCAGCCAAAGGTAGCTGTGCAATTGTTTAATTTACACTTCAAATTTTCACCCAAATGATATCATAACATTATGACGTAGTCAAAAGCAAGTGATTTAGAGAGTAAATGAGCGTTTCTAAGGTTATGAAGAACCCAAGAATATTTTCTTAAGAAAGCAAACTTAATTTTAATTATTAAAATATTTTTTTAAATTCTTTTTGAATGCAGATCCCTATCAGAATCACATTGCCTTATTCTATAGTAGTCGAGAAATTTATTTGTTCTGCCGTTATATACCGCCTTTTTTAATTTTTCCTTAGCCTGTGTCCAAATTTAAAGCTCAAAAATAAGTTTAGAAATGATGAAAAAAAATTGATTTTAATTTTAATTAAAATTCCATTTCTTTAAACTTTAAACTTTTACATGGACAATCTGAACATGTTTGAAAAATACTGAATTAAATTAAACCAATTTATAATTATTAGACTCAATAGGACTTAAGACTATTTACGCTTAAACAAGAAGAAACTTTTTATGATCTAATAATATAAAAAAAATATTCTATAAAATTCTTATACAATTAACTATATACAGAGATACAGCTACTCCTAAAACAAATTTACAAATATATTAATTTACAAATACTTCAGAAATGCCAATAAACAAGAAAGAAAGCTCAAGGCGGCTGCGCCCGACTAGAAGATGCCCTTAAATCAGAGTTTTGTTTAATAATTTCTGAGATACTCAACAGATTTCTGTGAAATTTTCAACACATGATTGGAATATTTGGCAGCTTACTGACTGCTTAAGAAATTGGCTACATATAAAATAAAACTTTAATGCATTTTCAATGGTTTCGAGACCTAAGAGCCCCTAGGCATACATAAGTATATTAATGGAAATGAATGTTCTCTTTGATATGGACGACTGCCTGCACCATTTACAATATTGAAATGAATTTGATCCATACGTTGATCATTTCTGACCTTTTGAAGCATTGATTTAAACTGAAACCCCTCAGTAATTCATACTTTAGATATCAGATTTAAATTCGTTTTAAATGAATTCTTGATGTGACAAATATTTATTTTTTCTTTACAGGTAAGACAGCTCTAACCAACTCAAATACTCCAAGCGTACATAAGCTCTCTGATGAAAGGAAGTTCGAAGTTGAGAGATCAAACTGTCAATGTCATTGAATCTTAACAAAGGCGCTAACTTTCGCTGGTTTCTGGCTACTACCCATTGAAGTAGACTTCCGAAACTGTCAGAGTTAAGAACTCTTCGTAAAAGTATTTTTTATGCCGGACAGCAAATATCAAAGCAAGTAAATAGGAAAACGAAAATGAAATTCAAATCGAAGCAAAGCAGCAACAACAATAATATCCGGTTCATTTCGGGATACGCCCCCTTTCTGTATTACGGCAGGCGTCAAAGAACGCGAACCACGAGGCAAAGTCGTAGTGCCCCGGGACCACATGTTATGGGTACTCTGAAGGGGGCTTTGCCTTTTCATATGTGCTTTCATATTGCTTGCCTTTATTCGCGTTGCTTTGGCATTAAGCAGAAAGCGACTCATTGAGTTCTGTCAATGAAGTGCTTATTGGCCCGATTACAGGGCCTCCCTCGCCCTTACCCTTGCACAGTCACACTTTTTCCCAGCTGATTTAGAGACATGCTCCAACACACGCGCACACACACTTTTGGTGCTTGGGTCCAATGGGCGGCAACCATTGCAAGTCACGCACTTCCGGGACGCCGCCACGCCCACTAATTGCAGCTACTGCAAGAGGCAGGCCAGAAGGGAGAGAACTGAGAGAGAAAAGTCATCGCAGCGCTAAATTAGCAATTGTCATTCGGGTCTATTGGCACAGCGTGAGGAATTTTCCATTTTCAATTGCTGAGCCGAACGAACAGCTGACAGCTAAGACCGATGCGAGTAGCTGTCCAAACCAGACTCGAAACTCAGGATAAGCCATCAGTCAGAGAGAGAGAGAGAGAGAGAGAGAGGGAGAGAGGGAGACGGCGCAACAGAGAAGGGATGGAAAACTCGTAACAATTAGCACTCAAGATTGATGACTGAGAAAGGGAGATTCGCAGGCAGCAAAATGTGGGAAAAAGAGAGCAATGCAGAGCTGTCGCGCAGGAGCAGCAGGAGGAGGGGCTAAACAGTCGGAGGGCAGAGCTAATGTGTGGTCCAATGCGGCATGTATGTGCATGTATATATGTATGTGTGTGTGTGTGTATGTGTGAGTGTTGTGGAAGCATGAAACACACGGAGAATTTCAGCTACAGAAGAAGGCGTACGATTGAGCTGCTGATGGATAGTTGCCTGATTGATTGAATATTCGATATGGGTCAAATGAGTGATAACAAGACATAGCAGAGTGTAAAAACGTTAGCATGTAAAAGGCGTGGAATTGGAGTTATCACACACCTTCTTCTGCTTAGTTTATAGCTGCTCTCATGACTCCTTTGAATCACCTTAGCTCACCTGCTTAGCCAGCAAGACGTCTGTCTAAGCTAGCAACTCGACAAATACTCTTTTATTTTATAAGAAACTCTATTTAAAGCCTAGCTTAAATTCTTTGAAAGAGAACTAATAAAATGTTTTATGAACCTGTTCAAAAGTTTGGGTCAGTCGAAAGCGAGTCTAACTGACACATCAGTCCACATGCTAAGATCTCTCAGCGACTTAATGATCCTTGTCGGCAAACCCACAAAATTTGATGTCGTAAAGCAACCCACATGCTCACACACACAGACGGTCAGACAAGTGCCTCATGCTCCATTAGCAGCGGACAATTTGTACCTACCGAAAATCCATCAAAACGCCGAGGTCCACAATAAAAAGCCAATTCCAATGAAATTTTTCATGGCACAACGAAAAAAATTGTTGCCAAGAGAAAGACAACACGAAGCAGCGTGGCAAGCAAATAGCCCAGCTCGCCGGCTAGGCGAAGCCCTAAAGAACAAATCTACGAGAAGCTCGACCCCAGTCCCTTTTTTATGGTGCAACAAATCTCGAGCTGGAATGAAAAAAAAATGTAAAAAGAAGCAGCAAAGGCCGATGACGATGACGACCAACGCAAAGTGAAAAACTGAGCAAACAATGCGGCCAAGGCGGCACCAACAGCAGCAGCAGCAGCAGTAGCAGAACCACCGCACCACTGCACCCACCCGCACTGCTGCTCCGCCTTCGACAACGACAACAAGTTGAAGCAGGAGGCGGAGCAGCACAGAGCAGAGCTGAAGTGAAGGGAACGGAATGAGAACTTTACCACAATGACGAGAGCCCAAAGACCAAAGGCGATGACGTTGTGGCTATGAGAGTCTTTGTGTGTGTGTGTGTGTGTGTGTGTGCAATGCCATATTATTAAGTGTAGCCAGAAGCAATTAAGTGTAGATAAGCAAACAATAATGTTCCTAGTCACGTACCAAACAGTCTTGGGACATTCTCTCACTTACCACTAGCAAAGTGTGCGAGCCATCGAGTCCTCTAGTGCTTCAGTCCTCTGGTTCATATAGTTCAGTGCAGGCGCTGATTACTCGCTGCTGTTTACTGGTCCTGAACTTCTCTTGATGTTCAATCACTCAAGTGTATTGGCCAGCTCCCAGTACCCAGCTCCCAGTTGCCAAGTCGTTCGACTCCCCTCTCTTTCAGCTGTGTGTTTACTCAGTTGTTGGCTGTCTGTCTTTGATACATTTAATTTCATTAGATGCTACCCACCACGACAACAAATTGCTATCGGAGCAGATCCATGTAGCCGCTCTAGTGTCCATTGCTTCGTGTGAGTTTGTGTCATTTAGTCCACTGTCCCAGATTGACAGAGGGTTCGGCTTTTGGCTGGATTGGAATTGATATTAGTTGCATGGCTTCACTGGAGTGACAGTTGTTTACCTACCTTATTTGACAATCAATAAAGAACTGCCGAAAACATTGTGGGACTGTACTCGATATGAAAGCAGGAGAACACGGAACAAACATTAAAATCCACATTTCACTGAAGTTTAAACTTGACAAGAGACGCCTGAGTGCTGACTAGGAGATATTCTAAACTCATTCGATACTGGTTGAGTATCGAGTGGCATTCAGAGCGACTCGAGCTTAGAAAATAAAATAATATTTATATAAAACATATGCATATATATCTATATATATATATGGAAGTCTCTTCTATTGCCCGTGCCGCATTTGCCATTCCATAAAAGAGTAATCAATTGCAAATGAGAGCAAAGTTCATCTAAATATTTCAAATAGCTACCCAAGTGCGGATAATTGCCAGTTAGCTACGCATAAATAATATTCTGAATGTGACAACGACGCACAGCTACTGAAAATAATTGCTGTGATATCGATCAAATATGTGTTATTCATGTGGGGGCTCTGCCATGAAAGCTTCAATTTCCAATTACTTTTAAATATTTAGCGAGAATTTGCATTGAAAACTATCTTTAGCAAATTGTCTAAATGGGCTGACTGCAGTTTATTAAAGAGGCGACCGAGTAGTCGGAGACTGTTCGAAGTTTGCCATCAATTAAAAGTTCTTCCACTTGAAATACAAATTTGAGAATTTGAGAAGCCATTGGATAGGTAAAACGTGATGATAGCTGACAACGGTGCAATTCGATAGGCATCGACTGTGGATATCGAATACTCTAAAGCAATAAAACATGCCAGAAACATAATAATTAGTGTAAATAAAAAGTTGTACATAAATTTTATTAGTTTTACTGCAGTTATGCTGGACTAGAGTTATGCTGGGCTGATTCGTTCAAAAAATTTAAGATGAATTTTAAATATTCCAATAGCTAGTTAAGTTCACATAATAAAAAACTATTTTACTTGAACTAATTTTGAGGCGAACATAGTTTATATTTGACATATTAGCAGATGGATATAATTGTTTTAAAAAACCTTTTATTTGCCATTAACTGCAACATGAAAAAAATGAAAACGAAACACTTGGAAACATGGCACAGATAAATCAATTTTCCTAATTATAATTTATAGTGTTTTTCTCTTTAAACTAATAAACTATATAATTGTAGATTTAAATACCTCTATGAAAATACAAACCAACCAAGCAATTAGCATTACAGCACAACATTTGCATTCCCCCAATCTGTAACACTTTTTCGCATTGCCAGACCTTTTAAAATTTCGAATGCGCTCAGCGATAAGCAATTGTTTCACGACGTCTTCTTCGTGTTACACACACAAGCACGGACTCACGCACGCACACACACTCGCACACAAACGTAAACAATGCGAAGCATTGCGTTGCGTCGTCGTACGGCGTCGCGACATTTCCGCGACAATAGAGCTGAAAACTGACCACAGACAACACGAACGGAGCATAAACAAATAGCGGAACACACAAACAACTACGAATACAAACACTAATACACGAACAAACACAAATCATAATAAACAAGCGAGCGAAATGAAATGTAGTTCACACAAACACACAGACACAAGCACACACATACATCGAATATAAGTGGCAACGCCTACGACACGTTTTGCCTTTGTTTTTTACTTTACTTTTCATTTGCCTTTTGCGTATTCATATTCCACTTTAAACACACACACACATGCATACAAGCATGCATCGAATCGACTTGTCTAGCTATTTCCGCTTATTGTTTCATTTCATTTATATTGGCAGCTCTTTAGTCAATTTAATTTCGTTCCAATTCCCACGTCGTCCCACAGCAAAAAGCTCGCATTGTCAAATGGCCCTGAACTAAAGAGAAATGGAATATGGCACGCCGAATATAAAATACCCATTATGAGAGATATATTTATTTTCCTAGATGAGCCTATGAGATACTTACTAAAGATGTTTTCAAAAGCCAAGATCTTATACTCAATTAAGATGCCTTAAGAAAACACTTAATAAATCTCCCCTGATACAGCAAAAGAGATTTGCTATGAACTACTTATAAAATACTATGTCTCTCTAACTGTATAATTTTGCTAAAAATAGATATTTGTACTTGAGATACCCAGAGATGGTCAATTTATAATATGGACTTAAAATATTGATTTAGATATCAGAAATATACTGAAAAACAGAACACAGGGCAGCAAGCTAAGAGCAAGGCTCGCGGTATCTACTAGTTGGGCACACTCCCAGAACGCACTTTTGTTCATATTTTAACACATTCCTTATCGAATTTATCGGTCATAATTTGCTACTTTAAAAAAAGTCTTCTCATTTTAATAATTTTATGCTTAATCTTATTTATAATTTAATCTATTTATCTCTCTTTAAGCCACATACATTTCATACATGTCATATCTAAATAAAATAGATTGCTCATTTAAGTCACTGAAAAAGTGAAAGTAAAATAAATCGACTGGCGAGGCAAGCTTAAAGCCACGGCTGTGGCCCTAGCAACATTGCCTCGGTGCTGCATCTACAGAATATCTTACAACTCTGACTTAAGTGGACTTCCCTGTGGACACACATATGGATTCATTGCAAGTCTTGAACATAGTCTGAAATAAATCTCTATTTTAGAAAGACATGCAGGAATATATAGTTGTAGTTATATGATCATACGCACCCACGTCTCGGAGAATCTGATTCGCTCAGGAAGGGCTATCTGCCTTTGATATTACGGTTACTGGCATAGACATATGACTATATGAGATTTCTATTAGACAACCCTGGAGTTTGCATCTAAGATCTGGTTAATCAGACTGAGCATAATGCACAGTTTACCCCAGTGCCTTGACTGTGACATTGAGCCGGCACTTTCCGTACAATTACATTTGATATAACAACCCTGACAGTAGTAGCTCGGGTAATTCGCATATGATATGGGATTCAGTACTGCATTGCAGCCAATTAATGGTGAAAAAACGCAACAGAAATTCCTAAGTTCTTCTATAGAAAGAGAATTTTAGGCGAAACATAAATAAATGTACTCTTGCGGTCTTTGACGGAAACTACTCACTTATCTCAAGATCTGGAATCGTGCAGGAATCGTATTCCTTTGGAAGTTGATTCTCGTCAGGATAGTGGGTTTCAGTTATTGTATAAGGATCACAGTAAAAGCCCTGAACACGCGGCTGACATTCAAAATTCCAAAAGTTGTCGCATCTATAACCCGGCCTTCAACAACTGCCGAAAGATACTCCACTTAGTTGCGATCGAAATAAAGACATCAATTCATGTTTTTCTTACCTAAAGGGTAAAAAATAAATAGTGCAAAGGTATAAAATGAAAGCATTGCTAAAGAAAAGAAAGAATTTGAAACAAAATTTTGATGAATACTACTACTACGTTCAGATATAGTTGAAAGTCTGTTAGATTTTTTAACCCTGAACCGATTGAAAATGGAAAATCGGGGTATATTGGTTTCGTTGACATATGTGCAGCAGGCAGAACAGAAAGGCGTCGCAGGCGTCGATCATAGCACCTGTAACAGCTAGAAACTGGTGCGTCCGTCCTTAGCACGTCACAGCAGTAATAATAAGCTATAACTGCTCCCATTTTAATGTTATCGATCAGTTACTGAATTATGACTCGTAAGTCTTTGAAGCTAGATCTAAATTTTGCTTGTAGTTTCATGTATATTTTAGACACTATTGACTTTTGCTTAGTTTAGAAATTTGGCTCTAAGCTTTACCAAATTCATTGAATTGATATTTAGTTTAATATTTTTTTTTTTTAATTTTGCTGTTTTTATTTGCAAGCTGTCTTATACTAGACAATAAACAAATTTTTCAACAATAATATTACATAACCGGATGGCTTGAGCTTCAATGAGATCAATCCATATATTTAGTTTAATATAAAGCCAATTTATAAAGAGCTCAGTAAGCTGCCAAATATTTCAATATAAGATCATATATTCATAGATCATCTGTTCAAAATTGCATTGAAGATAAAGTTGGTTCGAGTCCTGGTGACCTGCCAGCGAGTTTTCTTCTTTTTTATGCTAGTTACAGGCTATGAAAAATATCAAAAATTATCAATATATGTAGATGGGACGGCCTTTTGTATATCTTCTAGTTGGACAGCTCCGACTAGTGCTTTCTTACTTGATTAAGCCTAACCCATTTCTAGATCTATCCTACTTTTAATTCTGATCAAGAATATTCTCATTACAGTATTATTGATCAAGAATATTCATAATATAATGTCAGCTAAGAGCATTTTATTTTAAATAATTAATTTGCTATAAATTATTATATAGTATATATTATATAGTATATATAGCATACGTACTCTATGCCTAATCTATTAGACCTGAAGATCACATGCATGCTCTGCTTAGGTGTGATGGCTATCATAAAAGAGCTCCATGTGCTCACACACAGTATATATTTTAATTTAATATATATCGTATATATAATATTATTATAGCTAAACATAGATCGCTTCCAGACATAAGATCTTAATTAGCCATGAATTTGAATAGCTATCGCTCGGGCTCTAAGCCCATATCACGTATTCAGTTACGACCATGATGAAACGTAAGCCAAATGACGTTTGCATCTTTTTAAATGTGGCCTTTAAAATATATTTTCTCTTCCTTTTTTCTGCTCTTTTTTTTGCTTTTTTCATTTTAATCTTAGCCTTAAACGAATTCTTCGGTTGGCGAAATTCTGTTGAATTTTTGTTTTCTTTAATGCTGATTATGCATAGTGGAACGACCGAGCGAATGTTCCAAGAAATTAACAACAGCCGCAACCTTTGCGTTGAGGGAGTGTTGAACGTTGAATGTTGAACGTTGAATGTTGAATGTTGAGTTCCGCGAGATCGGCCAGACAGCAGAGACACTAATAACAGACATCCAGTGGGAATTAAGTGCATTCGCACAATCCGCAGACAAACTTTGGGGCAGCAGCTCCATAGAGCCTGCCCCACATGGCTGCCCCATTGAGCGGCTCGAGGATCGCTTAACAGAGTAAAAGAGTAAACAGCTTAAGAACTAAGCAGCCGACTGTTTATAATCTCATCCGATCAGGACATCAATTTTTGTTTTCAAATGAGCTGCTGCTGCTGATGCTGCTTCGTCGTGCTGCAAGATAACTTAAAGCCTTGTTCCCTAAAATGTGTTGCCAACTAAATATGAACTCTAAGCGACATAAATATAATTTTTTAATATTTTTTTTGTCTCTTTAAAATGCTTCAAATTAGAGCAAATAGATTTTAGTCCTCTAAATATATAAAGTTTGCTTATTAACTGAAAATTTAAAAATATATATGATCATATGGAAATAGGAATTACTATATACATATATATAATAGTCTTATAGAGCTTAGAATTTTTGTACGCTATTCATCTAGTTTGACAGCACTGAGCGAAGAGCGTAAACAGGTTCAGGCTCGAAAACTATTTGGATTTTGTATTATTATTAATATTATATATTATTATTAATATTTTTCGATATTATATAGAAGGGGTTTTGACTCCAAGTTAGAATCTACATAGTTACCTTCTTTTTGCTATTTTTACATTCATCGACTGTAGTAGAGTAAGGAGTTTAGGGACATTAAGGTTCTACTTTGAGAACCAGTCTGCTTTGAGCCTGCATAGAAGAGCTCTGTGACTCAACAGTTGAGAGCTTTATTGTTCCTCCGAGTGCCTAACAATACTGACAATAAAATCAGAAAATTTGCCATAGCAGTTCCTGACACTGATTTATGTGAACATTCTTCAGACTTCTAGGAGAGCCTGGAGAAAGGAGCTGAGATATCGGAAGTAGGAGCTAATGTTGTCCGCTCATTGGCAATGCGAGGCGACACCTGACCGAATGCAACACAAATTGGCCTTTCCACTGGGACTCTCAGATTTGCACATTTTCGGCGCACACTTGCCGCCACTTGCAGCTGCACCATGGCCACGCCCACATCGCCCACTTTGGCGTGCACTGGGCATTGTTATTCAAATGCTCTGCCATTAATACTTCACTGGCAATCTAAGAGCTGTAGTCGATGCCACTGTGTGGCTGCCACATGTCATCTGTGTGTGCGTGCGTGTGTGTGTTGGGTGCCTGTGGCTTCAGCTCGAGCTACAGCTTGTCGCTTTTCATTTGATTTCCAGCAGCTATTCATATGTAAATGCTCTGCAAGCGACTTCTGCACAGAGCCACGCACGACCCTTGGCCACGCCCACCGCCTGCACACTGAGCGCCGTCTGGCAGCCCGTGCACTTGGCTTCTTTTCTTGGGAATTTAATATTCCAAAATGAAATTTCAAGTGTTTTGAATTTATTATTTGGGCATTCACAAGCTTCCAGCGATTGTGTGCCTGCGTCTTTTACTGTTATTTTCCTAATATTTCTATTATTTTTTTTTTCTATTTTTTGTTTGCTTTAATTTCTGGTCAAAGAAGCCAAACATAGTCCACAAACAGTTGGCCACAAACTCTGTCCACGCCCCTTTTAGTGGCTGGTAACTCCCCCTTGCTAGCGGCTCGGATTCAGTCATAGTTCCGGCTCCCAGCAGCCGTTGCTGTGCATTAACGGAACAATGTAACAATAAACTCCACACACACACACACGCACACACATCACAGCCTATCTCTAGGAAACTCTGATTGTATCGTGCGAGTGAAATGATTATAGTTCTCAATGAGGGGTCGAGGGACGAGGGACGAAACAGAAATCAAAATCAAAATCATTTGTACGACTACCCGATAACATTCGTATATAGTATATAGAAAGAGAGAGGCGCGCAGAAGAGCTCTCCACTGAGACCCAACAACAACAGCAACGAACAAAAGTGACACTAGGCAACATCAATAATAGCAACTACGAACAACAACCCTCGGAAAAAAAGGTATTGAATTTCAGTGCATGTCTTTTCTATCCCTCACATTTTATATGTATTTCTATGCACGCTCACTTATGGGAAAGGCGAGTATATTGGTTTCGTGCCAGCTGTGCCCAGCTCGTTCCCTACCTCTGGCCTAGAACAGAGTCTGATGGAGAGACCTGCTCTACAGTTGCTTGGGCTTACCTGACAAACCTGTTCAGCTGTTGTTGTTGAGCTCTGAATGAGTATTATTCAGTCAGTTACGCCCGTTCGTTGCTTCGTTTTTGTTGAGGCATTTAATGAATTTATCAGCTGTGGCCATCGCCTGGCTCGTTTCTGAGGTTTCGTTCTCAATGTTTTTAGTTTTTTTTTTTTTTTTTTTTTTCTGTGTCTTGGTTCCATTTTGAACTTGAGATATTTTCGTAGAACTCTCTGTGCAGCACATTTTGGGTCATTGTGAATTCAAATTCTTGTATAGCCATTTTCCTAGTCTTCTGCTCTTTATTACCATTTAATGTGCCACATTCGCTCCAATGTTAATGGATTTGTCTGCGCTCGAGCAGGGCTTCAGATGCGCCCTCAATCATGTCTCCAGACGGTCGTCAATGTTTCGGTCAATGTAGTTTTCTCAAATCTTTCAATCTGATGGCTTCAATTGTGAATGCCTTAAATGGCGCGCATTTCAATACAAAATAAATTCCAAAAGCAAGCTAAAAGAGCAGACAAAGCGTTTGTCCATTTGCTGAGCTCTGAGCTGAGCTCGGCTCGGCTTGGCTCGGCTTGGCTCTGCTCAGCTCGGCTCGGTTCGGCGTGCTGTCGGCTGTGCACTAAGTGTCAAATGTGTGTTTCATTCCACTTTGTTGCAAACTTTTTGCATTAAAGCACTGTTCCATTTCCACAGCTACACCATTTTCATTCTGCTTATCATTTTTCTACTAGTTCCATTTCAATCGTTCCTACCTTTTTTAGACCAATAGCCTGACCCTGAGACTTTTGCGTATTTCCTATGTCCCGTTTGCAGTTTTTGGCTGTTAGACATTTTCGTTATACTTTTATTTTTTGTTCTTCTTCTTGCTGTAGTTTCACCTGCTCACATTTTTTGTTTCCTTTTGAAAGTGTCCTTGATCTCTTCCCTTTCTCTCTGCTCTTTGCTCACTTGAAATTTATATGAAGTTGAACTGATCTGGATCACATTTTGTAACGCAAATCTTAGTTCCATTGTTTTAGTTCCATTTTGTTTCTCTGACAAATGGTATTCCACTTAAGTCTTCACAATATTCCACTTCTTTTTTGCTAAGCTTAGTAGAAATATAACTTCAGACCGAGCAACTGATCTACAGTACGTTCCCTTTCCGTTTCCCACAAACATCTATTAATTTAACTGTGATTTATTTTCGCGCGTGTTTCTTTCCATTGTTCTTACCAAACTTAACGGACAGTTGTTGTAAAATACTTGAACTCTTAATCATTTTCTTATAATTCTACGATTAGTGTGTTTCATTCCATCGTTCCATTTTAAATTCATCCTGCCACGTTCATTTCATGTTCAACTCCAGCACTTTAAATTCAACTTTGCTTTAATATTCACCTAGTAAAGCAGTCAAAACATGGAATAACTCTCTATTCCGTTGTGAGCTCAACACCCAAATGTACAAAAACAAGCAGCAGCAGCAGATGGGCGAGGCGGGGAGGAGGGGGCGTGGCAACAGCCAGCAATAAAACTATAAGTAAACACTGTAATTGTGGTTGGCAAACGATGAACATGAACCGCAAAACTGCAAAACCAGACTCGGGGGTATCAGTGGGACTAAACCAATCTGTGAGCAGCATCTGAGACACCTGCTCACACCTGTCTCTGCTGCTAGATGGAGGTTAGACGGCAGTTGCATGTGGATTAAAGACAAGTTGCAACAACGCCGTGGGCCAGGACTACTAGAAAGTACACGCAAATCCAGAGGCAAATTCAGATGCAGATGCTGATGCTGAGCCAGATGCACTTGGATGAAAAGTTGCTACTTGCCGCATGAAAACAACAACAGACACCGGGCAGCAGGCAGACAGAGAATCCAGCCAGAGGGACGCCGGTACAGACGGGACTAACTAACACCGACAACAAGACAATTAAATTATGCAGGATTTGTGCTGGTTGAGCAAAGCATTTGCTTTTCGATTTGGATTTGTGTTTGAGCCTTCGCTTCGGGCTGGCTTTTCATAGGTTTTGCATATTCAGCTGCAAATTGAATTTAAATAAATTAAAACTTAAATATTTACTCAATTTTTAACGAACAGGTGCTAAGTGCCAGCTCTCTCTCTCGCTCTCTTTGCCAGAGCTGTCAAAAGACAAATTTTGCTAAGCTCGACTTGGGATCAAATTCGAATGGATTTGAACTCGCAACTTCAGAGATGCCGCTGCAGTGGAAAGAACTAATTGAGTTATGCAATAGCCTTCAAATATATATATAAATTATATAAATATATATTATATTCTTTAATGTTTTAGAAACTTTTTAATTTGTTCTCAATTTGAGAACTTTTTAACTAAAATATAATAATTAAAAAAAAATTTAAAAAAAATTAAAAAAAAAAATTAAAAAAAAATAATAATTAGAGAATGGGTCTAAGCGGCTAGAGCAGTTAGCGCTTTTAATCACAATGAAGTGGAAGCTCCAGTGAGTGACATCTTTTTGGAGTTGGTCTGCCTGCCTATTCGTTCCAGGTTTAGCCTGGAAATCTCTTGATGAACCCAAGAGACTGCGAGCTCTGCACAAGTCAGAGATGCTTCTTCAGTCTTTCATTGTTTAACAATTATTCTTATTGTTCCAACTGGAATTACCTATGTGACATTCAACAGGCAATACAAATAGAATTTAGTTTAAGGCTCCATAAGTAGATTCGCGCATAGAACTGCTTGAGTAGTTACAAATTCTTATTAATTTAGCTTGAAATGTTTGCGCATTATAAACAGCTTAAGCTAGCCACTTGGTGCATATCTACCTTTTTCTTTGATTGGTTCGCCGAGCAGCTCCGACCTCGACACCTTCGCTCGGCCGCGGGCCATCCAATTTGTGAGGCGCTGCAGGCCAGTTGCAGTTGCTGTCCCCTCGAGCCTCTCTAAGCCCCACTAGCAATGATAAATCATCTTTTGTTTTCTTATTTTTTCTGGGTTTTGGTAAGCGTTTCCCATGTTGAACGCCTCTTCAGAGTCGCCGCCAGCTGCTGCCCGTTTCTACCTTCTTCTGCTTCGTTGTTGTTGCTTTTGTTGTTCTGTAGATGCATTCGTAAATTTCATTGTAATTTTATGATTATGGCCGCACGCATTTTGATTGATACTTTAGCACTACTTAGAGGCCATCGGCCCCCGGAGGACAGATGCGTCGCACCCTCAACTTCGGCCCTGGAATTGAATTTCGATTTCGACGTGGACTACGACTTCATAATGACGTTGGTTGATGATGCTCAGTGTTCCAGCGAAATTCAATTTCGGAACGAAATGCATTTCGAATTTTTTGAATACATCAATCTTAAAGTTGGGCCACAACAAAAAACTTCCTGCGGCGCACAAATTTCCAATGCCTGCGGCTTCAAAAGTGGCGCTCATTATGCGCGGGGGCGCGGTCGTAGCCGTCGCACGATGTGGAGAAAGAGAGAGAGAGAGAGAGAGCGAGACAGAAGGAACAGAAGCAGAGGAACGGGAGGGGAATCGGGCCAGGCCAACCTTTAAGCTAGGTCCGGCCACAGGCACTTGTCGGCCCCATCATCATTGCGTACGCCGTTAGGCCGCCCAATGTAATTATTCAATACATTTTACGTGCGTCGCATGCCAAATAGCTAGTCACGCCCCGCCAGCAGCCGCCCAAATGTGCGGCGGAGGCCGAAGCTTTGCACTTAAACTTCATTAGAATATGTGTGCACAATGTGTCGTTGACTCTCTCACCATACGTCCCTCTCCTTCCCAGCCCCCGTCTCTATCTCTTTCTGTCTTGTACTTTTCGCTTTTCGCTTTTCCTTTTACTTAGTTTGTTGGCGCACTTTGCAATTTATTAAACATTTTATTGCGCCCCAAGGCGTGCTAAGAGTAAAATGCTGAACAATGTGGCCAGACGGCTGAAACTTTTGACGCCCCACGTCCCGCAACTGCCCAGAAGCTCTGGCAACGCCAGAGCCCAACACAATCAAAGCGAAAGCCTAATGCAAAACCAAAACACACACACAAACGCACACACAGAAAGCTCGGAAAGAGACGAAAGGAAGAGGCGAAGGAAGAGCGAGCAACGGGAATGGTTTGGACGCACACGAAGTTGTTTGTGGAACAAAAGAACCTTAAAAGCAAAGAGTTCTTGAGGTGTTGCATATTACTTCCAATGGCCGCTCTTATGGCAGTCGTATCTAAAATGTGTGCTTATTCTACGGTCGAGCATACCCTGGAATTATTCAGAATATTGGCTTACTATTTATTCTATGGTATCTAGAGAAAATACTTTTGAAAAAAAAACATTTATATTGTTTTATATTCCAATTTGTAAGTCTATAAAGCGGCCGTACAACTGTTTCCTATGAATCCTGTGTGCTACACACATACATACGTATACTTAGTCTATAATATTTTTTTTTTATTTTGTCCGTCCTGCTAGTTGTTTACCTTGCTTGATAACAGCTAAGCTCTGCTGATCCCGTGCATACACCCACACACAGCCACAGCTGGGCTTTCAGTAGAGCGTCAGTTTCACTTGCAACCCGATGCTACAGCAGAGTTAAAAGAATGAATTTAGGTCTTCCGGGCGAATGCATGCATTGTAAGTCCTTAGCCAGGGACCCCTCAGCACCCCAATTATAACGCGCTAAACAATAAAGAAAATAATAATAAAAGTCTAGTGCACAAGCACACACAGGCACACATGTCCGTATGTGTGCCTGTGTGTGTGGGTATGGATGCAAAGGCAACCCTCGCTAATGAAGCTGCAGTTTCGTCCTCTTCTTCGTCCACTGTTTGCACATACAATTTGCCTGTCACTAGAAGTAGGTAGCAGCTGGATGTGTGTGCGTGTGTGAGAGAGCGGGAGAAGAAGATTATCACCAGTAGCAATGAACGGACATTCATTAGAGAACGGACTGCAAAATCAACAGTTGCGTTCATTTGTAACATTCAGCGATTTAACTCAGCTTAAGAAATAAATGAAGGTGAGAAAAAGAGAGAAAGAAAGATAGAGAGAGAGAGAGAGGGACCTTAAAGCTGCGTGCGGGTATACTTGTAGTTATTGTTGCTATTTCTACGAGCATTAAGGCAATTTCCAATGTACTATTCCATTAACCAGTCACACACTCACACACACACGCAGGCCGCCTGTTAACCGCAGGCAACATGTGCACACACACACACATGCACGCACACAGCCTATAGATGTAAGCACACAAAGAGAGAGAGAGAGACGAGGAGAGCGTACAGTCAGCGGTGCTTTATTTGCTGGGAACAAATACTGCCAACAACAACAACTAAATCACAGCTGCAGGCAGGCGGGCGTCGGCTCTCAACATAAAAACGTGCCGCCAACGCGTCTCGCATGCTAGCTCCCTCTCGCTCGCACTCATATGGCTCACTTGTTGTAACATTTGTTTTGACATTGCTCGCCGCCGACGACGCGTCATCCAGCTGTCCAGCTGTCAGTCAGTCAGTCAGTCATTTAGTCGATCTGTCCTGCAATCAATGTTTTGCAGTTTGTTTGTTGTGCGCTGCACTATGCGCTTTTTTCCAGTATCCAAGTGTAAAGTTTGAAATTAGTTTCAAGTTTTCCGTTTCTTTGCTTCTTTTTTGTAGTTGCCTCTTCCCCCTCAAAGTGGGCGACATTTTTTTGTCAACTTTAGCTGTTAAAGTGCTTTAAAAAAACAAGAACAAGTGCAGCGAAAAGTAGTTGCTATGCACTTGTCAACATTTGTTAAAAACTAGCGACGGTCATTTTTTTCCATCGAATTTGAGTTTGAAGCGAATGGAAATCGGAGAGCTTTTGAATTGTACTAAATGGACGAAAGCAGATGTCAGCGCGAGAGCTTTCACGTATTGCCCGGCAGCTCAACTAAATGAATCTGAACTAGTTTTCGGGTCTTACAATGTGTTTGAAATAATTGAAATCGAGAGAACTTTATTGTATATATAAGAATGGAATAGTTTTCTATAGTCAATAGTTGAAACTATACTTATTTATAATTATGGAAAGAATATATAATATATATACAAATCTAATAAAATCCAATCGAGACGAAGATCAAAGTTGACCTGTGAAAGAAAGCAGCTTATGACTCATGCAACACTCAATTACATCTATAATATATTTATTATATATATCTTTTATTATTTACTCATCTTTATTATTCCATAATCCAATCACGATCGCCACCTCTAAAGAGGCTGAGAGAGCTGTATTTTCTAAAAGATATTATACAGTTTACCTTATGTTACGATAAGATACGATCAAATTTTAAGCAGGAAACCAATATACCCTATATTCCAGTATTTGCCTTGTCCTTTTGTGTTGTGTTTGCTTTATTTGATTTTCCTATAAATAAGTAACAAATGTATCTGGGCTCAAGCCGCAACTGTCCTTTGCAGCGTTTCGCTGACTGAAGATTTTCATTTCGAGTTTGCTCGCGGCGAAACTGCGGCGAATGCATTTTTATTTTTATACCAAATTTGTCTGCTTCTTATTTGGATTTTCTATTTGTTGGAGAAGAAGTCGAGGACAGCAGCAGCAGGGCGACTGCAGCAATGACATCTGCAGGCAGAACGATGAGGCAATTGCGATTGATAAGGGTTTTTCAAATAATGTAACTGTGTGCGTATGTGTGTAACTACAGTTGTTGTTGTTGTTGTAATTGTTATTGCCACACACGATGTCAGCTATGCGCAGTTCGTGCGTCGTGCTCCTCAGAGTTCACTGAGAAAAATCTCTTGGGAACAAATTGAAAATTAAATACTTGGTAAAATACTAGATAAAATACTAAATAAAATACTAGATCAAAATTAAATACAAACGACTTAAAAGCATAAAACTAGTAATGAAATTAAAAAATATATAATAATATTAATTCACACACAGAGCAAAAGTCCAATGATATTGAAGAAGTACCAAGTAGATTCTGAAAGGTATTTGTATCTATATCAGAAAAGGAAGCAAATCTATAAAAAATATTAAAAAGAGAAACATTTAACTCCACTTTGCATAGGTGCAGTGAGAATCATATGAAGTCTTGTCATATTGAAATTCTATGAATACTATATTCTCGCTCTTAAATATATATAAATTATATATATATATATATATATATATATATATATATATATATATATATATATATATATATATATATATATATATATATATATATATATATATATATATATATATATATAAATGATTAATTATATATAAATTGGTTAAAATTGGAATCAAGATTTGGTATATGAGAATTATATGTTCAGGCCAACTAGGGACATGACAAAGCTTGTTTAGTGTTTCCTAAAAATCCTGCTATATTTTGAGCTCGATTGGTGAGTATAATTCGCATCAAAAAATATATAGATTATATATTTAAATCGCAAAAGTCTAAAAAACATATCTTCCAAAGGCTTAGGCCATGAATGAGCATTATGAAGTCGACTTTACTTGATTAAATTTTAATTAGCTCTAAAAGAACTTTTTTAAAGAAATTTCGAGTTTTTACCGATTTATTTATTTAGTTTTTAAACAGTTAAAGCTTGTTCTATAACAATTTTGCTGCTTTAAACCAGTTGGATTCCAGTTTTCCCATTTATCTTAGAATAATTTTAGTTTTTCACCCGCAGTGTGTCTGTGTGTCTTAGTTGTTAATTAAATGTAATTTAATTAAATGCAAATTTAGTTAATTTCATGGAAAATCGGGCAGCAGTTTTCCCGCCTAGCTGCAGCTTATTAGCATAGGCAAATGAAAGAGACCCAAATCAAATGTTAAGTAAAAGGCACGGACATATACACTAGCACACATACGCACACACACACACACACACACACACACACACACATACACACATGTATACCCATAAGTCATTCACATACGAGACGACAGGCCCCAAAGCTGCGCCCGAAGCTGACAACAGGCCTGTTGAGTGTGAATGTGTGAAAGGGATAGACTGTGTACAAGAGATAGGGGGAATCGAGATAAGTGGAAGAGTGGGAAAGGGGGAGGGCGACTTGCAAATCGAAAGAGGTTGTCAGAAACAGTTTATAACGCCTAGAATTATGCCGCACATAAATCGAAATTGACGCGTAAACAAATATGCACATCGACAGGTGGGGTAGGGGTAGTAAGAAGAGTAGGGACTGTGCCTGGCCGTCTACAATTTCTTTTCATTGCAAATTTCTGGCGTAAACTAGTCGAATTTATGCATATTTGAGGCAATTTACGAAAACGATTCAGCAACATGTTCAGCAAAAATGTTTAACGAAACAGTTTTTAATTCCTTTAAGAAAAAATCCCTTCTTAAATAAACTGTCCACAATTGCATTAGCGGTTAACATTCATGCTAACTAACAGCAGACAAAAAGTTAGTGGAACTGATAAAAGGGCATAATTTAACATTAAATGAAATAGTTTTCTTTTGCTTATTCTGTGTTTTTTTTTTTACAAGTGTCGGAAAATTAACTGATAAGGCTGGCGGCAAAAACGTCAAAATAATTAGATAAACATTTAAGCTAAGCAAAGAGAGGCAAAAGAAAAGAAAAGTAAAAAGACGACAGCCTTAAAAGCCACAAGCAGGGAAAAGAAGAGGAAGGAGCAGAAGAAGAGCACGCGACAAATGTGGACGCATAACGGCAATGCTGGGACTGAGAGCAGCAGCAGCAGCAGCACCAGCAGTTGCGGCAATGGGAGCGGCCGAGACAGCGGGAGCAGAGGCCGCAGTGTACGTGACCATAACATGAACTGCCCCCCCCGCAAACGCACACAGATGGAAACACATACACAATTTGCGGGTTCAAAGTGGGGAGAAGACGACGACGACGACGACATACAAACAGGAAATATTTAACGTGCCTGCAACAACAACAACATGCAGTAAAATATAAATAAAAATAATAATAATAATGGGCAAACGTAGGGAACTGAAAGCAGCAAGAGGCAAGAGAGTCGCGAGGGTTGCTGGCCCTGCACTCTGAGAGAGGCACTAGCACAGAGAGATTGAGAGAGCGAGGAAACCATAACCGAATGCATAAGCGTGCGTGTGTATGTGTGGGTGCACTGGTCGTGTGCCGGTTCGGCAGTGCCGAAGCCGAAGCTATGAGCGGCATTGCTATAGTCCTCGCCAGACATAGGGTTCAGTTAAAGCTCTTTCGGCCGGAGTTGCCGTTAGAATGTCCCATGGGCCCTTTTTATACAGGGAAATTCTCTGATCGCCCAAGAGAGACAGACAGACAGAGAGAATGCGCGAGAGTAAGAACGAGAGAACGAACAAGAAGAAGAACAAGAGTGAACAAACAAAACAGCCGACGCGACGGTGCGACGACTTCGCTCTGAGTTGAACAACAGCAAAAACAGGGAATTTCTTGCGGCTGCCGCTGCTGCTGGTGCTGCTGGCCTTTTACGAATTCTATAAATCAGTCTTTCATTTTCTCTTTCACATCATTCAGCCATTTTCTCTTTGACGCGACGGACGCGTCTGCAGATTGCAAGCGGACGAACGGCAACGAAACGGGCATCGAGCGCACGAACAAACAAACGCTTGGGAACTTGGTTTTTTGTGTGGATTAATTAAAACAATGTTCTGTGTGTTTATGTGTTTTCTCTGCTAGCATAAAATAATGCAAATGCAACTACAAATGCCACAAAGTGCTCAAATATCCCAAGTGCAATAACAAATGCACAAACAGCAGAAGAAAGAAACAAACAAACGTGCGTGAGCTGTGATTCGGTCTATGTGTGCGACTGTGTGTGTGTGCGTGTATATGTGTGCGTGTGAAACATTTAAGCTTTAAGTGCTGCTAGCGTGCGCTTCCACTGCGTTTTGGATAACTGCCGTCGCCGTTGGAGGAGCTGCTGTCTAACATTAAATGTTAGTATACCAACACAAGCATAGTTAAATATGTACACAGCAACAGAAAAAAAAACAACAAGAACGCAACGTCTGCAAAGATGCGACGGCCTCTGCGTATGTGCGTGTGTGTGTGTTAAAAATAAAAGTAATCAAAAGGGGGCAACGATTACGTCGCCGTCGCCGTTGTCGTCGCGTGCATTGCTCCCTCTCAGCTGCTGCGCATGTGTTTGTAGTTGTAGTAGTGTATAGTGAAGTGTGTGTAGCATACATACATACTTGTATACATATGCATACATACGTTAGTATGTGCATGCTTCGTATGTGTGTTTTAATTCTGTCAAACTATTACAGCAGCGCTTACATTTACATCATATGTTAAATAAACTGTTAACATTGTTTGTTTTTGTTTGCCCACGCAAATATGCAATGATTTCTTTCTCACCTTCTCTCACTCTCTGTCTCTTTCGCTCCCCCTTTCTTGTGTTTTTTTGTCGCGTTTTGCCCACCCAAAACGACGCGCGCTTTTCATTCATACGTTGCAAATGAAGCATGCTCAATTGTGCGACGGATGGGGGGAAACGATGGAATGGGTAGGGGTTGGAATTTGTGTTGGGTGGTAGATACACACACACACACACACAGGCATCTCACAAGCGGAAGTGGAAGTCACTTTGTATATGTATTCGTATACGTGAGTGTGTGTGTATCTAATGGGATTTACTAATAAAATGTAAATTGTTGGCGTTTTTACTAGGAGACCGCCAATGAATTTAATAAGAAGTGTGTGAAAAGTGTGCAACAACAACAAAGACAATGAAAAATAAAATACGAGGGCCTAATTTACAATGAAAATAATTTCAATCCAATAAATAATTCAACATCAACTGAGGAATATGCGATTAAAAACTCCCAATTGAAACAACTTACCAAAACAAATTTAATGCTTAAATAAATATCATCGAAAGGGACAAAACTGATAAAAATAAAAAGGGGAAATGTGATTCGCAGGTGAAATACTGAGAAGCAAAAATGCCGCCGGTGAAACATAAATCGAAAAACGGAATAAATGAAAAAATATGTTATCAGAAAAGATAAATATATCAATTTGTGTTCGAAAAATATGGAATAAATAATAAATATTAAAAAATAATATAACAACTAATTAAACGGAACATTGAAAAAATTACAATATTTTATTTAAACATTGTGAAAAAATGGGATTTATAAAAGTAAAGAATATGCTCTTTAATAAACAATAACTATGACCAAGCTATTTAAATAAAGTCAATAAGGCATATTTTAATCTATAAAATCAGTACAAAATCTAATTCAGGAAAAAATAAATTAACTTCGACGAAAACCCATTATGAAATAAAAATGTTTGTAGAACTTTAGAAATGACTTTTAAGCGGATCCTTTTCTCATTTAGCTTGATAATATTTGAAATATACAAAGTAAACAAAGTACAAATCATGAGAGCTCCTTTGAAATCCTTTATCAGCTGAAGACTTTTTCATAGTGTTCGTTGATTATCTTAAAATATAATTGTATTATATCCCTCGCACAAGATACAATCTTGAAAGTAACTATTTAAATATGGCAGAGCACAAAGACAATAGGAGAACGAACCCCTCTTTAAAGCAAAATCCAATTGGATAAAAATTAAAATATATTAAAGTAATCATTCCGTCGTGCTTGAAAGCCAGAAATTAATGACAAAATATCCTGCTTTAAAGGTAAACGAACTTAAACATTTCAAAATAGTTCGAATATTTAAATGGCAACAATCTATAAATTTTACATTCATATATCACAATTGCTAATTATGTATGTGTGTATGGTGTTGGTATCTGAACATAAAGAGGCGGGGCTTTAAAAGAAAACCCATCAAAGTCCCATCCCAAACACAACTACAACAGCGGCAGCAGCGGCGGTCTAACAAATTCCAACTTTTAACGATGCGTTTAACAGGAATGCTGGCGTCGCGGCTGTCAGAAGCAGCAACTGAAGCTAAGGCTTAGACAGCGAGCGCAGGTGAAATGCCAGCACCGACGCCGATGTTGCTGTCGGCGTCGTCAGTAAAAAATTCTTTAACCACAAAAGTCAAATAAAATATTTAACAAATTCAAAACGCTCATAAATACTGTTAAGAAATAGAATCAAGTGCAGTCAGCATTGCCAACAGCAACGACTGCATACAAAATAGAAAAATAGTAAAATAAGTAAAACAAAACAAAAACTGTAAAAAGAAGGCAGCGCAAGTGCATATGTTAATATGATTGCGTGTGTGTAAGTGTGCGTGTGAGTGCGAGTGTGTGAAAAAGCCTCACGCTCAACGCTTTTTATTAATTCTGTTAAATATGCACACATAAAAAAGAAAAAGAAACAAGAATTTCAAACAAACATCAAACGCGGGTTTGGGGGGTCACAACTGCCGACGTGCAGTCCACTTCCCATTTCGTTTCCCCTTGCATCGCAAAACGGCACTCGGATTGTTTGCCTGCGCCTCTGCTACCTGAAACTGAAATTTTCCCGCATTAGAATGCTCGCGTTCCAACTTCTTGTTGTTGCTGTTGCTGCTGTTGTTGTTGGTTGGTTGGTTATGTTGCACGCGGGCAACGACGACAGACAATCAGCGGGACAGGCGAATACACAGAGAGAAACAGACGGCCAGAGTACGGCAAGCAAAGCAACAACAAACAACAAAAAACACGCTGGCAAAAGGGCATGGAATGGAAGTTGAATTTATTTTCTTCCTTTTCGGCTGCTGCTTCTTGCGTTATACTGTCTGTCTATGTATGTGTGTGCGTGTGGTATTATTTTTTTTTGTTTACCTTATGCTTTCGTTTATCGACCCGTTTTTGGTTTTGTGTGTTTTTGTGTGCTACATATGCGTTTCTTTCGCTCTTTCGGTCTTTTATTCGTTCTTTCGCTTGTTCGTTCGGTCGTTCGTTCGTTACCTCGCGTGCGCCGTTCACAGCAGCTGAAGAAGAAGCAGGGGCAGCAGCATAATCGCAGCTTGCATGCTTATGAATGTTGTCCCTCTCTCTATCTCTCTCTTTCGCCTGTTTTTTGATGTTATTGTTTTCTTAACGTGTTCAAACTAAGGGGGGCAAAAAAGACGTTTGCTACGTTCTTTATCAATAATAATAATAATTTTTGTGTTGCGTGTAAATCCCTCTTAAATTTACTAAAGCACTGTTAATACAAATATTGTCTGTTTTAAATTTTTTTTACTTTCCACATTTCGAATGTAAGCGCCATTGGTTGACCAGTTCGTAGCATTTAGCTTTTGTTAGCTCGCAGACTTCCATTTTCGATTGCTTGGGAAATTACACAGCTGTTGCGCCTGCTATTGTGAACGCCTGTAACAGAGCGCTAGTGATGCGCGCTGCCCGCAGCAATGTTAGCTAACAGCCAATAAAACAAAAAACAAAGCTGTATGGAAAAAAAACCTAAACGAATTGTTATTGTGTTTATTATGTTTGTGCTTGCCAAGAAAAATGCAGCGAACATGAATTAAAGTGCTCACGAAATGTGTTCCACATAAAACTCACTTGCTGCACTTGTGGGGCAGCAGCAGCAACAAACGCGCGTCTGACTGCCCAAAGGTGTGGCTGAAATTAACTTAACATGAACTTTTTTGTGTTTGCCTTTTATAACTGTTATCTGATGCATTTGGTTCTGCTTTTGTTTTGTTTTGCAGCGGCGTTGCCACCTCGCTAAGCTGCGCAGACTCTAGCACAGGCTCCAGTGAGGATGCATCCGAGCCTGGCTCACCGTACAGTGCGCACTCGCTATTGAGCGACGAGCAGCAGCTAAACAAAATGCCGCCACAAATACTCAGCGCTGCACCAAGCAGCAGTAGTAGCAGCAACAACAACAGCAACAGCAACACTGCAGCATCAACTGCTGCAGCAACAAACACAGCGAACGCCGCCAGAAGCAACAACACTGCCAAAATCACAACAGCAACAAATGCAACTGCATCCGCAACTGCCACTGCAACTGCAACAGCAATCCCACAACGCAACAACACGACGCTGCCTACGCTGCAATGGCCATGGAACACGAGCCTTGGCAGCACCTCGACTGCCGTGCCGGCTGTTGCAGCGTCCAAGAAGCGCGCCGCAGTCAACAGCAGCAGCAGCAGCCACAGCCACAACAATAGCAGCAGCAGCAGCAGCAACGAGGCCAGCGGCTTGGCCTGCATTGCTGTGGCGCCCAAGAAGTCTCGCTCAGAGCCACAAAGCAGCAACAGCAGCAGCAGCAGCAGCGACAAAAGACTGAAGGCAGCTGCCCAGGAGGAGTCGCAGACCAAGATCACGGGCTTCTTCAAATCCCAAATGAAGGCGACACCGGGCAAGCTGTCGGCGACGCCATCGCCGCCGCCAACAGCAGCAGCAACAGCCACGCCCAACACGCTGACAATGAGCACGCCAGCAACAACAGCCTCGCTCAACAAATACTTCAACATACTCTCGCAGTTGAATGAGCAAAAACAGCAGCAGCAACAGCAGCAGCAGCAACAGCAGCAACAACAACAGTTGCAGCCCAAGCTGACGGCAACTGTTGCTGCTGCTGCTGTGCTGCCAGTGCCGGCGCTCAAGAAAATCGAACGCAGCAGCAAGCAGCCCGCCAAAATAGCTCAGGTGGCGCCCAATCTGCGCAAGACGCCGAGCAGCAGCAGCCACAGCCACAGCCACGCCCACAATGCACACGCCGCCAACGCCCATGCGGGCACTGGCAAATCGCCCGCCAAAAAGCACGTGGCCATTGCGCCGCGCACGCCCGAAATGAAGCAACAGCAGCAGCAGCAACAGTTGCAGCTGCAAACATCCAAAACGTTGCTCGCAGCAGCAGCTTATCGCGCGCCCCCCAGCAACAGCAACAACAACGGCAGCAGCAGCAGCAACAGCAGCAACAACACCTCAACAACAGTTGCTACAAAGCCCTGCCAGAAGCTGCAATTGGCTGCTGCGGCCGCTGCCGCTGCTGCTGCTGCTGCAACGCCCACTGCCACTGCCACGCCCAACCCCACGCTCTATCAGCTGCCCGTGCAGCTGCCAAACTTGGTGCATTTGCCGCCGCAGCTGGCGGCCGCCGCCAACATCATGCAGCTTAACAACGTGGCCAAGGCAGCAGTTGCTGCCGCAGCCAGCAACAATGCAGCAGCAGCAGCTGCCTCCGCGCAGGCAGCGCAAGCGGCGCAATACTTCCTCAACGGCACCGTCTTCAAGCTGCAGCAGGTGACGACGGCCACAACGACAACGGCCACAACTGCCACAGCGGCGGCAGCTAGCGCCAATCCGTTCGGGCTGAATGAGCTGCAGGAGCTGTTGCTGAAGCAACAGCAGCAGCAGCAGCAACAGCAGCAACAGTTGCAGCTGCAACAGGCGGCGGCTGTCAAGGCGGCTGCTGCAGCGGTCGCTGCCACGCCCACAACTGCCAATGGCGCCGCCAACCTGCAGGAGCTGTTCCAGCAGCAAATTGCAGCAGCAATCGCCGCGCAACAGCAGCAGCAACACCATCAACAGCAGCAGCAGCAGCACTTTCAGCGCTTGGGCGCCGCGGCACCTGCGCAGCCCGTTTTCATGGCGACGCCTGCGGGGCTGCTGCTGAATGCGGCTACGCTGCCGGCGATGCTGGCTCAGGCTGCAGCAGCCATTGCTGCCAACAACCAGCAACAGCAGCAGCAGCAGCAAAAAGTAGCTGCTGCTGTGGCGCTGCAGCAGCACCAGCAGCAACAGCAGCATCAACAACAGCAGCAGCAGCAACATCATGCGCTGCCTGCTCTACAGCCCATACCCGCCCTGAGTTCCATATTTGAGCCTGCCAGCGAGCAGCAGCAGCAGCAACAGCTGCAGCTGCAGCAACAGCAGCAGCAGCTGGCCCAGCTGTTGCTCTCACATCAGCAACATCAGCAGCAACAACAGCAGCAGCAGCAACAGCAACAATTAATCACTGCCACGCAGCCACCGCCGCTGACTGCTGCCAACAGCAGCAGCAGCAGCAGCTGCAGCAACAACAACAACAACAGTAACACTGCCAGCAGCAACAGCAATGCCTCGAGTACTGTAATCAACAACAGCAACACTGCCCAACAGCAACAGCAACAGCAACGTGCCATCAGCAAGGGTCCGCCTCCATTGGTGACCATCTCGAACGCCTCGCCCGCCAAGTCGCGCACGCTGCCTGCTGGTCTGGCCAAGCCGTATCAGAAGCGGGCGCAGCAGCAGCAGCCGCCACTTAGTAAAACCAAATATACAGCCATTGCCACGCCCACTACGCCGCCGCCTTTGGTGCCAACCAGCGCGGGCGCTGCTGCTGCCAAGGAGCTGCAGCAGCTGCGCAAGTGTGCCACGCCCACAACGACGCCTACGCCGCCGCTGGTGAGCATAGCGCCGGCCAAGCTGACGCCAACGCTGAGCATGGCCAAGCAGCAGCAGCAGCAGCAGCAGCAACAGCAACAGCTGCCGCCATCGACAACAATTGCTAAGATCTCTAGCAGCGCTGATCTCTTTGACTTGGTTAAGAATTCCAATGGCGCCATTAGCATTGTGGGCAAGAGTGCCACGTCGACTGGCACGCCCACAGCCACAACACCCGCCCCATGTACGCTTACGCCGCTGCCCTTCAGCTCGCCCAGCAGCAACAGCAACAGCAACAACAGCAACAGCAACTTCCAGCAATCGGCACGTGCCTCGCCGGCTCTGTCCGCCCACTCGTCGAGCACGTTGTCGGCCTTTGGCAAGTCTTTGGTGGCCATCAAGTCGGAGCCGATGGAGGAGTCAGCCACGCCTCCGCTGTCAAGCACGCCCAAGCCGCAGAGCTTTGCCGGGCAGCTGCCCAATGCCAGACGCGTGGAGCCGCTCAAGCACGAGCTGTTGGCCGCCGAGTGCAACTCGAACTGCAGCAGCAGCTACACCGGCAGCAGCTCGGTGAGCAGCGCAGCAGATCTCTCGCTGGAGGCCTCGACGCCGGCATCGTTAAGCTCGGCGCCATCGCCGGCCGCCAGCAGCAACAGCAGCCAAACGCAGCAGATGTGCTCGCCGGAGGGCAACGCCAGCCAGCAGGACATGCTCAGCGAGATGGTCACGTCCTCGTGCAACTCCAGTGCCACGGAAGACTGCTCGCAGGCAGCAACGCCAGCAGTTGCTGCAGCAACAGCAATTGTTGCTGCCGCAGCAGCAGCTGCGACAGTTGTCGGCAGCAGCAGCAGCAGCAGCAACTATGATGAGGAGGACGACAAGTCGGTGGCCTCCTCAGAGACGGCCACGCACAAGCGTCTGACGCCCGAGTCCGGCATTGGCGGCAGCCTCAGCAACAGCGAGAGCAGCAACTCCATTGCAGATGCCATGTAAGTCACAGTCAGCAGGAGCTCCGTTAGTCGGGTAAACCAATTCTCACTCTCTGAATGTCGCTCTTTGATCTTAGCTCCTCGAAGTCCGTCTGCCCGCCAGCCTCGGCCAGCAGCAACAGCTGCAACGCCTCCGACAGCAACTCGTTGGCCAGCAATGCGCCGTCACCCGCCTCGCCCAGCAACAACAGCAACGACGAGTGCTCCACAGCCTCGCCCTGTCTCGTGCCGAGCACCATGGTGGATACGACGCTGGCGGAGAGCGCCAGCAAGTTGTTGCCCAAGTGCGCCATTTCGCCGATTCTGTCGCAGCCCAAGACGATCCGCTTCCCGGCCGGCGCCGCAGCAGGCGGCAAGGGTGCGAAACGGCATGACGGCGTCTGCTACTGGGACAAGTGCAACAAGAAGCACGAGAGCAACTCGAAGCTCTTGGACCACATGCAGACGCATCATGTCAACACGCAGACGGGGCCTTTCGCCTGCCTCTGGGTGGGCTGCAAGGTGTACAATAAAGAGTCCTGCTCCCGTCGCTGGCTGGAACGCCATGTGCTCTCGCACGGCGGCTCAAAGCAATTCAAGTGCATCGTCGAGGGCTGCGGCCTGCGCTTCGGCTCACAGGTAAGTAAAGAACCACATTACAACACGTGCGTGTCGAAGGGCAGCCTGAGCTAACTTGACTTTCCTTCCACCCTCGCAGCTGGCCCTGCAGAAGCACGTGAACAATCACTTCAATGCCACGGACAATGCCAAGGAGAGCACCAGCAAACGCACATCCGATCCCCCCGTGCCGAAGCAGCTGCGCAAGAATGGCAAGAAGCTGCGATATCGCCGACAGCCCTTCTCAGGTAAGGCAACATATTAAACTGGAAAATAATATATATACAAATGTTCCCATTCCAAATCGTGCAGCTCGCATGTTTGACTTCTTTGACACGGGCATTATGGAGGGACTGCAGCATCGCCTGCGCCAGATCAGCACGCTTACAAACGGCGCTCAGGCAATCACGTTCCAGGGCCAGTGCCTGATGAGAAGGAGGAATCGGCAAGGCGGCAACGAGTGCTTCGTACGCTGGTCGCCGCGCGAAATGTAAGTGAAACATGATTGAGTGAGAGAGCAGAGAATCCGTACAATATATGTTATCTATGTGCAGCATCTCGGATGAGTGGATGCCCGAATGCCCGAACAGGACGCGTCAACACTCGAAGGTGCTGCAAATTAAGCACATGCGCCCGGCGGAGAAGACACGCATTGATAGTCTGCTGAGCACCGCCTACAGACTGCGCTACGATTCACAGCTATTCGCTGACGATTACAATGTGAGCGAGCTGCAGCAGCAACAGCAGCAGCAGCAGCAGATGGCGGACGAGGAGGAGCAAAGCGGCAGCGAGTGTGCAGACAGCGAGGAGGACGATGAAGATGACAATGATGACGATGACGATGACGTCGAGGACGTCGATGACGAGGAAGACGACGAGGACGAGGACGAGGACGAGGACGAAGACGAAGACGACGGCGTCTCGGGCACAATTAGCACCAGCAGCGGTACCGTCTCCAGCTACCAGCAGGTGCTCAGCATAGCCAAGCTGCAAATGCAACAGCGCTGCAAGCATCCGCGCAAACCCCCCAAGGCAGCTGCCAAAATAGCGACTAAAGTGGAACAGCTAGTGCCGACAGATGCGCTGGTGCCGATTTAGAAAGTATTTGCTAAGTAATTAAACCACCCCCACAACAAACAAAACAAACCCCAACATGCCCCCAAAGGACAAACGAGTAAACAGTGACAAGTAGTTTTAGTTTATTTTTATGTAAGGCCACCCAAACAACAAAGCCCGAAACTTTCATAGACATGCACACACATATACATGCATACTATACGATAAGTCTTGTAACATACATATATAGCTCTGTTCATATATAGACGGCAGATCTTGCTTGCAGTTTTTAGATAATAATGCAAATCCACATCAAATGTATATAGAAATCGCTTCAATATCATCAAAAACGAAAACGGAAAAAACGCGTGAACAAATTTTATAGGTTTTTTTTTTGTATTTTATGTTGCTGAAGACAAGCATAGATATATATATATATCGCCTAATGTTAGCTGTAAACTTAATTAGTTTTAAATTTATAATTTTTAACTACTTTATGTAAATTGTGAACTGCCTGAACGAAGGAACGCAGAAGAGAGTGTAACGCCGCCGCAGACAAGACTTCTTTCTCCCAATATCATCTTCATTATAATTTTATGTACTCTAAATTGAACGTTTTGATTTGATATTGTTTTCTTTATTCGTTTCGTTTTAATCGTTTCATTGTATTCAAATACTTCCAAAACAAAAGGGAAAACGCACAACAAACAAGAATAAGACTTGAAGCATTTATAGCTACACAACAAAAGGAAAAAAAATTGTTTCTAATTCTTAAACTAATTAATTAATTAAACAAATTCAATGTACTCAATTCGAACAGCAATGCAAAAACAGTTTTTAGGTTTCTTTAGCAAACAGCCAAGAGAAAAGGAAAAGAAAAAGTTTTCAAAATTATCTTAAACAAATTAATGTAGTCAAAATTTTTGATTAGGAAACTCGTATGTAAATATTTAACAATTAATTAATTACACTTAAACAATTTAATTTAGACAACAAAACAAAGCAAAAGAAAGCAACACAAAATAAAAGCAATTATTTGTTTAAATTCGATTCGTATTCAATTTTTGTTTATTTTACAATTTTGATTTTATTATTTATCTGACAGTCAAATGTCACATGTCACATGTCACATGTCAAAGGTCAGGTTCGAGCAGAGTTCGCCCTAACAATAAATCATTTAAAATATTTAACAATTTGTAAAGTCTTTAAGTAAGTTATGCAAAGAACGACGAGGAATACCCTAAAAAGTACTCAACACTGCCAAAGCGAAATGAATACAACAACAACAAAAACAACAAAAAAGAACAACAACAAACAGTTTAAGATCGACTGATAAATGTATAGATATATAAATATATGCATTAAAACTAAATTTATAGATCATTTATATATATACACCATATATATATATATATATATTGGATTTCGTAAATCTGATTATCTGATTTCGCACAAAGCTTTTTCGTATGTTGCAATAACAATAATAAAACATATAAATTTCCCATAAAATATATTAAATATATATAAACAATACATATATGTATATATATATGAATGTATATATATATATATATATATATATATATATATATATATATATATATATATGTATGTGTGTGCGTGTTGTAGAACATACTCAAGACTTAGTAATGCTTGGTTAGTTAGAATCCCTGGCCATTAAATCGGGTACTTAAAGTTACAACTTAAGAATTGTATACAAGAACTATAAGCAAACTCACACATGTACATATATATATATAAATATATACTATATCATATATATATATATATATATATATATATATATATATATATATATATATATATATATTTACGTGTAGATAACGCATGGCATTAGAATACTTTCTTAGTTCGAGTTATTTTATTATTTTAATGAGAATGAGGCAAAAGTTGCATTTTGTAAATGATGTAGGCAATATATATATACATATATATATATATATATATATATATATACTTGAAAGCAATACCTTTTAACAATCGCCTATGTAGGTTCGGAGTTCAAACAAATATTTTTGGGATTGCCTAACATAAGATTCTTGGATATTTTGTACCGCAACAAGAAACAAACAAAAAAGAAACAAACGAAGAAACAAAACAAAAATGAGAGAAAATTCAAAATGAATAAAGAAGCATATATATATATATAAGCTTGTATATATATATATAAAACTACCTCAGATTTTTGCGAAACAAAGGAAAAAATACAAAGTAAATAGGAATTTTTCGAGACAAGTTTTCTAAAGAACCTTAAGGATAGACACTATATTTAATATATGGTTAGCTGTCGTCAAATTCAGCCGAACAAGGGAAAGTATACAAAGCAACAATTACAAAAAAGTAAAACAAAAACAAAACAAAATTAAGAAAAGAAAGTTAAAAACAAAAGTGAACGAGAGTAAACATAATAAGCCTAGGTTAAAAAATTGAATATTTTGCTAATATTACGTAAACGCAGTTCTTCGGGCCACTAAAGCTGCCCATCTAGAGTTTTGCCCAACTATTTTTCGATTGCCCATATATCGTTTTAGAGGATGCCAGTTGCAATCTTCCAAAAATCTGTCAAAAACAAATACCTTTGCCTTCTTAACGCCAATTCGTTTTGTACATAGTTTATTGATATACAAGGAATAAAACTATATATATAGATATATATATAAATAAATAAATATATATATATATATATATATATATATTATATATATATTATTATTATAATTTTAACATTAAATTACTAATAATGCAAACTGCTTTAATAAATTAAAAACATGAATCAAGCATTACATAAAACTCAATACAAATCCATTAAGAATTAGCAAAGCAATTGGAAAATTTCTGTATCGCGTTTTCCGATCTTATGAATAATTTTAGAGCTCGCCAAGCTAAAGAGAACCGAAAACACATTTTGATTTAGCATTCAGTTCCAACTAATGTAATCAAAAGAACATTTTATACATAAAGATTATATATATATATATCCTATATATATATATATATATATATATATATATTGTATTAACTCTACATATACACGAAACTTAGTTTGTACAAGTGGAACCGACAGTAAACAGTAAACAGAAACCATGTAAACGCTGAGAAAAGAAAAGAAAAAATATATATAAAGGAAGAAAATATTTAAAAAACAAAAACTAAGACGTTTGTTTTCATTTAACAGTAAATAATAGTTGCTTCTTGAAGGTAAGTCTTGGATGTTGGCTGCATATAAGTGAGTCAAGTGGAGGCACATATGCATTTTATATACTTATTTCTATAGATCAAAGATGTCATCTCTGCCAAGAGGACTTCACTTATATTAACAGACATCTGCCAAGAGGACTTGACATATATTAACAGAGACAGGTACGACACTCTCTTGCAGGTAGACAAGGTTCCTCAACAAATACTTTTTACACACTGAGGCCCAACATAAATGCCTAGCTGACGCACACAAATGTTAAGCTGCTGCTAACTAACAGCAAGTAGCTGCCACTGTTAAGTAACAGCAGCAACCCACGTGAGAGAGCTGCACAGCAACAGCTGCTGTCGTTAAGTGAAACAGAAAGCCATATCTCGGATAGTCCGATGATTCATATCTAAAACCCCCATTAAAATAAAAGTCAATATTTTTTTTGGAAATTAGAAATTACAATTTATTTCATACAATGTCTGATGTTGTTGATGTTGTTTTTCTCGAATACACAGTTACAGTAGTTGCTCTAAAAACCTCATCGATCGTATATATATATGTGTGTTTTCGTGTGGATGTACAGTAATTGGAGAATGCAAATAGTAATAACAGTTCGTATCAAGGCACACGCAGCAACCTGAACAAATACGCGGCCTGTCCTTCTACGGTAAGCCACGCCCCCAAAAGCAAGCAACACGCAGGCTGCGGCTTTAGAGCAGCGAGCAGCTTCCGCAGTGGATGGGGCGAAGCTTAATATACAAATTCGAATGTTTCTCTCGCTTTGCTTTTGTCTTTTCGTGCATTTGTTTTCGCCTGTTGTTCTTGGGTTGTTAAGCTGTGCGTGTCTGTATGTGTGCAGCTGTGTGGGCGTGGCTGGGCGATGCGCGTTCTGCACGGGTTGGTCACCTCCGCTTTCTCAGCATCACGAATGCATCGGCGGCCAAGGGGCAGTACGCACCGCAGCCATGCCCACCTGCCACATTATGTTGTTGTTGTTGTTGTTCTTGATGTACAAATTGTTGTTCCTATTTGCTAGTATACAAATCGATTTTGTTGTTATTTTTGGTTTTTTTTTGCATAACTTCTAATTTGTTGGGATTTTACAATTTTTTTGTTGCATTTTTGAACGTTGTTGTTGTTAACGTATTTTTTTATATAGTTGTTTTGCTTGCACGACTTTTGTTGTTGTTGTTGTGTTGTTTATAATTTTGCTACTACATTTTCATGTTAATATTTTATACATAATATATATTTTATATATATATAATATTTTTCTTTACTATACAATAACAGCGGAAAAATTGTGTGTAGGTGTGTGTAACTTGTTTAATTTTTTGTTTTGTTTACCGTTTCTATCATGCTCTTGATTTGTATGGTTTTGCGTTTTGTTTATAACAACTTTCTCATGTTAATATGTATAATTGTTTATCATTTTCGTTTACATATATATAAGTATATATATATTGTGTATATATATTATGTATATCAATACCGTAATTGTGGTTTTTGTTTGTATTTGTATTACAATTTTTATGTTTTTTCTTATCACAAAAAAATCATAATTATATATATATATAATTTATTATTATTAATTTTTAATATATCATTCTTAGAATTGAACAATAATTAAAAATAAACATAGGACTTAGTTACATTTTGTATGCGTGTGTGTGTGTATGTTGGAGTTGTTGTTGTGTGTGTGTGTGTGTTTATGATTGTATGTAGTTGGTTGTTGTTTGCAGTTGTTGAAGTATTGCCAAGTAGTTTTTCTGTCTTTTCCTATCACCAACAACGTTGCCGCTTACACTGCATGGCTCGGGCTTGTCTTGAGCGAGGTAGCAACGCCGTAAGCATTGCAAGTGTTGCCCCTGCGCAAGTGCAGCAGCACAATTTTATGTTGGTTGTTGTTGGTTTCGATTTGTAATTTATTTGTATTTAATTTTGTTGTTGTTTGGCCCTTTTCGCTAAATTTGTTTCATTTGTTGTTGCAGCTGTATGCAAATTTACAATTGTTGTGGTTTTTCTTTACAGATTTCGTTAACGAATTTTACATATACACTAAACATTATTTAATAATAATAATGGAAAAAACAAATAACAAAGAGCACACGATTTGTGAAGCGCAAAAAATAATAAAGATAAAAGAAAAAGAGTAAGAGACAAATTTGATATTTGATTACAACTTTATGAACTTAACTGCAAAATTGATTTGAACGGAAAAAATAAACTAAACTAAACAGTGGACCAGCAATTGATCAATTTACATATATGATATATCTATATGCAAAGTAAAAACGGCAAATCATAAATGGTGTTGTTGTTCTTCTTCTTCCTCCTTATGTGACAACACTGGCGCCCAACTCTTCAATTGCAGTTATTTTTTTTAATTTTTTGTTGCTATATACAAACGGCCACCAGAGTTGACACCAAGTTGTGTTGACATTTGTTGTTATTGTTGGATGGTAATTTATTTAATTTGATGCACTTTTTACTTGCAGTTGTTGTTGTTGTTGTTGTTTTAGTTGTTGATTGCTGGGCTGTTTGTCTACGTGTTGTTGGGTGTGTGTTGAATTGATTGATTTATTTCGTGTACATGTAAATGGCGACAATCAAGCCGTAGAGACCCAACACTTCAGCGAAAATGAGAATCAGGATCATGCCGACAAACAGACGAGGCTGTTGTGCTGTGCCACGAACACCGGCATCGCCCACAATGCCGATCGCAAAGCCGGCTGCCATGCCCGAGAAGCCCACGGACAGGCCCGCGCCCAGGTGAATGAATCCCCTGTTGTAAAAAACATTGTATCAAGTGAAAGTTCCATATATAGATATAGTCAATACTCACTTGTACAGGGAATAATTCTGGGGCACATCAAGTTGGCCGGCAATCAGGACAGCGACGACCAGACCGTAAATGGCAATGATACCCGCCATGACCACAGGAATGATGGATTTCATGATCAGTTCAGGACGCATCACCGACATGGCAGCAATACCGGTACCAGACTTGGCAGTGCCATAAGCGGCGCCGAGTGCTACAGAATAATAAAAAAGAATTTATATACATATTAATTATTAAGCAATTAAGTAACAGCAAACACAGCCCTGTACTTCTAAATTTAATCCATTTTGCCCCCGTCTCTTCAAACTAAATTTTCTCTGTACTACAATAAGGTCAAATTGTTAAGCCTTGAGCAAATATTTGGCTGTCATGTTATATAATGGATATGCTCACACTAACTGCCCAACCTTAAGCCTGACGTTACGTTACGTCATTGATCATACTTTCAAATGTGTAAATATGTAGATCCGACACCGAAAATCATGTTGGTGTTAAGCGAAATTCTGTAAAATAACGTAACATTTAGCGGTCACATGACCCGCAGTTAACGAAAAGCACTTACGTATATATGTACAGAAATACATATATAACTGCTCAACAGTCACAGTCAGAGTTGTCGTTTGAGTGTTTTTTTTCTTTTGCTTTGGTGTGCACACGCACACTCTCTTCGCTCATATTTATTTGAGCCTGCTGCTCTCTTTACGATATTTCTTTGATAAGGTCGAGTAATTGCGAAGAAGCCAAAGTGCTAGAGTTGCCAAATAATCCATGATTGTTATATACATATTTTAAGCACGTCTGTACGCGTACTGAATATTGAAATATAAAACCAGTTTTATATGACGGTCAATGGAATTTGTTAAATACATTTTCAAAGCAGCTTGAGTTTGTGTCTGTGTGTGTGCGTGAAGAGCAAATAAATCGAATTAAAACTCGCATACAGTTACGTACAAAAACTGCTGGTAGGTTAAAAAAAACTGCACATCTGTATAAACTACAATGTGTGTATGTGTGTGCATATATATATATATATATATATACGAGCGTGTGCGCCTGTGTCTGAGCATATATATGTTTCAGAGTTAACGTTAATGCCATTTGCCGCTGAGATAGCAGAGTAACAGAGAGAGAGCGAGCAACAGAGCTACAGTCGCTGGCTGCGTTAATTGGCACTGTCATGTGACTTTCAATGCTAATTAATTTTTTCAGTCAAATTGATACTCTATCGGTGCAAATTGAATGAAGGGCTCGCTAAAACACATACTAAACGAATAAAATCGTGCAAGTTTTACTGTTCTGTTTGCCTAGAGAGAAATATATATATATATATATATATATATATATATATATATATATATATATATATATATATATATATATATATATATATATATATATATATATATATGTAAATATTGTGTTCACATTCGTAGCTATCCAATACTGAGAAACAGAAACAGAGAACACATTAATCGAAACAAAATTGAAATCAAAAATTAGAAATGTCATCGTCTCGGGGACTTCCCGCTAAATTTATAAGTATATATATATATATATATATATATATATATATATATATATATATATATATATATATATATATATATATATATATATATATATATATATTTAAATAACTAAATAAAAAGAAAGTTTGGGTTCATAGCCAAAGAAACGAATAGAAAATAATTTAAATCCCTACAATGCATTAGCAATATTTTGTGACACCTATAATTGGAATTAAAACAGCTCGAGACTGATTTTTTACTTTATTTGAATTTCAAAATAATTTGTACCAACGCTACAATTTATATACAAGACCCAAGGAACAGCTGATTGTTACATGCCTCATTAATTTGGCCACTGACTGTAAGAACTACAAAAACTACATACATGCATACATACCCATGCACGCACACATACATAACAAAAGTTTCAAATACGCGCCATTTAACTTTTTTCAACGACTGCTCTGCATTCAAATTCGCAAAATTTACATTTAATAATAATTACAATTTTAAATGTGGCATTGACTCGTTCGATTTTTTATCTGCTCTCAATGGAGCAGACGCATGGCAGACGTACGCGTGGGTGCCGTTAGTGAACAATACACAAACCGACAAAGAGAAGAGGAAGCAGACCGAGCAGCATAGGAACAAAAACAAACAACCAGCACATTTTTAGATAAATATAAATGTGAGGAATATATGAAAGTAGCAAGCAAAATGAATAAAGATATGTGCATGTGTATGTGTAACCAATATATACATATATATGTATGCGATGTACAGCAACAAATTAAAGCGTCACAGTTGAGTGCGCGCACAAAAGAACCAAGATAGAGCGAGAAACAGAGAGCGAGAGCGGCGCACAGCAGAAGAAGCAGCACCAGCTTATCAAACACTGCTCAATGTGGAGAGAATGCTGAGACAAGTGAAAAAGTCAAAGGCATTGGAATGCACAAACCAGAAAGAACAAAAAGTTAAAAATGAAAAAAAAAAAAAACAAAATAAATAAAAATAATAAAAACATTGCATTGTACATTGTTTTACGATTAACTTAATTGTTGAGACATTTTGGCTTGGGTTGCTGCTGCTTGCTTTTTTCTCATAATCACACACACACAAATAAGGAGAGTGCAAATTTCTGATTACAAATTGAGAAAATGCTTTATGTGCGCAATCTTCTGTTGATTAGATAATATGTTAGTACAGGATGTGCGCGTATGCACGTTGATACGCTAATATATATGTATATTAATCATATTAGAAGTTATTGTTAATTTATTATAATCCAACAGATAGAGCATGCACATACACGCATACAATCTGACTTTTGTTTGCCACGTTTTACACGGTCAGCGTCGCGCTCTCTCCCTCTCTTTGAGATAAAACAGGGTCGTTACTGCGCTCAAAACCCAAGCAGCTGCTGCTACTATGGAATTTTTTTCTACCATTTTTTCGTTTGAAGCAAGAAAAATAAAAGTAAATATAAAACTTGCACGTGACAATGGCATATATATTTTTATATAATTTAAATACATATAAATACCAATGCATATGTGTATGTACGTACACTTTACTTTTATTTTGTATGTAAATTTATCTACTACTATTTTGATACTGAGTTTGCGCAGGCATGTGGGTGTAAATTTACGTGTGTGTGCGTGTGCTTACATGTGTAAGGCACTTTGTGTGTGTGTGAAGCATGTTCTGAAATCGTAATAACGAGCACAAAAACAACAGTGGGTACTGATAGAAGCTTAAAAAGCAACGCCCATTGTGTGCGATATTGACAACCAATGAGTCAGAATCCGTCACAGTCTTTGAGCTGAATCAGTTAACTGCTGCAGTGCAGCATGAAAAAGTCGGCAGCTTGAGTGCTGCTAAAACTTTTTTGCTCGCTCTCTTTTTATTAACGATCGAGTGAGCAATTCAATAGCGTTGCCAGATATTGCACAAATATTCAAGCCGCTTGCACTTTACATGCTGACAGTATCTGATTTTTCACAACTTTTTTTCCAATCTTAAAAGTGAATTATGCTGTTGATTTTAATTACATAACGACTGCGATATCATTGTTGCCATGTCACAAAGACGTCCAAGCGCTATCTAGAAATTTATATACAGTGTTACGCTAATCATCAAAGTAAATATTAAAGCAAAGCAAACTGAGTTGTTGATTTTTTAAAGGAGGGGGAAATCACAAGACCAATTTTGATGCATGACATAATAATTATGTCATTGACTTCTGTCTTGTTTATTTATCCAAATACTTTAAATAGGTTACAGTTCTATTTGATATGTTCAAAAGTATTGCTACATTCTCTTATAAACATTTAGCATTGAGCTACTTTATAGAATAGTAGCACGCGCCTGCTACTCTTTAATTCTTTTTTGCTTTACGAAAAGAAAACAAGGCTCTTTTATCTTATCGCCAAGTCAAGTTATTGGTAAATAAGCCCGTACTACTTATCAGCTGAGGCAGGTAGAATATGTGTATGATATTTGATAGCCTAGGCATGTGATGCCTCTAAGTCTTCGAGTCGATTGATCATGCAAGGGCTAATGAAGCAAAAGAAGGAGGTAAGAAGTGGCATGTGATTACGGTTTATTATTATGATTACTATTGTGCTATAAGCACTAACAATGCAGGGCGATTAATCATGTGTACGTAGCGAACATCGTGATCAGATAACCATGGGTTTTTTGATTGAAAATTATGTACGTTAACCTATTTATGTGATTTTTCCTATGTTTTTATAAATACATTTCATGTGAGGAAAAAATGCACTTAATAACACATTCACAAGCCTTATCACGCCACTATACTATCAATATTAGTGCATTCTTTATATCTCCGGAAGCCCCATCCATGCAGTTACGTTCTTTTTTCTACATTCATTAAAAACAAAAACCAAGAAAAAATTGCTTTTGTATGGCAACACCAAAAAGTTGGTCTTGTGACTGTGTGAAAAGGTAAGCGCGCGAGCTTCGCGTCACAAACTTCAAATATAATCAGAAACTCTTGCACACACACATAGAACTGAGAGAACAATGACAATGCCTGACAGAAGAGCGTGCGCAACTCTCTCGCTCTCCGCAATTTGCTCTTTGCATTTATACGCCGCTCACTGCCAGATATGTGTGTATGAGTAATGCCGTTTTTAGCATGTTGAAAAAATAAAAGCAGAAAATTTCTAATTTCGATGCTGCCATTTTTGTGTTTGCAATAAAGCAATTAAATGCGCATAACATTCATACAAAATTTAAAATTGAATTTGTTTTATGTAATATGCGTGTGGTTAACTATTCTGGCAAAAATATGGAACTTTCTTTTTCCCTTTTTTTTTGCTAGTCACGCGCATTGCGAACGAACTAAAACTCAACACAAACACATGCACGACTACTGTTATACATGTATGTTTCTGACTACGAGTGTATTGAATTTTTGTACACTTGCCGCTGCCGCCTGCCTGCTACAAACAAGCCAACGTATATGCATATATACATAGGTACTTTTTTTGCTGACTAGATATTCTTCTTCTTGCATTTACGCCACACAATGTTCGATTTTTCTACGCATGCAGCGCTGCGTATCCCTTTTGTGTACGAATTCTTTTAATATTACGAATTGGTTAAAACTTACCTGAGAAGATAATGGCGGATGCAGCGCCCATAACACCGAAGAAGGGGCCATAGATGGGATTGTCGGCGCTCGTACTTGTAGACATTTTGCTTTGTTTTTGTGTGTTTTAGGCTACAAGATGAAAATTTAAATAAAATTTTTTTGTTGATGCTTTTCGTTTATTTCACTTTTCTTTATTTTTATTATATATCGCGCGTTTTGCTTTGCAAGTTAGAAAAAGTATTTTTATTACATATACAATATATGTGTATATAAAAAAATTTTCTTGCGCTACTTTTTAAACAACAATGCTGCTACGACGACGTACGATTCGTGAGTGAGCGTGTTGCGAGAGAGGCAAAACCCCTCGGCGCTCGCCTAACAATTATTGAATTTTATCTCGACTTTGAGTGTGTCTCTGAGAGCCCTTACGTGTGTGTCGAAGTCATGTGCCTAAGTGTGCGTGCGTATGAGCGCATGACGAAATGAGCTCAAATAAAAAGTCCAATTGGCAATGACAAACTCGCTGGAAAATTACACACACGCATACAGTCACATGCGCATTCACACGAGTTATTTAAAACTTCTTTTTAAAGCACAATCATCAATATTTGCAAGTTGTTTCCGTTTCTAAATCAATTTCTTTTTATATTGAGTCAAATGTACAGCATTTCTCTCACCGCGCACACTCTTACAGCTACATTCATTGCCATTGGTGTGGTGTGTGCATGTTTGTGTGAGTGTCGTGGCAGAAAATACTATTGTACCAATTTCTAAAAGGATTTTTTTTTGCCATTTTCTATTTGTAATGGACTTTTATTTCGTTTACAAGTTGTCGCAGCAGCATCGTTATTACTTGATAAGATCTTTTTCGATTGAGTCTCACATGACTTGATTGTTTTTTTCACTCACGTGATTAGAAATCTAATTCAAAGCAATTCGCTTCTGTGGCTGGCCTTTCGGGTTTATTGGTGGCTGCTGCTGCTGCTAGGCGACTAAAGCACGCTCTGCTTTTGGATACGGCACTGAACTCCTACGGTGCGTTATCGTTTTCTTTTATAAACTTTAGTCACGGGGGCGGTTTTTTGCAGTGCTGCTGTTTCGTTTCTTATCGATATTATTGTTAAATATCGTTTTACAGCACTGATATGTGAACTACCAAGACAGCCCCTTTCTTGGTATTTTAGAGTTAGACAGAAATGCATTTTGATATATTTGGTATAAGGGAAATAGTGGCCATTTTTATTGTCACGGTATTTTTTATTTATTTTAAATTTAGGTATTTTAGAACTGGTTTAGTATTTTTCTAATGCTTTTGATAACAGAGTGTTCATATTGGTGAGTAACATGCGCGGATCTTCCGCAAGACCTGCGCCAACCATCGCATTGGCAAACAGTTGCTTGGTGATCAGCTGTGCCAATTCCGGTTCTGTGGTACGCAAGCTAAATAACTTCTTAATGATGGGATGTCTACAGGAAGATAAATTAAATAATGATTTATATATATATATATATATATATATATATATATATATTGATATTTTGGTTACTCACTTGGGATTGATCTCCAGCTCTGGCTGCAGTAGTGCAAAACGATTTTCTTCTGGAAGGTGATGGCTCTGAGTGCGTATAAAATGCCGCGCAGCAGCCATTTCCTCAACAGTGATGACGCAGGGATGTGTATCCAAACGTGTGGTGGCCTTCACATTGGCTACCTGACCCTTGAGCTGATCCTGCAGCCAGGGTATAAGGCTATTCAGCTCAGAGCCCACCAGACTGTCATCGCCAAAGTCTTGCAGTGCAGCCGGATCACGTGACTGATTACGCATCTCCTTCTCAACGGACACCAGCTTTTTATTCTTGTACTGTGCCAGCTGCATAAGCACCAGTTCATCGTAGGGCTCATAGCAGAAGAGCACGAGCTCATCTCGCTTCTTCAAACTTTCGTAGTAGGGCGACGATTCGGCAAGGACACGATTAGGGGCCGCCAGATAAAATATATCCTTCTGCTCGGGACCAACCGAGGTGTAGTAATCATCCAGTGAGATCCGACTAGTGGCCGATTTTGAAGATTCGAAGCGCAATAGCTTGGCAATTTCCTCCTTTTCAGCGCTGTCGGTGGACGTAACAATGCCCTCCTTTAAGAACAGTCCATAGTCGCGATAGAAGGCCTCGTATTCTTCTGGCTGTTTCTTGGCGCGTTCCTGTAGGAAACGGATGACTCGACTGGAGATAACACTGGACAACTTGCGTATCAGACTATTGTTTTGTAGCAATTCACGACTCAGATTCAAGGGAATGTCCTCCGAGTCGACTACGCCCTTGATAAACCGTAGCCACTTGGGCAGCAAGTGTTCCGTTTTAGACTGTATCAGCACCTTGCGCGTGTACAGGGCCACGCCCGTCGTGCCATCGCGTGACATTTCGAACAGTCCGGGCTTGCCCTCTGGAAAGTAGAGCAGCGCATGGATGCTCAGAGGAACATCTGCATTGTAATGCAGCGTGAAACGCGGCGCATCAAAGCTGTTGCTTATAAAGCGATAAAAGTCTTGGTGCTGCTCCTTGGATATGCTTTGCGGGTCCATGAGCCATAGGGGCTTGATCTCGTTCGCCTGCTTACCGTTCAGCAGAATGGGTGAGCCCACGAAGTTGCTGTATTTCTTGATCACGGTGCGAATGCGATCCTCATCCGAAAATTCACGACAGTCGGTCTTCAGATGAAGAACGATCTTGGTGCCATACTCTACATCCTCTGTTTCCTCAATGGTATAGGTGCCGCTGCCATCTGTAGACCAGCGCAAGCCAACCGCATCGGGACTAGCTGCTCGTGTATAAACCTCCACACGCTGAGCCACTATGAAGGCAGAGTAGAAACCCACACCGAATTGCCCAATTATATTTGAGCTGGTCTGAGCCCCTTGTTGTTGCTGCTTGAGCTCCTCTAGGAACTGTTTCGAACCACTGCGCGCAATGGTGCCTAAATTGCTGATCAGTTCCTCACGTGTCATGCCTATGCCTGTATCCTGGATGATGAGCTGCATCTGTGGCTTGTCTGTGGTGATGCGTATTTCCAGAGCACGATCCTTGGCAGCCAGTTGCGATTCATTTGTTGTACTTAGGGCCGTATAACGGAACTTTTCCAACGCATCGCTTGCATTTGAGATCAACTCGCGCACAAACACTTCATGATCCGAGTACAGGGATCGAGCGACAATGTCCAACAATTGCCTTGTCTCTGCGTGAAACTCATGCCTGTCCGTTTTCGAGGATTCCTGGGCAGCGGTAGCAAGGCGACGCTGTGGTAAAACTATGAAGTAATGGCACATAAATCATGCTACTCAGCAAACATAATGGTAACCTGCTCACCAGTCGGGGATAGCGACTGCTGCAAAGTCGATCTACATACGAAGGTCGCTGCGCGATTTGCTTGCCGGCATAGCTGTGTCATTTGGCGGGCCCTTAAAAGTACTCCATAAGCACGTAAATTCATTTTGTTTTTATTTTATTTTAAATCAATGCACTGTCTGGTTGAAATCTACTAAAAAACGTAATATAATTTATTTTGTGTTAAAACAATGCTGAAATATGAATGTTATTCAACTCTCTCACCGCACATGTGTTTCTATAATCGAAAATATGTTATCGATAACATCCCTTTTCTGCGTTCATTAATTAACACTGGTTTTCAAATGGGCATATATTTAATAAATTTGAAATTGAAATAAGTTATGTCTTAATGTCGACAAATATGCATTTTTTTTATATTTATGGAACATTTTTTATTTTAAAATTTATTTTGCATATTTTTTTTAATTTGTTCAAGACTTTTTAAAGCTATAATGTGTATTTGATTCTATATATTATACATTCTTAAATTGCATAAATCCAAAAATACTTTAACAAATGTTTAATTTTCATCATAATTATCATACAGCAATTATACTCATTTAATAAAATACAAATAACATTTGACCCAGCCTAAAGTGATTGCCCATGCTACATTCTTATCAGCAGTTTAGCTTAAATAATTTAGCAGCAAGCAATTAGTTTATAATTCAAGTTGCTGAAAGCAAGGCGCTTGTCAATAAAGCTAATCTACGCTTGATATTAATATGCATTCCTGTGTGCTTTTAACCTTAGTTCTAAGCGCAGCATCTCTTGCCGTTTCCAAAGACAACTTGAATGAACCGGTGAATAGTCTACATATTTTATAGGTATAGATAATGAAATTTCTCTATTCATAATATATAGCCTGATCAGGAGAACGAATGTGCGCCGTACTGCTTGAAGGTCTTTCTATGGAACACTGTGACAATGAACAAGAAATTGGAAGCGTGTGACAAAAAGAATATGCAAATTGCAGCAATGCAGAGCCAATTGGCGGTTTTAAAATTGAAGGAGAAAACGTACGAAAAAACAATCAAAGATAAGGATGAGCAGTGTAAAAGCCAAGCACAACTCTACGACGATGTATACTTAATTAAGAACAAAATTGAAAACTTGGTAGCTCAAACGGAAAGGGAAAGCAAACAGCTTGTGGAATTGTTGAAACAGTTAGAAGCTTACAGAGGCACCATTGAGATGAGAGATGAACGAATAAGGTCCTTAGAGACAGCTTTAGAGGTTAATAGCTTTATTCTCGAGAGATGTAAGGCGAATTTTTCATCCAGTCCAGCAGCACTGATGATAATGGACTCCAAGCAGGAGATGGCAGTGAAAGCTTACGAATCAAGTTGCATAAATATCGGAATCTCTTCAGATATATGGGAAATTAAAGTTGCAGGGAACGAGATCTTTGAGGCGCCATGCGATGGGACGATTGCAGGTCCTGGCTGGACAGTAATTCAGAGGCGGGTGGACAATACAGTGGACTTCAATCGAAACTGGACTGAATATAGAAATGGATTTGGCGATCTCAATGGCAACTGGTTTATGGGCTTGGAGAAAGTCCATAAAATGACAAATTCCAGGCCATATGAGCTGTATATACATTTGGAAAATTTTAATAAAACAACTCGGTTTGCTCGCTATGATAACTTCAGTATAGGTAACGAAGATGATGCTTACCAGCTCAAGGTTTTGGGAAAATTCTCTGGAAATGCTGGCGATTCATTGACATTTGAACGAGGTATGAAATTCACCACTTTCGATCGTGATAACGATAAACGCAACTTCGATAACTGCGCAATAGAACGAAGTGGAGGATGGTGGTACAACCAGTGCTCAAGATCGTAAGTAATTATAAATATAAATATAAATGTGTTTTTTATTTTACTTAAATTTAAATTTAGAAATTTAAATGGAAGATATGTGGAAACTGAAGTAGATAAATGGGATGGCATTTGGTGGTGGACTTGGCAAGAAACAATTACTCTTAAGTCAGTGCAAATTTTAATTAGGCCAACGACAACAAAATAAGAAAAAAATATAAATATAATAATTCAGCATCTCTACTTAATTCTTATTAATCGCTCTTCAAAATAAAAATTATAATAAACAACAATATTTCTGATATATGATTTTTATCTTATTACTTAAAAGTTTTCGTAGCCCCGCTAAAGTAAGTTTTTCTAACTATCGGTACTTGTTTATTTAATAAATAAAATATAATATTATTAATTTATTAGTTGTGAGTTTGTGTGTGTGTTTCTAATTATGACATATTTAAGTTCTTGCGCCAATAAGTGGAGTTGCACAATATATCGATTATCTTTTTCCCATAATCGATTGTCATTATGCTATGATATATCGTTCCATTGTCCGCACAGCATTTGTTAATGGCTAATTGCAACCCTGCATCTAAAAGCGCGTCGTCTTCGCGTTTTAGTTGTATTTATTGTTGAGTTTTTCTAGTTTTTTAACTAATATAAGTGAGTGTGCGCGCAGTATTAGAGTATAGAATGTACAACTTGTGTTGCTTTTCGATTTAAATACCCAAAGTATGACGTCCATAGATAGTGTACGCGTGCTGCTTCAGTCTCTGCCAGCAGCATCGCCTGCTGCTGCCAACAACAACAACAACACACAGCAAAATGAGTCGACGCCGGCAAAACTTGGCGCTGTGGGAACACCATTGCGCGCGAGAAATACACAGCAACAACAGCTACAAGCACAACAGCAGCTAATTTTTGGAACGCCAGAAAAGTCGCAACCTGGAGTGGCACCTGCAACTGAAGAGCAGCAGCTAAGTGCCCCGGACGAATTTTGGCGTGATTTGCATCAGTTTCATGAGCGACGCGGGTAAGCAACGTTTTAGCATGCTAAAGCTAGTTGTTGCTTAATTTGATTTTCAACAGCACCCCACTGACGCAGGCGGCCAAGATTAGTGGCCAAAATGTGGACTTGTATCGACTATATCAAGAGGTCACGGAACGCGGTGGCTTTAATAAGGTCAACATGCGCGACGAGTGGGACGACGTGTACAGCGCGCTGGACACGCTGCGGGATCGTTGCGTTAATGGCACCGCTGGCATAAAGCATATCTACCGTCGCTATCTGGATAAATACGAGCGCCTAAACTTTTTGGGAGAGGATCCAGACAAGCTGGAAGCCTTGGAGGCGGCCATCGAGTGCGTTGAACTGGGCGCCAGCGCCAGCCGTGCGCGCTCTCGTGCCTTGGCCAGCGGTGTCATTGGAGGTGCAGGTGGCAGTTTGACAGGTAGTGGACTGGGAAGCATTTTTGGCTTGGCACACTCTACGCTGACAGCCGTTCCCATGGCGTACAATCAGCGCCAGCATATGGTAAATGCGGATCGCCGTCGTCAGTACAAAATGTCGACACAGCTGCACAAGCACAGCACCTACGACAAGCTGCTGTTGTCGCTTCTATCGCCGCTGCCTAACGAGCAGGATTTTGCCATCAATGTATGCACACTGATGGCCAACGAGCCGCGCTCAACTCTGCAACTGACCGAGTGCCCAAAGCTACTGGATGTCTTGCTAGCTCATTTGGGCGTCTATGCGGATTACAGCATGCGTCAGCTATTCCAGCATGGCCACAACAATGCGGGCATGTTGGTGCGAAGGCACTCGAAACTTAATTTTTGGCGGGATTTGCTGTACGATAAGCCACAAATTCTGGACTTGTATACGGATGAGCAAGCATGGCTGGACAATGGCCTGATTAGCAAGGAGAGTGATTGCGATGAATATCTGTTCCAATCCGATGAACTCGATTTCGAGCTAGACTTCTTGAATCTGCGTCGCAGCCATGGCACGGACGAACGCATTGGTCAGCGTGTGCTACAAATTGTGCAGCTATTGAGAAGCTTAAGCTTCCATCAGGAGAACGTCCCGCTACTTGCCTCCAATCGTACGCTCTGGCGATACTTGGTCATGGGCGCCAATGTGCGTTGGAGTAAGTATCAAAATGGACAAAAAATCCATCTAGATGTGGATCAACATTTGATAGCTATACTCATACACATACTCTGCTTCGCTCTTTCAGGCAACATCCACATTCAGGCCTTGGAAACGGCTGGCAATCTGGCTCAGCAGTTCGACTTACTCGATCCTGCTACGGACGAGCTATCGCGGAATCTGTTGGCCACACTTTGCGAGGGTATCGAATCGAATGATCGTGCCGTAATAATCAGCTGCCTGGAGATACTTTACAAGCTGTGCGGACGCGAGGGCAATGCCCAGCACATAAATCGATGCCTCGGCTTGGATTTCTATCAGCGGGTTATGCTGCTGCTGTCACTGACCGATGTGATGTTGCTTATCTTTACCCTGGAGGCGATCTACGCGTTGAGCACCTTGGGTGCTCGTCCATGTTCCATGTTGATGCAGGTGCGTGGCCTGCTAGATCAGTTGGTAGCTTTGCTAACTGTCGAGGCGCAGTCGTACGGCGCTGCTGGCTGCATACTGATGCGAGTTGTTGAGGTGGTGCCTGGTAACATATTGTCTACATTGTCACAATCTGCGCCCAGCAATCAGATGACTCCATTGATGACGGTTAAGCAGTCACAGCCTCAGCCTCAGCCACAGCCACAGCCACAGCCGCCTGCGCCAATTGTGTCTCTGCCTCTACCAGCACCAACACAGGTGCAAGTGCTGCCGCCACAGCCGGAGACTGTTTCGCTTCCTGTGGCTGCCCCAGCTCCTGTGACTGCTCCTGTTGCCATACCTGCGCCTATGCCCCTGCCTATGCCTGTGCCAAGCTTGCCCCAAGTGCAGCTGCCAGTTCCTAGTTTGCCGCAGGTGCAGCTTCCGCCACCGCCCACCCAACAAGCACCAGCTCCACCTGCTCCAATATCAGTAGCAGCCACTACAGTGGCGCTGCCTGCAGCGCCATCGGCGCCGCAAAGCTTTACGCACGACGACGAGACCTATGCGCTGGCCTGGCTGGGCGCGACCTACGAGCGAGCCGGCAACGGTCATGAGTATCGCGTGGAGCAACAGGAGCTGTACACCATTTACCTATCGCATTGCCAGAAGGCGGGTAAACTTTCGGTGGTCAACCGTCTGCAATTTCCGCGTCTCGTGCGACTCATCTTCAATGCAACCGTAGGACCCGCCATTGTGCGCCAGATGGATGGCACGGAACTTCCCGGCACGCACTACGTGGGCATACGAATGCGTGCACAACCTTTGCCCATGCAGCAACAGCAGCAGCAGCAACAGCAGCAGCAGCAGCAACAACAACAGAAAGTATCAACAATGCCTACAATAGCTGCTAAGAAGGAACCGACGCTGACCCCAAAGCCGGACTCAAGTGCTGAAGCGGCTGAGGAAGTGATTGTCTCGTCCACGCCCAGTTCCTCGCTGATTAAGAGCCTTCTGGCAAGCAAGGTTAACGAGCGACAGTTGAAGCAAAAGGCGCAGGCGCAGCCGCCCGCTCTTGTGGCCACCACGGCCTCATCAACTGGCTCGTCAGCCGGGCAGCCCATTAAAGTAACCTCGACGGCAATTAGCGCCTTTGTTAATAATCCGCTGATGCAGCACACGCCTGTGAAGGTGGGGCAAACCACCATAAAGCCCTTGCATCCACAGCTGCCAATGGAGAAGAAGCCAATGACAGACTCGGCGCCACCGCCGCTCGCTCCACTAAGTGGGTCCAATGTGTTAACAAAGGATGCGCAAGGACGCACCGTAATTATACAATCCAAGCGGAAGCTCACCATCGATGACGAGCAAAACAAGCGGTTGGCATTGGACAGCTCCAATGTGGCCACTGGTAAGGATGAGCCGCAGGTGACGCCCTCCAAGAATGCTGCCAATCTCTATGCAGACTTGGCTGCCTCTATACTAGAGGACGAGGACTTGGATGATGTGCCGCCGTTGGCAGCGTCCAGCCAAGAGCAACAGCAAGCGCCACAGCCACAGCCTCAGCAACAACAGCAGCAACAACAACATCAGCACCAGCAACAGCAACAGCAACAACAATTACAACTGATACCTGCTAAGGTACACTCGACACAGCGGCAGCTCATCTTTCCCACTGGCAACTCGGTGGCGCCACCGCCGCAGTTAAAACTGGCTACAACGGCCACCATTAAAACGGATCAGGGCCTACAAACGGTGCCTGTTATATTGCAGCAGAAGACAGAGCAACAGCAGCAGCAGCAGCCAACGCAGACACAGTACGTGCTGGCGACCAATCAGCAGGGGCAGACTTATTTGGTTGCTCAACAGTCGGCGCCCGTGGCAGCATCAGCTAATGCGCCAGGCACACCCACTCTGCTAGTTGCTCAGGCGCCGCAGCAGCAGACGAAAACGATAATCATATTGCAGCAGCCGCCGGGAGTGAGCACCAGCAATGCGCCTGGCACGCAGAAAGTCATAATGACGACAGCGCAGGGGCAGCAGGTGCTGGTGACGACCACCACAGCACCTGCGGCGGCGGTGCGTCCGGCCACCCAGGTGCAGCAGCAACAGCAGCAAATTTTTATAAACCCGCAACGAGCAGTGACCGCCGCATTGGGCCCGGGTCAAATGTCGCCCTCTCTGCTCTCGCAGCTTAATCAGATACCTGCAACCATAAAGCTGCATCAGCCGCAACCAGCGCAACCCGCGCAGCTGCATCGTGGCGGCATTGTTGCTAGCAAAACAGCGCCCATACCTCAGCTACAGCAGCATCAGTCCATCATACAGCAGCATATCATCTCGAGCCCTGCAGCTGGCGTAGACAAGCGCCAGCTGCTGCTGGGCGGCATCAAGGAGACAACGCTCATTACCCAAACGCCCGCAACGGCTGCCCCGTTGCAGCAGAGTCAACTTAATTCGCAGACAATCATAACCACTCAGCCACCGGTGGGGACCACATCAGTTGTGGGCGCTGCACTGCAGCAGCAGCAGCAGCACATACGCAACGTGCTGGAGCAGCAGCAGCAGCATCATCCCTCCATAATACAGCAGAAGATCACGATGCCCACAGCGGTAAGTACTGGCAACTAGATTGAGTGTCTGATGTTCTTATAATTTATTTATGTAGCTCACGGATGCGGCCAAAGTGAAGCCGGTGCCAGCAATACCCATTGCCAAGAAACCAATGCCGCCGCCCACACCATCTCCATCTCCTGCACAGCAGCATCCGGTGCAAATGCCAGGGCTGAAGCCCAGTCCACAAGGGCAGGTGGTCAGCGTCGAATCAAAGCCTACAATAATAGTGGAATCAAAGCCAGCGGAGCAAGCAGCGGTTACAGCAGTAACGGTAGTCAACAATCCGGTTGCATCGACGGTTGTTGCCTCAGCAACAACAACAACGGCCACGAGTATTGTAACCAATGTCAATCCTTCAGTGGCGCCCGCTGTGAGCGCCGTACCCGCGGATGTAAATTGGCTGTTTATTTGCGATTGGCGTAATTGTCCGCGTCGGAAATTCAAATCGCTCAACGAGCTGCAACATCACGTTTGCAATGTACACTGTCCGGATCATTTGGACTCGGGCGCTGAGATTTATTGCCAGTGGGGCAGCGGTCCCAGCTTGTGCGACAATATTGCGCGTAAGCGTTACTCGCTGATGACGCATCTCGTCGATCGTCATTTGGCACTGGATGATTTGCGAGCCAGCGTGCAACGGCGCCTTGCTACTGGCATACATAACGTGTCGCCCGCGCAGCCGACGGTGACTATAGTGCGCAATGTGGGAAACGCCAATGCGCCGGCATCTACGGCTGCAGCTGCTCCAGCTACAGCAGCCACGGCTGTGGGAACTTCGGCCCTACAGGCAATCAAACGGCATTCGGCTGACTTTCTGAATTCGAAGGAACTGATGGATGAGAACGAGGGTCCAGTCACAAAGAGCATACGACTAACGGCTGCTCTGATCTTGCGGAATCTGGTCAATTACTCTTTGACGGCCAAACGAAGTTTGAAGCGTTACGAGCCCCACTTGGCCAATGTGGCCTTCAGCAATGTGGAGGCCAGTGGCGTACTATCCCACATACTACACGAGTTGAGTCAGTAATCTCTCCACACAGGTCCTACAACTAATCAACTATATATATATTTATATATTGTATATGCATATACATAAATGTATTTTTCTACACCTCTCGATGGGTTGCTAAAGAACATTTTTTTAAACAAATAATTCTATTAACTAACGACACTATTAAATGTGAACAAATTAAATGAAATAATGAACAGTCGAATATATACATTGGCTTTTAGCATAGTTCAAATTCAAAATGCTGAGTAAGTATTCAAAATATCTTAAACTAAATAGTGTGAAGTAAAAATAGTATACATTTATGTTTAGAAATTAAAGACATTTACGTTTTCTTTACATTTATTAAGTGTAAATCTACAGACAGATTAATTTATTAGGCAACTCAGAGCACTGCAGCCTATTACATTTTTAAAAGTGTTTCGAGATAATTTAAATTCCAATCAATAGGGATATATTTATAGGTATATCTTACACATAATTATTTAAATATTATTATTTAGACAAGTTGCCTTTTAATTGTCAGTCGCTGCCAGCTGAGCGGCCGCTTGGCAGAAAGAAAGAGTAGTTTAAACTGTAAAACTTAGGACACTAAAGCACCGTGGAAAGATCTAGTTGTATAAGTCCCAGAGTGAGATTTGTGCATCCATGCCGGCGGCAGCCATAATGGGTGCATGCCACATGGACACCGGTTGTGTGGAGTAGGCGAGGTCCATGACGCCGCCTTGCTTGTGCTGCGTTAGTACGGCCAGTGGTCTCAGGCTCTTCCATGAAAATATGCGTATGCGCCCGTCCCAGCCGGCGCTAGCGAAAACCTTTTGGTCAGACCGTATACGCACGCAATTCACGCCGGGATTCTTGATGCACAAATCGGAGCCGCGACGTAGTTGCATGGATTGTCTCTGATAACTAAAAGTAGTCAATTTATCGGCTGTGATAAGGGAGTATTATATTATTTTGGATGTCTTAATAATATATCATGGTGTTCTTACAAGCGCCGCCAACTATGCCTCGATTTGTAATGGGGTCATAGTCAACAGTTAAAGCTTCCGGTGCCAGTTCCGTGATATCAATCATAACGCCGCTGCTCAAATCCCAGGTAAGAAAGTGGCCCGACTCGTAGCCGGCGAGCAGAAACAATTGTGACGCGCATTCAAACGGCTTGAAGCAGGTGACACTGCCTAGCTTAGGCAATTGCGGATCATCCGCTACAAGCATCTGTGTTGGCGCCGCCGGATCCGTTACATGCAGCACACCAATTGCTGCATCCTCGCACGGATAGAAAAGTAGCTGTTCGTTGGAGTTGTTCGGATTTATGTGCAGCGCTGTACGGCAATAGCCCAAGTGATTGCCCGTAATGCTGCGCTCCTTGACGTAGCTGCTGTTGCTTATAGAGAAGGTAGTGATTGTGCCACCTTTCTCTTGTGTGATCAGGTGCTCTTTGGTATGATGTAGACTCGTAATTGGCTCCGTGCCTGCCTCAAATTGCAGTGCTGAGCGGTTTGTCTACAAAAATCATGCCATGTACTTTGTTATTTTTGTTGTTGCATTATTTAGTTCTTGTTGCTTACTTGTAGATCCCAGAGAAATACTTTGCCTTTGAAAGTGCCTGCCAGCAGACGTTCGCTTTCATGAAAGCATAGCGAATTCACAGCGCCCATTTCTGGGCAACGTAAGCTGAATACAGGATCAGGTGGTAACACAGCCATTTAAATAAGTAAATTGAATTAAATAAATTTAACTAAAGTGCGTTGCGGCGCAATGCCGATAAGATAAATAAATGATTGTGTGGTACGTTGTGGTGGCGAGTCGATTACGATATATGTGCATAAGTGTCATTTGAAGATACCCGCGAAATATGAAAATTATTAAACAATTATGTCTTTAGATATGGTAAATTTGTCAGATCCATTAACTGTGGAATTGGTTAATGAAATCTTTCAATAATTATCAATGTGAAATCCTTATAATTTAAAATCTATAGGCATGATCAGCTGTTCATACATTGTTACACGGCTAAGCCGCCAGATGTCGCTGCAGTATTGGCGCGTCATAGACACGTTCGAAAAAGCTTACGCATTCGATGAAACAAGAAATGGAAAATTGTTATCAATTCATAGAACAGCCTTTAAGTGATGTTAAGTCCAAAGATTTACCACGAAAATATCATAATATAAGGTTGAATCCGCACAAAGCGCCTGCTGCTATTAAAAAGCATTGCCGCGCGGCTTTAATGGACTTTACCAGCGTCCAGCGTCTGCGGCCTAGACGTTAAGGCAACGATCGTAAAAAGACTTGTCAGTGATAATTGGCCGATGTGTAACAACCTAATGCGAACTTAAAAATAAAAATAAATAAAAAACATGCAGGAAAGAAACTGTAGTAAATACCGAAAAGCACTGGGAATTATGTGCCCAAATATCGCAAAGATCGCAAAATAAACATGCTATAAGCTCGTTAATCAATGCTAAGTTGACAGCTTTAAGTTGCTTTAACAATCTTCTGTTTTTTCTTATTTTTTTTTTAATATTTTATTTTTTACCGTCAACAACAAAATAACTGAGTTTGCTTGAGTCGTCTCCTGTAGTGTCCAAATGATTTAGTATACCCTGTGTTAAGCCCTACCAAAAAGGGGAACGACCTATTTTTAATGTTAAGAAATTATGTGTTTGCCTTTTGGCTTTATATCAAAATCATATTTCAAATGCTTTAGAGCTCAGCTGGTTTAAACAGAAAACTGTTAGACTAGAGAATAAAAATTAAAAAAAAAAATAAAATAAAATAAATTAAAAAAAAAAATAAAATAAAATATTCAAAAAAATATATTTTGTAAATGTAATTTCGTAAATTTTTTAAAATAAATTTTTCAAAAATATTTAAATTTAAATTTAAATTAACAAGTTATGAATTTAATTTGAAAATTGTTAAATGTGTCTAAAATATTATTTTTTAAATATATTTGTGAAATTAAAGCGCTAAGCCAATACTTCGTAAAGATATTTTAGGCTAAACTCTTAAATGTTGATCTAATGCTATCCTGCTTATATGTATATAATAAAATAAATAATATAAATTTTGATCAATATTTGCTTAGCACTTCTAACTGTCATCAATTTGCACTTCTGGATGATTGAACATTCCTCTCTATGCGATCCCTTCCCTAAGTGCTCAGGCGTACATGTAATTGTAGTTTGATTGGGGCGCAACAAGTCAGTTCTCGCAATTAGCTGAAAGGATTGCTGTGCTGGTTAGACGTGGCTAAGACTTCCTTTAACGGCAAAGCCAGTCGTAAAAAGGTTATGGCCTCGCCTTAACATGCTGTGAACACATTTGCTTTGGTTTCGGCTTCGACTTGTATTGGTCCGGGCAGGCGTCCGGAGCGAGCTGATGGAGAGAGAAGTGCCATAAATCTTTTTGCCACAGCATCGAGGTGAGGCGTTTAGTGGTCCAAACTATTTATGCATGTTGCTATGTGGGTAATCCATTTGAAATGGGTCAACAACTACAACTGGCGACTCCTTAAACGATTCGCCTGACCCAGACCGAATCCAGTTTCAGTTTCTGTTTCTGTTTCTGTTTCAGTTTCAGTTGAGAGATGCTTAAAACATATTAGCTTGTTACCTTAATGAAGTCATAAATTTTCGCTATCGCCTTGGAGCATCAGCTGCAGGTTTCTAAGGAATTCCAATTCCTCTATTCAGATTATTTTATTAAAATTTTTGTTTTTCCTTTTTTGGCATACATCTGCATAAACATATCCCAAATCCATATGTGCCCAATGCTCGATAGTTAATCAGGCTTAGTTTGATATATGCTGACAGGGCCAACCTCTGGTGTAGGCCGCCAACTCAGCCCCCTTTGAAGAAAGCAAAGGAAGGGGACTTCCTGCTGTGCCTGTTCCGCGTATCTGAGCAACTGGGCATCAGGGCATCTGGGCATCCGCTCATCCGTTCCGAGCTATGAAAATGAAGTTATCACGCGACATACAATGGCTCCCTCCGCATTGCCACCTATAACTTTATATGGTTGTCATTATTAGCCAGGCAATGAAATGGGCTCCCAGCGCATGCTGCCAACTTATTTATGCGCTACCTTAATGGACCCCATCTCGCATTTCGCATCTGAGTTTCTGGCCTGGTCAGCATCTGGCTTTCCTCCTTGTGAATCTGGCGTTTTTATAGCATTGTGTTTTGCATTGCCCATGAATCATATTGAGCGTATGGATAAACCACAATACGCTCCCAGGAACTTACTGGGCATCGATATAAGCCAAAGGTGTTGGAATTTTGATTTGCTTGCAACAATGCAGCTTGGCATGAACTTAAAAACCCATAAGATAAATATCAGAAATATATTCAAGTGTAATGCAGAACTTAGGGTATATAGGAAATATTTAACACATAATTTTTAAAGGAAAAATTAAAGATATTGAAATTGATTTCTGATTCAGCGACTTACCGGATTCTTAAGACTTTCTTAATATATTTCAGGAGTAATACTAGAACCTTACGTTCTCTGTATGATCGAGACAATTGGCTGAATTCCGCTGCTACTTGTGACATCTCAAGCTTGGCTCAAATTTGAATACTATATTTTTTTGGTAAGAGATGTGTATATACAAGGCTTAAATACGATCAAATCTGAAGCTAAAAATAAAAGAGAATTTAAAATGTTGAGCTTGAGCAGAAACTGAAACAACCCAAAGCCACTGGTAACAGGTAAATTTTAGAAAAGTTATGTATAGATTGAGTGAGAGAGAGATAGAGGGAAAGAGAAAGAGAGAGAGCAAAGCCAAAAGCCAGCAGACAAGTTAAACTCTTTTTTTACCACTACAATCAATTAAAACATCGACGTCTATCAGCATTATTATAAATCAAACGATAACATAAAATTGACACTAAAGGCGTTTCGCCCATTTTTCATGCGACGACCAGATTAAGCCTCCAAATTGTAGATTGTAGCTCCAAGAAAATTAAAAATATTCAAAAAAAAAAAAAAAAACAAACCTAGCTGAAAAGTGTGCCTGAAAAAAAATAATAAAATAAAAAAAACAGAGCTGTGCTTTGTTTTTATATATGCAAATTGAACGTTGGCCAAAACTAGACGGGAAAAACTGGTCGGCACGCCAAAGTGCTCGGTAATTGATCAATTTCCGTGGCGGACAGACCGGAATATCTAAAAACCCAATCGAACTGGCAACAGAGCTGCACTGGCCGATCGAAAGATACTATGTAATAGTCTCTATATAGGAGTTTAATTGCTGATCAAAAAGAACTGTGAAGCACTAAAACGTAGCACGATCTGCTCTACTAAGACAGCCTGATTAATGGACTGTCTTTTCAGAGTGTTACATTTGCTAGCACACAGTCGGAATACCCTCTCTTGCAGACATTCCATGAGTGCAGGGTATGCTGGAAACGAAACGCATTCAAGACCCGCAGATGATAATATGATGGTCACTTGATTCAAACTGATTTATGCATTAAAATGATTCGAAGAGTAGGCACGAGATGTAGCTCCAAATATATATGTATATATCTTGATTTTTGGCATAATGAAATGGCGCTTCATATGGAAGACAATGGCTCAGCACGGATTACCATTTAAAGCGAAGCTTTCGACGGTTGTGGGTGCATGGGAATTTGTGTTGTGTTTGTGTGCGTTGCACATCTGCTCACCTACGCAGCGACACTTTCCACTCGAGTGGAAAGCTGAGTGTGAAGCTGAGCGTGGCGCTGTGTGCCAATCAGACGCACTCAGCCAAAGTGCCAATCAAGTGTACCTGATGCTGGCAGTCGGCAAACAGGACAAAAGGATCATAACACCACAGTGACCCGGGCCTGAAATCGAAACCTTGTCCGCTAGGTGTCAATAACATTGTGTCGCCTGATTGCATTCGGGCTAGAGATGGCACCCCTCATCTGCGATTATTGCCACATGACACGACACGACACGACACATGACTCTAAACACGATTTTACTTAACACGCAGCGCGCGCTGTCTGTGCTATGATTAATCGACACGCACGACTTTTCGATGTCTACATTAAAAGTTGTTCGAGTTTATATATTTTATTTGTTTTGAAAGCATGCAAATCTTTAATCTTTTTCTGTTCGTATTACAATATAAAGTATTTCCAGATCTGCGGCTCTATAATGTGCTTAGAAAACTTTATGAAAGATCCCTTGAGGCGAAAGCTGTGTTTTATTTAAAGCCTCTATTTATAAAAGCTTTATCTTTACTTTTGAAGTTTGAACCTAATGAAAATGAAGGCTTCACTTGCCAGTCTTTGTATGCCTAAGCAGGAGCAAGCAGATGAGCTATGTACTCAGCGCTCGAGTTGATCTCGTGTGAAGTTGCGCTAGAGCCTAACTAGTCTTATGAGGAAGCTAATGCTGGTCATACTTCATTTCCAGGTGGGGCGATTGCTGCTAGACTTGTGTCAGGTGTTGTCAAATGGTTTCTGAGTTTTCTGTAGTTTGCTGAGGTGCAACGTGACTCACGAATGTGCGTGACATTCGCAGTTTTTTCGTGTCATACGACACGGTGCGTGCTCCACCTTTTGCTTGATTGGGCTTGGGTCCTTGCTATTGCTTGATTGCTGGTCTGTTGGTGCTTCTTCTTCTTCTGCCTTTTATACAAGGCTCGAAAGTATTCCAATTTAATTGCGTAAATTAAAGCTGTAAATCATTATGCTAAGTGCCCCTTAATGTCTCAAAATGCAGCTCATTTGCAAGTGCGCACAGTTCATGTTGCATGTTGCGGCAAGCGAGCACAACATGAGGCATGCCCCCGAGCAACGTAATCATTTTCGACTGGCGACCGTCCTCGACGGTAAACATTTGCTTCTGGTCTCCTTCTGGGCAGCCTGTTGGCTGAGCTGCTGCAGCCGTTGCTGCAGTTGCTGCAGTTGCTGCTTGCCTACGCACTACTTTCAATTATCAATTATTAAGTTAATATCTTCTTCAGGCAGCCGAACCTACCCTCAGGTGTCACTAGATTGTCCACTCCTCCTCCTGTCGCTCCGCGATATCATGTGTCGCACACGGCAAGTGTTAATGTATTAATTTTGCATTGGCTGCGGAGCAATTTGCTCGTAGTTCAAGCTGCTCACAGACATATCTGGTTTTTGATTAAACGCGACACGAGTTTATTTGGTTGCTAGAACGTGGACTCCAGCTGAGTCTGATACCATACTTAATATCAAATCTATTAGTAATCGTGTTTCCGCGTGCAAATTATGCCAAGCACAACTTTTTTATTTAGCTCTGAAGCTTCTACAATTGAGGCTAGGTAATTTAGTTTCTCTTGAGTTAATTAAATTTGTTATATATTTCTCATATATTTGTTAGCCTTCTCTAGAGTATTTGAGCTGTCTAATTGGCACATTCCAATCAGACAGCCGTAAAGCCAACTAAGTCTTGTAATCTCATTCAACACATAAGCAAATACGCAATTCCATTCATCATTTGGAAATATTCTTATTGAATACTTATCTCACTTTGCTTAATCAGCCGCAAAAATAGAAAAAATTGTGGAATAAATTGCGAATTTGTGCAAGACGAAGTTTTAATGCGCTTGTCGGCAGATCGACTTCTTTATAGACATGGAGATATCATTTAAAAATGAATTTGTCGAGCTGCTTAGTTAGTTTATTTAATTTATTTATTTATTCCAGTCTTATTCTAATAATAATTATACAGATGACAGATTCGAAATACCCATCACAATGTATATATATATATGTCTTAATAATACCCACTATACAAAGAAGATTGATATTGATCAAGCATATATATGACATAGAGAAAAGAAGAAGAACGCAGAAAGTTTTGATTTATACGACAGTCTGAAAAATTCCGCAGAAAAGGCACATTCATAATGTAGGAACATTAAATATTTTGACATGAGGTTAAATATTTGCAAGCAGCTTGTATCTGTATACTCCGGCGTCCATTAAATGTTTTCCATGCACTTATCACAGTCAATAAGTGGCAAAAATGAGTGCAGGCCAGTCCATTTAATGAATGGCGTTAACTGGGCAGCCTGTCTGCGAGTATGAATGTGAATGCGACTACGAGTGCGAGTGAGTACTCGAACTCGTATTCATATAATTAAAATGCCACTTAGCTGACAGCAGTTGGTTGCTCGCTTGCTGCCTCGTTGGCTGGCTGGCAACAGCAAAAGCAAAAGCGAAATCAATTTCGAGTTGCCTGCAACCAAGTTGTCATGCCAAAAGTGCCGACCTCGGTGCGGGGCGTGGCATCATATTATCAGGCGGCATATGCATGTAATTACAAAAGGATACCGTGAAGACGGGGCCTGGGAAGCACCTGATAAACACCTTAATGTAAAAATGCGTTTATTAATTACAGTAATTTGTTCGCTTGTTCAAATGTGCCACAAAATGTGGCGACAATCGCAGCGGGACGCGTTGACCCAGTTGCCAGTTGGTAGTTGGGAGCTGGGAATTGGTAGCTGCTCGCATGCAACCTAAATAATTCAGCGACGTCAACTTTAGTTAAGCTAACTCCACAAACAAACAAATAAATAGTTCAAGCTCACAAACGTCGAACTCGTAACAAATTTCTGGAGTTCCGCCCAAAAAGCCAGCGAAAGTTTCGCTCCACACGTAACTTGTTCTATGCACACTCACTCACTCTGCGCACATTAGCTGCTGACTGGGCTGCATACTCTAGAAAGTCGCCAAGTGTCAATCGATGGATCCAGCTTTATGAGCACAAAATATCATTTATGCAGAGTCCATCTCATGTTTGGTTCGCTTACATTTGACTGATGAAAACAGGAATGAACTTAAAGACTTCAATTATATAAAAGATAAATATAAAAATAAATAGAAATCTTATTATCATATTTATTATTAAATTATTACAACAAAAGATTATTGACTAAAAATTATTTTAGTAATGATTCAGTTCAATAACCCATTAGAGATCGAACCCGATTTAGTTTATCTGTTATCATCAAATCAGTTTCTGATTTGAGTCTGATTCCACGCTCAATTATCAAACCAAGGTCTGCCGTAGCCCATATTCATATGATGTTGTTTTATCTTATTCTGTTAGCTGTTATCTACTTCTTGAGCCAGTTTGGAAGTGAATTAAAAGTGAATATATTTACAGTTCAAGAATATATTCAAAGTTCATAAGACCTTCAGAGTTATTTAAGAAAACATTTTTCATAGTTTATCAGTTTTATTCCTAATAAATATTTATTATAATTTTTTTTTGTATATTAATTTTTATAACTTCACAACTTATTTAAAATAGAAATCTTTAGCCATTTTGAGTAGCACTTTAATTAAATATATTTAGAATTTAAGCCTTAGGGCTTTTACGATTCGTTTCGAATTTGTGGCAACAGTTCTTGATGATGTTTTGACCCTCTCGGGGCCGTGTGCAGCTGCTGCTGTTGCTATTGTATTTTATGAAATGTGTTGAGGCTTTGAAATGCGTATAATTCATTTTGGCTGCGTTTTGCATGTCAGTTGCTTGTCTGACTGACTGGCTGACTGACTGGCTGGCTGATCAAGCAGGCTAAGTGACGAACTGCTGGGCGGCTGAGGCCAACTGCGGCTGTCAGTCAAGGCTCAAACAAGCCGCCAAGTAGCCAACAAGCCAACAAGCCAACAAGCGAACAGGCCAACAAGCCAACAGGCCAAACAGCTATTCAGTCGGGCAGCCAGGCAATCAAACTAACCCAAGCAGCAATTTTCCATTTGGCACTTTGATAAATGGCGTTAAAATATTTCACATGCGCGGCGTCAGTTCAATTTTCGAACGCATTGTCCAATGGACCAGGCCCAAAAATGCCCGAGCCGAAAGTGAAACCCATATGCTTAAATGCCTTTCCAAAATAATCATTTAACGCACATTACGCATACGCCACGTAACCAGACACAAATGTTGGTAATATACAATAATAGACAGCTAGACAGACTAAATAACTATTTTTATATTTAACGAGTATTTCAAATGCTTATATAGTCTGTCTGCTTATCTATTATTGTGTATTAGCAACATTTTGCAGGCGAAGTTATTTGTGCTCTGTAGGCGGCTGTTCCTTAAACATTTTTACACCCATTGAAACCATTCATTGGGTGTCCAATGGCTTTGTGTGTAACAGGCAGAACGCGCTGCGGTCGATCGAACTTGATCAGTATCAACGGCTGAGTCCACCTAACCTCCATTGATCTATTTGTTTATCGGTTAAATTAGATATCATTCAGTCCTTAATCTGCAAGATTTATATGCAAGCTAAGAAGTATGTTGGAAAAGGTACATCGGTCAGGTTTGATGGTATATTCAAGTCGTTTATTATATATTTCCAGCTTGTTTTATTTTACTAAAAAATATTTTTAATTTGATTTAAAATTAATAGCAATAAAAGTGCAGTGCTCAAGTAGATAGAAGTCCTCAAAGTCAAAAATATAATCAAAATATTAAATATATTTTTCAAACTAATTGTAGACGATAATTCTCTACTTACATTTTAAGATTAGAACTCATCTCGCATGCCATATTCGAACTACCCTCTCTGATAGAGGCAATGGTAAAAAGTCAGATTTATTGTAAAACATATTAAATTCGCTGTATGGCTCATTAAACGCACAAATATTTCAAACCGGTAATGAAAATGGACTGCGCAGAGTCTTGAAGGCGGGCCAAGCCAGGCCAGGCGAGCGATCAATAAGGAAGGCGCTTTTTGGGGGGATCAGGAGCAACTCGGCTAGCAACTATTTATGAGATAAAAGCACTTACGATTTCATTAGCCAACTGCAGCCAAACAAAATCACCGCCAACTGTGTGTGTGTGTGTGTGTGTGTGTGTGCACATGGCAAATTAATATTTGACTGCCAACATTTGGCAGACGGTAGTAAAAACTGGTAACAGGACTAAGCTGCAGTCGGCTAGGCGCCAGGCCCGCGTCGCTGCGCATCTGCGATTCAATTAAAGCTAGTCTCGAATGTGCTACGCATTACTCTGGCGCTTTTCTAGAGTATTCCTATTTTCTAAACAACTGTGTGACGAACGGAAAGAGATCAGGCTGACATGCAGTGCACCACGAAGCCTTTTGGCTTATGAATCTTTTATGATTAGAACTATGATTAGAACTAAACAGTGCTATGCTTCAATATCTTGAGTAGAAATCATTGTCAAAGTAAGTGAGTTTTACTACTCCAGAATAGTTCAATAGGATTGATCAATGTTATTCAATTGTCAGTCTGTAACGTAAATAGTCACAGGAAGGGTATCAAATGTGCGCTGTGACGAACGTGTCCAGTTTGCCATGTTTTTTTTTTCGACTTGCATTGATTTGTCAAATTGACAGCAATAAATCGATCAGAGCCGGCTAAAGCTGACAGTTAATCATAAGCCGCAGTCGTTGACAGGTGCAGCCAAGTCTCGATTTTGCTCAATATTTTTGCGCATTTTATTTTTGATTTTTGCGTAATTTTATGCAAGCTGCCAATCCGTCAATTGTCTTGATAAATGCGCACATTGACCAAGTTGCATTTATCTGAATGTGGCTCGAGGCGCACTGGGCACGGCATCGCACAGCTGGTTTTGCCACAGCCACAGTTCGCTTTGAAGCCGTGCAAAATGTTGCACCAAATTAATTATAAGCCACCCACCCGATGGCAATGTGGGACTGCCCCTAATGCCTAACCTTGTTCGCAGACACTTGGCTCAAGTCTCCGCCTGGGGGGACTTCGATATGGCATTGATATCGTGCGGCTCAAGCTCGTATACTCACTGATTATTGCAAATTTTTTTTAAATGCATTTATTTTCCGAGTATTTTTTGAGTAACTCTTATTTGTGCAGCGGTCCGATCGTAGCTTATATTTTTTGGGGGAATTTGGCAACCTGAAACCATGGGAAAATACAACGACCACAACTAATGACAGTTATTTATCAATGAACATTTTGTCGCTGTTCGCTGTCGCGTTCAGATTGTGGGATAGAAAGGCAGTGGGTTGCGGGTGTTCACTTATTTATCTCTTTGTGGGTGACCATTTATGTAACGATCTGGTTGAAAATCTAAAGTTAATTGTCAGCAATAGAGATGGAATTTACCTAATTGGTTTGGCTATTTCTTCTAGGATTATTTCCCAATTTATGTCCCATAAATAAGATTTTCAAATTAGATACAGCCGCGAAAAACGAGATTTGGATAAATCGTAGTTTATAAAGCGTGCAATATAAAGTCAAAGTTATCTGAGCAACTGAGGCACTGAAACAGTCGGGCTTGGGGTCTAGAGTTTTTTCTTGTTTTGATATTAATAATAATTGTTCCCTTCCTATATCTCTCTCTTTTTCTAGCTGTTATTCTAGCTCACTCTATCTCTCTCTCGCTACTTCTATTTCTATCTGTGTCTTTCTCTAATTACTTCTTTCTGTCTTTCTCTGATTTCTTTTTTCTGTCTTTCTCCGTGTGAGTCTCACTCTCTCTTTCTCTGTCTCTCTATATCTCTATCTATCCCTCACTGTCTTTCTCTCTCTATCTCTTTCTCTATCTATCTTTCTCTCTCGCTACTTCTCTTTCTATCAATGTGTTTCTCTGATTTCTTTTTCTATCTTTCTCTAATTTCTTTTTTCTGTCTTTCTCTTTCTCTCTCCCTCTCCCTCTCTTTCTTTCTTTCTTTCTTTTCCTTTGTCTCTCTCTTAGTCTCTCACCCTCTCCCTCTCTCTGTCCTTTTATGATTTTCTTTTATCACTTTTTCCTTTCTCTCTCTCTATGTCTATCTACCTCTGTATTGTATCTTTATTTCTCTCTCTTTCACTCTCTTTCTCTTCCTCTCCCTCTCTCTTCGTGTTTCATATATCTCCTTCTTTGTTTTATTTCTCTATCTCCCCCTTTCTTTCCAACACTCTATCGCTCTTTATCTTTCTCTTACTTTCTCCTTATCCTTCTCCATCTCTCTCTTTTTTTTCCTACTGAATTGATAGTCTTCATTTATATATCTCCAATATAGCTCTATTTTTCTATTTTTTTTCCCTCACTCACTGCGTTTCTTTCTGCTAATAAAACGATATACGATATAGACCCCGACGACTAATTGCTCTATTTCATTTACTTCATTAGCCTTTCAAAAAAAGAGATTGTTTATTAATCAGCTAAGACATGAGCCAATTTGATCTGTGCCATTCGCGTCAATTAAAAAACTAGTCTAAGAATAGCTAATAAGTTCAAATTTATTATAACACACTATTGGTTCATTATCTTTGACACTTATCTCACATCCAAATTCAATTGATTGCCATTCGATATTCAAATTATTATTGTGAGCACAATTTATTTATCTCTGACCATAAATATATTGTTTAGTTACTGAATATAAATTCAAGCGCTGAATTTCGTTAACTGCAGACCGTAAATATGGAAATTGTAAAATTATTTACCATTATAAAAGTACATAAAGTTGTTTCCCAGTTTTATAACAGTGCATTGCCATTTATGGCCGTCAATTTGTTTTGCTGCTAAAAATTGTTCAAAAAATTATTAAAAAATCATAAATATGAGGACGTGAGATTGCACTGTTTATACCCTGTCTGAATACAAAAGGGTCAACTGAAAAGGAGAACCTTTTCGAATACTGAATATATTATTCTAGACTAACATTAAAGGCAGAGTTGATCGATGACATATGAAGAGAAAATTAATTTACACAAAATTAATTATTAAGGATTTTTCATATTAACAACTAAAAGTTTTTCCAAAGAAACTTAACAATTTTAGAGAAGAATTTCGAAAATTTGTTTCTTTCAATAATATCGTCTTATTTTTCGGAATATTTCATCGATACTCAGCGCATGTATTTAGTTGAATTTTCTAGATTATTTCGTTTTGTTTCTTTCAATAATATCGTCTTATTTTTAGGAATATTTCATCGATACTCAGCGCATATATCTAGTTGCATTTTCTGGATTATGCTAATTTCCCATAAATATATATACAACTAATTACTGTATCTATATTTATATGAAATTTAAATAATTCCGATATTAAAATTACACTTATAAATTTTGTACATTTTGAATATGTTTTATAAATTATACAGTTTCAAAATTTTATATATATGAAGGCTTTTTCAACTATTTTCAGGAGCTGTATATCTCCCGAAGGAGTTCGAATTTTTTCCGTACAGTCTCAAGGATTTAATATGGCAGGCCCTCAATGAGCCCAAGGACTAGCGCAACAATGTTAAATAAAGTCGACAGTTTTCTATTTATGAAACAGAAATCTTCTTTTAAGCACAATGTAGTATTTCTTGCCAGCTGACTGAAAGGTAGCATCAATAATTATATTCGTGTGTTAGCATTGGTACAGGGTATTAGCTCGCCGAGCAGAGCTAAACTGAAGCATTCTTCACTGTTTACATCGTGTTTGCGTTTCTTGTTTTTATTTTGTGTATTTTTGTAGAGCTGGTAGTTAAGCCATTTGACAAGTTGACTAAGACAAAACTCACGCCGCCGCACTTATTCAAACCTTATGCGCAATTTAATAAAATCATTATGCAGCTGTCAGAGCCAATGACATTTGAGGCAACAGCAACTGTGACTGTGACTGCAACAGCGACTGCCACAAAAAACTTGCACAAGCCAAACAGAAAACAGAAAACTGACAAGAGAAAAAAACTAAATATTTTATTGATTTCTGGCGGGAATTTGCGCAATGCCGCCAACCAACGCCAATTCCAAATACGAGTCCACGAATATATATCTGAATACGAACACGAATACGAAACTCTTAATATGAATATGATTATGAATCTGAATATGAATGGTAAATAGAATTGGTTTCTAACTGGCTAACTGGGTAAACATCTTCACCTGCTGTGCTGGGGGCCAACAAATAAAATGAGTTTGAAATTGTAGTTCGAGCAGAAGCTGACTACACAATACTCGTTCACACTGAAAGCCGCCAGGCTCAATAGATTTTTAGACTTACTGACTGCTGTTAAATATATATATTTAGATAAAGCCTTAAGCTAGCTTGGCTATATTATTTTGAGCTACAGTTCTTAGACAAATATATTCGAAGTCAAGGTCCTTTTGGCAGTCGCAAGTAGAGCCTTGTGCAAAACCCATATACTCGTTTGCTTGCATGAGCGAGCCAGCTTGAAGCCACTAACTTTGTGGCTAATAGTTAAAGCCAAACATCAGTTGGCGCCAGTCTGCATTTGTTTATGGCCGCCAGATTTGTATATATATGATGATAAATCGTCGAATGCCGTAGCTAATTACTGAGCAGCCGCTGGCTAAACTTGGCCAGAATCAAGCCTAAAAAAATAAATATATTTGGCCGCATTTATTTGCATGGCACCTGTTGCGTTGCGTCTCCTTAATTAAATATAAATTACTTAATATTGCACGCGTGTCGTGGATTAAATGTTAATAAACATGCATTTGTTGTGGACTTCTTTAATGCCCTGTAATTACCAAGTGCTTGACGTGTGACATAGCATTAAATAAATCAATATTTGCCTTTAGTTTTCTTGCATACCAACGCAATAAGTTAAATTCGCCTTGTTTACACGAAGCTTTCGAATAAACTCGGTATTTAAAAACAATTTTCCTGGCTAATTTTACTGCCCTGTACATTTTAGTTTTTATCAGTTTGTCAGGTTGTGTACACGCTCACGCAGTGAAATTAGTATATTCGTTTTACGCAGTGCCCGCTCGTCTTTATGCAGCTGGGGACTTAAAATTAGGAGTAGATAATCCACGACTACACAATGTAGTTCATATATCTGCGCCCATTGGGGCGTAGGAAATCGATTATAACTTTATCTTTCACAGTTTTAGAAGAACTTGAGCGCCAATATTTGGCAAGTGGTTTACTCTTCAGATCATCTACAGATCGATGACAAATCAATAGGGGAGAGTGATGTAACATACATGAATTTTGGCGTTCTGGCAAAATGTGGAAGATATGGCTTTCTTCGCTTTGTCTCCAAAGGAAGCAATTATATTTTTTGAAAAATTAACTGCGAAGGTAATCAATTTTAAATTTCGAATATTTAATTCTAATAAACCGAAAAATACGCCATCTTCCATAGTTCTGGAGCCTAGGACAACAGTTAAGTTACTATGTTAATTTACTTTGGCTCCTATATATCCGAAAAATCTATAGATTCAAGTTTCTTATCCTCTCCACGGATGGATTTATGAAGTATATGTCATTGTGAATGTGTGAGTCAATAGAACAGATTGTGGTCCGTGAACGAGTAAATCGTAGCCGGTAGCCATTTTCTTACTTTAATTGTAATTTCAATATTTACGATGTTCCCAAAGACCAAAGATTCCTTTCACTACTTTATATATTGATAGATAAATATATATATTTATAGTTTGTCCCAATAGTTCACAAATTAATAATTGCGATTCTGAAATGTATTTCTTGCTGACGACAAAGCCTTTCGCTGCTATAGATAAGTCGATTTTAAAGTTTCAATGTATGCAACAGTATCCTTTCGATTGAAAAACTTTTGGGATTTTTCGGATACAACACTAAATATATATTAAAACAGAAATATTATTACTTTAACGGCTATTCAAGCTAGAAAGTTGGTAAATTGCAAATATAAACACGTACATATATACTGTCATAAATATATTAAGATTATTCAATTACAAATTGGGAAAATCAAACTAGATAGCGTTTAGTTTTAAAAGATGTTCTTATTACATTCCTCGGAATGCTAAAAGTATTAATTTTATGCCTTGAACCGATTCAAAATGGGAAATTAGGATATAAATGATTTATTAACAAGTTTGTAACAGGCAGAAGGAAGTATGGCAGACTCCATAAAGTATATATAGCTGCTTTAGCCTGTTGATCCGTTCCTCTGTCCCTATGCACGAATGCGTCGATCTCAGAACTTAAGAGTAGCAGATTTATAATTTTCAAATATCAAGTTTGTTGCAAGTAATCAATGCATTTTTACTAAACTGCCAAAAAGTTTATGGAATATGTAGATAATTACCTGCAAATTTCATTTTATTATTTAATTTCACTTAATCCGTAAAGTTACACAGAAGTTATAAAAAAAACCGTTTGGCTAATTGCAAAAGCACATGCCATGTGCAGATACATTCTTTTCTATTCGAAGAATCAAAATTGTGATTGAATTCGGTTTGAATTGCCAGCTGAGATTTCTAACCTTTCGTTCAAGCCGAGAAATGGCAGTGTTGGTATTGCTGATGGTTGGATTCTTGACGGTCCTAATGAATCCCTTTTTATGCTAGATACAAGCTTTGGAAAATATTAAAAAGGCAGATTGGACAGGGCTGAGGACATCGACTAGAATTTTCAAATTTCTTTGCATGAATTTAGCTCTGCTTTTGACCGTGGACAAGTTTCTCAATTGCACTGTTCTTTTTGTTATGGCTGGTATAGAGTTGGTCTAAGGAAATTTGGTAAACTTGGCTAAACATGTCTTTGTACTGGCTCTGATTGCTCTGAAACTCTATTTATATTGCACACTAGACAATCTACATGCTGAAAAAGTCAGTAGACAGCTAACCTTGATATTTATCATGTGTTTGAATCTGTCAAAGTTGTAGTTGTAGTTTAAAGTCCGTTTTGCATATGATATGTGTGTGATATAGATTTATCATAGCACTTGTCGGACATATTTTTTGGCAATGTATATCATGTTGTCTTGATGTGTTTGTGTTAGTCACATTTGTATGCCAGTTTTAGCCCCATTTGCTGGTCATGGCTTTCGTTTTAATGTTCCATGGTTGCTTTTTGCTCCAGCTCTCTCCACCCTACTGCTCGCCCCATTCTTTGGCGGAGCCAACGACGTGGGCATAAATCTTGCACGCATATTTAAGTTGATGATGTTAAATGGCTGTACTAAAAATACGAAATATGCATGCCGTATGCAGGCAACAGTTTCATCCTGTCGCTGTCGAGTGGAATGTGCCACAACACCAACAGTAACAACAGCAACAGCAACACCAGCAACAACAGCAACATGGCGACATTCATAAACTAAAACTGACCAAACGTACCGAACCTGCAGGCCTAATGGGAGCTGGCCGGGTTTGGGGAGAGGCACGGGACTCTCGTGGGTTTGGGTTGGACAACAGACCCGACCAATGCAACGGGGCCAGCAAAGCGTTCTGCCCAAAAAGGAAACAAAGCGACAAACCACAACATGGCAGTATCGAAATTATAAAGAATATTTAATACTCTTTACCTTAGCTAAGTCATGTCGCAGTCACTTCAGATATGTGGATCGAAGTGCTCTAGGAAATATATATTATTTTCTTCATGTTTTAGAAATTCTGGGCTTGAATTCAAGTTCTCTAAATGTATCTTATATATGGACAATGAATTTTTGATCAATTCGAATGCTTTTTCTGCCTGGAAAAGATTTGCCTAGAAAGTAATTCTGATTTTTAAGGATGCTCAGCAACCCATTTACCGTGCATAGACAAAGTTTTTATTTATAGTTCAAGTAGCGTTACATGTTGGCTTACAATATTGATTATACCCGCCAGTGAGTTGTAACAGCGATTGGTTTTTCGCAGTTATTTTTTTGTATTTTTTTATTATTATTATTTCTTGGCATGTTTTCTTTTTGCTTAACGGCGGCAGATTTAAAAAAGAATTTTTGCTCGCAAATGAAATTGTTTCCTGTTAAAAGCAAAAAAAAAAAAATAAAAGGAAAAGGGAAAAGAACTACTAAAAATATGCGAGACTGAACGGCCAGACACGAGACACGTTTACCTGGGTGCGCGGCACCTGCCGTCGCAACGATTGATGAAATTAAAAGGTATAAATAAAAATCTTTTTAATGGTCTGGGGATTTGGAACTTAATTTTTTAATTAAACAAGCAGCAGCAGTAGCAACAGCAGCACCAGCACCAGCAGCACGGGGACAAACGTTGATAACTGAATATGGCTGCAAGGGGCGGAGAGAGAACTGAGCTGCCTGAGATACGAGCTGCAGCCGTAGGCAATCCGGACTGGGACATTTATGCAAAGCAGCCACCGAGTTGGCTTTCGTGGACCTCACAGCCACTTGTGTGGTCCAAGCACTACACGGTTTGCTGGCAAGGGCCAACAGACAGAGCCATCAGGCAGGGCCACAATCTGAGCGGCGTCGAGGGAGAGCCTGTTGCCTGGTCGGCCTGGCCGGTCATAACTGTGTGTTTGCCTTGGGTAAGGCTAGCACACATGCTTCGCTTAACCCTTTTACTGTGGCCTTAGCTGCTCCCCGCCCACAATAACATGTTAATGCCCGACTCCTGCGACAATGTCAAATGTCAGCACATGTCATTTGTCATGTGGAGCCAGGCTCCGTTGGTGGCCAACTCCAGCTATAGCTTCTTTCGGCGTGTCGCCTGGCCAACATTTGTCACTAGCCTGGCCTGCTCTGGACCACCTATCCACTTGCTATAGAGCCATTGAATTGTCTGTTTAACATGCTCGGAGGCATGTCTATCCCGAGGATCCCTTTTTGCAAGTAATACCCTATGTTGGCAGAGGCAATGATGATGATCATATTTATTGTTGCTATCTACTCCGATGCTTCTTTACAACAGGCCTGCAAAGTGACAGCTGCTGCATACAGCTGTGGGCACATTCTATAAGCTGTTAGGTATTCAGGTTATTAAATTAAGTTTTTATATAAAAGAACATGTCGATTAGAGTGTAGATTGCTTACAAGTATACAACAAGAAACAATGAAATAATAAAATTAATAAAAATGAATATTTTCAGATTTGGTCTGAATCTGCGAACAAGATAATCCATCTGCTTGGGTGTGGATATTTTGGTTTTTGGAGTATATCAAGAGGAGCTCTGCAGTGACTATAGATCGAAAACCGTGGAACTTTCGATTTGTTTAAGCTTAATTTTTTTAGCTGAATAACTTTAGACACAACTGTTGATGTTTTGCTATGTTACCTAAGATATATATATAAAATATATCTAAAATGTTGTTAACTCGAGTTCGACATATGAAGGCTATATGAAGGCTTAGTGGCTGAAGGACACATGGACGGATAGCAAGAGAGAGATTGAACCAAACTAATATACTCTTTTCACTAAGCGAACGAGTTTTTATCTGTTTTCAAAGAAGATCGTTAAAGAAAATCACGGAAAAATTCATCTTCTTTTTTTTTGTCCTAGGCAAAGTGTTTTCGTACAAAAGAAAAAAAGAAGAAACATCATTCTGTGATTTGCTTTATGTATCTGCTATGTTCATTGAATGCAATTTTTTGCATGAATCAATTGTCTTTTGGACTTAAGGATTGTTTAATCAGATATTTAATGTATTTATCCAAATAAAAACGATTTTTATATTTGAATTCAGATCAGTTTATTTTTTTTAAGAATTAATATAAGCTTTGAAATTCAAATTTTGAATTTCAATTAAAAATGGTTCGGTTGACGATAACGATGCTAACTGGACTTTTTACTTATACTTCATCTATGGGCAGGGAGTCATCCATGTATTGGTATTATCTGAAGTTATTTCTGTTCGTTGCACAGCTTTCAGCATGCCATTCCCTCCTTTGATCTCGTTTCGAGTGCAGCCCAGAGAAACTCATTGAATATTATTGTTTTTTTTTTTTTGTTTTGATTTAGATATAGTTTTTATTTATACGATTTCTCTGCACACGTTTGAAAACCAAGAAAGATGCCATAAACGAAATAAAACTGAAATAAAAAAGGATAAATAAATATAATTGTGGTCTTTGTGTTTCGATTTTTGACGCTCTTTATTCATTTATTATTTTGCGTTACTCGTTTCAATACAAAGAAATGCAATTAAATAGGCGTTTATATAGGAGTATAGAGATAGAGTAAGTAGTTTTTAGAGAGAGTATAGATGTGTGTGAATGTGTGTGCATGTGTCAGTGTGTCAGTGTGTCAGTGTGTGTGTTGTATGCGTGTTATACATGTGTTTGTTTTATACATAAATAATTACAATTATGCTGCGGCTTAGAAATAAACAAATTACAATTTACAATGCAAAATGCAAAATGCAAAATGGCGGCAAACGGGGCAACTAAATTACAATTATTAAAATTAAGTGCTAAAATTATTTAATTAGTATTAAATTGAAAAAAAATCCAACAAACAAACAAAAAATAATAATAGTTGTGGTGCAAATGAATTTACAAATGACGAATGAGCAGCGCTTGCCTGGCTGGGCTGGGCTGGGCTAGATTTCTTGTTAAATAAATATATATAGCCGTAGGAGTAGTACGAATGATATATAATAAAGATTTTCTTTTACTTTTACTTTTTCGTTTTCGCTTTCATTTGAAGTTTTCGTTTTCTTAGCATTTTTCAATATTTGTTTTCGTTTAACATAAAATGTTAAATTACAGCAACGCGCATATAAGTACAGTAGTTCAATCTCAATATCAATTTCAAATTCAATGTCGATTCTTTTATTTAAACATTTTTTTTTAAATTTTTTTAGTATTTTAATTTTTTTTCTGGTTTACTGTGTGAGTGTCTGTGTAGTAGTTGTTTCAATTTATGTTAATGCTGCTGTCAAATGTCTAGTTAGGTAATCATAGATTGATTTTCGTTTTATGTTATAAATCGACTCCTGCTTGTCCTTCGTCTGGCTCTTAAGTACACTAATTAAATTTTTCACCTAAGCATTTTTGCATTAACTCTTTCATTATTGTTATTAGTGTTTAATTTACATTCAGACATATTGCTACATATAAACTTGACGCGCGTTTTTCTCAGTGTTTTGTTCAATTGCCTTTTGTAATTCTTTTGTCGTATATTTGTTGTTATTAAATTTTGTTTATGTATTTGGTTTGCTAATTTGTTTGAACTATTTACGTTTTGTATTTCATTATGTTAATAATATATTAATATAAATATACGAGAAACAATTGTTGTTTATATATATATATATATATATATAAATAATTTTATATATATATGTAGAAAAGCAGCAGTTGGTTTCGTTTGTTTTTCCTTTTTATTTTGATATTACATTTATTTAGTTACATATTTAATTAATAAATATAACGTTTATTCAGTGTGAATTTTGGTGTTTGTCGCTGTATATATATATATACATATATATATATACCATAAGATTCATATACGTTCCATATATATATATTTTTGTTTTCTTTTTCTTTTTCTTTTAGTATTTAAAATTTTCAATTTTTAATTTTTTTTTCTTTTGCATTTCTTTATAACTAGTTCTTGACTCTTCTAAGTTTTCGTTTAGCTCAAATTTATTTCTTTCAAAACTATTTTTGTTTTATTTCAATTTTTTGCTAAGCTTCAAAAAGGTTTTCAGTATTTTTAATTGGTATTATTACTACGTGCCGTAATTTGAATGTTGTGCAACACTGTCTTTTCTCCAGCAGTGTTGTGCAATTCAGCAGCTAAACGCGTTTATCCATTTGTTTTTAAAAATTCGGTTTATTTTTAGTTTTGTTTCGTTTTTTTTTGTTTAATTGCGCCAATTTATTTTTTACTTGTGCCTATAAAATTTATTTTTTTTATATTCTTTAAATTTAATTTTTAAATTTTTTGTGGTTTTTTATACTTATTTTTTTGGAAGTGTTTTGCTGTGCGAATTTGTTGTTTGTTTTGCTTGCGTATGAATTTAAAAAACATTTTCATTAAATTTGTTTACTAATTTGCCCTTTTGTTTTTTGATTCATTATAAAATTTTGAAAATATATATTTATGCGTATATACTTATTTCTGTATTTAGTTTTTCACTTTATATATTTTGTAATCTCATTGCTAATAAATTTAATTGATTTAGTAAACCAAAGTTTCTATTTGTTCTGCCCTTCAGTGCATCTAAACAATTAATTATTAAGTTGTATCTTTTGCTGACATCTTTAAATTGTATTTAATTTATTTTTCTTCATGCAACTTGCTTTAACAATCTTCAGTTATTTTCTTGTTTTTTGTTATTAATATAGCACATACTCGTAAATAAAAATCTTATTGTCTTTCATTTATAACTATGTATGCAGTTCTGCGAGTTCTTCCATGGAACTGATTTGCTTGACTTTTGTTTTAAGAGCTGTGAGTGTATTTCTTTTTGTTTTCCTTTTTTGAGGCCAGTCGAGTGAGTTTTGTTATAAGCACAGCTCTAATTACCAGTGTAATTACTAGATTAATTCAAGAACGTAATTAAAGCAATTACATGAAGTAAAGTTTATGATACAAATCTAACGATTTATTTATTTTTACTTGAACGCCAGAAAATATTATGGTATTGGTAAGCATAAATTTGGAAAGCAATAATTTGATTTAAATATTTAAAAAGGCTTTAGTAATTGTGAAATGTAATTACCGGTAATTAAGCTAACTTCATCTAATGCTTCGGCTTTCAATTTTGATGTATTGTGGCCTGAGTATATATATCTTGTTTGCTTATGTGATTTTAGGCGTGTGTGTGTGTGTGTGTGTGTAGCTCAGTGATACATAGTGGTTGCAAAGCACTCACTGAGTTGTGGCATCAAAGTTTGTGGCCCAAGCAACTTTGTATATATATATATATATATATATATATAATTAACTATATATGTATATATATGTCCCATATATGCAATGTATGTATATGTATCAGTTCATTATATAGTATATCTATCAATTTATATATATTTTTTTTGTTTAATGCATCATTATTGCTTGAACTTACGTTCACATTCATTTTTTTTCATTTGTTGCCATAAATTCTTTGCCCTTTAAACTGGTCGAAAACAGCTTACGAATATGTCGATATATATATAGACATATATATGTATGCTTTTGACAATATGCATATAAATATATATTTATATATATGTCTATATATATTTCGATTGCCAGTCCTACCCATTGCCATTGCCATTGCCCTAAAGCCCACATTTTACTGCTCGCTAATTACTACGCAAAGCTGCGCAGCCGCCGCTGGCTGCGCTGCTGCAGTCGACGTCGCTCATTGTTAATCTTGATCTTGGCTATGCGTATGGACTCGGGCAGCACGGATGTGGGCGAGGTGGCCAGAAAGCCACTGACAAAGGTCAGCCGACTGTTGCTGTTGCTGTTTGTAGTGGTGTTGCTGCTGTCGTCGTCATCGTTTAAGATATCCTCGAAAACATCGGGATATACGCTAATATTGTCCAGATTATCTATGTCAATATCGCCCGCCTCGTTGCGCACATAGGTTAGCTGATGATAGGGTGTGGCTAGCAGCTTTTGTGTCGATTTGCGGAGCGATTTTTTTGTGGTTGTTGTTGTTGCTGTCGTAGTAATTGTTGCTGTTGCTGTAGGTGCTGTCTCAGTTAACGTGTTATTTGGATTGCTGTTAATGTTCTTGTAGACACTAAACAGTTTGTCTGTTATATGTTGCTGTGGGGTGACAACAACAGCCACAGTGGCTGCTGCTGCTGCTGCCGCAGCCGCTGCTGTTACAGTTCTTGGGGCAGCTGCTGCTGTTGCGAGTGGTGTTAACAATTGCGTGCTGGACGTGGTCACGACTGTTGACGGACGCAACAGTTTGTGTAGTTGCAACTGCTGTTGCTGCTTGCTGTTACTGTCCAGCAGCAACTGTTGCCGCTGATCGTTTGGGTTGGCGCTGTTGCCGCGATGCCTGCTGAGCTTATGCGTGCTCATCGCCAAATCAGGCCTGGTTGCCGTTGCTGTTGTTCCGGTTGTGGTTGCTGTTGCTGTTGCAGTCGCGTTGCTCGCTACAGCATCTACCTCATGCTGTTGCGTTGTATGCCATTTGTTGTACATAAGTGTAGCCAATGTTGCTGCCAGCGGTGTTTGCTCCAGCACCAATTGTGTTCCAGTTGCTGCTGTTGCTCTTGTTGTTGCTGTTGTTGTTGTTGTAGTTGTTGCCGCTGTAGTTGTCGAGGTAGTTTCAGCCACTTGGCTGCTAGTTGGTGTAGTTGTTGTAGTTGTTGTAGTTGCTGTAGTTGCTGTAGTTGCTGTAGTTGCTGTTGCTGTCGCTGTTGCTGTTGCTTTGGTTTCGTCGCTAACCGTGGTCTGATTCTCATTTTCGTCATATTCAACCACCTCCGCCTCGTACTGTAGCAAGTCGGTATCGTTGCCGCTGCTTGATGTTGCTGCAGTTGCTGTTGTTGCTGCTGATGTTTCAGTTTCGAGCTCTGTAATGAGTGTCGATCCTTCATCGTAGTTGCTGCTGCTGCTGCTATATTGTTTAATACTATCTTCTGCTGTTGTTAGCAACGTGGTGCTGGCGCTTGAAGTGGTGCTGCTGCTGCCCACACCTGGCGTATAACTATCAATTGTAGCTGTGGGCGTGGCATACCAAGTAGACCAGGGCTCACTACCGCTGCTGCTACTGCTGCTGCTGCTGCTGCTGTAGGCATCGTCGTAACTTGTGGATAAACTGGTGCTACTGCTGCTGCTGCTGCTGCTAGAGAGCATATCGTCCGTGCTGTCATCTAGTGTTGCTGCTGTAGAGAGTAGTTGCAATTGCTGAAGTTGCTGTTGCTGCTGCTGTTCCAGCTGCCGTTGTTGTTTCTGTAGTTGTTGCTGCTTTTGCTTTCGTGCCTTTCTTCGTCTGCCCTTGCGCTTGCTGGCAAGTGATGTTTTCGTCGTTTTGGTTGTTGCTGCTGTTGTTGCTGTGGCTGTTGCTGCTGCTGCTGCTGCTGGTTCTGCTGTCGTTGTTGCACTTTTGGCAGTCGTTAGTTTCGTTGGACTAGCTGTGACTCGTTGTTGTTGTTGTTGTTGTAATTGTTGTTGTTGTTTTTGCTGCTGTTGCTGCTGCTTGCGGCGCTGTTTTCGACGCGCCAGGGCTGAGGGATCATTGTGATGATGTCGCACCTGATGCTGTTGCCGTTGCTGCTGTTGCTGTTGTTGTTGTTTTCGTACTAATGCTAATTGTTGTTGTTGTGTTTTGTTAGTGCTACTTAGACTATTACTACTATTATGGCCATGATGCTCATGTTGCTGTTGTTGCAACTTTTGATTTTGGTTATTCGATTTGTGGCGATTGCTTTTGTTGCGCGAGACTTTGCGATAGTTGCTGCTGCTGCCGCTGCTGCTGCTGGTGTTGGCCATCATTGCTGCCGTCTCGCGCCATTTTGGTAACGTGTGCTGATGGAAAAACTGCTCGGCATCGATCTTATTGAACATGTAGCAGGCATCGTTGACGCTCTTCTTGGGCCCCACGGGCTTACCTCGGTGTGTGAAGCCGACTCGTCGCTGTAGATCGACTACGGAACGGAACACGAAATAACCGTGCACGATGGTCTCGTTGAAGTAGCAGGTATCGCGCAGTTCCTTCTGCAAGACAGAGAGAGAGAGAGAGAGTGGGAGAGAGAGAGGAAGTGAGTTAAAGCGAGATATTAAGCAGGGTAACTTCCCTACACTTGACACTGCAATTTATAAGCAGCATTTCCTGGCTGTATCTGTTAACCTGTCGACAATATTTTGACAAGCAGCTTGCAAGCGAGAGGTTAAGCAGCAGCAACATTGACAGCACTAACAACAGCAACTCTGAGGCTGGAGTGTGTTTATTTATAAAACACTTGAAATTCCAAAACGACCAACCAAATGAAACGCGGCTTGATTGTTGCTGTTGTTGCTGTAATTTCTGTCACGGCTGCTGTTGCTGATATTATTATTGTTGTTGCTGCTGCTGTTGCTGTTGCTATTGCTGGCAACACCTATCTGACTGCCCAATCTGTTATTTCGTTTGTTGTTCTATTCAAAGTGTTGCAGATGACGCAGATAAGAATTTGTTCAACTCGTTTAGCAATTATGCCATATTTAGTCGTTCCACTTAGATTTGCCAACCATCTATTCGCACTACTTCTTGCTATTTATAGCCGTTAATTGCTATTTATGAACAGCTTCTCAGCGGCCACTCAAAGCAACTCGCAACTGTGGCCCCTCAGAAACCAATCACTATTTGTTTTCGCTCTCAATTGGCGCTACTTGCCTCACGCTTTGTTCAATTTTGCTTTGGTTCTAGCCAAAGTGATCCGAGACATTTATAATTATTCATTATTTTGAGCTCTTGAATAATTGATATTTATAACTTGAATATTTTTTTTCTTAAGTCACTTTTTCTTTTTATACCCTGGGTCGAGTGGGAATTCAGGGTATATTGCTTCTGTCAAAATGTATGTAACAGGCAGCAGAAGACATGACAGACTCCATGAAGTGGAAGATGAGCTGAGTTGATTTAGCTATCCGTTTGTCTGTCCGTTCGTCCGCCTGTTTGTATCTATGTCAGCTAGAAACTTAAAGTTTTTTTGTAGGTTCCTCTACAGCAAGCGCAGGTCAAGTTTATTTTATATAAACAATAACTATTCCAATTTTAATGTTATCGATTGAAAACATTATCGAAATTTAGATTAAATTATTTGTTATATTTTTTTTTATTTATTTATATTTTATACAATTTTTATGTTCCGACCAATTTCTATATATTGAAGTTCAGTTAGTTTACAGCTTTACTAAGCAGACAAGAGTTGAATAGAATATTTAGTGCATCTACTGAAAATTTCTTTGAAATCTCTGAACTAACACAGTAGTTATTAAGCAATAATAATAAGCAAAAGCATTCTCTATATTTTAAGGATTCCAATTGTGATTGAGTTGTATTTCAATTGTCAGCTATTTTAATACTTTAGCTAGAATTTGGCACTAGACAAGTTATGTAATACCGAGGTTTTTTTGAGTGTACAAACATTGGTCGAGGTTTAGGGTATGTCCTAGTCGGGCACCTCTAACTAAAGCTTTTTTGCTTGCCTATTTTGTTGTCTTCTCTTTTAGACTGTCCTATTCTGTTTGTATTTTTTTGTATTGTTCAATTGTTAAAATATTGTATTATTATATATATATCTTTGAGATTTTTCATATTGCTCAACTTTAGATTATATTTGAACTTTCAGTTGTTTTAAGCGAGAAAAGATTATTTTTTGAAGAACTAGATATTTTATTATTATTTTTAAAAAATATATTTTTATTAATTTTTTAATTGTATCTGAAGCAATTAAAAAATTTTTTTTATTTTATCTATAAATTATTATTAAATATTTGCGTCCGTTTTTTTATGTTTAATCGATTAGGAATAATATATAATATAATAAAACTTTTAGTTGAAATCACGCAGCACTCCAGCTAAGGTATGTTCGGTCCACTTCAAAGGTCTAGCTTTATCGAACCTAATCGTAACCTTAACCTAATCATATGTCACAGTTATTAACCTTCGACAGCAAAGTTGTAAATAAACGTTTTATAAGACTCTATAACGAAGGCGGGGGAGAGCAATCACAGTACAAGTATTTGCACATAAATTCAAGTTGGGATCTGCGGTCATAATCGAAAGCAATAAAATGACAAGTGCCAGCTTTGACCTTAGAGATATATTCACTATAGTCGAGCGAGCTCCATTGTACTCACCTTTTCATATATGTATTCAATGTTGTTGCTGTTTGCTTTGGCTAACTAACTGTATAAATCGTAATGCGAACTATGAAAGGACATTGAAATAGTTTTGCAATTACAGCATAAAGTGCAGCGTCATTTGATTGATTAGATATATCTATTAAAAGTCATGTACGGGCAACTATTCATACACATATATAGACCTGTGAATTGTTGTCTGTCGACAAATACTGAATGATTTTTATGATGGCAAATCTATGCAACGCACTCGACTCTGTGGAGTGTTTGCCCACACGATTGACATTGGCAATAATCTATTTGGCCCGATAACTGTTACAATGTCTCGAAAATGCTCATCGTAGGTGAATTGCCTAAGCAGTTGCAATTGGGCATTACGCAGGGAATGAGTTCTAAAGTTTTATAATTATGCAAACCTTACGACGTCGCGTCAACAAAGGGAAAACTAAAATGAACATATTTTGTGCCAGTTTCGGTTTTTTACTGCCAGCAATTTGTTGTCTGTGAGCAGTTATTATATTTATGTTTTTGTGGCTGTAATTGCATATGAAATTTCAATATTTTAATAAATAGTTTTTTTCTCTGTTGTCGCGCATTTCGCATGACAGAATTGGTTCAACTGCAACGGGTTTTCGCAGAAAAAAACACCAGTAAAAATAAATAATAACATTCCAGCAATGGATTGGAAAACATTTGTGCTTGACTGCCTGATGACCTGTAGAAGCAAACGAAAGAGGTTTAGTTTCTCAAATAACTCTTTTGTTACCTTGTTGTTATCTTGACTAATTACATAGTGTGACAAGCTATAAGTCTACCTGGTATTGAATTTAGAATTTCTAACTGCTTGACATAAACTGAGACAGAGTCAGATGGCAAAAAATGTGAAACATAAATAAAATATTTATTTATATTTTACACTCCTCTGAATCTTTTAGTATATAATATAAATTTAATCTGCATTAGTTACAGCTAAATGACTTTAATGGATTGCGCCTTTTTTTTCTATACGAACTATGGGTCAAAATAAAGTTTGTTTTTTTTTTTTCAATTAATTTTAATTCACGAAGATGACTTTGCTTTTTACATGTAAGCAGCATATGGATACATGCGACATATTCATAAGACTGCAAATTGTAAGCATTGTTGTAGGCAGTCTTGGGTTCTAATTCGAGATCTTTAATAATTTTTAATATTTACAGGGTATGCATAGAAAAAATGCAAATAGAAAAAAATGATTTAGTCTGCTTAGTGTGTGAGGCGGCGCTTAGCGCCCTGTCGCCGAGCTGGCAATTTATGCAATTTGGCCAAATCGCTCAAGTATCGCCATTGTCGTTATAATCGCTCGTTTGCATAAAAACCATTATGTGCTACATGCCATAAATTATAGTGTTTGTACAGTTAGTTTGCATAAAGCGGCGTCGGCGGCGGTGTTTCAAGTACAATGCAATCCAATCCAATGAAAATGCATTGCAATGTAATCAAATTTGTTACAAGGCGCCCGTTTGGGGCCTTGGCTTTAAGTACATATCATTATATTGTGTGCCGCCATAAAGATGCAATTGCTAGGAAATGGGAATGCAGTTCACATTTTACAATTTTCGTTTCGGTTTTGCTTTTGTTTTTATCGCCTAGGAAGCCATAAAGCTAAAGCTAATGTAACAATGTCAACTCATTTGAATTTATCAGCATCAAAGGCGGGAATCCCAAGAGTTTCATGTGGATTGAGTCATTATCAAAATTTGTACTTTTTATTAGCCATTTGTTCTACTAACCCGAATGTGTTGGACAGATTTTGAGAGATCTTCAATTATTATTTTCTCAGACAAATTTTAAATTTTTGTTTTGTATAGTTATAGATATATCTTTTTATACCCTTAAAGCATATATATATATATATTTATATAAAATTTGATTAGAAGTTCTTCTTTGCTGTTATGAACTGAATGATATTAATTGGAACTGAGGTAATCATTTAAGAACTATGGCACGGGTCACTTAATAGTTAAGTGCCAAAGGCCTGAAGGCATTTATAATATGATCACTGACCGCTTGATTTGAATTGCTTAGTTCTATTTGCTTTGCTTAGTGAATGCGTTTAACTACGAAGTCACTGACTGTTAGACGATCTCAAGGTAACTTACCATGCCAACTAATCTCCAGTTGTCGTTGAAACACAAATATCTTTGCGTTTCTTTTGCGAACAGTGCTATTTTGAATTCGTTGTTCACATAGTCCGTGAGGCCGACTATCGTTATATTTTCTGAAAACGAAGAAAAACGAAGAAAAAACAACATTAGACGGATTGCATATGTGTGCGTCTGTGTATCTTTTAATTGATGCAAATATTTGGTTGAAAAAAACATTTTTAATTAAAAGCAAACACGGATGCTTCGTGATTAAGCGTGTCAAAGCGAGCCGAGATCACTCAACTTCAAGGGAAAGATCGGGGGCTGAAGGGACAATGCCGATTTAAATATGTAATCGGAAGGTAATAGCAGTATTTGTTTGTAAACACATCTACGCTGGCACGTGTGCCAAATTCGATTGCACAGTGGGTAAACTATTCAAGGTGATTATTTTTTATTACTAGAAATCATTTTCCAAACGAATACGCCAAGATTGTCTATCAAGTTGGGGCTTTGATCATCATGATCATCATGATCACCATCAATTGTCATTGTCATCCTCATAAATATCGTCTCGCATACCTAAGTTAGACCACTCAAACTGCCAGCTTTTTACTGGCTGCCAGTACAACTGGCCACACTGTTTGAGCCTAACAGTGCCAACCGCGCCATACTTGTTGTTTGCCTAACAGTTAACAAACCAAAAGGCGCTTCAAGGTGTGCTGCGTTCTAATTTTAAAAGAACGCCCGATGCACCAGCAGCAGCAGCAGCAGCAGCTAATGATTATTATCGGAGGAATAGAAAATGGGGGAAATGCATTAAACCTAAACTCAAGTACACATGCAGTTGACTGCACCACGCTGCCTCTCTCTGTCTCTCTTTCTGTCTAGCTATCTCATTCGCCCTTTCTCCACTAATTATAAACTAACAATGTAACTTTGGCCACGCCCCGATGTAGTCATCGTCGTCGTGGCGCAGGGCTATTGAACTTGCGAGCAGGCACAAAAGTCACTAATAAGTAAAGCACTTGAGCGCAGCCAAAGAAAAGCAGAATGGAGCAGGGAAAAGCCACTCGAGTTAGATTGATAGGTGACTGGGTTCAGCTTCAGCTTCAACAGAAACGTTGACTGCGCCAGTGACTGCGAGGCGACGGCGACGGCGACGGCGACGGCAACGGCAGCGGCGACTGCGTCTGCCAGTAATTAAATTTATGCACAGAAATTCCTGGCAAAAGACGTGCGTTGCCAGGTAAAAATCAGGGAGGTAGGGAAGGGGGTGCTAGAGTATGGAAGGTGAATTGTCCGGGGGCTCTTATTGTGAGCTCTCATATTTCATAAGCCCGACAGGGCCTACGGCCAGCGCGCTTGAGTGACTTTTGTGCTTCACACCTTTTGGCCAGGCCAGCAGGCACTTGGCCTGCGTTTGGGGCCAACCAGTTGGTGACTCCTTCTAGGCAACTCGATGCTCGGGCCTTTTGTTGTTATTCGCATAACTTATTGATTTCATTAGTTTAGTAACACATACGACAATGAGAAACATAGAGACAGACAGACGAAGGGACAGAGAGAGGGGGAGAGGGAGAGAGTGTAGGAAGATTCTGAAGTTTGCACTTGTGAGTGCATGCCACTGCACCATCGCCTAGTACCAATCGTTCCACTTGCCGCATGTTTGTTTTGCTTGAAGTAAGAGTTGAGGCTGAAGCTGGAGCTGGCTGGTTCCCTTAGCCAGCATCGTGTCAATTTCGCTTTGTTTATCTTTGGCATTTCCAGTGGGCTCTCAGTGAGCTTTCAATGGCTGCATTCTGTAGATGAGTAATTGTGCTAGTTATCATGAAACATAAGCAGCTTCACGAAGACCTTAGGCAGGTGCTGTAAGCTTCATAGTAACAATAGAATAATGCTAGTTTAGGTTGTCTGACCCACACTCTATAAGTGGATACTTTTCTATAGTTTTGATAACTTTTGACAATCTTTTTCAATCTGTGTACATATTAAGAGCGATTCAATTATTATTTAAACAAACTTAAACTTAATTTTGGTTGAGCTCTCTCAATTTCATTTCAGACATTTAAACATTTTCATTCATTTCCTTCGCAAACGAATAATAATCTAATGGAAAGTCGATTAACAAAATGAAATGTTTATTTTTAATACGTCACGAGGCTACAGAAATAAAACGTAGCCGTTTTTCAGTTTCACGACAAAATCACATAAAATGCATTTATGCTTGGAATTTTTATGGCCATCGATTTTAGATATCTCAAAGATTTTTCGGTTTGGTTCGGTTTGTTTTTCACTCAATAAAAAGCAACGATCGAGTCGGAACTAACTTAACTTTTCAAGTTGTTTTTATTTTCGTTGTATTTTTCTCTTCTTGTTGGTTTCTAATTAAGTTATTAGTCACACTGTGGAATTTTTTGTTATTTTTTCTACTTCTTCTTCTGCGAGCTGAGTCTTTAATTTATGATTTGGTTCTGTCCGAAATTTCTGTTCGGTTTTTAGAATGGGCGTCTCGCCTGTTATCGATATCGAGATCTCTGCACTTAAAATGCATCATCGTAAATATGGCAAAATAAAACATTAGTCCAAAGACCTGAAGGCCTTCTAATTGTTAGATGCTATCATCTTAGATTGTTTTTTAGACGCTTTATGCTTATGGCTATGGATCATGGAGGCGGAGGCGGCTGTCTCCGATCGAGTGGGTGTGCACATGTGCGTGTGTGTGGGGTATTTTGAGTATATTTTGGGTGAGTTCTTAAGGGCCAGAGTCGAGCGAAAGTTATTGATTTGTGTTATGAGCCTGAGTGAATCTGCTATTAAAACCGAAATTTTCTATAATAAAAATTAGGAAAATAGACTCGAGTCCATAAGAAAAGTGTATAAAATGCAATCTTCTGTGATCGAAGCTCAGTTAGAAATTGGCTTCGCTTAAGATTTCGATAAATGAAAGTAGTATTAACTTATATATCTTGAATATATATGTAAATTATATTCTTTAGCAGTGCATATGATTAGGATAGATTTCCACATCTTTCAATTTACTCTAAACTTACATTCTCGAACTTTAAGAACCATAACCTATCTTCAAACCAAATTCGAGCTGTTTTTATTTGATGGCTGGCCATCCAGCTGTGCCAAGACGGCCACTAAAATATTGATATATAATGTCAAATCTAGAAAATCGTAACGAAAACACATTAAGTGACAGAACGCAAAGCATTAAGTCGAATCAGTAAAAGATAAACTCAAATCAGAGTTCAGGAAAACAAAAGGCGACAAAGAATAAAACCAAAACAACACAAAACAAATAATAAACCAAAATAAAATTAAATTAAAAAACAAAAACAAAAACAAAGACAAAGAAGAAGAAAAGACAATAACAACAAAAGTTTTAATCAAATATGCAAGCAATGAGGCTCATCAACATAAAATTAAAAAATCATAAAATGCTAAACTGCACAGCATGAACAAAATCAAAATAAAAAAAAAAACTAACACCAAAGTCTGATTTTAGTATAGCTGAGTATATGGCCGGGCTCCACAAATCTGACAACAAGCTGGGGCGTCAAAAAGCCGCCTAATTGCGGCACATGTGAGGGGTATGGCTGGGGGCAGGAGTAGCGCTTGGTGGAATGCCAAGAGATTTGGATTTTGATTTTTTATGACCTTACGATGTGCATGTCACACAGCTGGTCACATTGTCATTCCATCAGCGTGATAAGCATCGCCCCCTGCCGCGCCCTCCTCTAGCTCAATATCCAAAACACAAAAAATACACGAGTTATGGATCGCACGTAGCCGCCAGCATTTGAATTTTGATTGAGCTCTGCCTATGAGCCGGTGGGCGTTAAAAGCCCGATAAGCATAAATTGCGGCCTATCGATCGGACTGCATCCATACGCAGCGATCTCTATGATAATTCTTGGAGTATGATTTCGGTTCGATTATTAGCTGCCTGCTGTACTTTCACTGATCGAGCGGAAAGCCGAATGAAGCTATTATCGAATGAAGTCCAGCATCGATTGTCTGCATCGTGTTAACCCATTCGATTATTCATGACTCATGATTAATGACTCATAACTCATGCCTTTATATCTGCTCATTTACTCATGACAAATTGAACTTAGATATTTCAAATTTATCAAAGAAAATGTGTTAAAAATTTAAAGTAATTAAGTTTCTAGAATGTTGAACGTATAAATTTCTGATACATTTCTTAGGTGGAAAGGATATTCAGTTTATGCAAATTTAATTCAAGTTTTAGAGTCATGTTGCAACTGTATAAATGTGTATTGAGTGTGAACTGCTGTCTAGAACATTCTTCAATTTGAATACCTTTGACGTGCATTAGTAAAATTTTAGAGAATTTCGTGTTTTCTTTCATGCTCAGTCACGTCGAAGTGGTTTAGGTATTTCTGTTAACGATCCGTTCCAGTTGGACACGGAAAAAGATCGGAAACTATTCCGTTTTGTTTTGGTCAGTTCTTGCAGCGTTTGGCTGGTATCCTTGGTCAGCAGTGCATTGGCCCTATTCCAGGAATGTTGTCTGAGGTCCAGGTCTGGCAGCGACTGCATTCCGGGAACTTTCTCGCTTTGATGCTGACAGCGACTGTGGCGAGGTCTTAGATTACGTACGTATTTTGCCTGCGCGGCTCTGAGTAATTGCTTTTGCAACAGCCACAACAACAACAACAACATTTGTCACATGCTGCAGCTCCAACTAGCCGCCGCTTGGATTGGACATTGGGCAGCCGCGTCTCGCGGCTGGATGCTGCACCAACTAGTACGACGCAACGTCAGTTATTGACGTTTTGTCACGTTTCCTGGAAAAAAACCGTTTTATTTGCTCGACGCCTGGCTTTGGGTTTGTTTGTAAGCCGATGCCACAAAAGCAAAACAAACTGCAAAACCAACAGCAACAGCAACAGCAACAACAACTGCGACAGAAAGGAAAACAAACTTCAACTTGGAGCCGTTGCACTTGCCTGCAGTTCCATTTATCAGTGGGAGCTGAAGACGGCGCAGCCAGAGACTTCGACTGTAGAGGGGACCCGCGTAGAGAGGGAGTGGAGGCGTATGGGCTCTCAGCATATCTCACTGAGACTCCAAACAGCGTTAATTGCATTGGCACGCCCGCCGGAGAGGGCTGAGAAAGGGGCGAAGAGAGTGGAGAGTCGAATGCCACAATTAGCGCCTTTTAATGTGGAGCGTACTCGACTTTTACGCACGATTCCTGCACAGACGCCACTCACAATTGGTTGCCCCAAGCGGAGGCCACAGTGTCAATGAGTTAATTAGCGCACGATTTGGCCGAGCCCTTACTCCATTCCTCCCCCATTCCTACCCCCCCACACACAGCCAAACCAAACAGCAAACTGCTGAGGGCCAGAGCTGTGTGTGTGAGTATGTGTGTGTGTGTGTGTGTGGGAGTCTATCTGTACATAAAAAAAGACAAAATCTCGACAAAAATCTGTTTTATCTTCGCGCTTTTCTGGGTCAAATGCGTCTCGCATAATTTATGTAGCGCTGATTGAATTTTGTCGTCTACCAAAAAGGGCAATTAAAATTATTGAAAATCCCACTAAAAAACCCAACAAATAAATTTATATACATTTTTTTTTTATTTTAAATAGATAAAATTGATTGAAGACGGGCAAGCGCTCATGAAAATAAAAATAAAAATAAAAATCAATATCAAAATGAAAATGAAAACGAAAATGAAATCGAAAATTTATATATGCAGATGCTAAAAGGCCTTTGTTGTTAAGCTCTGCACTTGAAACAAATGCATTCAAGCTCATTTGCCTTTTGATCAACTTTTAATGCCAATTTTATGCTTTATTAGTGCACTTAATGATCATGTAAATTCCAAATATAAATATATATGAGGCATTTTTCTATTCACTTTAGACTGTAGATAATTTCATATATAAGAAATATTTTATTTTTATTTTATTTATTGCATCACACTTAAAATCTCAAATAATTTTTAAGGAAACAGTGAGTAAGCAATCGTAAAACATGATGAGTCTAGGCTAATGAGTCTATATACAATTAAAATGGAGCAATCAGAATATTTATTAAAATAAAAAAAATATTAAAACCTTCAGTTATTGAATCATTTATTTTATTTTAAATTTTTTTGTAAAATGTGCAAAATCTCACATATCAGAAAATTTGAAATTTGTTGTGATTGCGACTCTGCAGAATATGTAAATTACCAGTTAACAAGAAGGTGAAACTAATTGATGTTAATACTTTCTTACAATTGAGTCTGTTTGTCTGCATATGTTCAGGCTTTCTTTTAGTCGGACACTACAGTCTAGAGCATTCATAGTGCATTTCAGTTATAATTCCTAATTGCTTTACGTATTGTTGCATAAGTTTCGCCAGAAATTTGAACCGATTTTAATCGAAATAGCGCAGGCAATCGAATGCTGCTGTTATTGATTTACGCTAAAGATAAACGTGCAATTAAAAGTTGCTCGCGCTATTTATCACTGCAACGGTCGGCAGCGGGTGAGTCGTATCGATGACAACAGCAACAACAGTTGCAGCAGCAGGAGCAACAGCAACAGCAACAGCAAAAGGAAAATGAATAATAAAACTTAATAACTTTGGCTTTTTTGTTGTTGGTTTTTTTTTAGTATATTGAGTACAGTAAAGTTGGACCACACGCAGGCAGCATGTTATTTACAGTTAATTACAGCTGACTGCAACGAAATGTAAAATTGCATCGATAGTTGCAGCAGACGACAAAAACAGAAGCAGCAGCAGCAGCAGCAGCAGCAGCATACTGCTCTGGGTAAGTTGAAACTCTTTGTTTATTGTTTATTTATTTAGCGGCTCTGCGGTTTCGCTTTCATTGTTGTAGTTGCAAATGGAAAATAAATTGAGACTGGCATTTAATTAAGTTAACTGCCAGCATCACTGAGAAGCAGGCTGGAGCGAGTGTGGGCTTGAGGGGGTGCGGTCGCTGGCAATTTATTAAAAAGAAATACAAATAAATTATTTCTCGAGTGTCGGCTAATTGCAGTTTTATCAGTGCAAGGACGTCTTTGGCCAGCGCCGAGCATCAGGTTGCAACACGCCACAAGCAACGAGCAACAAGCAACATGCAACTGCAGCAGTCACAGCAACAGCAACAGCAACTATTTGCCTTGCAACAAAGTCAACGGGCCAGGCTTTTTATTAATTAAGTGCATACGCAGTCACTTACAAGCCGTTTAAACTGCGTTAGCCAACTTGAAATGGGCCCGATAATGTGACCGAATGAAAAATCGAAAATAACAAAAACTAAAGCCGAAACGAACTCGAAATTCGGCTACGCATTGACGCAAAGTGTCAACCAGACACATAAAAATACCAAATGGTAGCTGGGAGCTAACTGCTTTGACTGCTTCGACTGCCTTGGTCGCCCGGTGGGCCACACTTGTTTCCATTTAGCCGTAAAACTCTGCGCTCATTTGCAACTGGCTCAGTTTGGGGTAAACAAATATTTTAATTCTTCATATACCCTGTAAACAGCAAATGCTTGCAGTGTGGTGTCTTACAACTACACTAAGGTGTAGAACGTGATGTTTGTTGCTAAATGCTACAGGATTCCCTTTAAATAAATCGATAAATATCGATCGCAGTATAAAAGTCAATAAGCCCTAATATGCCCATCCATATTAGCTAGATCCATTGCTCGTATTAGTTTATCTCTGCAAGCTGACCAGACTCTAGAAACAAAGTAGGTGCTTCGCAGCGATACAAGCAACCTTTGTAACGCCTTTTCATGCCTCTTAAGTTTTATTATAATCAACCATCAGAAACTCAACAGACTGCAGTCAAGAAACCCGATTGTATCACATGCATTGCAAATGTTTGGAGGGTAACTCATAGTTTAACCCAGTGCAATTCGCTCTGGTTAAGTTTGTTAATTTGCTGGCTTAAGTGTGCGTGTTTTTGTTTTAATTTCCTTTGCATAAGGCGTTGAGTTATTGTGACAATTTGAATTGTTTGCCGAATTATTGGTGCAATGCAATGCGAGCTGAAATTATAGTCGAGATACGCGCAGAAGCATTGATTACGTCAGCATAAATTAAGATATGCCTGGCATTGATTTATGCGGACAGGTGTTAATTGTCATCGATTGGCCAATGAGTAAGTATCCATAAGTATTCACGAAACTCGCATATACACATGTTTATACGCGCATATCCCAATCAGCAGGAAGCCGTTTGGCGTGGGTGCGGAAAAACAAGCGCTAATTGAATGCACTTAAAAAGCCCGAAACAACTTCATGTTTTTGGCCACTGATAAACTGGACTTTATGATCCATGTAATAACCACCAATCCATATTTATATGTATTTACATAAATGTTGCCGAACTATGCAACATTTAATGCGAATTTCGTTTGCCAACTGGACCCCATAGGGCTTTCAAGACATTCGCATTGCGCACATATGGCACACATTATTATGGCAACTGCTGCAATATCGTTATGAAAGGCGTAGGTAAAGGTGCTGCTAAGAGTTACGATTCTGATACTGTCGAATGTGGAGCAACAGAATTAATGCCACTTAGCTCTTAGTGCCTGCAAATGATAGCCAAAGTAGTTTTCGATCGACCTACTTCATAGATTTCACACTTTTTCTCTTAAAGTTATTTTTAAGCTAGAAATATATATGTTATCTATATAGATAATTATATATATATATATATATATATATATATATGTGTGTGTGTGTATAAATATATCATAGCCTTTTCGAACTGTTACTGTGCAACATTTCTAATACTTCTAGTTAGCATAGATATAACAGCATAATGTACTTTATTTTTTTATGAATCGAGTCTAATGTGCTCTTGATTACTGTTTATTTTGAGCCTTGCCTCATAGAAATATATGTAAAATAATTTTATTAGCTCTAACAGAAATTCTTCCTTTTCAAATACTACCATGCACCACATCGATTATAGTCTTTTGAAATGGGTTAACACAAGTTTCTATGTAACATAGCAAAAGGTTTATTACCAGTGTAATCCCATCTCTCATATAGCACATGGTACCACAATATATATCCTTAAATATAAATGATAATGTTGTAAAATATTTGCTTTTCTCATAGACCATTCTCTAATATGAGATCAATTCACCTGCCTAAGCTGTGACCAGCATTCACAAGGCAAGGCTCAGTTAGTTTTGTGATACATTTTCCTTAGCCTTAATATTTTGAACAGCTAACATCCTTTAAAGGCCGCACTTGAAACCATTTAAGGGACCACCCAAAACAGTTTTAGCTAAACAAAAAAATCGATTTTCCTAGTTTCGCCCCGAGGTTTTAAATACGTTGTCCAGGCGTAGTCTGAGCACTTACAACATAATTATTATAGAGGGCTCTTAACATGTCTGGACTGGGATGGCTAGAGACAGAGATGAGAGCGTTTTAATGACGCCATTAATTAGCAAAAATAACCAACAATAAGAAAACATTCTATACAAATTTAACACCCTCAAGGGACAGTCTGACAGAGAGGGAGAGCGAGACGAAAAGGTAGTGGCTGCAGTGGGTCCAGTCTTATTTGTCTGTTGTAACACCTTTTGATTTACGCGCGGCGCAGAGCTCGTGGGCAATAAAACAAAGTTAGAACCGTTTTTGTTTTCTGCCTTTTTTGTGCAACTCGGAACCTGGCTTAAACCGGGCCATGTAACGCGGCAGGGCGCCGTCTGTCTCAACAGTTGTGGCCCAGAGCGCCTGCCAGCTAGCAGATGAGCAGGAGCGAGCGAAAGAGCGACTGAGGGCACGTGCAAAAAGAAGAAGAACAAGACCTAGATATAATAAAAATGTCATGTCCTTGTCTGCTTTTGGCTAGTTGTCTGTGTGTGTGTGTGTGTGTGTGTATGTGTGTGGGCCAGGTCCAAGGTGTTAAGTGCGGCCGGCTGAAATGTTGTTTTTTTTCTGCCTTTCATTGTCCTTAACTTTTGCGAGCCAACATATTTGTATTCATTGTTTTCTTGCTTTGTTTTATTGTTTTTCGCGTGTCATTATTTTAGGTTTTACGTTTGTTTGTTTTTCTGCGGGCCCAGACAGCAGCAGGAGCAGCAGCAGCAGCCTCTGGGGTCTATATCATCCGCAGCTCTTTGCTGTTTATTCTGACATTGAGTGACATCGCAGGGCAACTGTCAATGTTGCTTGGCATTTGTTGCAATTTTTAAGCTGGAGCCTGTTCTGCTGGCCTAGCTTCAGCTTAATTAAGGCTTCAGGTGTAAGATGCTCATAAAATGTTGCCCCACAGCAAATTATGCGAACACACACATCGGCCAGAGAGGCTACCCTCAACGGTGTCCCTTGCTTCGAGCTTCGAGCTTCGAGCTTAGTGCAAATCGATTCGTTGGAAATATAAACTTGAATTGTTGCACTGACAATGTCGACGCACCTTGCTGTTGGACGATGATTAAGTTCGTTGTGGTGGGGCCTTTTGTCAGTAGAGTGCAGTTAAGTGAGTTCATGGGTTGCTCAAAATGAACTGTTGAAAATGCAATTTGCAAGGCAACATTAGCTGAACTAACTTGACTAATTAACAAACGAAGTATTCCAAAAATTTCTTAATATATTCTCAATTAAAATTGCATTTTTTTGTAAAATCCAATTTTATTAAAATAATGTAATAATATAATAAATTCGTCACATTGCATACATTAAATATTCTTTTATTCTGAAACAAGATTTTACTTTCTTTAAATCATTCTTTGTTGTCAGTTTTGTATCACTGAGTTTTTATCTCTTTAAAGGTTAATTCTCAGTTTATTTCTTTTTGAAAAGTAATCTCTAATCCTGTGCTTCGATTTCTATAGCCGTTTCTGTTTTCCACTCCCACTTCAACATTTGCTTAAGTTTTGATATAGTTAGTTAGGCTTCGCCGTATCTTAGGACATCCATCTGAAGTTGTCTACAACTTCGCCCTCACCCTAGTCTTCCCTTATTTCAAGTTTCTATCTTGATTTCTTTGCTCACTCTGTTCTGTCGCTCTTCAAGTTTCTTGCTGGCGCTAATAATTTTGCGTTAACTTGGCGCATTTTGCGTCACTCGTCCTTTTTATGGGCTTTTGGGATACTCCTCGCCAGACTTTACGGTCATTGTCCCATCTGAACTTCACTTTTTGGCAGAGTTTTGTTTTATGTGGCCAAAATTCTTAACTGTTACCTGCAAATCTTTTCAGTCGGCGGCGGCTGCTGCGTCCCTTTAATAATGAGATAAGAAAACATTTTACGTTCGTCTTTTCTCATATTTTTCATTTTGGCCAGAGTGCCGACTGTGGCAGCGACAACAGGAGCAGCTCCACACGGATAACTCTATTAAAAATATTGAAAGCATTATTTTATGGCAGTTTCAGGCTGCTGATTGCTTTTGCCAGCGGAAATCGCTTAATGGTATTCCAAGGAAACCATCTCGGCAGACCACTGGCTGCCCGGGGCTATCAACTGGGCGGTCTCCACACCCACCATCAGAAGCGCACTCGGTTACGTCACTTACCCCGTTATTGATGTTGCTATTCGGCCCGCAATTACCGGCTGCTACAAATGATGTGCCAATTGTTTGCTATCAAATGGTCTATTACCCCCACCCCTGTTTGTCAGCCATCAACCCCAATGCCTGTTACAAGCGCTCCCCAATGCACATAGCCAAATGCGGCAATTACCTGTGCTACAAATGTTGAGCCAAGGTGTCGGCAGGCACGCATTGTCATTTAGCCCAAGAGCAACACGAATGTGAGTACGATTTCATGAACGTAAGCATGAATAGAGATGCGAATGAATATTTGTAAAACAATCGAATATTAACTAACTACTTAAACTCTACTATTTACTAACAACAATTGACTAATTTCAAATGAAATGCTATACTTATTCAGAAAACTTACTCTAAGAGTCTTCTATACCATTTATTTATATTATTTATATATATTTTATATTTATATTATTTTTATTAATATTATTCCTATTAGCTGCAATCACAAATTGTTAGTGGGTTCGATCTGAATTTATGTTAAATTATTAGACCTATTTTATGTTAATAAATATTTTCCAATAAATTAACTAATTACAGAAACTAAAAACAGATTTTTGCTCCTTGACTTGGTATAGTCTCTAAGAAAGGATTTCTCTTTCAGGCTTTTTTAATAAGGCCTGATCATTTATAAGCCATATTATCTAATACCTATAAAGAAACTTCTTTCTTCTACTATAAATACTGCATTTAATTATTGTTTAATATAAAGAAAGATTGCTCATTGTGATCAAAACTGTTAACATTTGGATTAATAAAGTGAATTTTAAAACTCGTATATGAATTTACCTGTTAAAGCTGAGCACAGCATTGCTCAACACTGACACACCTGGTGCAATGTGTTTGGCATTTGTTTGGGGCAAGCGTCGCGTGCAGCGCCGCAACAGAATGTGCCCCATACAAATGCCAGACACGCAATTTATGTTAACCGACCGAAAAAACAGAAGAAAAAGAAACACAAAAAGAACAAATATACCCGAAAAGACAGAAAATCGACGTCCGCCTCGGCACATTAACAACTGCCTAAATACACAAGTTTTTCGCTTTTTATTACATTCGTATGATTAAAAGCTTCATTTGCCTGGCAGGGGAATCAAACTGTTTCAAGTGCACGATAAAAAGTAGAGGAGGTCGAATCGACCAAGACCGAGACCCGGGCCAAAACCGAGCCATGCAACAGCAGAGGCTCCTTATACGGTAGTCGTTAGGTATATATTATACTATATAGAGTAAAGCCTCAAAAACTCTGAACTTCATAATTTGCATAGCTGCACGCGATGTCGACGATGCCGACGTCAACTTTACGTAATTGGAAAGTGCCTGCTAAACAGGGGAAGAAAACTATAAAGAGAAAATACCAGAAGAACCAGAACGGAACGTGTCTTCCTTAAAGAGGAGCTGGGCTGCCTCGCCTGCCCCTCCTTTTGATATTCAGTCGCTGGCACCTTGTAAATGAATTGATTTATTCGTACGGCACAAGCCAACTGACAAATTAATGCATTTCCGCTCTGTGCCGCATTATCATTATGGCTGCCAACGCGACTTGACAGCTGTCAGCGAGATGTTGGCCAATCGTAAGCACATAAATATACTAGATAAACCATTTTCTATACATATGTTATACAAATTGTTCCTTTTTTTATTTTGAATTTTTTATTTTTGTTTTGGCTGGCGCCAAGTCGTTGCCACATATTTTTCTGTGACGACAAGTGCCTTTGTCAGCTTGGCCAATTCTTGGAAATTGTTGGGAATTAGTATTTAAGTATTTTCCGATTTCAACTCGAACAATAAATAAATACGAATATAAATTTATTTTTGATCCACGGACAATTTCCATGTTCTACTTTTTCCTATAGATCTGCGACAGACAAAAACGATTTGTTTCGTTTGGTTTGTACAAAAAATATTATTATTCCTTCAATTCTCATTTTTAATACGTTGATATTTACATGACAATATAAGAATATAAAAAAACTTAAAGTGAAAATAGTTTTCAACTAAATTTGAGCAAAACAATAGATGCCAAAGATTTCTTGGTATTTCTTCGTACTTCTTCTCTTAGATTCGTTAGTATTAAGTGGTTAAGTTAAGTATAAAATATTAATGTTATACTAAACTAACTGATGAGTCATATGTTCCCTAATATATACTTATATTCCAGATATAACGTATACTTTTAGCCAGAACATTCCATTATATTCCACAGTAACTTTTAATGGTAATATGTAATTAAAACTAATATTCTCGTTTCAAATAAAAACAGTAATTAAAAAAAGAAAACTTCTTAAGCTATTAAGAAAATTAATTAATTAAAAAATAAGTTAATAAGTTAAGTTTATATTTTGTAATGAATTAATTTTCTTAACAGCTTAAGTTTTCTTTTTTTTAATTGCTGTTTTTATTTGAAGCGAGAATATTAGTTTTGTGCCATGTCCGTCTGTCTGTATGAATTTTGTAGTTGATGGCCTTCATTCCCCATAGGCTTTCAACACAATGGGACGTGGCAAGTCTAAAAATATGTATTTTCATACATATTCATTCCTTGTTTATTTGATTCACTATTTGTATTCGTAAATGGAACTCTTATACTTCCAAGGAATCGTGACTAGATTGAAAATTCCTGCATGGTTATTTCCAAATTAAGAATTCGCCTAACTATTATTGAATGGTTCTCGAACTTCTGCTCTCTCCAATATGTGCTTACAGAAATGAATAAAATAAACGTTTTTCTTTACATTTTTCCAATCGATATATTTCCCACAAAACTTGGTGAAAATTCCTATCTCATCTGAACACAAATTATTCATGGAACTTGAAGTGTCCGCCGTGTCTCGACTTTACAGCAAGCAGCGTGTGTTCGATAATAATAATGATAAATGCCATGTGGGGAATTACGTACAATTTAAAGGGTATTTAGGGATCAAGAACAGGCGGCAGACGCCATGTTCGTAGCCACAAGATCAAGATCAAAACGAGTGCTCGATCCTCGCTCTTAGAGAGAGAGAGAGAGAGAGAGAGAGAGAAGGAGAGTGAGAATGTGTATGTTTAGAAATACATGTATAGATATACATAAGTATATATATATGTATGTGCTGCATTCCCTTTTGTTGTTGCTGGGAGTGACGAAAGATCATGTCCATTAGGTCGTCTGCAGCCAGTTAATGGGCTTAAAAAAGGGTCCACAACGGTGGCTGCTGCGTTGATGGTTGCGTTTGTGTCTGTTCCAGTTGAGATTGATATGTTTTTCCGACGATCATATCGCACTGATTATAGTTTTGTGGTTTTAATATTCATGTCGATTATAACGCAAAGTCGGCTTAGCCAACAGCTTTAAACCCTCTCGAGATCTCTATCTCTCTCTTTCTCTCTCTCTGTCTCTCTGTCTCTCTTTGATATTTGTTTGATGAATTTATTGCGCCGTTGATCAAGCGTCGATCGGCGGCGTTTTGTTTTATCTGTCAGCCATGAGAGCGGCATTTCTTTCATATCAGAGCCGAGTTATCTTTCTGGTCTGGTTCTGCTCGGGTTGCGACTCGTAAAATGCACTATTTAATGGCTTGGAGTGTGCTACGACTAGGCTTCAGATCATCTAACTGATTATCATGTGGTTGATTTTTTATTGATTGATCATAAAGCAGCAGCAGCTGCTGCCACTAGTTTTATAGCCATAGCCATTGATTTTATATTTTCGATTCAAATAAACGCTGTGAGCTGTATTTACTTGATCTTACAAATGGCATTGAAGATATTTTTGAAATAGTGTGGGATATACTTAAAATATTTTTGAGGAAGAAATTCTCTCATCCCATAACACTGACTTGGAAGGTTAGGCCGAAAAGGTCTCTGATTACTTATTAATTAATTTTATTTGTTATTCATACTCTGAATATGGAAATTCAGGACGGAGTTCAGGATATCTCTTAGCACCTGGACTAAAGCTTTCTTACATGTTTATGTTATTCTTGGGGTAATTAACAGTATATCTTATAAGTCGTATTGCTATAAAAAGCTTGAAGAATTCGATCGGTCTTCTCTGCTCATCTGCACAGCTTTTAAAGATATCTGAAGCTAGCCTCTTAGAAGATACTAAAACTAAGGAGTTCCGCGTTCGAAGCGCTTCAAGGTAAGATTTCGCGGTTTCGATGAGCTCAGCCCGAATGCAACTTTTATCTCTATCTTATGAAACGCGAGTTCAAGCTGATTTTAGTGAATAAGACAGGCTTAAAAACATTCTAGTTTAGCTTTTCATTTCGTTATTGCACTTAATCAATTCTAACTGTATAAAAGTATCAATAACTGATTTTGGTTCCATGGCAGCTCGTTGTAGAATATGACAAAAGAAAAATGGTTCTCACGACCAAAAATAAAACTCACATGGAAAATAATAATTCTTAGAACTTTTGATTTCAATGCATTGACTAGCTGAGAGTTTAACTCCTTTGTCAGTTACTATCGGAGTTAAGTGCGTAATTGCTGACAAGGCAGCTCCTGCCAGATCAAAAATGCGATCGCTCATTACCAATTGGAAGACCGAATAGGCAAACTGAAGATCGAAGGGCGCTTTGAAGCCAAGCCGAAGTTCAGAGCCATTGTTATTCAAATTCAAGTAGAGAGAGAGAGAGAGAGAGAGAGAGAGAGAGAGGGAGATAGAGCGAAAGAGAGGCGACACTTGAGGGACGGCAGTAGACCAACTGCACACGGTAAGGGGAATGGGTTATTCTCTTTGTTGTATGGTATTTTTTTGAGAATGGAGGAAAACTACATGAAATTGGCGCTTAAATATTTTCTTTTCACTGTGGGAAACAATAATATTGAAATAGAGAAACGAAAGAGGAAAGCGCATTCGAATCGCTGCTCCCTCCTGCTCCCGCCTTGTCCCTGACGCTTACTTAAACTGTAAACTTGATGGCCACTTGAGTTTTGAAGCGTTAAGTGGAAATCAATGGCGGGTCCAAGGTTTTCGAGGGCCAGGTTCAGAAAGATCGAGTGAAGCAATTGACCAAAAAAACAAAAAAAAAAAACTGTCGAACCTGCCTCTGACTTCATTTCTGTTGTTGTTGTTGTTGTTGTTGTTGTTGTACGACTGACGATCGGCAAGCGGTACACTTGTTCGGCTTTGTTGTTGACCATGTTTTCTACTTCTTCTTCTCTCTTTTAACTGTTCGGGTTTTTTGAGTTTCTAGGCGGTAGGTAAAAATGCATCTGAGATTCTTTTCGTTGTTGTTGTTGCTGTTGCTGTGGCTGTTGTCGGCGGCTCTTGGAAATGTGTTTGTGCGCAACGGAAATGCATTTATTTGTCCACAACTTGGACAGCGTTTAATGAAGTGACCGCCTCTCGACACCACAGTGAACCACTCCAACTCCAACACCAATACCAACTCCAACTGCAAGTCCAACTCCAAGTCGAAGTCGGGGCGTTAATTGATGAATCTGCTTGGGCAGGTTCAATGACTACCCCTACACCTAAGTCTTCAGCTAAACCCTAGCCCTAACCCTACCTGTGCTCGGCATGTGCTATTTCTTGGAATTTTTACGGCATGATTTCCTTTTTTCACTGTACCAAAAAAAAAAAAATTTCGTCTTTTCTGGTTATTTTCATGTTAAACACATCTATTTAAATTTTAATGATGTTTGTAATGATGGTGCTAAATATTTCCCACATTATTATCACCTATCAGCCAAACGGCCAACAGCCAAAGTCATTCATTCAAGATGTTTTGGCTGTGCTTCTCGTTCTGAATCGATCTGCTGCATAGCTTATAAAGCTTACATGATTAATTCTCACAGATTCTGAAACACTTTACTTTAGAATCGAGAAATATAAAATGAGAAGTTCAATCATCTTTTGAACTGTAAATAAATTATAATCATTAAAATGTTCAAGTTGACTTAGTTACAGCACTTTTAATACCTTTTTCTTTATCACAGAATCTGATTTTATCATACTCGTATAGGGCAATAGCTATATTCTGAATTTCAAATGTCAAATATTGAAAATAATTAATTTAAATTTAATTTTAAATAATTTAGGTTGTGAGACTGAGCTCAAGGTGGAATTTTCTACAATAGTAGGGTAAAAGGTATCTTAGGTATTCTATTTATAAAGACTTACTAAGTAAGTGTAATAGACTTAGACATACTTTACAATGAAAGCTCATCTGTTTCCGAATGAATATAATTTTATAGGGCTGTTAAATTGCAAATATATTATTTATAGGGAAATCGGGGAGGTTTAGCTGAAGACCTGTTCAACACTTTTATTATGCGAGTATTACCTAGTTAAGTATTGCGCCTTACATTTTTTAGAGATATTCTATATAAAGCTGTAAGAGCTACAAAAATAGCAAAACAAATATAGATTTTAGAGAGACATCACGTATTTGTTTAGCAGACTTCGCTTTTGATAGCTCTATGGAATTTTTGCTGTTATTGTTTCTAGTTGAATATTTCCGCCTGTGATTTATCACAGGGGCTGGACAGCTTTCAACGCTGCCCAACCATGCTAAACAGCTTTTATGAACTACAAGGCAAACAGACATTCGATGGCAGAGAAGACTCGCAGACCTCCATTAAAAAATTGTTGAGCATATAAAACAATGATCATTGGGGACTTGGACCAAACCCTTGTCTATTATTTGATTAAGAAATTAACAGACAAGAACTTATTACACCAGCTACTTGGCGGGGCTGAGGTGTTGATTGGGCAACGCCCTGGACACCAGACCAAAACGTTGCTGCTCTTCTGGCGGCTGGGGGTAGATAGAAGTGATGGCGTTCTGAAATTTATGAGCGCACATGATGAGCCATAAAATGTTTTTATAGCCAAGGGGCAAGTAGCCCTAGTTTTGCTATTGCTACCCTTTCGACTCATGATCGCGGTAAAGCGACCTCAACATTTTTTGCCTTTAGTCCACAAATTAAATCATGTGATTTATTGCCGAGCTGCCGGATTTTTCCTGAGGAAAAGCGCTTCAGTTGCGGTCCGCTACGGGATTATACCGTGAGCAGGGCAAATAGGGAGGTTGGCCGTAAGTGTCGGGGTGTGGAGGGTCATTGATTGAAATGTCAAGATTCATTAGGCACGAGCTGCTTAATTGCGCCCCAGCCACAGCACAGGGGCGGCTCAACAGCAGATGCGGGTGCGAATACTGATTTTAGAAAAAGGTAAAATTGCTATATACTATCAAATACACAAATATTTCATATGTCTACATTAATTTATCGTTCTATTTTCAGACTTCCCTTGTTTAAAAGTAATTTGATGAATCAATCCTAAGAATTTGAGAGTGTCCAGGAAAAACCCTCTCAAAGTTAAGAAATTCGCATAATTTTCATGCCCAATAGCTATATTTAAGAGTCAATCTTATGAGACATGGACAGGTCACACATTCGCATTATAATTATTGGTTACTTTAAGTAATTCCGGTTCAACACAGATAAAAATGATAAACCTTGAACAGTTTCTTCGTCTTCAGGTGGGAAAACCCGCAAATAATGTTTGCACAAGTGCACATCGGGCTTAACCCAGCTGGCAGCAGCTTAGTGTTGCACGGCAAATCATAGACCCAAACCGAGAGATATAGATGCCCATATACATAAATTGTTATTCATGAAAATGCGATGGCAGCAGTAGTAGACTAGTGACTACCTGAGCTTCCGCCTAAAATACCACAGCTCATGCAAATAATGGAAATAGTCCGAGCTCAGCCGCAGTGGGCGTGTGAATTGACAAAGGCATTTTTCGCACATTAGCCATAAATGCTGTGGCCCTTTATCCTACAACTTTTCCGTGTACATATATAAATATCTATATTTTTTGTAAATACCAGCTGAAAATGTTCACGCGCATTTGGCACCTGTTGTGTGGCATTTGTTGCTGCTCGAAAATGTGCAAAAACACGACGGGAACAGAACAATGGACGATACTTTAGAGTATAGTTAGGGTCCTGCTGGCATAGCTCGTGCTGCGACCCTTCGGACCGCTATCTCAGTTTTTCGAACAGCTGCGGGCAAGCGGGCAATCAGCCAGGCGGGCATTTAGGCATTTAGGCATTCAGGCATTCAGGCAGTCGGGCTGCAATTAGCCACGGCCGGGCTGCTCGAATTGACCTGCGCAGTGAAAGTTAGCGCGTTTCATTTTATTTTTTAACTCAACTCCAGCTCAGTCATAAAGTAGCCAATTTATGCTCCAAATCACCAAAAAGAGCTGCATGGTCTACAAAGCTCTTAAATTGGGCTTGAGATTTGGCGACTTGGAATGCGCAACATGGGCCTTGGATGTTTGGCAACTGCAATTAAATTTGCTACTTAAATAGTACTTTTTAAGTCTAAAACTTGCTGATGTATCGTTGTAAATTTAGAAAAGTTTTTGTTTTGTTTTATCTACGCCCAAAGAGTTATTAAATAACTGTGAAAATTATTTTATTTAAATGCATTTTTATTTCAACAGCGAAAACTTAAGTATAGCAATACGGATAAATGGGCGAAACGGGTTTCGGTCTAATTAGTCAGTTTATTGTTTTCTCAATCAGTAAGTTAGAAGTTAATCGGGAGACCAATTCGGTCAATCAATTCTTCAATCAACTGCTCAGTTAATTAATCATCCGACAATCAAGCAATAAGTCAATGAGTTTGATGGTCCATCAGTCGGTCAATCAATTAATAAAATAATCAGTCTAGTGAGTGATCAGCCATTCAACTGATCAATCAGTCAGTCAATCAGTCAATCAGTCAGTGAATCAGTTGATTAAACATTGGAACTCAGGAACTTGGGCAGTCAATCAATCAGAGCAACAATCAATAAATCAATCAACTAACCATTCAATCAGTCAGTCAATCAGTCAATCAGTCAGTGAATCAGTTGATTAAACATTGGAATTCAGGACCTTCAGCAGTCAATTAATCAGAGCAACAATCAATGAATCAGTCAACTAATCATCAGTCAGTCAATCAGTCAATGAATCAGATGATTAAACATTGGAACGCAGGAACTTCAGCAGTCAATCAATCAGAGCAACAATCAATGAATCAGTCAACTAACCATTCAATCAGTCAGTCAATCAGTCAGTTCCAACTTGTGTTCTAATTAAAAATTACTCATGTACTAGTTTTACTAATAAGTATGCATAACGCGTCAATCCATAACAAAGCTGCACTTGTTAAACGGAACATCAAGGTATTTGACGTTTATTTTGAAGACTTGACAGATGGATGTAAGATAGTTGATTGACAGTTTGAAAACGTTCAAAGTTTAACAAATAATTGAGAAAATATTGAAAATTATGTTAACTTGATTTGTAAAAGTTATGACAGTTTTTTGGTCAAGTGAAGTTACTTTTTGGGTTCAGGAATGACTTGAGTTGAGATGGGCTGAGATGAGATGCTCCATTGTCATGGAAATGAAAGCAACAACAATGATAACAAGTACTTAACATTGTTGCTGAATGTCGTTGTCGAATGTTATTGTTAGTGAAAGGCTGCCAAAGAAAATGTTAAATACAAAATGTGATGGCATTTCCGGCAAGACGTGTCAATAAACAAAGTAGCTTCAATCCAGAGAGGGAACGAGGGAGACAGATACTTAAGATGTTTTTTTTAGCTGTATTTTATGTTTGTATATGTGGGATTAGAGCCCGTTTAACTGGATGGGAAGTTGTAAATTGTAATTGATTTTGTACTTACGAATCTGTGAAATGTCTGTCACTGAGACTGTTCCTTCCGCAGCTAGGTGTATGGCTTTGTTGTGTGCACACTGTGACATTATTACGTAATCTTCTACTGTACATAATGCACCTGAAATCACCACCTGAATGAGGCAGAGAGCGAGAAAGAGTAAGAGAGAGAGAGAGAGATGGCATTAGAAAGTGTTTGCTTTATCAGAGGCGTTCTTATCGCACATATCTTGCGTATCTTAACAGCCAATCAATAATTGTATCTAAAACAGATACAACAACCTAAATTGCATACCAGTGTTTACACCTTGTCAAAATGCGACACACACACACACACACACACACACTCAATCACACTCCCACACACAGCTATGCCTTTTTTATGACTTCCTCTTCGGTGCCCTCCCTCTCTGGGGCGTAGCTCAGTAGTCGCCTGCTTGGCCATTTATCATGTTTGATTTGTTGTCTCTTTTGCTATTTTATAACATTCATTCATAATCGCGTTTTTGATTTGATGAATTTATTGTTTTTTCTTTGTGTTACACACAGCGTGGCGGCGCCTATTGCTTTGATTATTGTGCCAGGTCAGGTTGTAAATTAGACAGGAAAACTGGATCGGTTTATATTATGTTAAGCCTCCTCAACTGTCAGCCGCAGACATGTTTTATGGTTCATCTATAACCACTTGTAAAGTGTTACGAAAATATATTGATAGCCAGCTTTATTTATTTATTATTTGAATCGCAGCATGTCTACATAACAGATTGAATTAGAATGGATAAAGTCTAAGTCTTTTTGTATAGCTTTTAACGATTATCGTAAAACATTTTTTAGACTGTACACAATTTGAGTTTCTTTTCGTGTAGCAAATAAAATATTTTCTGATAAATAATACAAAAAATTATTTTTTATTGTTTTTAAATCAATAAAATCTTTTTTATAAATTTATGAACACCTTCTTCAAGCAATCGCCCATCAGACTTTAAATGGATATTGTTTTTATTTTCATTAATACGAGCCTTTCTCGGCTTCTCTAGTTTATCAGTTTATCTTAATGATTCCAAAATCTTTTAAAGCTTTCCAATTAGTTTAGCTTAATTATAATTAAAATATAAGTTAATTTATGAAATCGATTCCCAATTCGATAGCATTATCAACTGGAAATCCCTATCCCTTCAAGCATTTTTGCACCATTCAGTTGAATTAACTGTTTAGCGCCACCACAAAACCCTCCAAACAGTGGAGACCACCCAAAACGAACGCAACTTGGAGCCTTCCAAGCACATGTTAACCACTCCAGAGAGTACTTGACTTCAGTCAAGGCCTCTCGAGTTTGGAAATGGCTTCGCTTACAGCCTCATTCACAAGTAGCTTCCACAAATTAGCCAAGTTACAAATAATCGAAAACTATTTGCCTCTCGCTTCTGGTTTCTCTCTTCGTGCTCCACTAGCCCAAAGACAACGAGAACTATAACTGAAACTGAAAACGAAACCTATCGAAATCTTATCACACACTTTGTAATGGTTTGGGGAGGTGAGGGAGAATGGAGGTGGCGTTGGGGGAGAGCCATCATGTCGCCAGAAAATTTATGCTTCGTATAACCTCGTTTCATACTTCACTTTATAGTTTGTTCCCAAGCATAGTTAACGCTACTTCAACGTGGTTCAAGATACGAGATGGGCCGAGTGGTCGGGGAGGGTGTGGGCAGGGGCGGCTGGTTGGTAAAACGCATTATTTTGTAATTATCGACAGAGTTCTAATAAATAAATCGAATGTGCGACGTGCACAAAAAAAAAATACAACAACAAAAGAGTCAAGAAGAAACGTCGCAAAGTTTTGACTGAGCTATAATATTTCCCCCTTACTCTGCCTCTTCTTTTTTTCCTTACTAGGTTGATGAAATTATGAATGAAGATAAGGTATGCCACAAGACTTGAATGGGTGTGTGTCTCTGTGTGTGTGTTTGTATGTGTGGTTGTGTGTTTGCTGGCAAAGCAAGAGTTTGAGCTTGTAGTTGCCTAAGTTATTTGCTTGCAGTGCTACCAATAGCAAAATAGGTAAATACCCTTTAAAAGAAGAAGAGATTTTATCCATTATATAAAAATTTAATGTATTACCCTTCAGTCAAAGTATGGATACAAATGGGTTGATGATATGATGTTATTTAGTTTAGCTGTTTAACCTAATTAACATTGATGTTAGGTACAGACTCTTAGCAAATGGATTTTCACTGGAATGTCTTTCTTGGAGACTAACTTTACAAGAAATAGTTCAAGTCAATCGTCGGTTACAACGCTGCCTTTTTGCATTGGCATTGTCGACTGTATCGAATGTCGATTTTCATGCAACATTTTTCAGATTTTAGACCAAAAAGTCAAAGAAACTGAGCAGCACTTGGGTGTGGAATATATAGATATTTGTTCAGAAATAAACTGCGCTTACAAGAAAAACTCCTAATAGAAAATAATAAATATTTCAAAGTAATCAAATAAAATGCTGATTTAATTAAATTTACGACGATTTGACAGAAACTCTATAATTCAATTTATTTCTTTAAATAAAATTTCAAACTTTGAATTGAGCTTGATTGATGTTTGTATTTAGTAATTTTATTTTATTATTATTTAATTTTTTATTTTGCTTAAATAATATTTTTGGCCTAGGCTAGTTTATTATATATTATATATTAATTAATAAATTTATTTTTGATATTTGAAATTCAGTTTCAGTTCAATTCAAAATATGCATATTTATTAAAAGCTGTTTTAGAAATGCCTTTTTAAGTATTCCCTAAGTCTGCTGGTCATATATACTTACAATAAAAAAGAGCAGTCTTTTTAACTGATTCGACATTCATTCGGCGATTAATGTACATAATTTTAACCCATTTACTGCTAGCTGAGCAGCAAACTAAAATCTCGTCCTGCTCACTTTATTCTCCGCTTCAACTTTTAATAATCAGCCAGCGCCGTTAGATAACGCTGACATTGAGGTTGTACTTGAAGCTGGGGGCACGGCAAAGTGGGCGTCATTAATTGATAAATCCAATTTTTGTTGCCAGGAATTTCAAATTGAACGCGTTCGATCGCTTGTTTTTATTTTGCCAATTGTTGGGTGTTGTTAATAAACAAAAGTAATAACAATTTGAGGCGGAACAATGCACACACATTCATACACAGCACTCACTGGCACTGACATTGGGCGCGGGTGGGTGGGCGCGAGAGGCGCTTCCGTTTCCGCTTTGGCAAACAATTCGCAGCGGCTGTCACGTATTAATTTGTTTTTATTTTATTTTGTTTTGTTTTGTTTTTACATTGATGAACTATTTATAGCTGCTGGCGTTGCCACCCAATTCGCAAGTGTTGCGCGCGTAACGGTAAATTTGCGAATTCGAATACGAAATACGAACAGACACTAGCGACTGTGATGGAGAATGATAAAGAGTGAGAGAGAAAGAACGCGAGAGAGACAGAGCGTGAGCGCGTGCGAGAGAGAGGTCCGCAGTTGAGTTGGCAGCGACGTTGAACGTCTTTGCAGGGCGATTGAATTATCGAGACTAACCGAAACGAAACGTGCGACATTTTCTTGTTGCTGTTGTTGTTGTTGGATACGGATACGGCCAACATAGCAGCAGAGCCAGCAGCACCGACAGAATTGGTGGCAGCCAGCTGCATAACAGACATGTTGCATGTTGCACGCCGCATAGCCAATGAGAGCTGGATTTGAAGTGAAGCTACACACATACTATATTTAATACGTATTATTTTGAATTTAACTTTTATTATTTTAATATTTTTATATACTTTACTATTTCTGTTCATTGTAATATTATTATTATTATTAATACTAATAATTTGCCATGAATTTATATTTGAAATCGTCTTTTCTAGACTGTCACAGAATGATTTTTGTATAAATAATAGAAACAAGATAAACAATAAGCAAATATTTGATTGAAATAAATAACCACTCTTATTAAATACCTAACCTAACCTACTCTTATCACATAGGAAAAATTACAAAAAATGATAGATTGCATGTTTAATGCTTTATTGATTTATTTGGTTAAGGTTTAATTCAATTCAAATCTTATCTAATCCCACATAAAATGTTATCAAAATGTTACAAGTCGTAACACCTAACTAAAATGCCCAATACGGCAGAGCATAGCATAAAATTTAACATTTAGTTGTAGCATGCGAGAAAATGAGCTAACAGCAATACTTTACAGCAAGAGCAACAGCATATGTTAAGCTAACAGATCGGATAGCATCGAACATGTTGTATGACCTGTTAAATTAAGCAGTCTTTGCTGCTGTTGTTGTGGTTTGATTGAATATGCTCATGCGCTGTTAAGCTAAATGTTAATGTTATGCAAAGGAGAAGTGAATTGCGCTACGAAGCTCGAAATGTTATTTTATGTCAATTCAAATTCAACAGGAAACAACAGTCTGTTTCGTTTTATTTGACTGCACATTTTTAAGCACATCTATTAAGCCTCACCTGAAAATTGATTATAATTTGTGCGTTAATATATTTATGTAGATTTATGACCATCAAGCATTTTTAAAGTGAAGAAAGACAGGTCTATATGAAATTATCTTAATAGTTTAAAATTATACACTGCACAAAACAGGAAAATCGTCTAAAATAGCTTGGCGATAATTCTAGAATGCTCTATTTCACAAGCATGGAGCAACAGAGATATTTCGAAGTTCGAGCTTTATAGTCCTTAATCTATTTGTGCCTGCCACTAAAATCCATTAACGGATTTCGGCCCACATTCCAAATGGAAACACAATAAACTGTCCGATGGACACGCGTTTCTCATTAATGAAAATTGCAATAGTTCCGGATGGTACATAAAACTGGCGAAACGCCCACGCAATAAAAACAGGGAGCAACCCCTAATGGGTGTGTGTGTGTGTGTGTGTGTAACAGTTTAAAGCGATTAGGGTCAGAACAAAGGAGGACCCGCATGCAGGGACTTCCGCTATGTTTGCTTAATGTGTTTTGTCTCTTGTGTCCTGTGTGGGTGGCAACACTCACGACTCAGGAAGTTGCCGAATACATTTGATTGAGCGCTGATTGACAGTGGCTGAGCAGCTCACTAAAGATTCCGGCTACTGTGAACAACGGCGAATCCTTGTGCAAAATTCATCGACATGGACAGGCGTCCATCTTCATTGTTCAGCGCTCAATGGCGATTTCTGCTACAGACCCTCCCTAGAGCTTGTATTGTAAGCCAAAGCCTGCCCCTCTGCTGCCACTCGCCCCATTCGCCTCGTCCTTGTAATCCTCGATAATGGTCTATTGTCAGAGCAACTGCTGCTTGACGCCTGACGCTGATGACAAACGCCGATGTGACAACAGCTACTTGCTTCTTGGTTATGGCTTCTTATTTCAATGATTAGTTATATTCCCTGCCCTGCCCTGCCTGCTTTCCTCTTGCGGGCTGATTGGCAGACACTCGATATTGGATTTACTGCAGGCAGACCGCAATTAAGCGTATTAGCAGTGGATAAAATATATTTTATAGACTATATTAACGAATCTTTAGCTTGACATATATATCAAAGTATCATTTACCGTTAAGGTATACAAAGACTGCATGAAATAAGACTTCAAGACATTACCTTGCTCAACAAAAAAAAGTAATAGGAATTGATATAAGCGATTCTATAAATATTTTGTTTTTTTTTCTATATTTTTTTGTTAATCTTAAAAGGTCGTCTAAAGTAACAAATTTATGTTCTATATGTTCTTACATTCATGCATATGTGTCTATATGGAGAGTCCTTTGTATGACGTGAAACATTGTTTGTCAATATCTGCAGATCTATTCGAATCGCAAGCAGATATTCAAAAAAATTATCAAGTCAAAATTAAAATTAATAAATCCAATTTTCAATATAGAATATATTACAAAAAAGTAAAAGCTGAAGTTATTAAAAATATATATTCGAAGGCTAGAGCTGATGATTGATTTGATTGTATGATTGCGATACTAGTAGCTGAGATTTTTGGAACTGTTATCGATCACAAATACGCCTATCGATAGGCAAATGTAAAGGCCTTATCGCGAAATCAAGTAATCAATCACTTTACACTGAATACTTGGTTTTTTTCTTGGTCTTTGTACACCCCCGCGAATATCAAAGCTTTATTTTTATCAGATTTTGTTACTGACCGAATCGAGTCAGAAAGTCAAGCGACATGGCGCCTAGGCATGAGTAATACGCAATCTTGATAGTGCATGGAATTCTAATTAATTTCCCAATCACTGCCATTATTTTCACTGTATCTATGTCAAAGTGCGGCCAAACTGATTTGGTTAATCCATCACAGAGCTGACTCATGGCAAAGGCTATTTAATTCTGTAGCCTTACCTTGTGGGGGTGCATAGATAATATCCAAGTAGGCTCACTAAGAACTGTTGCCAGGTGACTAATTCGGCTCAATTACTTGCAAAATCGCGTAGCCCTCCCTACACCACCTACTCTCTTATCGTTGACACTGTGTCGTCACAAGAATGTGAGTTACGACAGCCAGAAGATTAGATTGTTGCAAATATAACTGAACTGAAACTATATTGAGAACCTTCTGTACTAAGCCTTTTTGATTTTGCATTCCAACGTTGCCAAGTGAATGTCGAGTGCTTATTTCTGTTTTCGTGATAGAGAATAGAATTGAGGCTCCCTTTCAAGTGATGCCATGTGCCATCGACGCAATGCGATGAGTTCCCAAAACAATATTAATCATGTGATTGTTATGCGAATCGAAACACGCCCTCTTCAATGTGCTGGACACTTTCCTGTGGGTGATTTCATAAAAAAGAAAACCCAGTGAAACTCGTGACTAGGTAGCTAGAAAATTGTTTAAAATCACGTTTTATCACTGATATTTGGTCTAAAGCTCAACTACTTGTCTAGTTGCCGCCAACGGCCCTTTTTCCTTCTAACTGTGGCATAGTAATTTCGTCAGTCTTATCAAGAAATGCTCAGACTATGTCAAGTTTATTGTTAAGAACTAGAAAATGTACATAAAAATGTAATTTTAGTTTTAATTTTTGCCTTTTCTTCATTCACGAGTGCTAATAACGCGTCTACTCGCATACTCTACAACACGATGACTGGACAAACATTCTCGAGTGCAGGCAGTCGTATAAACAAACTTAACTGAAGGGTCGTCCGCTTTTTTATTCCAGGAATATTAAGCCCAAGAGCTCCCTGACTAGTGGCCCACACAGCCAAGTGCGGCTACAAAGGGCTTAAAAAAGTCCGCATTGCTTCGAAAAGTTCGTCTCAAAATATTGCAAATACTTTGGTGTTATTCAATTCTTCTAATACATTTCGTTATTTATTATATATATATATATATATATATATATATATATATATATATATATATATATATATATATATATATATATATATATATATATATATATATATATATATATATATATATATATACATTCAGACACATCTTCAACTTGAAGTAGTTGGCAATGCTGACCTACCGCAGCTCTGTTTTCTCATAAACATTCAGTATCAAGGCCAGATACAGCAGTTGACAACGCTGCACTTCTTCAGTAAATTCCACTCACAGCTATCTCTAACTACTAAAGCAATATACAGTAAATGTCAACGCTGCCCTTTTTACAGTCTTTCAGGAGCTGATTTTATACTGGAATGCAAGTAGAGGCATGTGGCTTGCTCTGAACTTAAACTGAAGCACAGCAGTTGCAACAACTTATTGAATCAACTATGTTAGTTATCTGTGATTTTATTCTACAAGTCAGCTACTTCCCAAAGACAATAAGAAGACTGTAAGTATCTGTAGATGTATCCTGTTTCTATTCCAACAGCTTTTGGTACACTTAGCTGCATCGGGGCTATATAAGAAATCTCTCAGATAAAAACAAGTTTCTTTATATTTCGCTATGCCAGATCTCAATTTTGGTTGAGTGAAAGCTAAGCAAATGTTGTGCAGTGAAAGGGTTAGTTAAAAATATTATTTGTAATTTACTATATATAACAATTTGATTAATTTGTACGCCAAGCAATGACTGAAATGTATTGCTCGGGAATGCAATCATCAAACTAATTGGTAATGTGGGTGGCCAGTTTACCGTTTGTTCATTTCCATTTAATGGTTTGGCCAAAATAAAAAAAAAGGAAAAAGCAACAAAAATAATGATAAAGCGGCATTTAAAAGCGCAGCTTATTGCCTGACTAATTGCTCTCTCTTTCTCTCTCACTCTCGCTATCTGTCTCTCCCTCTCTCTCTCTCTCATTCATGCAGCTTACAATTACAACAACAACAAAAGCAATAACCGCTGCGGCTGCCGTTTTGTATGGCCAAACCCACGAAAATTGTTAGCGGTTTTTTGCAGTTTTGGCCTTTTGACTCGAAACTTGCTGCGTCGTTTAATAAAGTTAACAATTTAATTTGCGATTTGGCTTTTTATACTCCTACATTGAGTAAACTTGTAAGCCATGGAAGGCTATCTAAGCTAGTTAAAGTAAGGCAAGCCTCCCTCGTTCGATAGTTCAATATTGAAATTTTAGCTATAAAAGACTTTACTACAAAAACATTTTCCATGAAAGTAAAGCTTTAATGTTTAATGTTTTAACGAAGGGCATTTAGAGGTCGGCTTGCCATTGCTAGCTACTCTGCCTCTGTTTGATCTCTGCTAGCAGCGAGTTGGCAACTCCGCCTTTTGGCCACTTGAACTTCGTGCCAAACGGCTGACAGCGATTGGCTTTCGCAATGGAATTTCGTTTCGATAATCTCCGGAACTGAAAGCGTGGCGTCTCGTGGCGCTGATCAATATATATGACTGATTACTTTATATGACTACAAGCATTTTAGATTTAGCTAAAACTTGTGACGAATTGCTTGGATCTTGGACCTTCTGGTTTCATGGTCAACCAAAAGAGCTGAAGAAAAACGATTATCGTCGTTGTGAAATAGCCAAGTCAAGTTGGATTTTGACTTGTGTAGTGCGGTAGCACATTGCGATATCTATTTCGACTTAAAATGGGCTTGTCCAAAATGAAGAAATCCATAATTAATGAACAGAATAATTATTTAATAAATAAAAAATATAACAATATAAATAACAAAACCTAAAACAAAAGTGATCTGATTTATCTGAATAACTTGTTGTATAAATGGAAATACTCCTTAGAACATTATATCAACAAAATGTGACTATAAATCCGATAGAGCTTTCATATTTGACAAACTTAAATTCATATCAATTAGGTATACAATTATTAGGAATTTTGTTATGCTGTTATAATAGCTATAATACTTTGTGGGCTTATTGTCAATGTATAAATAATTCAGATATCAGTCGAACTTCAACACATGCCAACACTTTTTCGGTATTCGAACATAAAAGATTCTTAAATAATCTTTTTAGTGTTGATTTAGTGACAAGTTGGCAGCTTTTCTAGTTATTCTAAACTAAAGTGCTTTGATATTGTCTCTATTTCATAGCTTAAGGGCATTGATGTAAACAAGTTGTCAACATTGTTTCTGCTCTCGATTCATTTGGCTTACTTAATCTACTTGTCAAGCAATCAAACCGAATTCTTAAAGCTCTAACAGATTTGGCGTGAGTACTTTTTAGCGTTGCCACTTAGTTTTATTGTAAAATTTGTATATGAACTTTGAATTTTCATAAGGAATTCAGTTGCTCGATTACGAAGTCTTGGTAATAATCGCATCAATAAAAATGTGATTTATGTATTGTACATTTTTATAACGGAAACCTAAAGCTTAATGTTAATTCTTTACATCTATAAAACAAACCAACAACCCAGGAAATCGTATCATAAATACATTTACGTGGTACTTTAACAGTTTTTATAGCTTAGTGTTTACCTGTCTTGTCAACAAATTCGAGCGGAGGCTCTTGCTATCACTCATTCGATCATCGTCGTTAGCTGTATCGAATCTTATTCACATCGGACTACATATGATAACAGAAAGAATAATTTGATAGACTCGCGTAAGATATCTGGACCAAGTCTAGAACGATCATTTACATTCATCTGACATGTCTTTGAAGTTGTAAAAAAGGTTTTACTATATCTTGATTTTGGTTGGTCGCGGTATTCCTCAAATGAGATATTCTGCGTCCAGATGTTAAATATGCTGATATTTATCAACTGAACTGCGTCAACTGGCCAAATACTTATTTATAATAGTTTAATGAAGACCTGCTCGCAACGATTTATACATAGCGCGCAGATTTATGGCCTGGGTGGCGGCCTAATTGAAATCATAAAGATTGTGTGCGAACAAATCAAAACAAATCGTAAATAAATCTGAGAAGTTTATATATATATATATATATAGATACTATATACGTATACGTATACGTATCTCGCATGCTTCATATTTATTGTAAAACAAGTTAAAAATACAATTTGGCCATTGGCACTTGACAATTTGGCCGACTACTATCGGCCACGTTTGATGCGGCACCAGCGCCACTGACGCCTGCATTGAACTTTGGCTATGCGTCGTATATTTACTGCCAGCCCTGGTGGACAGCTCCACTTATCGTTGTTCGCATTGGCATCCGCTATGAAAGGCCCGGTTCTTGAGTTTCTGGATTGAGCTAATGAGCATTAATTGATTTCGAATTCCGTGTCCCGAACACATGGCACACGATTTATGAGTCTGCAAATTAAATATGATATATTCTGTACAGGATCTTGCGGTTTCCTGGCCACGTGCTCACATTTGCTCTTGTTTTGGCTTAGTTATACTTTGCTATATTATTGCCTGGCTTTAACCACCAACTTTGGCAGGACAGCGAAAAACCGCAAAGTCAACAAAATAAGTCCCGCAACAAGATACACAAATGTAAATTTGCATCTGTTATTTCAATGCATGTTTTTGTGAGCATTTGAACGTGTGGCCGGCGGGCAATTCATGTTTAACAAGCAATAAAAGTGATTAAAGCAAATCTAAACGCTTGTTTCTACGTCGACATCAGCATCGGCATCGGCTTCTGCATCCATTTGTTAATGAAAATTTGTGGGGCCCATGCAATACGCAAATATGTGTGTGTGGCAAACAGCTCAACGTAAAAAGTAATCAATAAAACGGAAGCTCAAAACATGCGAGGGCTTTGACTTCGTTGTTTAAGTAATTACATAATGGTCAAAAATTGAACGATCTCCACGGATATCCTTCCAATGCACTGTGGCGCAAGATAAAAGATTTAGGGAAACAAATTATTGTTGTTCTCAATGTGTTCTGCTTTTATACTGTTATACTGTTATACTGTTATACTGTTATACTGTTATACTGTTATAATGTTATACTGTTATACTGTTATACTGTTATACTGTTATACTGTTATACTGTTATACTGTTATACTGTTATATTGTTATACTGTCATACTGTTATACTGTTATACTGTTATACTGTTATACTGTTATACTGTTATACTGTTATACTGTTATACTGTTATACTGTTATACTGTTATACTGTTATACTGTTATACTGTTATACTGTTATACTGTTATACTGTTATACTGTTATACTGTTATACTGTTATACTGTTATACTGTTATACTGTTATACTGTTATACTGTTATACTGTTATACTGTTGTACTGTTATACTGTTATACTGTTATACTGTTATACTGTTATACTGTTATACTGTTATACTGTTATAATGTTATACTGTTATACTGTTATACTGTTATACTGTTATACTGTTATACTGTTATACTGTTATAATGTTATACTGTTATACTGTTATATTGTTATACTGTTAGTCTGTTATACTGTTAAGATATCAGGTTTGCTTCACAAGTCTGTCAGCTCTTATATATCTTATTTTGAAAATATTTTACTTGTAATTAATAGTGTAATTTTTCTCAAGCAGAATTAGACGGACAGTCACAATAAAAATATACGGAAAACAGTTATATTTGAGGCATTGTCATAAATAATTTAAATATATTATCAAGTAGAAAAGCGATATTTTCTAGAATTCGCTTAAAACTAACCAGATTTTAAATGAATAATATAAATATTTAACTTTATCTTTGTATATTTTACGAAGTCTTCCATTGTATTCTTTACCGTTCACTCAATTTTCGCTGGGGCTATTCGTAATGCCATTAGCTATAACACTACCCAACCTGTACTTCAATACCATGCCTGTTCATTTCTTGTTACTCCCCATGCAACCCTTGTTCTGCCCATCTCTTCCCATTTCATGTTGCATGTGGCATGTTTCTCATTCCTCTCTATATTTTTTTGGCCTTTTGGCATTTCCATTTGCCATTTTCTAGCGGAAATGTGCGCCAAAATGTTTGCGTGTCCGCGAGTTATGGGTGTGTGTACGAGCATATATGTATATATAAATATATATAGATATATGTCTTATATATATATATGTATATATATATACGTATGTCTGTGTGTGTGCTTATACGTGTAGATACAAATATTTGAAATTTAAGAAAGAAGGAAAATACATCATAAAAGGGCCGTAGCAAGGGTTTTGGGTTGCGAGCCCCGCCCGCGTGCAAATGGCGCCGGCAAATGCGTTCATTGAACTGCCGAGAAATGCAATAAAATCAACAAACGTCTGAAAAGAAAAATAAACATATATGTGGAAAAAGAATGTGCTGCTGGCGACGATGAGGAAGAGTCGTAGGCAAGGCGGCACGATCCGACCCAAGACAAATAATCTAGCACAGATTTATAAAGCCCAGCGGGTAGGAAGGCAGCAGAAGTCTAAATCTATGTCTCCATGCGCCAAAGCGGAAACGGAAAGACGCGCAACTTGGGACTTGTGGCATACACAAAAAAAGAGAAGAAATCGACGCGACACAGGATACATGAGCTAAGACCGCAGCAAGGAAGCAAGGAAGCTGTCAAAAGGCTGGCAACCCTGTGGCTTTTATGTTTCATATTTGTTGTTACCCTGCCAAAAAACGGAAACGAATTAAGTTGCCTTATGCGACAGAATGGGGCTTCAGGACGACGAATTGAAATCGATATGCAGATGCACATTCACGCTTAAGATACAGATACAGATGCATACATATCATATACAGATACATACACCATACCAAAATATGTATATGCATGCATACAGTTCTGCCATAAGCTTATGGCTACACAAATAATGGGGTCTCTCTCTGTCTAATGTGGCGAAAATGTAATACTTAACAAGCGCTAAACGGTATAGGCTTTGTGTGTTTATTGTTCAACATTATTCACAACTCGATGGACCGCAGCAACTGCAGTCATTACATAAGCAAGCACAACTTGGCGTATTATTAATATTTCCTTATGCTGTCCCATAACTCACGAGGAAATTGATCAACAAAACGACCGTAATAACCATTATATTCACTATAAACGTGGCCAAAAGCAAAAAATAGTACTTCAATTTGAGCGATGTGGCATTAACGAGACTTTTATAAAAGGCTAACAAATGTGTCTTTGGCGAACTGCTGCAATTTTGTTATATAATTATAGTACAGGCATATCAATCAGTTTTTCTTTTTTTTCAAGGCATTATGACCAGAGTAATTCAGAAAATAGCTTCAATGTATGCTCGCCCTGTTCTCTGCCCTAAAAGTATGCAACTGAATAATTTCTCTATGAGTGATAATATCTAATATTTATTATATATCTGTGGCACAAATGTTGAGACTAAAATATTTATAATTGAAAAGTCAACAAGAAAAAGAATTAAGTTTTTGAAGGTTATTGTGGGATTTTATTTGCATTACAAATAATCCTGTCGAGTAAGGTTTGCGATAGTAGCGTTGAGTAGGAAGGGGGTAGCTGAATTATCAAATAAAGTAGCAGAAAAAGTTTTAATTCATATTTTAGCAACTAAAAAGTGGTTAAGGTTAAAATGTCTTATAAATATGTTGTGATAGAGACTTCATCTAAGTCGTCCCTTCCAAAATATTTGAATAAATATATTCTGTTTATAGCTTTCTAAATGTGGCTCACCTCATAATAATAATACTATGATAAGTTTTTAGAATGAGTTATTAAAAAATATAGTTACTTCTTAGTAATTTCCGAGTTACTTCGGAGAAAATTAAATTTTTTGGATAGTAAAAAACGAAAGATGACGTTAAACTAATTCGAAAGTCAAAATATGTAGTTCTTATAGGCGCAGTATAAATGGCTTCTAGTTAATCATGCCATTCTTATCCACAGCACATCAGAATTTATTCACTCAGAGCCTTATTAATCGGACATAGACTTGCTTATATGTTCAAGATATCTTTCAGTTTCGACCTTCTTTACTGTGCCACAGGTCGCAGCCGTTTTGGTAACAATATATGTACGCAGTTGATATCATATATTTGTAGCTAATTTACTGCCAAATATAAATGTAGGCATTCGAGAAGTTTATCAGTTAAGTTCCCCTTTAATGCTATCCATATGCTAGAATACCCATAAATAATATTGAACGGCGCTAAGCAGCCATTCGCAGCTGTCATTTAACTAAGTGCTTTGTTGATGTGGAAAGTGAGAGTGAGCGATTTTCTTGTCAATCAGCTGATATCAGCGAACAAACACCCAGCTCCTAAAACGATCTTGTGAATCCTCTTTAAGTAGCTGACGCTGTTTGATTGTTTAACTGACTGTCAGAAGCAGCTGCCTCAGCTGAAGGCTAACTGCTATCTGTTATGTTCAGGAGCTGGCTGTTGCATTAGATAAGGCTTCGGACCCTAATGCAGAAATTATGTATATGCCTCAAAGATATTTCCAATTAGTAAAATCAAAATATACCTACAAAAATAGATTCCAGATATTTTTCGATATATATTCTTAAAATGTTTTCAGATTAAGAATTGTGGATTGAAAAGGCAGAGAATAATTTTAATATCTTTTATTTAAAACATTAGTGGGAAATGTAAAATAAAATTATTTAATAAGTTCCTTTAATACCCTGAACTGTTTGAAAATAGAAATTCAAGGTATAATGATTTTGGGATAATTTATATTATAGGCAGAAGGAGGAGGCATGGCAGATCCAATATATTTTCTTGATTATGTCGAAGAGCTGATGAGCTGACCTAGCCAGGGGCATCTGTCCACCTGAGTATTTGAGTATATTTAGGGACTTGAAATTTGAAATGCACACGCGTGTATATGATACGCGGTAAAGTGTTCTCATTTACGATAAATTATCGATCATTTCATTTAATATTTCAAGGTAACTTGAATACCTAAATGTTGGAGGCTTCAGATTGACTCTGTAAGTTTGTGTAATTAATATAGAGACTTTGTTTATTTTGGATTTTGGATACCTCTCCCCCATCCCTCGAAATTTATTTCAAATACCAGAGGCTTGTGCGTCTAGATATTATGCTCTAAAAGGTAATTAAGAAATTCATCTAGAAGCCATGATTATGCCTAAATTGTGTAGTTATTAAGCTGTTAAACGCATTTTGCAACAGAAACTGGCAACACAAAACTTGCAACTGGGGTTAAGTTCTGCTTACTAACGGATCGATGGGTGGGACAAAGCAACTGCTGAAAACAAAAACTAAAAAAGGAAAAAATATGAAAAATGAAAAGAAAAACAAGTTGAGCGAATTGTGGCAAGAGGCACGCCCCTGGCTGGCAATTTGGTGTGCTTCGTTGCGCGTGAAAATTATGATTTTTGCTTTTGGGAAAATCTCATTAAGTTAAAGGCTGAAAAAGGATGCCGATGGGCAATGCCTTATTCCAGCATGGACTATCGCTTAGGCCATAAATATGGGTTATATGCAAGTAATTTGCATGCAGCTGAGACGGCGATGTTGGCGGCATTTGAGTCAAATTGAAAAGCACATTGCCCGCCCGCGATAGCCTCAACCAGACAGCAACAACAGCGACAACCACCGAAACAGAAACAGAAACAGAAACCGAAACAGAAGAAAACAATCCAGGCGGAGCAAAGGTATTTAAACGTATGTTACGTAGTATTTTAATTAAGCTCACATTTTTATAGACATTTCTTAATGGCACAACATAAATTTTGCGGTCTACCTAGAAATTGGCATCGAGCAGGGATCAAAACGTCGCACAGGGATTCTTGTGCCAAGGGTAACTGGAACTCGGAGAGTAGCATATAAAAAGCACGGCAGGCGGCAGCGGCAGCGGCAGCAGCAGCGGCATCGGCGTCGGCGTCTGTGCTCATAAATGGAAAGTGAATTTAATGCCGTGCATTAAACAAAGTTGTGAAACTGAAACGTTTTGTATTCAAGTTGAAGGAGGCGGCACACAAATCGAACAGTCACAGTCACCGTCACCGTCACCGTCACCGTGATAACTTCATTGCGGCTCGGTGTTGGCTGTCTCCCTCTATCTCGTTCTCTCGAATGTTGCATGAGGCAACTTTGTATAGCCGCCTTATCGATGCAGCGACTGATAAATGTTTGACACAGTGTGTGGCTTATTTGAGTTACAGTGCGTCCTCGTTCGCACCGCCGCACCAGCACCTGTTCCACAGCTCATGAACACACTCAGCGTGTCATTCACCCGGCAAACAGGCAATTGCAATTGAGCAGTAGTTGCACTCAGTGTGAGTGTGACAGTGAGTGTGAGTGTGACTAGTGTATCTGTATCTGGTAAATACGTTTTATGACCAGCCGTATGTACAAGCCGTTTAAGCTTTGCTTGTCCACACACACACACACGCACACACAGATGGTATGTATTCGTATTCGAAATAAAAAACTCACAAGCATTTTGTTTGAACAAGCAGTAAATGCTTCAGTTGCTTCCAGCCTGGCTAAGCATTATGAGTAAGAGGTAAACAAAGAGGCGCAAAGTTATGAAACGTTGCAAAAAAATATTTTCAAGTCTGACTGCATTGCAAAATAGTCGAAATATTTCAACTCTTATAACATAAAAGTTGAGTACAAGGATGAGGAATGAATGTGCACAAATTCAGAATATTGCCAATAGCCCAATGAATATGGCTTATAATGAGTTTCAATAAATTTTCTTTGGGCTTAATATTTCATTAAGACAAAAGGATTTCACAGCTTGTAAATATGGAATGCATTTCAAGTTAATTACAAGTTACAAATAAGCACAATTTTGTATAAAAAATGTTTCGTTTTGTTGCAACAATTATTTCTTATTGGAATCTATCTTAATCAGTTGAGGAATGGATCTACTCAAGTGGATATTCAATAGACAATAACTGTTTACTTCTCGTCCAGTCATTCACTCATTGTAATATTCGAAAATGTATTTACATTCATTTATATTCACTGCACAAACCGTATTTAGCAATTAGCTCAGAAAAGTAAGATAATTGCATTTATATTTATGTAATGTGCACTTAAGTAATAATCTATTTACAGTCGGGCACAAACACTCGAAAGATATTTATTTTGAGTGTTTTTGGCCATTGTGCAAAAGTTCAGTTCAAAGTTGAGCTGCAGATGTTGCATACCTCATGTGGCAGAGGCGATTCGGGCTGTTGCCGTTTCGCTTCGATTCGAAATGGAATGATTTATTTGCATATGCAACATCGAAATGCACTCACAAGGGCCCCAAAATGAGACGACTTTTAAGTGGCCGGCAGTTGACTGTTGGATACTCATCCATATATATACACATACGGTATATACGTGTATGTGTGTACATATATGTGTGTGTGGCTGACCCTTTCCGACTGCCCCAAAAACTGTCGCCAAGTGCTCCATTTCTCGGGCGAAGCACTTTGGTGTAAAGCTTATTAACGAAATTGTATTTTTTTGTTTTGTTTTTTGTTGTCTGTTATTTCTCGCCTCTTGCGCTGTTCTTTATTATCGAGTTTAATGGATTTTTAATGAGTCTTAAGCGCAGCTTTTGACGGCATTTTAAAAAAGTGCAGTTTCATTATCGCTTAATCCTGTTTATAAAAGCGCAGCAGCATTTTGTCATCGGCTTGAAATCGGTTTCCCCACACAGACCCTTCTCCTCCTCTGTTGTCGTGCCCCATTCTTGTCTCGGGAGGATCCCATCATTTCATTTCAAATTACTCGTAACCTTTAATTTGTTCACTCATATTTGCAGTACTTAATCAAATGAATAGTCCATCTGTAAGCTCGTCATAAAAGGAGTTCACCACTAATATGGCATACAAGAGAATTCCTATGGAATGATAATTCACAAATTTGTGAATATTTATCGAGATGAAAGTGAAAAGCTATCGATAGTCGTTACTGAGAAAATCGATATCGAGAATTATTGAGTATTGCTGAAAAATAAAAAACAGCAGTTCCTCCTAGAGTAATCGATCAATAGAAATCATTTTCGGTTATGCAATCGATCATTTTAATATTATCTATGTAAATATTGATAATTATCGAAAAGGGAAATAGTAAAGATACTCGATCTACAAAATTGAGACCTTCATATTATTTCAATTCAACTAGTAATTGATCAACGTTGCTTTTTCATTAAATTTCGATCAACTATCGATAACTTCAAAAAGCGTAGATCGCTATCGATCACCTTGCGATACCTGACCAATGGATTAGTTCGCTTACCGATTCTTAAAACCGCAAAGACACTCAGTAAAACCGTAGGTATAGTACAAATTATAACCACAAAATTTACTATAAGCCAGGGTCCCAAGCAGGTCGGGTTTTTCTGTAGTGTGACTTTAGTGATTAATGGAATTTTGTCTATTCGACTTGTCTTGCTTACCGCCATTGCTCCAGCAATCAGCAATAGGTCACTGAAGGCTATTATGTAATATATTACTGCGAACCAGAACACGCATAGCCGTGCGTCCATCTTATCAAAAAAGACAATTATTTTTTTTGGCATCTCATTAACCGACACGTAATAGACACCAAGGCTACCTAGATAAAAGTCGATCAGACCAAATATGCAGCCGAGCATCAAAGTCCCGAATTGCAATGATATGCAGCAGCAACATTTCATTAGCCGCATGTTCTACCAAGTTCTATATTCCCTTTACAATGTCTTTCAAGTTCTTCGTGACGTTATTTAAAATTTAGTTAGGCTGAACAATAGCAGCAATAAAAACCTATCAAACTTCTCAATTCTCACTTTTTAATTTTCTATTCTATTTATAATTAATGTCTGACAAGTTCCGCAAATAATTTTCAAAATTTTATTTTGTCAGACATTTCAAAGGACTGTTTTACGAAGAATGTTTGACCATGCTTGGGTCTGCTTTTCTGTAGTATTTTTTATAGCTTCAGCTTATTCCAAATTGCAATTCTGTGTGTAATGGGGTTGTTAAGATGTATACAACTGAAAGTCATAAAGACTATCCATATATTTATGTTAATCTGATTAATCCTCCACAAAATCTATAAAAACTATGTGAGTATTTGTGGCTAGTTATATATCAGGTATTTTGCTGTCCTGCAGCAGCAAGGAGGATTATATGTTTGAAAGAACAGAAAAGCTTGGCATTCAGGGTATTTGCTAGTCGGATACTTTCGAATTTTGTTATTTTATTTTTTTATAGATATAGCAAAGGACATACACTGTGTATAAGGCAGTTTTATGGTAATGCGCTTTACATTGAATTTCATTTATACCAGTTGCTTGGGAACTTACCATGTGTGCATTCGGGCCTTCCATAGTCAGAAGTATCAAAGTTCGTTTTACTCACAGTACAAAGTTCAAAATATCGCGTGCAGTATAGGTAATCGAAAAAGATTTGTCAAACTGAAATTGCGCGAAAAGCCAACAAATCACATTTAAAAAGAAATGAATAATTCGTTTCGTATGTCAGCTAAGGTTTTTTTCCTTATCAGCGTTAAACAATCAGTTCGAGGGCTTGCGACCCACCTCAGAAGTACTTTTCTCAAGTGTTAGCAGGCGCTTCAAATCCGGCCTGTGACAGTTGAGGACATCAAAATACATTCTTTGATCGATTATGGTCCCAATTATGCCTCGTCAAGACAGTAATATGTGTTCAAAGTCCGAAGCAGTTCGGTATGTTGTATAAGAACTGTCGGCAAGCGTCGCTGCTGCTGGTGGTGCAGCCCATTGAGTGAGCCCTGGACAAGGTCGTTGGCACTGTGGTATGTCGGCACAATACTATACTATTTGATAACAATTTTGGCACTGCAAATTGTGCGCGTGAGTGGTGGTTAGTATCTTTGAGTGCTTTTACAAGCCGCAACAATTGCTGTTGACTCTTTTCTTTTTGTTTTTCCTTTTTTTGTATTTTTTTTCGGTGTGGTGCCGGGAATGTACCTCTGCTCTACAAGCAGCCACTTCATTTATCGGCAATGGAATTTTAATTGAGTTAGCATGTCGTGTAACTGACAGCAGCGGCGTCTGGGCGTGCAGTTGTGATTCAGATATTAACGCAATACCCTGGCATACTTGCTACATTAAGGGCGGTACCTAACGAACTGCACCAGTATATATATATACATAGATCTGTGAATCAGCTCCGTGCATAAGACACCGATATACGGTTATATATTTATATATAATTGGATTCAAGCGGCATTTCTATATTTCAAATTTGTACATTTTTGCTGGGTAATCATTTTTAATCAATAAATTGACAACAGTTTATCTGAAGAGCTAGTTCAAGAACCTACCGGTTCTATCATCAGTGCTCAGTTTCAGTGGGCACGGACTGGAAGCTTAGTCGAACTAGTCGAAATAAAGATTAGATTCGCTTAAAGTTACAAATTTTTCGTGCATAAAGAAACTGATAATAAATATGTATATAAAATATGTTGTGAAAAGGGTGGGTCAATTGAACAAGTTCATCTCATAAATCATTAGTTGAACCAGCTCAACATATTGTTCGTTTGACTTATATTCTTGCCTGGTTGTTTTGCCAACAGGAAACAAAGATCAATTTGGTAGGCTCAGCACATCACTTATTTGGCAAATCCCCCCTTATGAACAGGTTCCACTCATGAATCTTCGTCAGGTTTAGTTTCGAATACAGCAGTCAAATTTGTTTTGCATAAGCGATTCATTTTGGATCATACGACATGATAGATGTATGTGCATAAAAATTTATGCAACATTCTTGCTGGCTCCTGTCTCATCCATCTTCTTCAGGGCTTTGGCTCTGTCGAAATGTAGATCCTACGCAGATCCAGAAAGCAATGCCCAAAATTAGCCCGCAACTGACCTAAGCCGCAATACGCAGCTGATAAAGTTTGGACAGTCTAAAATTCGAAGAGTTCTAGCCCATTGGACATAGTTAAGCGCACATTTCGGCTTGAGGCTATTTGCAAAAAAACTAAAGTCTAATGAATAGGTTTTTAAGACCAAACCGAAATAGAAACGATGCGCTCAGCATGTTAAAATAGATATGGTCAAAGTTTGGATGGAATACATACATATATCATATTTCTGGTTTGGCGCCTGGCGGTATCCATGGGCATTTGTAGCTGTATCCGCTGAGCGCCCATCAGACCTTGCAGATACTCGTTTTGACAAGCCGCTGACAGGAAATTAACAGTTTCAATTACATTTAACAGAATGAGATAATTAGAAACGCTGGCGTGTGCCACAGCTTAAAGCTTTTTGTGGGCTTTTTATGTCTATTTTTTATAATTATTTTTAACTTTTTTCGAACTCCAAGCTCGCGCGCTTTTTATCGCCAAACATAAATATTGCTAGCTTTGGTAATCCAGAATAAAACAAATTATTTGACAAGCGCGTTAATTGATTTGATTCTCGTGCAATTCGATTGTGCCAATAACTCAGTGCAAAAGTCATAGAAAATTATTGGTTGGTCTTTTCCGAGTGACGAAATACAAATACACTAGAAGAATTCTTGAGAAATGACAGTTCTCCTGAAATAAATATCGCCTAAAGACTGCTAAGAGGCATGTGGGTTAAGATATGGATATTTATATGGATTGGAGTTGATACAGTTACATACAAGGTGCAGAAGAATAATATTGGAGTTATTATTATATAATCGTGCATTGACTATCGATACATTTTCGATAAATAAGATTTGAAATACTTAGGAAACAAATTTGATTCAAAGCTTTTTGGAGCTCTCTGCACTAAGTGTAATTATTAAAAGTGAATTCATATGCAGAGTAACCGAGAAGATCGATATATATCGATATTATTGTATACAAAGCAAACAGAAAATGTGCAAAGCCCTGACCAAGGGTATCAGAAACAGGTGGTTCACATGCAAATTCCTCACATTTTTTCGCAGTGACTGATGCGTTTTGTCCGATAATTTAAGTCACGGTTATTTTGATGATAACTGATAAACGATACAGTAAACACTGAATAAAATGATGTATAGTAATATACATATTGACAGTCACGCATTTCTGTGGGATTCACAGCAAAATCAAAGTATCCGAAGCTTGTTTACTATGCTAATATAACATAATAAATCTAGCCATAGTCAGCTGACCTTTATTTAGAGTATGAGAATATTACGGCGTTGCAGCTTTATATGGAAGACCATTGAAAATAATTATACCTAAAATAATATGTTAGATAGCAATATTCTTTAATTTCTATATTCTATTATATCTCTTTATGACTAGGCGAAGTTGGAGTACTCTTTCCGAGTTGGGGCATTCTACAGATGGGACAGACATAGATGGCAAATATAGCTTGTAGAAATGCACAGTTTTGAAACCAAGACATCTTCATAGCAAGAGCTGTACGATATGGTAAAGGTGCAGTAAAAAGAAGAAAATGGTTCAAATAACGATCAAACTACACCACAAAATGTTAATGCCCTGGTCAGGGTATAGCAAATATACTTCGCAATAGAATTTGTGAGCCTTTATGGCATTTAAGCGGATGTTACCACACATTGGTCGATTCAATGGGCCACGGGCCACGAGAAGATAACGTAAAATGCGTTCTGCAATGTGCCTAGATGTGTGTGGGGCTTTTAATATGGGTAAGACCGTAGACCTATTTTCTGTTTGTTGTATACTAGTTAACGTTCCGTCGGCATGCGCGTTGCATGTCACAGGAAATAAACAATAAGTAATTATGCACTCGCATTGTTGCCAGCTCAAATAACCGCCCACTGGCAAGGTGATCTTTATAACGGTACACTCTCTCACTCTATCTCTCTCTCTCTCTCTTTCTCACTGTATCTCATGGATACATATATCTTATGACTTGACTGTAACTGAAATAATCATCATAAACAGCCGGTTTTGAGTTGTCAACAAAAAATATGCCGCCTGCCAGACACAGCAGTTTGGCTGGCTGGGCGAGGGCGTCTCGGATGGTTCTGGCTGCCTCCTCCGCCTCACACAGCACGTATACACTGAACGGAAGTTTGAGTTTTGATAAATGCCCAGCTGTAAAATAAAAGGGAGAGCGCTCAACAACAGCCAATAGCCAACAGCCAACAGCCAACAGCCAACAGCCAACAGCTAACAATCTAAAGCTTCTTCCTGCGCTTCATCTTAAGTGTGTCAACTGCAGCTGACATAACTTGGTTGGGTATTGTGACTCTTAGCGTAGGCTCTGTGGGTGTGGAGCACGCAATATAAGTGAAAGTGATGTACGTTTTGGGGCTCTCCAGCATTATCTCATTGCTTGTTGCTGATTGCCTGACTAATTAAAAGTGGAATAGTAGAGTAAAGGCAAGAATATGCATTTCACACTTTAGGATATAATGACTTTAAAAGATTTTAAAAGATTATTTGTCTTTGGTATTATATTAAGTATTTCAGATCTGAGTCTCTTTGATATAATTTTATTTTAAATATAATTTATTAATAATAGTTTATATATAATAAAGTATATGGTGCACATGGCTGAATACAACTTGTATAGTATTTCTATAGCTACAACTGATTCCCCTTAGTTCCTCCACCCCCCTAGAGCGTTTTATCATTTTATTTTAATGGCATACCGAAAAAATTAAAGCTCTTATCTAAGTGCGCAAAAGAATAGAGACTACGAAGTAGCTGAAGTGTGTCTCCCTCTCTCGCTCTCTCTCATTATATATATATATATATATATATATATATATATATATATATATCTCAATATATATATTAGCTATTCGGTTTCGCGCTGTGTAAGAGGAAACATTGGGAGACGACTATTGGACCTGTCGATGTCATTCAATGCCACCCACTTTATCAACATCAGCGACGACAAGGCGGCGTCGAAAGAAATGCGTGTCAGATACAGATAGCTGGAAAAGGAGTGCGCCGCAATCTTGGCCGCACACTAATATTATGACAATAACAATAACAATAACAATGTCTTTCTGTTTGCCTTCCAACAAGCGCCAGGTATTCAAATAAAACTTCAGTCTGACAGACCGACAGACAGCCGGACCACCGAACTGCCTGACCGCCGGTGCATGGGCTCGCCTGCCCACTTTAGATACATAATTTAGTATCAGTATCATATTTTTTGTTATTTTATTATATTTTTTTATTAATCAATAAGAGCAGCGCCGCCTTTTTTATATTTGTGATAAGATTACGAGACAGTCCACAACGCAGTTCCGAGCGCCGGGCAACGAGCTGCGGGACGGCTGCGCCGGGCCGAGGCTAATGAAGATCTGCGACCAGTTGGTATAAAGCATTTGACCAGCTTTTCGGCAATCGTTTAGCATTCCCGATAAGCCAAAACGAGTCCAGCCGGGTATGTTCAACTAGTTGGAAAGTGAAACATATTTCATATTATATGTAGTACGTTGAAATGCATGCTAAATGGTTAGCCTCTCATAGTATGGTTTCGAATAAAAAGGGCTATCGATATTGATTGATACAGGAATATTTGTCGATTTTGGGCATGTGGAAATCACAATAAATTTATCGACAATTTAAAGCTCAGTTTGCGCATGCGTAAACGCCTTAGCTCCAAACAGAAATAGAATATATATATATATATATATATATATATATATATATATATATATATATATATATATATATATATATATATATATATATATATATATATATATAATGTATATATAGATATGTATATATGCATATATGTATATATGTATGCATAGATAAGGTAAGCAGTTGTTGATAGGGCCCATGGATGTAGCTTCCGTTTCCGCCTGCTATAACTCCCAATCATTCCCGTTGCATAGCTACTCCCAACATGTACAGGGTATGCAAAAGATAGCTTAACAAAAAAATAGGAATGTGACAGGGCCAGCCGCATGGCCAATAATTGATAAATCTAATGTTTGCTTAACATTTATTATTTTATAAATTATAATTACCACTTGCGCTTTGCATTTGGCATTAAATGTACGAGTATCGCTATCGCATACAAAAACAGTAATCTCCGAACAGACTTTAGCTTAAAATTCCACCTATTTATAATATATGTATATACTATGTATATGTCAGACCCATTATTTGGGGTCCACTGCCCAGCACCCATCAATTTGCGCCGTTCATAAATATTTACATAAACCAGAGCGTTAGGCACAAAAAAAAACATTTGCCAGACCAATTTGTTATTTTAAACAATTAGGTTTTATCTGCAAGAGTGTGTTTAACTAGAGATACCCTTTAAATATGCATCTTGGAGGATAGCTAGTCTTAAGCTTAAGAGGAAACTATTCCCGTTGATCAAGCTATGGAACATAGACGTTGAATCAACTTTAGATTTAATTCCCTTCTGTTTCTGAGACCTTTGAGTTCTCTTCTCTCTCAATAATTTTCATGATCAGTACATTTCAAAAACAACTTAGACAATAATTATAAGAGAGTTGATATATAACAAGCTTTAAGCTTAGGGAGGATTCATTACGTTCTCTGAGTTCCCTTAGTATCTACATTTGATCGAGTTTCGGAAATTTGTATATTTATGCAAGACACAAACTCACTTAAAGCCAGCACATTTTGACTGACTTTCGGTACTATAGGGTATCAAAAACATATTAAAATATATTCAAAAATAACAATAAGACATATTTACTTAAGAAAATATATCGTAATTGTTGGGGTTTTTGAATGTCTTGCCCGGAACACATGCGCAATTTGTTTTAATTAACACCTTGGGGACTAAAAACTGTAAACTCTTGAACACACACCTGCATTTACCGTTACCCCAAGCATTGCCATTTACAGGGCCAGGCGAGAACCCCTAACCTAACAGTTATCTTAACGATCCACAGCAGACAACATTCCAGACATGCCATTTGCATGCGAAATACCTGAAAATCCAAACGAACCTCACTTGTCTCCTTTGTTTTCAAAGCTCTTGACCCAATGCCGTAAGAATAAAAAGTATTTTATGCGATTTATCTATATCTATAAACAGAGATTGCATTTCATTTTTTACTGTATATTAATAGACATCAGCTCGATAAGACAGCACGCAAATAGCTCATGTCAACACGAGGCCACAAAAAAGTAGGGAATTTGCTTTATTTATACAACTTGGATGATTGGCAAATTATAAGCTTCCCGAAATGATAGCATATGGGATGGGTTGACTGCCTTTATTTTTATTTGGGCTTATGGGCATACATGAAACGATAATTGTCTTTAGATAAGCAGCTCAGATTTTAAATATATTTTTGTGTCAACACGAATTCGTTTCTAATGATTGTGTATATTTTTAACTTGATATGTTAGATATATACTCATACCTAGCCGAATTGGGGTACTCTACAAGAGTAGATTTCTACTGCATAGAACAGCTGTAAATATGTATTAACACTAAACAGTTGTATATCACAGTTAGGTACTATTATACACCTAACTGTAATAGCTATTTATAGTCTGAGCTCTGCTTGAAAATCGTTAAGCCAATGTTTTAATTATGTATAACAGTTCAGTATAACAGTGAGCATATAACAGTCATGTATAACAATTGCAACAATGCATACCAATTAGTTTAGGGGCTTAGTAAGGAATGCTTGGAAAGGTTTGTCTGATAAATGTGTGCTAATATATAGTAAGAAGATGCAGCCCACTATATATAGAGTTGGAATTGGATGGGCAAGGCCAACAGCAAATTGTGATATCCCGCATAATGGTAACAATTAAAGTGTCTAGCTGCACTATCAGCGGCGACTACTGACAAGCCATCAACCTCAGATATGAAAGGCTGCGTCGCGCACCTCGAGCTCCCCCATTTGTTCATTTCTTGGGCTCAATCAAGCGCAGAACAAGAAGAAGAAAAGTGCAATATTTGCGCAGACATTAGCAGAGTCAACAGCGGCATATTTTAAATGGCACACAGAAGGGCGAGAGAGGCGGGTCTTTCGCCGCACTGGCTAGTTGCCTGTATTGAAACGGAAACCGTCCTGCGATAGCCGGAAAAGTCTTTCAAACAGCAAAAGCCTTTTAAGGCGAAAATTGATTCTACAATCGAATATGCCGACGCATAAATCAAGCACTTGGACATCAGCTGGGTCTTAAGTATTTGAATGATTTTCCGATTGTTTTTGTTTGTTTCTTGATTTCAATTCCAAATTTCAACGAATAGCCGGAACAGGCAGCACTGCGGATCATGCCATATCTCATATCGATAAAGAGAGATAGAGAAAGTGAGAGGGAGAGTGAGAGAGTTCTTGTGTGCTTTGTGGGTCAGAGTCGATAGGTCGCATTGGCGTCTGTAAATCTGACTCAAAGGTTTGTCCCCATCCAGTGTCTGCAGGATTCCCACCCAAGGTTTTAGCCCACTGTAATTATTGACCATAACAAATGGTGCGATACGCCCCATTTATCAATGCCCGTCATGACGATCGTAAAAAACACGTTTTATACTCGTGCATATATAATACTCGTATATATGTATATGTGTATTTCTTTTTTTGGGTATTATCGTTGGCTGTGCACGTTTTTAAAACGCGACACATACGTTGAATAACAAAAACTTTCCGCTTATAATCAAAACATTGTTAAATTGGCGCTCCACTGGGCTTATAAGCGAGCCCGTCATAAACAACAGCAACTACATTAACAACAACAACAAAGTCGGTAATAAAAGCAGTTAAGACACTGAGAACTTTGCATTGATTTCGCGGAAATATATTTTGTTGTGGTGTAACACGAATTAAACACTAAATAAGTGCATAAACATACTTATTTCAAAATAATGTATACCTAAGCAGGTGTTCGTAAATTTTATCGTTTTGTAATTCAATGAATTTATGGACAATTTAAAGCCAAACTATAGATGCGATTCGAGTATAACAATGGCGCTGTATGTACGTTGAACTATCTGAACCATATGCATATTATCTTCGACATTAGCTTATGCATGTGGCAACTCTGCGATAGCAGTTCGACTGTGTGGCAACTCTGCTAAATGCGCGTCGAACTGTAAGTTGTTATCTGGGCAAATGCAATAAGAGTCGAATACACGACGGCACACTAGCACAGAGCTCTGGGAATTTATAATGGCAATACATAGCAGTACATATGGTTAATATCTACAGCTATCTTTGTTCGTGTTGCTGTTGTTGTTCTTCTTCTTGTTGCTATCATTTGGCTTGTTGCCAAAGGCAACGTGGCCAGCCCTCGAAATGGTTCACCATCTATTGACAATTCAATTAGCGTTTTGAAATAATTTCTTGATAAGCACGGTTGTGGGACACCTTTTCGGGTATACTAAGGCCCCAAGTACAACCACCTAATAACAAACTGTAAAAGTTAATAAAAAACACACGAAATTATTATGAAAGCAAAGTCTGCATGCTCTTGCCGAGCATTCGAGTCGAATTGTGAAGACATGAGGGCTTTGTAGAAACAAGAAGTGTAAAGAACTGTTACATCTGAGAAGCGTTGGCAACCCATAGCTGTACAAAAGTCTGGCAACTCTTGTTTAAGTATGCTAAGAATATCAGACTGAACTCGAAGTAGCAATAATGCTGTGTGTTTCATGTGTGGACTAACTGACTCTACCGGCTATAGGTAGATTGAGAATATTATGAGCTCTTTTTGTTGAGTTGCTCATTAATTGATGTGGGGTTAGGTTAATTATTGGTAATTAGTACTGCTAATGCAGGACTATAAAAGCGCTGAGACCCTCTAGGTGAGCGTCAGTGAAAGTTGTGGGTGATAAACGCAATGATGAAATCAATTTTACTGCTTCTAGTGGCAACTTGCTACAAAGAACTGCACGCCTTAGCTGCCTCAACAGACACAAGTAATCGGAACAGTCGAGAATACCCTACAAGTGCCACAGTATACCCACATGTGCGCTGGATTGACCTGGGCAAGGTGTGGGTGCCAAATGCTATGCAATCGGGCGATCTCATCTGGGGCGTACAGACTGCAATTTTGGGCTATACCCTGGCACTGTTGGCCTTCGGTGTCGAGTGGCTTGTAAGGCGAGCTCAATTTGCATAAATTGCGCTGCTTTCACACCATGCAATTTGGCTATGTAAATCACTTTTTATCAGACCATTACAATCTGGCGCTATAAAAACTTCAGTTTCGCTGTGAGAAAGTGCAGTTCCTTGGAGAATGTGCGATAAGCTCTCAGCCTGTGCAGTTCTACTTAGGAGGTACTCTAGTCAAATGTGAATGTGTGAACAAAATTTAATTTAAGAAATAAAAATGTTTCTTGTGGTAATTCGAATAACTGTGCTTTGTCTATTGTTGAGTTGGGTGAACTCAGACCAAAAGGATTTTATTGCCAATAATCTGAAGCTCAAAATCTAATATAATAGCACCCAGAAAGAGGTTTGTTTAAGGTGTTTGCAAATGGAATATCTGCAATAATAGGGATTTTCTAGTACCAATTGTGATTAAGCACGTTTAGAAACAGTTTTTAAATGCATTATGTACCTATCATTGAGCACAGCTCGTGCTTTACATAATCAGACAGCCTGATAAATGCTGTTACTTCTCTCAAAGGCTCTGTTGAACAAATTTTAAAATTTCAAGGTTTAGAAAACAGTATATTGAATAGATGAGAGTTCAAATGATATTATTTCGATTTGTAAATACAGATATATAGGAACACACTTCATATTCATAATATAATGTTAACTATTGTATTTAAATTAAATATTATATCAAGAAGTGTAAGAGCTAAATGTATGTGTTATTAACAGCTAAAGACATCTAATATTTTTCAAAAATGGAACATTTTTATTCTAATGCTGCTAAGTTCCCTAAGCATTACTTTCAGCAATTGCTCTAAATGAATACAATTAATATTAGCTATTTGCTCAGCATAAAACTCAAGTTTTCTCCTCAGAAATAGAGCCGTGAGCTTTTGTTAAAAATTTGCGCGTGGCATTGTGAAATTAGGAATCATATCATTTATATATGATTACTCAGATAAGAGCTCTAGAATAGATATGGAGCTCTGGATCGTGCCTCCAAGTGCTATGAATCATGTATATTATGTTCCACATACGAGTATATGCAGATGCGAATTTTTGATAGGATTTTTATCAAAATGAAGCACTTTAAAATTTCCCAGAATTTCCATATTGTTTCACCTGTTATCAGACAGCTAATTGACAGTCTGACAGTCCGACAGGTTGACAGTTTGACTGACTGTCTGTATTAATAGCGCTGAGTCATTGTTGAGCTCTTGGCCCAGCTAGAATTGTGGTGCAATCCAGAAGTCTTTGCTAAGCTCTATTAAAAGTGCTGCTAATTTAACCCCTGATTGCCCATTTATTTGTTCAATTGTGTACCTAAAGCACACATAATATTAACCCCTTGGCATTAATAATAGACCCTCCTGCATTAGCTTTATTAAAAACGAAGCGTCGACCATTTGTTATGCGTTGTGCTTCAGGCTGGAATCAATTCAATTCGATTTCCAAAAGACACTCGACCGCACTCGGATTTATTGTAGCTGCATAGCTGTGACTTACGATTGGGCAAAGTTTTCAATAAATTTGTTATTTATGAAATAATTTATCTCTGTCGCATGGCAAAAAGTGATTTTGTATTTTATAGCTGTGCGCCAATTCTCTAAATGTGCATTTAGTAAGTCATAAAAAGTCTTAAATTACATATAAAGTGTAAATCGCCAACGGATCATAAACTAGCACTGATCGGGTAAAACTTGTTTATACCATATTATAAATTAAATAATATATTTTTCTCCCTAACTTAGGTTATTATTTTATTTATGAGTTAATTAGTTGCTTCTCAGAAAGTATAAAACACGCCATTTAAAATAAAATTATATATATATATATATATATATATATATATATATATATATATATATATATATATTTTTTTTTTTTTTTTTTTTATTTATTTATATATATATTAAGAACATTTCCACAACACAGAATTTAACAACTGAGTTGGAGCTAAAAAAAACATTTATAAAATGTCTTAGATCTGATTGGTTAAATACATCTTGTATATCAAAGATGTGCGTTGAATATGTTAAAGATATAAAATTATAAATATATATTCAACATATATGTATATAGTTTGGACTGACTGATCTGAGTGAACCAGCACAATTATCTTTTCGGAGTCTAAGCAATTTTAGGTCAGTTTATCCCAAAAACTTTCGATTTCTGCTTCAATTTATGTGGTTTGACTAACGAATTCATAAATCAACATTTTTCTTTTTTTAATTGAATATATTCAGATATAATTTAAATTGAAAATATTTAAAGTACCATTAGCTTTACCTTCTCATATATTAATAATACACTAGATGTGATTTCATTGCTCAAACGTAGCAAAAATATTTACATATTCATCTGCGCACAATAAATTGCTTTGCGCTTAATTAAGTTTGCGAATTTTGTCTATTTTTGGCCGGCACTTGACTTATAGCTGGTCTGCTCCTCCGTCCTCGCTTTAAAAACGGTGAAAGGCATTTTTACAATTGACCAATTTGAACTGAAGAGGCTCAAACAGTTCTCACACACTCAGCCCCAATGTGCCCCAGGCGCAGCAAATACTTCGAGTACGCTCAAAACACTCGAAAGCGTTGAATAATTCAAATAGCTTGAAGAAGAGGAATAAGAAGAGAAGCCTTTGGCTAGCGCATACCGGAATGTATATATATATATATAAAGATAATTTGCGAAAAGTTCATTTAGAACAAACAAATTCAAGTGAAGAGTTGGACAGACTCCACGCATGGTTTATCAAAGAAGAAAATAAAGAAAAAAGAACAGAATGACAAATATTGTAGATTCATAAAACGGAATTTGTTAAGACGTCGCCAAGTTGTATCATGCCCAAGGAATTTCAGACATCTCAGTTATTTATTTCGGCACATTAACAGCGGAGACAGCCCCAGACACAAGCCAAGCACTCACGCCTCGGGGGGCGCACTTGAAATTGATTGTAAAATAAATTAAAATAAAAAACAAAAAAAGGTAAATAAATTCATATGTGAAATTAATATGTAAAGAGCTTTCGCACAAACAGTATAATTTAATTAGCAAACTGTTGTTGGCTTTTAATAATTATTTACCGCAAATTTCCGCTGTGCTTGTATTCATTCTTTATTATACCCTGTTTAAGTGAATGGAATGCAGTCTGAATGACTCCATTTACTCAGTCAGCTCTTGACCTCGGAAACTGTTTGTGTCGAAGCCAAAGAAAGCCACAGGAACTAAGAGTCCTGAAGCCAAATCTGGCTTACTTCTGCCTTTTGGCACATCGAACCTTAGTTCAAAGGAACAAATTCTTTACTTTGGAGTGGCTCAACCTATATGCCGTCAGACACTATATATATATATGGAGCATAAATTTGAGATGCAGTTGTGATGAAGGTCTATAGGTCTATAGAACTTTCAGCTTTTACTTACAAGCCAATCCAATCCAATCACTAAGCAGATGTGCTTACAGGGTATTTGCGGGAGCCTGTACCTCTTTCGTATGCTCCACTTTATTATGATTGATAAATTTGGCAAATATTTGATGTCAATACATATCGCTAGACTATTGTATTTTCATTTCCATTGATATTTTTTAGGGCAATGCCAATCGAATCTGATAAAATACTTGGCATAACTTTGATGGGTTATCATCAATAGCTGCGCTGGGGCGGGGCTGGGGTTGGGGCTTGTTTTCTTCCAACTAAATTGTTTACGGTGACATAACTTGCCAGCTTTTTAAATACGTTGGAATGTTAAGTAGATGAGTATGAAATATTACATTCTTCAAATAGTATGCGATAATATCAATAAACAAAAGAATGCATATACTACATGTGTATATGAATTACACAAGCAAAAACAATGTAACGAATCGTAGAGGCACTTCATTTTGATAAAATTACACACGAGTAGAAAACATGTGTTTCCCTGTGTATATTTATACTTGTTTACCGAGTGGAACGAGTCTATTGGCTCGTTCGTCGTCTCGCTAGTTGTGTGATCCCTTGTCTGATTAAGATTCTTATCATACGATAACTGCAGACTTCGGAACTCAAATGCTGTTCAACTATTAAAGTTTGGCAACCTTTTTAAATACATCAAAACTTTTCGTAAAGTCCTTTCAGATGGACATTTATATTATGGCATCTTTCATTTACTTGATAGTTTGGCTTTTGTTAGTTTATTCGGCTTACGTTTTATTATTTCAAGAGTTAGTATTTAGCTACTCACCATCAGGAGGTAAATAATCTTGGCATAGACCGTAAACTGTGGTAACCTGAAAGCAAACGACAAGCTTAATAAGTGTTTACTATAGAATTATATATAAATAAGTTAAATGTTAAATATAGTATTTTAGCAAATGTATTTCCCCGTCGGCCGTGTGATTTAGATGCCACTTCACAATTTGCTATTACAAAAAGTTACGTTTGGCTAGAACAGCCCGTAAGCATTTGAAATTTATGCTACCTTTTCAATTAGCGTTATTTTTGTTGTTTTTTTCAGATAGAGTTTTTGGCGGTTTTCCCCCAGGCTCCACCTCAGACGCCTCGTTGGGTAAGTTGAGCTCATAATTTAAGCAGCTGGCTCTAACGCCCACACATTTGACAAGATATTAGAGCACGTAAGCATACTTTTTGCTAACTATAAGTCAGCTGCTGTGACAGACTGTTTGACGTTTATTAAATGGCTCGAAAGGAGTGCAAGTCGCCCCGATAAATTCTAGACAATAAATTCACTGGAGTTTATTATGCAATTAGTTCAAATGCTGCCACAGCAGCAGAGTATAAATATAAGACTGGCCAACAAAAGGCAGTGTACAAGGAGTCCACAGTAACTGGTCAGTGTCGGCTGCTGCTCCTGTCAGCGAAAACCAAAGCGCCACAGAAGGGCTAAGGAATGTTGTAAAAGCTGCAAAATGCTGTCTGCCATAGGCTCGACAGACACATTTTCAAATGGCTTGCGGCAAGACCTTGAGATTCTTATGTAATCAGGCAGCACATGGCCAAGCATTGGTAAGTCGGTCGCTTAATGGGATATGTGTCTATAGTTACAATACTTGTTTAGTTTAATATATATATATATATATATATATATATATATATATATATATATATATATATATATATATAATATATACCAATTCTTTATAGATTAAGCTATTTGAAGCCACACTGGCAACATTTTCTCTACCGTTTAAGCCCACATTGAACCCACATTCAACTGAAACTTAAAATGTATTTTAGATATTTTATCTGGCAGCAACTTTTATCAATGCAGATATTATTTCTACAAGCCCTTCTGACCTTAAATATTATATAATAAATATTGAAACTTACTCTCAGGTCATGACTTAGCTAAGAGTTAGACAAAATCATGGAACGCAAACGCTGCGAACTTGGTCAGTGAAAACTTGTTAGCCCTACCCACGTGGCAACCACTGGCACACTTGGCCAGTAGGCCAAGAGTCCAGTTAATAAGTGAGGCTGCATTGGCTTTGCTTTTTAGACAACTTTAATATAACTGCATTTGCAAAACGATAGAGGAGACCAGGCTGCGCTGCTTGGCCTTGGTATTGCCATTGGCATTATTTTTGCCATAGTAGTTTATATCTTTTAGACGATAGTGGCCAGGTCGCAGATACACGGGAATGCTCTTGTCCTCCAGATGAAAGTTGCGCAAATTATAGTAGCCCTGCAATATGTATACTTTTAATTCTGCTCGTCATTCTCCAGGAGGAGCCACCTACAGCTTTCATGGGACAGATGGCTGAGAAGTTGCCGTACTTGCGTGCATTGCGAAACCAGACGCCGGGCAAGCTGATCTTTCCCTGATCCTTGATTGACTTACAAGTGTCTACGTCATAGTTGAATAGAGTGTAATAGTTCGGAGAGTTCTCGATCTGGAACTGCACAGTGATAGCCGTGCGCATGGTCGGCGGTAGAGTTCGATTTATATACACATCAGTATTTAGATATCCTTCGGTCGTAAGCCAACTCTTCATTCTCATATAGAAGTCGGTGTTGTGCTCGTAGCTAACGTTTGTGAATTTGCTACGCAACGACATGGCTTGAAGAGTGAAATACGATTGGGTGTATTATGTGTAGAAATAATTCATTTCCACTTACTCAGAGCTGCCTGCAACTGAGTTGTTGCCACCAGCAGAACGTGAACCAAGAGCAGATGCATGACTTTCTGGCTGCCGTTTCAAAGAATCAATAAAAGCATATTTTACTAACTGGCAAATGACTACGGCTCGTAATGAGCTAATAATGGGAAGTCAGCTTAATATTAGATTAACTAGAATCTTGATCAGTGATTAGCTTGTTTTTATATTACCGGAAGCAATGAGGCAACGCAGATGTGTTCAGTGGCTTGGAATAAAGTTATTATAATGAAATTTCATGCGGTTTAGGATAGGAGTAGCAGCATATAACTCAAAGAGCACTTCAACTTGCTTGCTCAAAGTTGTATTTGATACAGTTTTCGTATTGGCTTAGCTGGATAACTTAAAATCTGAAGTTTGGTAAACAAATTTTAGAAGCGGTTTCAATCATACTTAAACCAGTTTCAAATACAAAACTCGACACGAAATCAGCTTAAAAAAGTTTGTAAATACTTCGCCAAATAACATGGACAACAGTTTGCAAAAAATGCTTGCAGCCAACGGCATTTTCGCGCCGTTGTCAAGTCGATTGAACCAATCAATTGATCAAGTGTGAGTCTAGCAATCAATCAAATGCTTTCAATCAGGCTATCAACAGCCTCAAATTGATTGACAACATGTTGACAGTTGAATAAACGAATTGAGCTGCTGCCAGTTGAAGTTTTCTGTGCTGCTGAGCAGGTGTTTGTGTGCGAGTGTGCGTGTGTGTGTGTGTGTGTGTGTGTGTGTGTGTGTGCGGGGACCCCCCACACTGAGTTAAAACGCCTGCCACATAAACATTCAAGTTCAATTTCTTTGGCTCTTTGGCGGAGTCAACTGCAGCTGACAAGCTAACCGTAAAGCAAACTGAAAGTTGTTTCATCTAACAGATGCAACTGACGTTGATGTTGCTGATGTTGCTGTTGTTGCTGATGTTGCTGGGGCTGTCATTGTCGTTGTTTGTCAAAGCGGCGTTTAATTGGAAACACAGTTGGGTGTTGGTTTTGACCGGTCTCTGGCTCCGGCTGCGGCTGCGGCTGCGGCTGCTGTCTTCATCAAGCACAACGGCAAACTGTGAAGCGCGGACAGCTGATGGATGCGGACATTTCGATTCATTCTCGAGGCCAAGCCAGCACAAACTGGGCGACGTCCGAAACTTGTTTCACAAATAATCAAATGCAATATTACGCATACGCCACGGCTTACAGACGACTTAAAAAGAAATGCTCAGCCGTTTGTTACCGCTTTTTTTTTCTTCTCGTTTTTTGACTCTTGATTGCTCCAACTGAATTCAGAGCTTGCAGTTTAATTGCAAATTATTCAAATGCCCCACAGACGGCGGCAAGTCGAGCTTTGCAGCTGCCGTTGCCGCCTGCTGCTGTCATAACCAGTCGCCCCTCTGCCACGCCCCAACCCCTCCCCCGACTCAATTGTCGCTTTGCAATTATGTCTGAAATTAACAACAGCGCCCGCAACCGCCGACCTAAAAAGCAAAAAAATAATATCATATATATATATATATATACATATACATATGTGCATATGTGTATGTATGTGTATGTGTATGTATGTACATACACTACATGCAGCATGTAAAATGTGTAAAAATATTTCAGTGTATTTTTTTTCGTTTGTTGTCAAATGAAATTAGGCGTGAAATGTAGTTTGAACTTTGGCTAAAATATTATAACAATCGCAACGAAAATATATATATATATATATATATATATATATATATATATATATATATATATATATATATATATATATATATATATATATATATATATATATATGTATATATATAGATATGTATATTTATATATATGTATATAGATGTACGTATATAATTATATATAAAGAGCTGTGAGTGATTTGCCTAGGCGCCACATGCATTTGCTTTTATCGTTAAACAATATTTATCGATTCTGTTGTTATATTCGTTCACGCACTGCAACGAGTATATTAGTTTCATGTCAAAGTCCGGCATGCTCTATGTGTATGAACGTAGGGCATTTATCCGCTATTTAAGCTAGCGACTTGAAACTTGGCTACCCTCGTCCGATAAAGTGTTAAGGGTTTTCCCTCTTGGTACGCGACAAATAAGCAGATATAGTTTTGTAACTTATGAACGATATTCTATTCGGCTTATATAATTGTAAGGTAACTGCCATTTAGTAACCGGCTAAAAACCTGTTGTTGATATGTGAATTATTTTGTGGCGTGGAAAATTTGAAAAACTATACCTTCCACAATTTACAATATAAATCTACGAAATATGCCCGATAAATACCGATTTTTAGGAAATACAATACCTTCAGGTTCGTAAACGGGTATAACACGTCCGCTCTTATGCACTAGTTAATTTCATTATTGTTTTGTATTGGCTTTGCTATTGCGTTGCTCAGATCATAAAAGATATATCGATGGGCAGCGCGTGTTTGTTGCCAGCCGCATTTGGTCTGCGATATCAATGTTGATATTCTTCAGTTAATAAAACGACAATGCACTTGGTATTATCTCAACTGGCTGGAGCAACACGCCATTCCACATACCCTGTAAGTTGTATGCTTCGGGTATGTGACCGACGGGCTGGCAGAATATTGGTTTGCTTTAAGTATAATGCATAATTTAAATTTAAAATAAAAAATACTAATTTAATGTGTAGTTATCATTTTAAAAATTACATTCGCATTTCGTTTAATTGAGAACTGACAGAGAAAATTGATTTTGTTTGATTATTTTTGCTACTGTTCTCAGGTACAAAGTTATTTTTTTGTTTATTTTAAAGATTATATAAAGGTATTAAAACTATGGGTAAGCGTTTGCTTTGTATTTTATTTCTGTAAGCTAGGAGCTTGTGTCCGGCATACCACGATTGCATCTGGAATCTTAGCATTCAGCTAATTTTAATGAAAGTTCCGGTTAGACAAAAGAACATTTTATTAGCACTGTAGCCGTAAAGGCGCTCAAGGGTATCTCTGAGTCGACCATTCGGGACAAGTGTTATTTAGTGCTTATTTTATATGGTTAATGCAGTTGTGATGAACGAACTGGGCACACCAGAAGCCCAGCACGTTAACATGGCCAATGTGCAGCAGTTGCTGTTGTTGCCCGAGCTGTGGCTGTTGTTGTTGGCCGCATCTTAAGTTGCATTTATATGCAAATAACTTAAATTGTTTTCAATTTGCCTTGGCTGCCACATTCCTTGAGCCGAGTTGCAGCTAATTTTATGGCTAATTGTCAGCTCGCCTGTTTGCTGGTGCTCCTGCTGCTGCTGCTGCTGCTGCTGCTGTTGGTCGATTGTTGATTGCTGATGAAGTTGTGATATTTGCGATAAAAAATGTATGTGATAAAAATTATAAAGCGTCGATAGTTATAGCCAAGAATTTCTTAATTGCCAATAGCCATAGGAAGCCAAGCAGCTTGGCAGCTTGACAGTCAAACAGGCGGTCGAAGCCAATCAATTGGCTAAAACCTTTGTGAAAACAAAACCAAACAGGACAACGTACAAAGCTTTAGCAAGTCTATCTAGCTTCGCCTAGTTGACTTACGTTTTGATCAAAAGACTCGAGTTTTGACCTACAAAATTGAATTTCTTAGACATTTAAAGAGCCTTGACGAATTTCCACGATTGCCCCTCTATTCCATTGAAATGTGTTCTTACATCAATATCAATATCAGTTTTCAATTTCCTCGACAGAGTCGGAAATGAATCAAGCTAATGGCGCTGCGGAAACTTATTTCGAGCTTGCCTTCTGCTTCGATTTGCAATTTATGTGAGTGTCTCAATGCGACTGACGAAATACATATTTTCAGATTTATTCAAGTGTGTAACAAACAAACCCTAAATAATACACAGGCTGCAGATGGGTACATACAAATGAAAGTCGAAAATATGCTGAAAGAAATCAGGACTTTAAATAAAAGAAGTTTAAAATTGAATAAATAAATATATATATAAATAAAAAAAAAATTTATATAAATATAATTTTTAAAATTTTTATTTTTAAAACCACTTTATCATTTATTTAAATTAATAATATACAACAAAATAATTTAATATGCCGATAACACTTTTATAAATTTTGGAATTTGTTTAGTTCAATTTTATTATTTGTTAGTGTTTGTAAAATGAAAAAAATAATAATAATAATATTAGCTGAGATTATGATATGTTGATTATGAAATGATGATAAACCTTACATTGGAAATTAAGATTGACTTGGAAATCTGGCCTTGCATTGTATTGAAAAAATATGCGATTCGATGCAAACTTCGATAGATAACTAAATACAAAGATTAACTAAAATAAAATAAATAAATTGACAACCTGGATGAGCTTTTATTCTAAGGTTCTTTTTAAATATGAAAAGGCATATTTAATTAATGTGAATACGCGTACTTAAAGACTAATGTAAGTCTGTATTTAGTCGCCTCCAGCTGCTGCTTTCAGAATTGCATACGAATGAAGTGCTGAACCGGTTGGGCCAACATATTCCTTCAAACAGCGGACAATCTGTCGTCTCGATTTAGCCACAACTCACAATTGACAACTTCTATGCAATTGATATTCATACACGTCCGTAAAGTTGTCATTATGTCAGCGGGACTGAGCAATCTACTAAACTAAAGCAATGTTATAATCAGATAACCGCGCACAATATCAACACTGCCACACATTGTAATTGTAATTGTAATTGCAATTACAATTACAATTACAATTACATTTACAAAGTTGTTGTTGGCTCATAAAAATAGCAATCACATTTGCATTACATGATTTTTGTTCTCATACCCATTACCATTCCCATTCCCATTCCCATTCCCACTCCTCATTTAGTTACAGTCAATGCAAATTGATATGGTACAATCGATTCATACTGCGCACTTTCGATTCGTAATGCCCACTAGTGGGCGACTTGAAACTGAACCCTGGGTGTGCTCTGCCCTCGGACCTATCAGCGTCGTAGGGCCATCGGGCGGATATTTATTAGACTCTATGAGCTGCGGGGCTATGGATAAACGTGTGAGCCTCATGATATATTGGTAAACACGTAACGAATAGCTAAAAATAATACGATTATAGCAACTTTGAGCTGTCAAGTGGTTTTTGGTGACATCTGAGTAATAACGTAATTAATCAATCCGCTTCAAGTATTGAGTTAAGGAAAGCTATACGGCCAGTGGCACAGAAAGTAATGCACAAAACTACACAGAGATAGGTTGGAATTCTTAGCTGTACCTGTACTTGAAGTTAAAGCTCTTTCACGGCAAAACATCTCTGGGAAACGATTATTATATCAAATTGTATGCCATATTAGCTTAAGTTCAGCGAAATTTTTAAAGCTGTTTGCACACATTAATGCTTAACACTGAAAGCCCTGTAAAACGAATTTCCTTAATTTGTAAGCAATGCCTATTTTCCTTTTTGTATAACAATTGCTCTTACGTAGAGCCTTCTAGATAGTTTTGTTACACAGCAGGCAGTAGCATGCCACGCCTCCATGGCCATACTCGGTCAGGACCGTGACTCTGGCTGTCTGCATGTAGGAACTTAAAATCTAAATTATATTTTTTTATCAACAATATTTACTCATCTTAGCTGAAAGATGATAAAGGCTTGAGACTTTAAGTTCTTTGCTTTGCATACTCATTTTATTAATAATTTGGAACTCCTAAACCTTATCCTTTAAAAATTGATTTCCACTCAATTCTTCTTCCCTGCTTTATATAAGGCACATAGGAGTTCGCCTTGAAAGTTATATAATCCTGCATCCCCACATTAGCCTATTTATCTTTATATCAATCGTACATCAATCTTAATATCTCGCTCTTGATGCTTTCTACTCTTTTATTAAAATATTTCTTTATTTTATATTTATTTTTTTTAATTCATGCCCTTAAATTAAGTTTTACACTTTTAATTAAATTCCTTTTATAAAGAGCAGAAATTGAAGTTTGCTTTTGTATCCGTTTTCCCATTCGCAAATCATTTGCCCACAAAGTTCAACGAGCTGTCTATTAAATAGTCATTTAATTGCTTCATTTAATTGAGTAACACAACAACAACAACAATAGCAACTAGAACAACAACAATAACAACTGTGAAAATAATGTGCTGAAGGGCGCTTCGGTTCGCACATGTTGCACGTAATTGCTGCAAACATTTAGACGCCAGTTATTATATTCTACGATATTTATATGCAATTTGCACTGCTTCGATGCCAGCTAGATGACAAGCAAACGGAGCGAGCTGGCAGCCAAGTCGTGAACTCGGCTACGACTAGGAAATGCCATTGAATACATACAAACAACCCACCCACACACACACACACACACACACACACAGATGGGAAGCCCCACCCACTGCCACCCTGACATTGAAATGCATCCATATTAATGCGAATCTAACTGTTAAATCGAGTTGCCAACCAGACCCCGTTACAGTTCCACTTACTATTTCAGACTCACTCGCTCTCGCCCCTCCCCCACCTATTTATCAGGCATTGTCATCGCTTTTGCATTGAGTTGTCAGCGTCTGCTTTTAGCACTTTATTAAATGATAGTTTATCGAGCTGTTTACTGGGTTTTGTGTGTGCCCGATAATCAAGCGATTGCCTTAGGATTTGTAATTGAAAAAAAAACGAGGGATAGACCAGAATACATTGACTTTATGACTTGTGGTTTGCTTAAGTGGTTATTGCTTGTGTCTGCTCGCGAAACGTGGGGACTGGAAGGTGTGTGTTACATCCGGAATGGACGGTATATTATAGATTATGGATAGGAATAACAAATATACATTTGAGTTTAGCAGCAACTACCTGATCTAGTAAATATTCTGGCTTAAGATCTTAATTAGCTTAGCTGCATGTGTCAGGAGTCAGGAGTCGGAACTGTGCTATAAATGTTGAACATCTTTCAGAATATTTTAACAATTTGGCAGTTTAGATTAAAATGTATGGAACATGACTTGTTCTACAAAACCAAATATAATATCTTAATAAATTTAGAGTAAGTCACAATTAAGTCTTTACGGCTCTAAATATGTAAAATAAATAGACCTAGGCGTATTTAGAGTATATGAAATATACGATGAGATCAGAAGTAACTTGCTTAAATAGAGCTTAAAACGGTTATTTTTACTTCGTTACTATTTAATAATTAGTATTAGATCAGCCCAAGCAACGCTTGTCAAAACAAAACTCAGTATCTCACGTATAGAAGACATTGATATTGCTATCAGAAAATCCATCGGAATTCTATTTTCATGCGACTTGACTTTCTTCGATACGCACAAACTATTGATAGCCTTTGCGCTTAATTAAATTTGAAACTCATTTCCATATGCCAATATATATTAAAGTTGCTTAGGTCAGTAATACCTACAGATATTTGTGAGTGTGTGTGTGTGGGTGTTGCCTCTGATAAACATTTGCACTTTTTATTTTTAGACGGCGGCTAGACGATGGCTACCCTTCTCCGTCTCTCCCCCGTTCAAACTGATTACGCATGAGTCAACATGAAGCCCATATTTGCCTAGAATCAGTCAGAATCAGAATCAGAAATTGCGACTCTTGTTGGCAATGCATTTGAATTTGCAGTCGAGCCAGAAGATACAAAAACAAAAATATTTTCCCATGCGTGTTAAAGCAAGTGGCAAGGCACGCCCACAGCGTCCTTCAGAAGCCAACAAATAGTCGCAGCTAGGCAGATGCGCATCCTTTCACCCAGAGGCAGAAACAGACACAGTTGTAGTTGCAGCTGTAACTTTCCCACAGTTGTTGGCGCAGGCGTGATAAGTGCACAAAGTGTTAAGTGGCAAACACGCAATTCGCCATTCCAAGCAGTTTTCACATTTCCACAATTCCACAATTCATGATCAAGTGCAATCTTTTGACATTAATATGACAACAAAAGGAGTTGGCAAAGGAGGCGGCAGTTGGCAGTCGGCAGTCGGCAGTCGGCAGTCCACATAATGCTCCAGCACAAAATCAATTATGCGCACGAGGCACACAATGAATGACAACTGCAGCTCTAACCAACTTGGGGCACTGTGACTGGAACTTCGCAATGATTGAGCATGCGACAGGCGCGCAGTGACAGGCGCTGATACTGCTGGGGCCAGATAGCGGAGTTGGAGGAGGCGCAGGGGGAGCAGCCGCAGTTGCGCCGGCGCAGAAGCATTCGCCATGCGGCTTGATGAATGTCTGTCAAATTGCTGACACGTACGCAGTCCTCGTCTTCGTCGTCGTCGTCGTCGTCGTTGTCTCTGACATTGACACAATGTTGTGTGGTGTGTGGTTGAGGAACTGCTGGCTCCATCTTAAAAGCAACATTGTTGCTGTTGTTGCTGTTGTTGCTGCTGTGGCATGAAAATATTTCATAGCATTTAATTCCAACTCGTATGCTGCCTGTCATCTAATTGAGTTGTTTCGCTGCACAAATTTATCGGCATATTAATGCAGCATATTTCAAATGCCTCCATGCCCAGTCGCTCGACTAACTTCCTTCTCCTCGACGAAAGCCCACAGACTGAGCGAGCAGCAGTTCCTCAGCTGCTGTGGAACATGTTTATGCAATTTGCTGGTGTACCAAACTGTATAACTGGAAGATTGGACTACTGGCCGATGCCTCCTTGGCTTGTCTTATCAAATGATTTTATTTATGCTATGGGCGCGCATGTGTGTGCGATAATTGGATTATTTACTTTCGCGGCTTAGCAGCCAACAAAGTTGTGAAAATTGTCGGGTTTTCGCTTTCTATAAAACTTGGTCGATCATTGCTGGTGGTAACCAGCCCAAGTTGTTCGTGTTGCTGCTGTTGTTGTTGTTGTTGTTGTTGTTGTGGTTGGCTAATGGAGTCGTCTATTGGTTTATGTTAGTGGCAGTTCGACTTTGGACCAAGCACTTCAAGTTTAGCTAAACTCCAAGTCCCTGCTCGCCTGCCATATACAAATTATCTGTGGTTTTATGTTTGTTTCGCTTTTATTTGTCTCTTTCTTTCTTGATTTATTTATGTCTAAGGCTAATGGCATATAAAATGGAGGTTAACAAGCAAAATTGCTCAACACGAAGCTAAACTAAAAAGTTGAAAGTTTCGCTAAAGAAATCAGCTTAAGTGTCATTTTCTTTTAAACAAAGTTATTGCTTGGATGGATGCTTTTCAGCGGTGAAGTAATTGTGAAATGTTTTATGCAATGTCTACAAGAGTTATCGTGCAAAAAGCTATAGTAAAAGTCAGCTGAAGTTAAGCATTCAAGTAAGGCAGGTCGGCTGGGAATATAAATAGATAAAATTTAAATTTAAAACGGAAAATTTCATTTAAACTTATCCGTCTTTGCATTAAGTCGCTGTCCTGTGAAATTTGTTTACAGATTATTTTAAATAATTTCCACAACTTCTCCTACAACAATTATTATAATTAATAAGAATTATAATATTAATAATAAGAATTATAATAATTAACATGTGGTATATAGAGCTGCAGATATCTCAAAAAAAATTTATTTCCAAAAGTTGTACAAGTCAGGTCTTTAAAAAAGATTCCAAAATGTTCCAAATGCTCTTTGGGAACCCTAATACAGAGTTCTTAAAAACTCATGAAAATAATGAATTTTTAAATTGATTGGCTTAAAATGGAATGATGGGCTAACAGCGTTCTTAAACTGAAACTAATCATAATCATGGCAATTTCAAAGCTGAGCATTTCTTGAAGATCAAGTCAAATAACTAAAGGTCGGTATAAGTCATAATATATATACGTATATAATTATATATATGTCGGAGGTAGAGACAGCTTCATCTTTCATATTTTACATATATATATTTCCAGAATCTCAATTTCTAGTAAAACCTTGTCCGAATGTCCTAAATACTAAACTAGGGATAACGTTCAGCAACAGTTATTTTTGTCTCGCTACCAGCCACAATCGAGCTCACAGCCAAGAAGTTAACTAACTCGGGTAATACCTCCGCAGCGACACCTGCGCAATCATGAATTTTAGCTAAGTATTTTCCTTTAAAGGTTAATTAAAGCTCTTCAAAATCTTATTAAATATTGTTACGCATGGGAAATAAAGCTCACTTTGTATGGCTTACAAATTAGACATTTACAATTTAATTCTTCTGCTAGTTGGCAATGCAGCAAACTTAGCTTATTCGGGTGCAATGAGCTATACTTTAATGCCTAAGCTCTAATTATATCAAATCAAAATCGGCTCTGCTGACTGTCAATGCTGCTGTTGATGCGGCCTGTTGGTAACCCGAAGCCCACTAAGACAGCTTGGAACAGCACAGGGCAACACCCAAGTGAGTAGCAGGCCCAAGTGTAGCAGGCACAGTCCCAGTCGCGAGTCTCCATTAATATGTATGAGCCATGTCAGGAGGCAATGCCAGAACGCGTTTATCAAACGTTTGAAACGCTCGTCGCCCTCCAACGTTTCCATTAGCTTCCGTCACCTTCAATCGTGTTGGTTGACCCAATTAACAGGGCATTATAAAGTCATAAAGCATAGGAGACGTGTGATGCCAGAAAATTAGCAAACTAGACAAGCCCCGCAGCCACAGAGTTGCAGACAGAGCGCTGGAGCTAGGTGGGCAACGGCTCCCGTACACGTTCCCAATCCCGTGCGCCACATCGCATTAAATGTGCATGCAAATGCGACTGAATTCATAAATCACAAATCACTTAGGCAAACACAGTTTGGGATCGTGAAACGCGGAACGTTGCTGTGGATGTAAATGTCTCTGACTATTTGGCTTTTTGGCTGCCGGTTGGCGGTTGGCGGTTGGCGGTTGGCGGTTGGCGGTTGCCGGTTCCAGTTTGAGTTTGCGTTTGGGTCTTGGGCTTTGGTTTGGGGGCATGGGCTTACAAATGTTCATGTTTGCGCGATAATATTGACAAATTGTGCAAACATTCGCACACAATTAATAAAGCCAGACCCACACGACCTGCTGCAGCACGGCCCACGGCCCACGTGCGGGGCAGCGCGTGTTCGCCAAAGACAAAGCTACTGAGACAAGACCAAGACACGACCGACACAAAGAGACAACATAATTTCAATTCCAGGCGGCACAGAACGCTGCCTACCCAAATACAAAAAACCAAGAAGCTAAAATGTCACTCTGCATGAAGTGACAAAGTAAGACGGCACAGTGGGCTGAAGCTCATAGGAAATGGACTGAAGTTAATTGGAAAAGTATTTGACTTAAGCTTGCATAATAACTTTAAAATCAGTTGGGAATTAAAAATATAAGCAAAACGAAATATTTAAAAAATATTTAAAATATTTAAAATATTTAAAAAATTTGAGAAATTCTTAATTCATTGTTTACAATTTATATACATTAAATATAGAAACAAATTAATGCGAATGTATTTTCCGTTTCTTAGAATTTATATAAATATTATTACAAAAAATCATCTAGCCTTACATCAAGTCATATTTATCGATTCTTATCGATAATAAGAAAATGGGATTAGTTAGTCAAATGGAAGAATGTATCTGAGAGAGAATTCAACGGAGACACAGTTACAAAAACTTTTCCGTTTCTTCTCTTAATATAAATTCTACGACGTTGGATACTTTTACACAATACTTAATATTTATATTTATTTATGAAAATATTTGTTTTAAAATTTACTTTTGTATTATTGATATTTAAAAACCTTTAAAGAAGAATTTAAATTAATTTATAAATTTATAAAACAAGTAAATAAGAGTAAAATTGTTGCAACTCCAGACTGTTTCGTAACAAATACTAGTCATTGACTGTTTCGAATGTCATAAGTACCTCAGCTCTTTGTGATTTATTCAACAGTTTGGTTATCGCATTTCAAACAGAAATTGTCAATGTCTTTAACCACTGTGCAAGTTGCTTCTGCAAATGCACAGTGCCTAATACAAAGCTCAACAATCAATGCACGTTCGCACAAGCTGGCGCCCACACACACACTATCAAGTAGACGTGTGGAATGGAGCTGGACCTCAGACAGAGTCTGGACTTGCGCCTGGATCGGATCGGATGAGATCGCCCACGGCAGGGCCTAGGCAGCTCAGGCAATGAGCTTGCAACTTTGCTGATTGAGTTGAGGCAGTGACTGCTGCTGTTGCTGGAGGTAGTGGGGCGCTTTCAAATGCTGCTGGTGGCATGCAACTTCAGCGGGACAGCAGGCGCTGTGATTGATGATTGTGGCACTCGTTGTTGTCAGCTGGCCTTTGATGTGGCACCACAACAGCAGCAGCAGCAGCAGCAGCAGCACCGGCTGCAGAGAGCACTTCCTTTGGGCACGTACTCCATCCACTTTCGTTTTCCAACTAAAGTCGACAATTTATGCAGCATAACTTGTGTATTTAGACCCGAAACGTAAGCCGCTTGAAGAGTTTCGTGTCTGCTAAGCCGCTTAGCAGCTAGCCAGGAAACTGCAGCAGACATTTTGTGTTGACAAATCAATTAAATGTTAAATTTAAAGGTGCACAGTAGCAACGATTGCTGTGCCCGAGTCCGAATCCGAATCCGAGTCCGAGTCCCAGTCCCAGACCCAGTCCAGCTAGCAGCAGCTCAACACGAATTAGCTCGTCCACTCGCAGATAAACGACTGCCAACATGCGATGCAGCCCCGTGGGCTTTTGCCTTGTTCTGGCCAGGGCCTAGACCTGGCGCTTATCGAAATACATTGATTGGCCCGGTTTCGAGCCGTGCAAATCGTAAAGTGTGAAAACAAATTGCAAGCCCCACTGGAGGCACAGGAAACTCATTGCAGTCGCCAGATAATTGCACTCGATTTGTAATTCAAGATTAAGGGCAACCGAAACCATTCGATGTGGCATGGCATGGCATGGCATGCCCCTTAGCTAGAGGCCTGCACTTTTCGATCTTTGTTTTAATTTATGTGCACTTGACGTTTTTCCTTTATTTTCTTATTTTTTATTTTTTCTTATTTTTTGCCTCAGATAATCACTGAAAATGTGGGCCATGAGTTAAGTGATTATGTAAATTTTTTTGGGTGCAGATGGAGATGGAGAGGGATCCCAGTCTGTCAGTGTCATGCCCCTAGATATATAAAACCTTCAATTGAACCACTGGGAGAGATTGGTACGCAACTCGAAAAGCTTTAAATTGGTCGTCAATTCAAAGAGAAACGTTAAGAGCGAAGTAAAGATATATAGAGTATATAAAGTAAATTATTTAAAACTTGCAACAGTCTTATATCATTTCCAAACAGATGCAAAAGACTATGCAGTATGTTTATTTCATAGAGTTATAGTTGAAAGCTTTAAACATTTATTGTATAAGCTGTGCGATTGGGATTGCATAATATCCACTCGCTCCCCAAGAACGTGACCAGGGTCTTAGATATAATTTATGGGATGGTTAAAAAACGTAATTTGAAATAAATATGGGATCTATAAATATTTACTAGACAAGCTCAGTGTCTATTAAGTCAGATATTAAGGAGCAGAAATAAATTGATTTCTTATTTCTAAAGATTGGAACTACATTATCAAGAATATTTTATAAAAACGACTTTCCAAAGTTGTACCAAATTAGTTAACCAGTTTGCCAAACTCGGCTTTAAAAGTTTATAAAAGTTCTTATTGAAATAAGCCTAGCAACTTAGTAAATTTTAGTTGGGGTTGCTGGACTAGGAGATACCTCGACCTCATCCTATCTTCTATTTTAAATATTTTCCAAATCTTGTGGCATACACATTAGGAAACTAAGACTCGAACCAACATCTCCTATGCAACGCCCATCGCCTTTACTAACTCCACCACTTCACTGCTTGAGAAAGAAGTTTCATATCTAAGTTAAGAAGCTGCTGACAATCCAGGCACAATTTAATCTGAATGGGGTTCCTTCGAATAGAAAGGAATGCACGCATTTGAATGGAAGCTGCTTGCCTCGGCTTCTGCCAATGGACCCCACGTTCTGTTTAGTGACTTCTGTGTTACTTAACGGACTTAATTTTAATTGTTCAGCAAATGATCTAGATATTCTCTTGGAATACTTGCCAGCTTAGTAAAAATTCAAACTCTTTCGCATATTGGCTATATTTGCACTGAACTTGAATGTAATTTGTAATTTGGCAAAATTTGGAACCATTATCAAAATTATAACATTAATTTAAAATTGTATAAAATATACATAAATCTAACTACAAAATTTGGAGCTCTATCTCTTAAACTCTTAATCGATAACAATAAAAAAAATACCAAGTATCTACTCTGCTTATCTTCTATGATTGATCACATATACGGACAGAAGGACGTTCTGCTGGACAGTCAGGGCTAAAGCGACTCAGCCCGTCGTCCCGAACCAGAATATATATACTGAATTACATTTTTCAATGAGCTCACTATTATTCCAACTTCTTTCTCAGAGTTATATTTAAAATAAAGTGCAAGTAGGGTTGTTGTATCTGAGACACTTATTGCAATTTTAATAAAGAGGGTATTTTGATAATTATGATATAGACATATAGATGGAGCAGGTGTGGTATATCTTGAATACTTACATCGTATTTACTTGACCTCATTTTACCCATTTATTTTGCATCTAATTTGCATTCGTATTTCGGCTACGCTTTTTTGTTATATTCAATCCGAGCGACCATTTGATGAGCGTAACAGAATTCTCGTAGCTTTGAATGGATTTCGCTTTCGATTCAATATATTTGTATTTATATATATAATATATAATAATGCGTACGATTAATGTTCATTCATATTCATACGATATGATTAGCTTATAATTTATTGATTTAATTTAATAAATTAAGTTTATTTTAAGCATATTACATATATTGATTGATTTATTCAAACACACAACATATTTTAGAATTTTGAACACCTTTTGTTAAGCACTTTTTATTGATTTATCAAATATCATTTACTCGTTATGTGTAGCACTTTACTAAATAACTTTGCATTTATTTTGCAGTACATATATGATTAATTGATTTATTGTTAGCGAGTTTCCATGCGTTCGTTTTCTTGTTTTAGCATTTTGATATCGTTAACACAGTCTTTGCGAATTTGTATATTTTAAAAGTAAAAGGCTTCGAGTGTGGCAACTGCAAATGTGAGTGGAATTCAGCTTTAGCTCAGATTCTATTATATTTCATTTTGAAATAGTACGCATACGCCACGTGGCACCAATCGCTGTTCGATTGTGACTGAATGTGCTCTGGGAAAGTTTCCTTTTTGCCGAAAAACTTTGAGTACTGGGCCAAAGGCCGGAAATCACAACGTGGATTTCGATAAACTTTTCTGCAAAATGTGCTTCCAACTTCCAACTGTTACTTTCAGCGGCTCTGCTCAATGTGTTGTTGTAATTTTTTAGGAAAAATCGTTAGGCTCAACCGACAACAAATGCCAAAAGTGCATGAACATAAAGGTAGAGCGGGGAGGTAACTAAATAGACGAACAGCAGAAGCAGGAGGGGGCAGCAACCATGTGAAAAAATGCCGGAAACAGAAATCGATTTGCACCAAGCGTTCAAATGAACATATGTGTGTCTGTGTGTGTGTGAGTGTGTTGGAATAATATAAAAAGCGACAGAGGCAGAGGCGGAGGCAGAGGCAGAGGCAGAGGCAGGGGCCAGGCAATGGTTCGTCTGTTCGGGAAACAGACACATCTGACTGATTTGTTTATAACAATTGAGCAAGCTAAGCAATTGCTATAGCTAGTGAGCAAAATGTACACTCGCACACACACACAAATACCGAAATTATGTCACACACACGCAGCACACGAAAGTAGGCAACGATTACGTTTTGTAGCCCGAAAAACTTGCGACAAACTCTTCTTTTTCTGCCTCAATTAAGCATTAGCTATATTTTTAAACAATTTCCAACTAAATTATTACAACAATAAAAAAATTGTACAATTTATCAAGTTATTTTTTGTTAAATTAATTTTTTTTTGCTCAGCGTTTTTACCCGTCGCTGCTGCTGTTGCTGCTGCTGCTGCTGCTGCTGCTGCACGACGCGCTGAAAATTCACGTAACAATTGATTTGTGTGTCAAAAATGTCACAAGTGTCAAAAATTGTATGGAAACACTGCGCTGCTCTTGAGAGAGAGAAAGAGAGAGAGCGAGAGTGGGAGAGAGCGAAAGTAAGAGAGCGAGCTTACACGTGCATAGACCGAAGAGAACGAAGGCGAGAGAGAGACTGCAGAGAGAGAAAATTGCTGCTGCGCGTCAGTTGGGGTCTCAGCTCTGAGCCCTTAAGAGATGTTTCCACAGCACGTGTATCCTTTTGAAAGAGCGTGGCTAGAAAGCTTTAAAGTTCCGTTGGCGTGTGCTTGGATTTCAAAATGTGACAGTTAGTCTTAGCCAGAAGCTACGCTGATCTTAGCCAGCAGACAGCGGGCTAATTATTAAAGCAGTAGCTAGTTCAGACTGTCAGTAATCGGGCTTGAAACGAGCTTAATATACACACTATATGAGCTATTCAAGCGCTGATGTGGAAAAGTATTTTGACAGTCAGTATATAGAGTAATACGATATCTGGAACAGAAGTTCGATGAGCATTTTGGAAGGCTATGTATAAATGTTAGACTTTGCATTAGTATAATGAGCTATATGGCATAAAAGCTGTTACCCATAGTTCTCAATAGTCGAATACACGAAGAACTGATTCCAGCGAATTGTCCAGTGCAGTGCACTCTTCAAGGTATCCTTAATTTAACACGAGTTGATTGTATATTAGAAAGTTACGCGTTCAAGAACGTTGGAGTTAAGACTGTTCTGTCCATATGCTATATATGTGTAGAAATCATGATATTTGTATGTGGTATCTGATACATCTACAGAAATGTTTCGAACAAAGCTAAGTAAACATCAGTGGACATAAAATAAATAAATTGTTTAATGGATTAATAACATGTGATATTTTTTCTAGAAACCTCAACACAAGTTTTCAAAGTAAATAATCAGCAGTGATGCAATAACTGCAAGTCCATCAAGATTTGACTAAATATAACAAACCTGAGTACTTCATTAGCCAACAAGTAAATTTGGTTTTTGATCTTGCACCGCAGTGCCGGCCATTCGTAAGCTTTGCACTAGTCATCAGCAGATAACAGGCTTTCTTTGTTAGCCAGTCTTGACTGTATGCATAAACATTGCGTGATTCACTGCCTTAACCGATCCGTTCAAATCACAGGAACTGAAAGCCCTGGCAAGCCAAAAGGGTTCGCTGTCATCTATTCCTTGGTGAAACCGTTTGCCTAAATGGCTTAAAAGGCTCAAATGTACTCAAGGAGGATATGAATGCGAACGTTTTTCTTCAACATTGCACTGGAAAGGGAAGTAGTTCGCAACGCCCCAACGCACCAACCCTCAGCCCCCAGCCCCAGAAGCTAATTGTTTACAGCTAGTCTAGTCATTACCGAGAAGTCTGGTCAGCAAGGTGTTCGACACACACACACACACACTCACACTCACACACATAGATAAACCCATACAATTCCAGAAGATTGTTAATTATTCTTTATGTGAATGTTTAAGCAAATTCGCATTTGACTCTGATGAGCTGTGACTAATCTAATTGGATTGACACTGCTCTTATTGGATGCGCACAAAAATGTTATTAATTAATTAAACTCGGGGTGACCGTGGTATTCTGTTAGAGTGTTAAACAATACGAATATATACGCGAGACGGCGAGGCATTCATATATTCGCATTCGATTCTCGATTCCCGACGCCCGACGCCCGACTCTCGACTTTGACTCGCGGCTGCGGTTTTTGTTGTGAACCCAACTAAATGCGATGCGAAACTGGCTGACCAGGCAGAGCCGGGTGCTGACGATGGTTTCTTATTGGAACAGACCCACACAAAGCGAGAGAGTGCGTCAGAGAGAGACGGCACGAAAGAGAGAGAGAGCGCGCATACAGTGGGGCAGCAGGAGACAGCAGCAGAAGCACACGCACAAGGAGAGGGAGACGCAAACGGAGCCGGAGGCAGAGACCGACCAGCGTCAGCTGCGTCGCATGAGTGTGCATAGCGGGTTGCGATGTGGTCTGGCTGGAGGCCAGGGCCTGGGTGGATTGAGGAGAGGGGCTACTGTAGCAACGACGTCGCTTCGACATGTGTGTGTGAGTAATGTGCTTGCGAGTGTGTGTGCACGCCATTTGAGGCTAATAACAACAACAAGAACAGAAACAAGAGCAGCGAGCGAGCGAGTTGATTGCAATCTAACTCGTGGCCAGGAACTCAAGTCAAGAGAAAGCTCCGCGATTGCCGCTATCAACGCAGCACAGTTGCAACCAAAGAGAGCGAGCGAGCAGGAGAGAGAAGGAAAGAGCTAAATTACCACTCTTACGCTATATGCGGAAGTGTGCAAGAAGAGCGAGTGAGCGAGAGCACGAGGGTAACAGAGAGATAGAGAGAGAGCGAGAGAGAGCGAGAGAGCGAGGGAGAGCGGCAAAGAGTGAGAGTGAGAGAGGTTAGCCGATGAAGGAGGGAGGGAAGACGGCTGCGCTCAACATAACGGTCACTGCGGCTCAACATGAAAATCGCATGCAATAATATTATTATAATGCCATGCTCTTGCAGTGAAAGCGAGACGGGGGAGGGCTTGACTGCTAGGGGTTGGTTCTCACTCGAAAGGCCTTAGGAATAGAACAACACGTAATGTCGCAATGCTCCCAGGGTGACCAGTTACATTACAACAGTGAACTCGCAGTATGTGAAACGTTTGCATAAATAAAGCGTGGACATAATAAATCTCTTCTATATTAAATAAATTACAGAAAGAATCATAAAAGTTAAAAGACATAGAAGGCAGAGGCTTAGCTAATTATATTTGATAAAAATAAGATTTTTTGTCTTATCAGATTTTTGGGGTGATTATAAAACATTCATAATAAAGGCTCAGTAAATATCTTAAGGCTTATATAAATTAACATTATATAAATTATTTAAAGTTTTAAGAAAATATAATTGTCAAAAAAAAAAAAAACAATATATATAAATAATTATGAAAATAATTTTCATTACAGTTTATCACAAAGAGTTTTAATTTTTTCTTTATAGACAATTACTGCTGTAATTTTCAAAAGCTTTTACCCGTTAAGAACTCTAAATGGCATATGGTCACCTTTATGCCCGTATCTCCCTCTCTTTCAGCCTCTCTTGCTCTCTCTCTCTCTCTCTCTCTCTCTCTCTCTCTGCCTGACTCTTGGTATGTCTCTCGCCTGGGGGTTGCTGATTACCCCTTAAGCATGTTCCAATGTCTGACAAACGCGCTCTCGCATGCGATACGCTTGCTGCATGTACTATGGACGTTGTTGGACGTGCAACAACAGGTTTGAGTTTGGCTGCAACAACTGTAACAACAACATGTTGCAGCCTATTGACATAACATTGTCAGCAGCAGGCGTGGCAGTTGGCATTGGCATTGGACTGGGACAGGATCATCAATGCAGTCCCAATGCGCTGATTGCTCACGCGATGCCCGCACACGCACAGCTCCAACGGGAAGGCGACTCAACTGCCAAGGTCCATGCTGGCAATCGGTTATGCACATAGGTGTTTTCTGATATATTGACAGCATTACGGCTGCGATAGCTGCATGTCATTAATCATAGATCTTTAGTCCGAACATGCGCTATTAATTTGAGCCGCACAAACAAAAGTTGCCCGGCTTAATGGTGTGAACACGTAGCAGATAGTAACAAATTGGCGAAAAACAACCACAACCACAGCCAGAGCCACAACCACTGGTGACCACTGGCCAAGGAGCAGACACAGTAGGACGCCGCACCACCCGCGCCACAACAAAAGAAACGAATCCGCCGAAGGACAACGACAGTCTTGCATCATAAAACCCAAAGAAAAAGAAGGAACACAAAAACAGACAAAAGTTACACGCATGCGCAGCGGGTGGTGCGCGGTCTTGTAATAAAAAAATGCGAGCCACAGTGAAGGGTGTGCGGGCTGTGGTGCGTGGCACTCTCACATATCGAAGCTTTCGATCAAATTGCCTATCAGATTGCCCCAGCCGCAGCTGTTGGATAGCTGAGGGGAGCAGCAGCAGCCGCTGCCTGGGAGGGGTGTTGAAAAATTCATTTTAATAAGCGCCCGTAAAATCCAGCACGCAATATCTGAGCAATAAATAAATGACAATTATGAATTGTTCGCCGGAACCGAAAGCCGTAGCCCAGTCCCAGCCGCAGACCGAACAGAGAGTTCCAAATGCCAAAGCCCTTTGGCACCGCGTAACAAGACGGCGCCCGCTGCTGGTGCGCTATGAGACAAAAACCTCAAGCAACAGCGAGAGCTCGTCCAGCGGTGGCTGTCGTCGTGCCAGGTCATTAATTTGTTGTTTATCGCACCTTGTTAAAATCGCATTGCCTATGAGCCCTGCAGGTGTGTGTGAGAGAAATCTGACGAGATCGGAATTCCATAAATACCTTAAGCGCAACTCAGCTCACAAAATTAATAAACAAATATGAATTTATTTGGATAATTGTTGGCTGGCAAGAAAATTAAGAATAATAATATAATATAAGAAGTCTTGAAGATCCCCACTAAACCTATGTGAGCTAAGGCTTATAGAGTTGACAATTGATTAAGTTTCCTTAATATACATTAATATGAGCTGAATACGAGCATCAATCCTCTTTCAATCAATTCAAGTTTTTCGATTTTGCATCATAACATCGTAATAAGAAATTCTGTGTGGAAATTGAGAAACTTTAACAATATTGGTATAAATATTGTCTCTTAGTTAGAAGGTAGTAAAAAGTATAAGTAGTAACTGTAGTAGCAATATTAGTAGTAGCAGTAATAGTAATAGCAGCAGCACTATTAGTAGTAGCAGATATAGATAGTAGTATTAGTAGTAGCATTAAAAGTGCTGCAGATAATAGTAGTAATAATAGTAGTAGCAGTAGCTGGTTCACCAGTAGCAGAAGCTATACTAATAGTAGCAGCATCAGTATTAGTAATAGTAGTAGAAGTAATAGCCTTAGTTGTACTAGTAATAGTATCACTAAAACTACTGTTGAGAATAGTGGGAAAATACTTGGTAGTATAAAAATAAACAGTAGTAATAAAATGAGTATTAGTAATAAAATAGTTATATTGGAAAAAATAGTAATATATTAGTAGCCAAAGTATTGGCAATGAAAGTAAATAGTAGTATAACCTGTCAGTCATAATACTACAATGGTATTATTCTTATCAGGATAATATTAATATATATAAATAATAAATATGTATATATATTTTTCGTAGTTTTTAGTTTGCACTAAACAATGAAATTGAAGATTATCAGTAGCGACAACATTGGCTACAGGAAATATTGGAAATATTCTTAGAAATATACTTATTTAACACGATTCGTCAAATCAGACATGTTTACTTCAGAAGTCAGCGAACTTATCTGTTTTTGCACAAATGTATATATGAAAGTCGTGATTGAGATAACGACCTGGTATCTCACAATTCATTCATTCACATCTTTTGCAGTAATCTCAAAAATAAAAGGGGAGGAAATGAGCCAAAATAGTTTTTAAATACTTTAAGGCAGCAACACGGATTTGATTTTTATTTACTTTCAGAAGAACACTTATTTGCCCAAGTAGGTAAAACAAATAAAATTAAATGAAATTCGCGCATTAATTTGTTTTTAAGCAACTACGCATGTTAAAAATATCGTAGAGAACTACATTTTGCTGATACCCTAATGGATCCTAATGGATCAATATGACTCAATATATCATTAGAGACATTTTTTAGATGAGTTGTATACATAAGCTATATTTAATTGAAATAGTGTTTCTCTGGCTCTCTCCCAATGAACTTATTGTTAAATTAAATTAAATTAAATAAATTATTAAAAATAAATTTATGTATTGAAGACTTCTCGTCTGCTCAATATATGTGATATGAGAAAAGTTGTAATACATTAGCTATATATAATAAATATTGCTCGAAGCAGTTGACTGTCTCACTCTTTAAGTTTCTCTTTCATTCTCTCCTAATCAATTAATTGTTTAATTAAATATTTATGTATTGTCTTATATGGAATATCCAGACTATTCTTATGCTCAATATATAAATTAAAAAATCATCTTTGATATGAGAAAAGTTGTAATACATTAGGTATATATAATCAATATTGATCAAAGTAGTGTAACCAGTTGCTCTCTCACTCCCTCCCTATCAACTTCCAATTATTCTAACTCCAGATTATTCTAACATAGATCATTCTCCTGCTCAATACATATAATATGAGAGAGAGAGAGAGCTATATATAATAAATATTGCTCGAAGCAGTTGACTGTTTCATTCTTTAAATTTCTCTTTCATATTCTCCTAATCAACTTATTGTTTAATTAAATATTTATGTATTGTCTTATATGGAATATCCAGACTATTCTTAAGCGCAATATATATTATTAAAAAATCATTTTTGATATGAGAAAAGTTGTAATACATTAGCTATATATAATAAATATGGCTCCAAGTAGGGTAACTAGTTGCTCTCTCACTCCCTCCCTATCAACTTCCAATTATTCTAACTCCAGATTATTCTAACATAGATCATTCTCCTGCTCAATACATATAATATGAGAGAGAGAGAGAGAGAGAGAGAGCGAGAGCTATATATAATAAATATTGCTCGAAGCAGTTGACTGTCTCATTCTTTAAATTTCTCTTTCATATTCTCCTAATCAACTTATTGTTTAATTAATATTTATGTGTTGACTTATATGGAATATCCAGACTATTCTTAAGCGCAATATATAAAATTAAAAAATCATTTTTGCTCCAAGTAGGGTGACCAGTTGCTCTCTCACTTCCTCCATATCAACTTATTGCTATAATAAATATTTATATATTGAAGACTTCTGTGGAGTATCCCGATTATTCTGTAAGAAGTAAAATATGTTTCGTCTGTTTTGTAAAGATCTAGTAATGCTATCCAGAGATCTAATGTTTCGATAACTGTATTTATAAGGGTATTAAGGCTTCTATAAGCCAAGGCAGTAATTTAATTTTTATTTTATTTATTTATTTTTGCTTGACTTACTTGTCGGTAAGCCTATCAACACTCAGCGCCTACCAGCGGTCAGTTAAGTTAGATTTTGTATTTCTCTAATGGAGTTTTTAAACATATTTTTATTGTCAAATTCCGCGCATATTATTTTGTTGGGCCGTGCAAGCTTACGGCATTTGTTGCTGTTGATTTATGCAAATTATTAAACGTTTTCTAATAACTCATTATGCCGCGTCAACAACGTGCCGCATGACTGTCGTTTAGAGATGAGAGCCGAGAGGCCCCAGACCCGAGATATGAGCTACGAGATACGAGATACGAGATCCGAGATGCGAGACCTGGGACCTGGGACCGGGGACGTGGGAGACACGATGAGACGCGCGTCTCGATATTCGATACTCGATGCTTGAATCCGGCACCTGAGCACGCAGTCTTCAGACATCAGTTACTTCAGCCTCGTTTTCATTACACGTTCAATTTACAGCCGCCCCTCAAGGGGCAGGGAGACAGAGAGAGCGCTAGCTCGATAGCCCCGACTACTGTTGCCCCTTTCTGGCTAAAAGTTAACTTTTTGTTTTCTAACACTTAGTTTTGCCTACTTCCATAGCTTTTTGTTGTATTTCCATAGTTGCCTGTCAGTTTTCGCATCTGTCTACTGCAGCGGAGTTTCATAGCGGCCAGCTAGCTGTCAGCGTCAGAGCGTGTCAATATTTTCGAATTGGTAATTGATCAAATATTTTGCTACGAACATGATTTGCATTTTAGTTTGTTTTCTTGACCTGCGTCCAATGAATTTTTCGTAATGGTCCAACGGCCGTTGTGCAAGCTTTTACTTTCAGTGTATGTGTAATTACTTAGAATAGGGTTTTCAGAATTCTTACGCTTCAGCGCGAAATAATGATCAGCTAAAGATCAGTTAAAGATGATCTCAACATTTCAATTAGGCCTATTGTTTACCCTGAATTTCTTGCAATTACACGTTGAAACATTGAGACTGTGTCTAAAACGCAATTCAGTTATATTACACTGAACGAATTTAGCAGCAGCTGTGCACAAAATGTAGATAAATTATTTGGTAACGAGATCAAATTAATGATTAACAAATATCTGTCAGATGTTTGTTAAAAGTGGATTCATAATGAAATAGATTTTAGAAATGTAATTTGCAGTTTGCAAAAATATTTCTGATTTCTCAGCACATTTTTCGCTCAGTGCAACCAAAGTCAACTGCTTTGACCAAACTTGCAACAGTTGTTAATGCACTTGTAGAGTTGCAGCCGCAGTCGCAGTCGCAGTTGCAGTTGCAGATGGTGTCCATAGCTGTACTTCAGCTATTTGCATTTGCATTTTAGCACCTCAACCACTGTGAAGTGGCCAGGAGAGTGGCGGGGCTGGGCTGGAGGGTGTGGCAACTCGGAGCTTGCATTGTGCTGATTGCGCATGCAAAGTCACAAACGCAGCTCGCTGCAGTCGCAGTTGCAAATGAAAGTGGGCTCCCAGCTCCGTTCTTGCATTCTTGGCGTTCTGTGTATAACTTAATTCTGTGCGCCTATAACAGCCACGCCCACAAAACTAAAACGAACAAGATTGCCAGGCTGCGTTTCACCTGCTCAGATTGTTGCTGTTGTTATTGTTGTGGGGGGATGTGTGGGTTGCCGCTGCGAAGCGCGTATCTAATTACAAAAAAACGAGACAGACGCTGATTTCAAAGATAAATTGCCGACGCAAAGGTCCAAGCTGCAGCTGGAGCTGGAGCTGGAGCTGGAGCTGATGCACTGCAGCATTTACCTCTGCCTGGGTTTGATGGATGTATTTATGCGCTGCTGCGACGCCGACGCCAACGCCAACGCCAACGAAAATAAACAACAGTTTATTGGCTTTGCCTGACGACTGTCTCGAGCTGGGAGTCGCCTCCACACGGAGCAGGCGCTGGCTCTGCAGTTGCCTTCACGTCTGCATCCGTACACATTTCTATATACACATATATATTTAAGATATTTTAATTGTTTAACAACATTTGCGCGTCTCTCGATGCATGGAAGGTGTCGTTTTTAGGTCCAGAACTTTTGACTAGCTCTACAATAATTCACTAGAGCCATTTCTATATGTACTTTTTACGGCTAACCGTTTTTTATGGGTCTAGGCTTTTGACTGACAGCGGCGCTTTTCCTATGCACTTGATTTATGTTCAAACTTAACCTACGTATTCGCAATTTCTACGAGTTCTTTTTTTTGTGGTAAATTATGTGAACTGTAGGATCTATGGGCAGCAAGAACTTTAATGAAAAAATTTAACTTAAATATAGGCAAAAAGTGTTGTCAAGTTTCATATGAGAAATTCCTATATTTTCTTGCTATAGAAAAACATACAACAGAATAATGTTTTACAAATAAATCTCTCTGAAAATCTCTCTTTTATGTATGCAGGTTATATAGTATATGCCATTTCATTTGCCTTGCAGAAGAAGAAAGCTCAAGCTTGGAGTACCCTAATTGACGATACCCTGCATTCGCTTGCAAACAGACTGCATAAATAAGGTATAGAAGCCCAAGGTTAAAATTATCTTCGATTAAAAACAAAAAACAGAAACTTGCGTTTCTCGTATCGAAAATTAAATATATCCTCGTAAGCAAAACTTTCTACTTAATAAGAAAAGTCTCCTCGGCCTGAACTCGGATCTTTGCATATATACGCCTCCATCGTATACAACTTCAAATTTTGAGAGAGATTTCAAGAATATAGATACACAGGGACGGCCACGCCTCCTTCTGCTTCTTTCATTTTAATAGAACCTCTTAGCCTGAATTCCTATTATCAATGGCTTTCAAATTATACAGAGTATAAAAGTTTGAATTGAATATAAAGGAATAATAATATATATATATATAATATATATAAATATATAAAATTATAAAATGCATTTTGTAGAATTTGTAAGGAAATATTTTTTAAACTTAAAAAAAAAAATTAGTATTTAATAAATATTTTTTCTTTTTTGTGCTTCCCACAATTATGTTGGAAAATATTAGTAAATAATAAACAAATAAACAATATTAGCCCTTAGTTAATCTGCAATAGACAGATTCATGTACAAAACTTGTTCGCATACATAGTTAGATTTGAGGTGCACCCTCTACAGCGATGCCAACAATTTGCTCACTAGAATTCAATATGTGGACACAACAAGCGTCTAGATTGAAATAAAAATGGGAATAAAGAAACAGCAACTGAAAATATTAAAACCTGCACTTGACCTCAGACGTGGGCAACCCCTTCCATTGGTCAGTTCCGTGGCCAATATTCAAGTGGGTCCCACTCTATGAGGGGGAGAGGGAGAGAGGGTTGAGGTGTACGATGGCGGGGAAGTCAGGGAGTCAGGTACGGGTGGCGGCAGTCGGCTCTGGGCGCATTCGTTGAGTAAACATGCCACGGTGCGACGCCTTCCTGAAAACCTGGCGACCATTCTCAGTTGCAGTTGCAGTTCGCATTCTCATTCTCATTCCTTGGCGTCAGTGAGCTCACAACTGCAACAACAGCAAACAATAAACAGAAACAACAACTACAACATCATCATCATCAGCAAAGTACACAAACAGAGATCCCACATACACATAACTTTAAGTGTATATATTTATATATACAAGATATATATATATATATCTAGGAGTCGGCTTCGCTTTGCATCTTTTGTTCGTTTTAGTTTAAATATTGCCTACCTCCATCCGAGAGTCCCACTGTCGCATCTCTGTCTCTCTCTCTCTCTCTCTCTCTCTCTCTCTCTCTCTTTCGCTCTATCTGTTCCTCTCTTTTTGGTCTGTCCAGCTGCCAATAGTGCGGAGCATTTCATGCACGTTTCGTCTTTTTCAATCAACTGAACGTTGAACGTTCACGTGGAAGCTGAAGGAGCTAAACAAACCAAACTTGCTGTGACTAGGGGATACCCTCTGAGCTGAGAGATCTCGATAAGAAATCTCTTCCAACTATATTGCATATATATATTACATATATTGCTTATTGCTTATAGTAGGCATTTTAAGCGCATCAGGCAAACTTTATTTTGTAAATACCCTTTAAAACAGATAGAGAAGCAATCTGTACACAGGAGATACCCACAGCATATCCTCAGCATTTGCAGGGTATTAAGCCACTGCTAAAAACAGAAAAATAAAATAGTTTCGCTTTCGCTCTTTGAGGGCGCTAGTTTAGGGTCTGTCCTGGGCACCGGGTTGACCATCTTTTGCCGTTTATTTGTGTTTCTTAATATTTTTGTTAAATGGTTCAAGCGCGCGTAAATTAATCTCGAGCTTAATTGCTTTTCCGTTTTCTTCCTCGCCGCTCTTGATGGGGTTACTTTTGCTGCCGCTTCTTCATTTTAGCCAAGTGCTGCTACTTGGCCTCGGGCCCTACTTTGAGCGCCCTTCTCTTCAGTCATATATATATATATATGTTTTATCTATTTTTAGTGCTACCTGGCGCTAGTTGGACTGTCATCATTGTTCTCAACATCCATTGCTTAGTTGGTTAAGGCTTAGTTAGTTAAGGACTTCACTATTTAGATTATGAAAATGCCCTCTTCATTTAACTACAAGTTATTCCTCAATAATTTCTGAAGCTAAAAATTTAGTTTTGTGAGATTTGAAATTATTTTTCAAGTTCCAGACTCTTCTCGTGTTAGTATCATAGAAACAATCCGTTGTGCTGTGGGCTAGTCTCGAAGCAGCGAAGCCTGTGCATTGACCTAATGCTCGATAGGCTAGTTAACTGCAGTAGAAGTTCTATCACATTCTCACCCAGCCGTGGACAGCTTTGAGCCAACTGTTGCATTAAGCATAACCGAAAATCCAGCCATAACATTTTCCACCTCAGCTGTCCACTTATGCCAATTTATGCACCAGTTTCTTCTACTTTGTCGGTTGCGAGCGGGCGTGGGGGAGTCGAAAGAAAATACCATGGCCATAGCCAAAATGTGGACGCCTTCGGCTCCAGCTGGGCAGCCGACTTGGCGCTGCTCAATGACCAACTGCAAAGCGGACAAGTTAAGTAGAAGTGCGATACAAAGGCCGCCACGAGCCTCCGACTGGGCCTGCACTGAAGGAGACTGGCAATTTGTGTTGGACGAGGCGCATGCGCACGATAACAAGATTAGAAAATAAGATTTATCTTATAGATTGATAGATTCGATTACACGCAGCGTAAAGCGAGGCCAGCGGCTGAGACACTGCGACTGGGGCGGGCGTACGGCGGCGTGTAATTACAACAAAAGCAACAACATCGAACAAGAACAAAACGAGCCAAGCAACGACCAGGAGTTTGAAGAATGGGCGGGCTTCGACTTAGGTATAGCTCGACTGCCTAATAGTGTACAGTTGAGATACCCTCTAAGTTGAGATACCCTCAGTCTGGAATCATGATCTTACAGCTTGCACCGGGAATACCCATCAACACCCACGCATATCAAGGAAGTAACCTCGTACTTAACGAAATAAATTAAATTGAATTTTCTTTTCTGGCCAATTCTCTTAGCTCTTAAGAGGGTATCTGCTAGCCTCGCCCGTTTGCGACTTCAGCATTCTGGAGCTTGCTCTCTCTGGCGTTTTAATGGACTTTTAACTGGTTTTTTTCTGTCTGTTGTTTGTGGCTGCGTCTGCGCAGCAGCTGCACCTGCAACAACTGCATAGATCGCAGTCAGAGTCCCGATTGAAGTTGCATCTAGCCGGGCGTTGCATATTTACTAATTTAATAATTCAAAAGCATTTAAATTCCTAATCATATCTGTGCAAAGCGGCCGGCCGACTGGCTAGCTGGCTGACTGGCTGACTGGCTGACTGGCTGGCTAGCTCCCTGGATAAGCCCCGACTCTAGTCTAAGCGCAATTTGTGAAAATTTCTCACCATTTGATGCCGCCAGCTAAGGCCGAAGCCCCCCTCGACCACAGAGACCCCGCCTAGCCCCTCGGGCTTTGGTCGACTGTGTGTTAGATTTCCACTTTACTGTCTATGCAATTTGTTGGCTAACTAGATGGCTATCTGTGGTCAGTTGTTGCTGTTGTAGTTGTTGTGTTCGCTGCCGCTGCTTGTTCCTTGTGGCCCGCTGCGCTTTCATGTTCTTTTCATCTTTTGAGTAGGCTGCCTTCGCATAGTCTTCTGCCTCGGCATCTTTTGGGCGATTACTACTGCATTTTATGCATCGCCCGGCGTTAGTGTTTTGCTTCTTATTAGACTCTAATTGCATTGCCAGTTATGGCCGCCTGGGCAACAGGGCATGCACCAATTGGAATTAACGGGCTGCATTTTTGTATCTTTAGAATGGAGCTGCATTTTCAAAAAGGGTGCGCAAATTGACTTTCTGTTTGTATCAGCTCATTGAGCCGCTATTTGACCCACTTGCATAGCATATGAGGTGTATTAAGTGGGAAAGATAGGAGAGATAGAGGGCTAGATGTGTGCTATGTGTGCTGTTATCGTTAATAAACAGATTATTAATGTGTAATACTTGATATATATTATTAATTTACATTTCAAAAATATATATTTCATTTATAATGACTCTCAATCGAAATGCAAAGGCTAAAGATGCCGATTAAAATAGAAATTATCCTGGCACACATATTAACTAAAATTTAGGCGTTCCCATCAATATCAATAGAACTCTTCGAAAATTCCGAATTAGTTATTTGACCTGGCTCTAACACATATATGAGGCCCTGTCAAACATTGCATTAATAAATTCAAATTTGATTTGTTAGCTTAGCTTGACTGCCCGCTTAGAGCCTTATCATCTTTAGCATACATCTTCTAAGCAGTTTTCTCTCGTAACATAGATAAGTATACCAACTCGATAGAAAAGTCATTTGTAGGTGTAGTTGTCTAGGCTTGTTTAGCGTAAACTTTTACGGTTGGCGTCATCAAAGCGCCTGACGCAATGCACTTCCAATAAGAGAGGGCGTTCCAGTCAGAATTTATATCTATATATATATATATATAATCTTTTGTCAATCGCTGCCGCCTGTTTGTGATTGAAGGTCGCGTTGAACACGCCAACTGTGGCGTCATTTCTCATTCTGAGCAACTTCTGCATTATTTAAGTGTCTGCGGCTCGACATAACGGTGCCTGGACGCCATTTTGTCGACGTCAGCGGCGGCTGCTATTTTATGCAGAGCACGGCCCAAATTTAATTTGCTCAGACTTTTTATTAGACTCCAGCTCGGGAAAATATTAGTTGCTGTGACTATTTTTAGTAGCTTGAACACAAAAATAACTTGGCTTGAGCTAAGGCCTGGAAAGGTTAGCGAAAGTGACGCAACTACTTGCGGTAGTTGCCTCTGATTGTAGCTTAATTTAAGCTTGACATGCTGACAGGTTGTGCTGTATTATATTGAAAATTATTGAAAGATCTTCAGGATAAAACTGGAAACACTCTATGTGAGTTAAGGAAAGTTGTTATAGAATATGCAACTACTAAGGGCGTGGCTAATAGGGCAAGACATAGGGAAATGAATTTTAGAATATATATACTCGGATAGACAACTAAGACTAAGAATATTTATCAGATATGTACGCTATATGGTAAGGCGGAAAATTCAATAAATTCTAAAATTGTAGAGCTAAGATCACAAAATTGCAAGTGGATCGCTCCCAACTCAGATTATAGGTGCGCTAGTATATTTAACTGAACGAGATCGAGTATTATGCAGTCAGTCACGACTTTTTGCGTGCCTTTATCAAGTTATTAGAAATTGTTTATCATATTCTTGATCAAATCTTCATCATAAATATCCCATCACAACCAAGGAACTAGTAGGCCCTTGGGGTCTCTCAAGCTTAAACAGAAATATATATTTAGAAGTAGCTTACGTTGGTTCAGATAAGCCCACATACTATCAATTACCATCTGCCCACACGAATCAATAATAAAACACACATTGAACTGAAATACAACAAAGAATTTGCTGCTATAAATACTTAACGAAAAACAATAAGTTCTGAAGGCAATCCAAAATCCGAAATGACTCCTCCTCTTCCTCCCCAAATTTGTTACACATTCATTCATACAATTTGTTGTCTCTGTGTGTGTGTGTGTGTCTTGTATCTGTGTGGCGACTTTTGTTACGCGGCGTAGGCGACGCGGTGTCTGCCAGACGCAGACAGAAGCCCAGAATGAGGTCGTCCTGGCGAGCGGCATTGTTGCAAAGTGGCTGGCTTTTGGGTTACAGGGAGTTTCTGTGACTCGCGGGGACCCAAGACCCTTTGTGGGGAAGGTCGAATTTGGGTCGAGCTTTTTGGAATGTTTCAATAAAGTTTGATTGCTTGGCAATTATCTGCTGCTGGTTAGCTGCGTCCTGGCAGCTGGGTGCTGGCTTCAACCATTTCAATTTGTCGCTTATCCTTTGGCATTATTTATGAGCCAGTTGCAAAGGACCAGCCAGGATTTGTGCCCAATTACTGCAGCTTCTGTTCAGATTATGACGGCTACCCGCAGCAATTTACGGCAAAAGTTTCGCAAATAAAGCAAAAGTTGTTCGCTCTTTGAGTCTTTGATGGAGGGAGACTAATTGAAAGATTAATATGACATTTGTATATTATGGCTCGTGTAATGCCCATGTTCTTGTGAATACACAATTAAAGTACCTACCTTTATGTCTGTGTTTGTGTTTTTTTGCCATTGAAGCTTCGTGCTTAGTTCTTTTAGTATATCAGAATTTTTAGAAATATTGCAACTGAGATGACTATTTTGGCTTTCTAACAGCTGGCAACTATCTTAGAGTTCTTAAGACTTCATTTATAATAACTAATATAAAATCCTCACACAGAACCAAGCCTTATCGACAATCCCCTATGCCAAGCTGCTTCACATAACAAAGAGAACCCTCGTCTTAAGCCATGTCAAGAGCAGCTAGCTAGGCCAAGCGATGTGTGTGAATACCCCTATCAAGAGACAACAATTAATTGTATAAAATATAAAATGTAAGCCTTGACAAAATGAGTTTATATCTTAAACAAGCGGCCAACATTTCCTGGCTGAGTGAAATTTATGCAGTCTTCTTGAATTTGCACACTTCACTGAAAATGGAAATTGGAAGCCGAAATTCCTGCAAGCCCCTGTTGGTTTCAAGTTCTTAAGCGAGAATGGAAAATGGCTTTTGGCGCCGGCAACAGCAACAGCAACAGCAACAATAAATTGCGATTTCCATTCCTTTCACCTAGCAGATCCTGCAGGATAATGGTGTGAAAATCACATAAGCATTTCTCGCCTCCTGCGACTCTCCTGAGTGCAACATTTAATGTAGTTTGCTCAACTTTGCTGCTGCCGCCCTTCTTGCAGCTTGCAACGCACACAGTTGCTGCCACACGAAAATGTTGTTGCATATTTATAGTCGAAATTGTTGGCACTTTTTGGTTTTTATTTATTTTTATTATGCTAAATGCGTCGCCATGAAATTTTAATCAAGTTTCTGCTTCCGTTGTTGCTGCAGCTTCTCGCCTTGCTGCTGCTGTTGCTGTTGTTGTTGTATTCAAATGGCAGACATGTCTGCCGCCTGGCATTTCCGCAACGCCAACATTTTGGGAGCCCTGGGACATGGTCAGAGGAGTTAGGGTCTGGCTGGCTGCTTGCTGCCACGGGCTGGTATCTCAACTTGCCTGCAGGTGCTCTCTGCGCTGTGAGTTTAACGAACTTGGGGTAAATAGCTTGGAGATGCACAACAACATTTTACAAAGGATAATAAACAATAATCAAGAATGTAAATTCTAAAAGAGTTCAGTTCAGATTCGAAAAATTGGACATAAAAGAAACATTTGCAATTTATAATAGAGCCCTTCGTGGAGCTTAAATATTGTTTGATAAATATCCAAAAACAAATCATCAATAGATTACATCGTTCTAAGCACAAATATTTAGTGATTTAGTGATTTCTGTGATAAAAACCTACGAATATAATAAAGCTAAATAATATAATATAATAATAATAAAGGGTATTTTAAGTTGGTTAAAAAAAATAGCATGCTGCAAGTTAAAGGTATTCAAAGCTTCCTTTCAAATACTTTAAAGTTTTTCGATATTACTTCTACCAAAAGGGACATGAAATAATCGGGTATATAAATATTTGCTATTTGAGTTCTAGTTGTGTAGTAGTTGTAACATCTGCTGGGTCACCTTTTGGCAGCATTTCAATGAACCTCTTCGTGCCACACCGTGTGACACCTTTTCAATTTGAGGCCAACTGACACAAATTTCATATGAATTATGACACTTATGAATACACAAATCTCAACTATAATCCAATATGCCAGTCGAAATACACACATACTGGGAGCACAATATTTAGGGAATATTCTTTGTGCGTCCGTTTTGTGGCACATGTCCCTGACAAGTTGAAGCCAACTGCAGCACGTGATGCTGTGGCACGCACACTCTGACTGTGAGGCATCATATCAATATCAATGTTGACTCTTCTTATGACAGTTCTATAAATATTGCTAGTATTATTTGCAACGATATTCCCGGTGGGCTTCATCGTGTGTGGGTCTAGCGCTGTCCGCTCGCCCTCCTCTGCGCTTCGCGAACTGCGCCAAAGTCACGTGCGGCTGACAGTCGAAATTGACAATGTCATTAGGTTCAGCACAACAGAAGTTGCGAGGAATTGTCAGGAATTGTCCTCTAATTGCCAGTCATTTCTTTTCTCAAATGAGACGCACACTTGTCAACGGCCGAAACGTGTCCATTAACAAGTTCTACTTAAGCAAACGGCGGCACTATGGAAGAGCTTTGATCAAAAAGTGGAGAAGTGCAAATTCATTTTAGTCAAACATAAAATGGATGTATTTACACGTATATCAAAATTAAAAAAGCGAGGATTTTACTGATACGGTGTAAGATAATAATAGGATTGTTCATAGTATAAAGCAATATTTTATAGTTTAAAAAATATTGGAAATGAAAACTTACTAAAGTTATAATGATATGAGACTTTCAGTTTTTAGTTAAACTCTAAGGTCAATTTAGACCATAAATAATTAAATAATATAAAATATTTTTAATAATTGAAGATATTATTAATAATATAGAATATTATTATAAATCAATATTAATAAAATGAAATGAAATACAATTTGTTAAAGGTCAATTGATGTGAAAAACTTTCAGTTTCTAGTTAAATTCTAAGGTCAATTTAGTTCCATAAATAAATAAATAATAATGTAAAATATTTTTAATAATAGAAAATATAATATAAAATATAATATAATAAAATATAATTAATAAAATAAATAAATAAATATGAATAAAACTAAAAACTTTCATTTTTAAAATTATCCTAAGCTCAATTAATTTGAAAAATTTTCAGTTTCTAGTTAAATTCTAAGGTCAATTTAGACCCGTGCCATAAATAAATAAATTATAAAATATTTTCTATAGTCGAAAATATTATTAATAATATAAAATATTATTATAAATAAATATTATTAAAATGAAAAACTTTAATTTTTAAAATTAGCTTAAGCTCAATTGATGTGAAAAATTTCAGTTTCTATTTATATTTAGATCCATAAATAAATAAATAATAATGTAAAATATTTTTAATAATAGAAAATATCATTAATAATATAATATAATAATATAATATAAATATATAATATAATAAAATATAATTAATAAAGTAAATAAATATTAATAAAATAAAAAACTTTAATTTTTAAGAATATCTTAAGCTTTAAGGTCAATTTAGACCCGTGCCATAAATAAATAAATTATAAAATTAAAATTAATAAATTAAAATTTTAAAAGTCGAAAATATTATTAATAATATAAAATATTATTATAAATAAATATTATTAAAATGAAAAACTTTAATTTTTAAAATAAATAATTAAGTAATAATATAAGACAATGTATTATAGTTATAATAATGTTAATAAAATGTTAAACTTTAATTTTTAAAATTAGCTTAAGCTCAATTGATGTGAAAAACTTTCAGTTTCTAGCTAAATTCTAAGGTCAATTTAGACCCGTGCCATAAATAAATATATATACACTTGAAGGAAAAGAAAGAAAATACAACCGAAAACATCATCTGAACCAAACAAGAACAGAACAGACACACACAGGTCTTTCTACCCTCTGTTCAGCTCGAGTCGGTCGCCTCAAGTGGTTTACACAATTTTCTTGATAAGGCTGCGAGACTTGCCACTAAATGTTTTTGGCGTCCGTTAGTGCAACAGCAACAGCAACAGCAGAAGTAGCAGCAAGAGGCAGGGGACAAGTGGCAAGAGGAAGAGCACATGAAACGCTCATGATGTTCACATTTTCAATTTTCTCAGTCGATTGCCAGGTAATGCGTCTAAAATGAACTTCAAATGGCGCCCCAGATAAGACCAGCGCCTGTTCCGATAGATATAAGAATATATATTTATACATATATATATAAATGTATTTAGACTCAATTTGATATGTAAATGTGGTTCATTGATGATTTTCGTTTCGTTGGAAATTCAAATTTAAATTGACCCGCAGCCGCTCGAGTCGAGGCGTGTGACTCATGCACCGATCTCTGTGGCTGCTTCACTGGAAATGGCTGTTGCAATTAGAATGGGGCACATGCACACGCCCCCTAGCAAATCAATTGGCCTGTGGACCCGTGCCAAGGCCACGTGTAAGCATCAGCTGCTGCGGCTGCTGTGGCTGCTGCTTCTATAACACAAAGGATGGCCCACAATAGGCCAAAAAGTGCAAATGCAATGCGGCGGCTGCAGGGAAAGGTGAAAGTGTGGTAGCATGAGTAAGGCTGAAGCGGCAGCCAGCCAAGCGCAACGAAACCTTTCACATTCTGCATCCTACACAATGAGTGTGTCGGCCAGGTAGGCGAGTCCTGGGCAAGGACATGGATTTGGGCCACACCTTTACGGCGCTCTTTCTCTCAGTTGACAATAAATTATGAGCAAAAATGAAATTTTATGCATTTTACATGCTGAATTACGAGCTGTTTGGCCATGCGGCATGTGCCATGTGCCATGTACCATGTGGCATATGGGCCATGTGAGCATTCGGCACGCCCCATTTTGCTGCTAGTTTAAATTGATTTAAAGTTGCATTAGGCGCTACGTTTTGCGGTCAGGCTATAAATTATCTAAGTTTCCGTGTGTGAGTGTATGTGTGTGTGTGTAAGTGTGTGCGTTTATTACGGTAAAATATGCAATTATTTTCACTTTTCGCAAGCATTTTCCGTTTGCCAGGCAAAAGCGACTGCAGATGCATACTTTCAGGCGGCGTAGCCAGGCGGAACCAATTTGATTTAATGGCCCAAAGGAAATGCTGACCTTGTGGCAGAAAAAACATGATATTCCACAAAGAAAACACAAGCATATATACATACGACTTAACAGCGAAATGCCATTATTATTCGCTTGTCAAGTTACGAGTATTAAATCAGATTTAATTTTGGCCTATTCTGTTTCATATGACAGTCACGCTATATGATTATACGATTCAGATATTATAGCTAACTCCTTTCTCTAACAGCACTGCTACAGTGAAGATAATGAATAATCCAACTGAGATTGTTGAGTTGCAATTGTAATAGAAGTACTCGTCGGCTGGATAGCTTGCTAGGCAAAAATAATATAAATTATTATTTTTAAATAAGTTGACTTTAGGTAGAGCTTTATTATAAGAGCTAGATTTGGTAACTTGCAGAATTTAATAAGTGATACTATACAGATGAATACTATACAGAATGATACTATACAGAAATGAACTCAAGTAACTATTAGCCAAATAATAATTCATATAATTACATATATATTACAGTATTACTTTCTTTATTCTTTCGTCCATTTACGCGTGTGACTTTTGTGCCTAACTTGTTTTCCCATTAAGCAAGCCCACAACCTTTTTGCTGCCACTCAGCCACTCGAGACACTCTCACTGGCCACAGGCACCTGACGCACACACACACACATTCAAGTGCAGGGGCTCATTAGTGTGGTCAAAAATAAAAAGGAAAAAAAAAAACAGAAACACAGAAAGCAATTTCGTACAATAGTTGGAATATGTTTTCTCTGCTTTACCCACGCTCAACAATTGGAATTATGATTTAGGTGCATGTTTTGATAGCGAGCAAATTCAATAAGCAACAAATAAATAATAAAGCACTGACCGATTTATGAGCTAATGCTTGATTAATGTATATCCATACACAGATTTCTCAGTGTGTGTGTGTGTCCTTCACAAAGCCAGCGGCGGCGGTCAAAAAGGACAAATGCGCCGAGCATTCATTGATTAGACGCGGGACCCCACACAATGTTTGGACACACTTTGATTTATCGCCAGCCTAGCTAAGAAATTAGCTTAAGAGTTTTGGGAATTCGATATTGGAATTTCTTCCATAGTGATATTAGAGCTGGCCACACAGCAAGTGCTCGCTGCTAATTGACCAGAGACTAAAACAAAAAACCTGCTGCCAAATGAAGTGCTCAAAAGGATCTGCGCCTTGGACAGCTACTTAATATATGCAGGCATTCCCTGATGCTGCTTCTTCTTCTCCTTCTTGGCTTTCTTTCGTTTTTAATTAAGTACAACAACGCAGCAAAATTGATTTCACATGACTCGAACTGGCCACTGGCTCAGCTGCATGTGCCGACTGCCGGCTGCCTTCTGCGATAGAGATCTCTGAGAGATGCGCGCCGCCAGATAACGCCAAACGCTAGAAGTTAGCCTCCTGCCTGGGATCATATTTAATATAGTTTGTAAAATATTTATAATCGCTTATCGCTGGTAAAATATCAGCCGGAGGATTCGTATCGAGCTGCCAAGTCATTAGGCCACATTGAACATTTTTTAGTCGGGCTTCATTTGTGCGCGCGTTTCGCTAGCGGTTTGTCCGCGTTTTTTACCGCTTTCATTTTTATTTTTTATGGCAGACTCATAACGCACACTTGGAAACCAATGCAGGCCGTGTGGAAAATTGTTATTTCAAACTAAAAGCTCATTTGAGACGTTATGCATAAATTATTTGGAAATTATGTTGAAGCCTGGCTCCCAGATTCCTATCGAACCGTAAAAGCTAAGGCCAAAAACTAGAGAACCACAAGAAAAAGAGAGAACTGAAAGACATTGATCAAAGCAATGATAATATAAATTCCAATTAAGTTATCGTCCATAGTTCGAGTGAGACATTCAACGGTAAACGGCAACTGGCAATTACAAAAGAATAAATTTCCCATTTCCACCTTTATCGGTGAGAAACTATCTAGTCTGATGTCGTCTGCTTCTCAATGTCTCTATAAAGTGCATTCAAATTATGGAATATCGGTTGACCAGACAGCCAGCCAGACAGCCCGCCAGCCAGCCCTAACTTGACATCCAAACAACCAGGCCAACAACTTGGCCATTGCCCAGCGGCTGCTTCGCTGTGGCCTAATGAAATTATTAAAAATGCATTTTAGCTGAGTTCACAAAAAACACAACAAAAACCGAGAGGAAAAATGCATTATATGCATAAAAGGCAGATCCAACAGACATAAATAACCTGAACTTGGCTGCAGTCCCAATCTCAGAGCCAGCTCTCAGTCCAGATCCCCCTTGCAGCCTCTCAGCTCTGACTTCTGGCTACTGGCTTCTGGCTTCTGGCTTGCCTTTGACAAAACTAATTATGCATTCATTTTGTTTGCCAACAATTAAGTGGCCCAGGGGCGTGGCGCATTTTTCATTTTGCTTATTAGTAGTCGGTGCCCCAGGATCGTAAGGAGATCCTGCCCCTGATTTATGATGCCCAACTACTTGACTTAGCAACAATTAAGAACCGAAACAAAGGGCTAAATATAAAGCAATGCTAGAAATTAACCATAAATCTGTTACATATACAGATTTGAGCTAGTTGTATATGAAATATTATATAAATATATTCAAAATCATGTAAATTATTAATATTATTGAGAGTTGCTAAAAAGATGTGGGTTTTTTTTAATTTTTCAGAATTTTTTTTCCATTTGCATTGAGTGCAGATCCTAGAACGTCGACTCATATGATATGTGTAATATGTCTAAATATTACTATTTTTTTTTAAATGTACTGTTATGTGTGTGCTCCAATCTTTCTGTGCTTATTTGCTTTGTGCTTACGTTCGCTAATTGTTGTGACACTTTAGTAACACAAATTGAAACTTTTAGTTGCAATCAATATTGAATCATAGCCTTTCTATGCAATTCTCATAGATGTAATTAGACATTTCAGTTTTTTGGTTATAGAAAGTGACTTTTTAGGAATTGGTGTCGAGTCTCTGCTTGTCTCTTTATTCCTCTCTCTTTGGCTCCATCTCTCTGTACTTGTATATCTGTTTATTCTTTTCTATTTCTGTCAATTTCCTTCTATGCCTCTCTTTCTCTCTCTCCCTCGCTGTGTCTCTCTTTCTCAGTCTCTTTATCCTTACTTCTATCTCATCTGTCTTTATTTTTCTCTTTCTGTCACACTTTCTTCTTATCTCTCTCTCTACCTCTCTCCTTCTGTATATTATTTTCACTCAATTTGTCTCTGTATATCCCTTTATTTCCCATTCTGTATCTGTCTGCCCTTTCTTTCTTCTTATTTATCTCTATTTATCTCTCTCTCTCCCTCTCCATCTTTCCTTTTCACTTCCTTTCCCTTTCTCCGTGTCTCACTCTCTCAATCTATCTCTCTCTTTCTCTTTCTATTCCTATCTCAACTCTATATACCTTTCTCCTTCTGCAATTTCCTCGTATAACATACTCCAATAAATATTTTATCTTACAGTGATCAATAAAAGTCTTTGTCCACCGACTTACATATTTAAAGCAATAAAATAATCTACTCTGCTATGCGAGTGCATTTTAATATTCTATGAGAAAAGCAGTTCCATTAAAACCTATTCCACTCCATGATATATATAACCTGAATGTCAGGTCGTGAAATGCAATTCTCAGTCCATGTTTTCGGCAGTTGCAGCCAATTGCACGTGAATAAATTAAAGAAAGCTGTAAGAATCAAGTCGAAAAGCTGCGACTGTTAGCTCCAAATAACGAAATAACTCATCGCAGGTGGCAAGTGGCAATAGGCAACAGGTAACAGGCAAGAGACTAGAACTGGTTGGACAATCAAATGACCATTTATAACAGCTACAACAGCTAAAAGTGGGAAATTTGCAGGCGGCAGATTCAGATTCAGCTCCAGATAGAGGTCCAGTGCCACCCACACGCTGCACTGCTCATTCATGCCACGAATGCCACAATTACTTTCTAAATGTGAACCCAGACACAGAGGAAAAATAGTTTAGTTCTTGCACCAAATTAGGCGCCAATCGGAGAGATTTCAAGGAGCCGCAGCTAAAGAATTTTCATGGGCGTTTTCCAATTTCTGGGCTAGAAGATGAAAATACCAGCAGCTCGCAAAGTAATGTGAAAAACGCCTTATCCGGTGTGCTGCTCCAGAGCTCCATATGGGGGAACTGTCAACGCGTCTGCTGCTGCTGCTGCAGGTTGCTGAGTGGCCAATGGCTAGTGGCCACCCATGATGCAGCTGCTTGGTGTTGCCCCTCCCTACAGCCGCGTGCATTTGACAAACGTTGACAGCGGCGACAATGTTGCCGCACCGCCCCACAGCCCCACAGCCCGGCAGCGTTGCAACTAGCTATTGACATTGCTGCACGCGGCCACGAACTTGATTTCTTATTTGAATATGTATTCATTTCAGCAGTAGCAACAACTGCAACAGCAACGGCAACAGCCTCAGAAGTAGCAGCAGCGCTGCGGCTGCTCGTCGCCATCGATCGTGACAATCGCCAACGCAAGTGAAAAACTCTTCACTTCATGTGTCGCAACCAACGAGGGATCTCTGTGTGCTTGTGTGTCGCCACTTGCCACTTGCAACCGCTTCTCAATGTGGCCTATCAGAGGTGATTAAAATTGACGTTTGGCGATGTGATGACGCTTGCATCTGGCCTGTCCAGCCTCTGTCTGCCCCAACACTTTCTTTGGCTAAACGTTTTCATCATTTTATGAATTGATCAATTTGTTGTTGTTGCTGTTGCCCTGCAAGCATCAGCCGCGTCGTTTGCTTTGTTTGTTGTGGCCATTAGCGTCACTTGATGGAAACAGCGTCCCAACATCCCATCCCAACTATCCAGCAACCCATTGAGTCGCGTCGGGTCTGACTTAATTTATTTCAAATTGTTGCAACTTCAAATGCAGGCAGCTTCATATCATCCATTTAAGCCAACGATACACTGCAAATTATTTACACAACTAATTTATGCAGCTTTTTCAAATCATTTCAAACTAGTTCAAGTTCCCTATGAAATAGACGGAGGAATAAATTGAGAGAGGGAGAGAGGAAGAAGTGCGAGAAAGAAACTTAGCTCTGGTTGTAACATTGCAAATTGTCAATTGAATCAAATATGTGGTCTAGGGACTAGGAATACCGACTTCAATATATAGAAACACAGCAACTAGTGTGAGTAAGTGAGTATATAAATGAAGCCCTTAAGGAACTTGTAAGGAACTGGTATAGATTGAAAGTGAAGAAAAAAGAGGGAGAGAGAATATAGACTGAAAGAAAGGGAAAGAGTAAAAGTAATACTAAAATCATTAGAAACACGTTAGGGGCTCTCCTCTCATAAAGCACGTACGGAAACATCAATATTTGCTAACAAGTATTGTGCCACAACTCACAAATTCATATTGCCAGACAACTACGTAAAAGCTGTAATCAGAAGTAGTAAAAAATGTATGTGCTTTCGTTATACTTACTATATATATATAAGTCAGGGTTGCCTGGATTCAGGTAGGTGGATTTGACTATGGCAATTCCATTGACACACATTTGACAACAGACACGCGATGCAGTACTTCCAGCATTAATCAAAAACTAGCCCTTGGCAAATGAGCTCCGTAGATCGCAGAGCAGAACGGAGCAGGCGAGAGCTGCGGCTGTAGCAGTAGTTAAAGTTGACCAACTTGACCAACTGGCCCAACTGTTTTAGCTGACCTGGACGCCGAGCTGCTGCTAATAAGCAGCGTCAACAATTTGAACGGCAATTAGTGTTCAGCTGCTAATTTAGGACAGAACAGACTTGCAGCGACGACTATCTGTGCCGCTGGGTGTGGAATGTGAGGACAGACAACGACGACGCGCACCAGACGTTGCCTTGGCTTTAATCTGTGAGCATTTACAGACATGTGAAAGGTTTTCAAATGCAAAGTCAAGGCGCAGCTCTAGCCTGGGCCAGGAACACAGTGATACTTCCTCTCTGGTCAGCGCTCCGCCCTCGTATACCAAACATTTAGTCCGTATTAATTTTCAACCACGGTGACCGCAGCAGAGCTGCGTCTGGGTTCGTGGCGGCTGAGCCACCCAGTTTTCAATTGAAAAACCGCAAGGCTGCAGGCGACTCGTCGTGCTCCTTTGTCCTGGCTGCACCGGAAGCCACGGTCGTGTCCATGTCCTGTGCCTTGGCTTTTATTTAACATGACGCAACAGAAAGGCGAACAGCACACAAATGTCCGGTCAACAATCTTTTGATCGTCTGCCACCGCAGGCAAGTTGTCTTTGGTGTTGTTGCTTTTATTGTGAATGCCCTTTTAGCCGCCGGCTAACCGACAACTGTGACGGGATTTACAATGACTTGCAACATTTTATTGTCGGCATTTTGCATGTTCAATTTATCCTCTCACTCTCGCGCGCTCTCTCTCTCTCTCTCTCACTCTGACTCTGGGCTTGCCCCCACCTGTCCTTGGGCTTGCTGACTCAGGAATGAAATTTTGAGTGAAGTCGTCAGAATGTTGCAGTCAGGCGTAACTGACTGCAAAACACTCGTCCGCGGCTCAAAACAGACGGATTTATAACAAATCCGACATTTGAGACGATGAGATTTATAGATCTCTATGTGAAAGAGGTCAACACGGAGCTTCAAAATTTGGCAATTTAAACTTAAATATTTGTAAATTAGTTTCTTAGGAGTTTTATGAGCTTTAGAGTGAATATATAATTTTTGGTCAGTCCTCAGAAAGGTCAACAAAAATACAAAATGTTAAGCTGTAGAAGATAAAACTTAAAATAAATTTTAATAACATCTAGTAATACTGTAGATGGCAGATTTCCACCTCTTGCTGAGTCTCTAGCTTCAAGAGAGTCTTAAAAAAATGATATTTCCAGCAATTATCATAAGCCCAGCAGCAGACAAATTTGAACACTTTTTAAGGATATTGATATTAAATGTACGAACAAAGTAATGCAGAACTGCTAACAGCAGCTGGATTCTGAATTAATATAGATAGTAATATGATATTTTGTTCCTTTTTATGGAGTCAGCTTTGGCGTTTAATGGTTCGGAAGTGCAGTTTCCGGTAATCTATAAAACGCTGATTGAAAGGCTTCTTGGTGCAATTACGTAATTGCTCAGATTAGATAGAAAGGTTCTATAAACTTGAGAACATTAGTAATCGCTTAACTATGAAATTTGGCATACCTTTTGATAGGCTTCTCAATAACTTTCGCTAATTACTTTCTCTAGTCATATCCGCTATGCCTCCCTTTAAATAGCACGGGGTTATCTGGCGGCTCAAATTGATAGAATCAATAAAAATATCGCCCAATCGTATAATTTCTTTAGGGCAACCTCAATTACTTTCACGGAACAATCAATGAAATCACAATTCGAAAATATTTTCAGTAATATTTTTGCGTTTCAGCTGATATCAGTCAAATACAGCTGGAATATAGTCAAGCTGTCATTTCCTTAATTGAATCGCTCAACACTGAGACACGTTAAAACAAAAGTCGAACACACAAATATTTAAGTATTCGTATAATCGCTGTCACCTTCGCATTCCAGTGCTGTCAACCTTGCTTATCTTGCTATTTGGGGTCTGGATCTTCTCCGAAATCGCTGCTATCGAGCGCTGATCTTCAGGTTCTTCAGATAGTCCACACACAATTCATTTTTTATTTTGCTAAAAATGGGAATGTGAACAATATCTGATTGCCCGCAATAGGCAGAGGCAATCGGTCCAACCGTGACCTACTACAAGCCAGCAAAAGCCTCTGTTAATCGCAAATATCATATTTTCGTTGGGCATACGTCGTATGGCACAATTGGCCGAATGCGGCTCGTTTGTTACGGATTATTGAGGCTTTATCAGCAAAGCCGCCGGCCCACCGGCCAAACGGGCGCGTCTTGACCTAAGCCCAGCGGCGTACACAAACAACGTCTAAAGTGCTCTTGGCTAATTACAAATACGTGCTCGCACACCTCATGTTTCCTCCAAGAAAGCCCATGCTCAATTGCAAATATCACAGAGGCACAACGTACTTTCTGTATCTTTCAACATTTATGTGCAAGGAGTCAGGCTAGCTTGATAATATCTGGTTTGCTTAAAGATATATTGTTGACCCTGTGTCGACAATATAATTCCATTCCATATAAGTAAGTAATCTGGAGCAGCTAAGAGTTTTCCATTCGAAATACGCCCTCTGGTTAGTTACTTAAATTACTGCTTAATAAGAAGATTACAGATGCATTGGGCCTCTATAACTGAATGGCAAATCTTAGTTGCTTTCAAGTGATATCGATACCCGTAGTTTAAGAACATTCGGGCCTATCACTTAGAATAAAGTCAACAATATACCTGGAGACTCGAAAGTCGGCTGAATAAGTTCAAGAGCTAGCCATAGTTTTATGATAATTATATACACAACAATTGCAATATTTTAGCGAAATTTGTTTCCAACCGGTTGGATATATTGCTCTATTGCAGCCCTAAATACCACGGCCTTGATTCATTTCGCCTAGCAATCGGACACAGACTTCAGTAAGGTGGCAAAAGACATTTATTGCAGTTCGATTTAGCACGTTTTGTACGCCTGACTTCTTATATGACTTTCTTATATTTTTTGGTCATAAACATCCCACTGATATCATGGGCGATACAAGACCACAGAATAAGCATGATGCAATTATATTTTTGAATAGTTTCTACGGCCACTTGTGCTTACTCTAAGGTTGAGCAATTTCGTCAGTTGGCGCCAGAGTTTTATTTGTAAGTGAGCAACAAAGAGGCTAAGACCTTAAGCTTTCACAATTGATAAGTCGAGTGGTAGGCAAAGGTCCAAACTTTTCCATCGGTTGCTCTAGAATTCCTTGGCAGTTAGTCATCGCATCATGGACTGACCATAGTTAAATTGAGATAGTTTCTTATCAGCGGCTATTTTTTCTTGTGCCACGTCAATGACATCACTTTCTATGACCCGCGATATCGTCTGTCGATAAGACTTAATTTGCCTATCGTAAATACCAAAGACTGACTATCAGAAAACTCACATTCATATATATAAGTATGGCTGGATTATTACGACCTGCCATAAGCATTTGGGGGCCTGCTTAGCTGATTAGCTGATCGTTGAAAGTGCTCAATTTCGCAGCTGCGAATTGATTAATTAGCACCTTGGAAGTTTAGAAGGAGTCCAACCCTCTCCCAATTATCACAATTATTTCATGATAAACGCATTGTAAATACTCTCGAAATTTGCAAGTCTTATCGACAAGAATAATAGCTGCCCATTGGTTGATTTTCTTGGGTAGTACTAGGTCAAGGTTATATCTGACGGTTTCTTTATCGATAGCATTCACCAAAAGTCACTCGTCAACATTATTTAATACTTTTTGTGATTGATATTTGAAGAAATTTTGACATATTTGTAGGCCATACTATTTTCCAGGAACTTCCAACTATACGATTGTAATCGGAATTCCAGAAATGATCTATAAAAGGAGTCTTTCCTAATCCATTTGGAATTTCAGTCGATAAGCTCTTACTTCACATCGTTCGCAATACTTCCGCAATTGCGCATTGGAAACTGTTTAATAAAATATTCCGATTAGCCCTCACCGTTGCCATACATTTCCTAGAATTTTGATATGATTGGCCAAGTTATCGCATGATACACATTTCCAAATTCCGGAAATATTTGGGATTCTTCGGCCAAGAGGGTTAACAACTTTTTTCTGTTCTGTTTGGGCTTATAAAGACAAGTTAGCAGGTTACAGTCGGGCACTACCAACTGCGTAATACTTATACAACCTCTAAAAGTTCCGAGCTTTGTGGACATATCAATTTTGGAGCACACTTAGAAGGAGTATACAACTTAGGCTCAACAACTGTGAAGAGAATTGTCGAAATGTCACAGCGATGGAGTAAACCGATTATTGAACTCTTAAGTTTCTACCTCTTAAACTGTACAAATGCTCAGCTCATAGAACAAATAGTGTTCAAAATATTATTAGCAATATACTCTTTCAGCTCGTGAATGAGTATAATAATAATTTTATTATCAGACGATTTGTTAAAAAAGCGTTTAGTTTCCAGGAATTCGGTTTTAGCTATTAGAATGGGTAATATAACTCGAGTGCAAAGCGGTTAGAACCAGTTTGAACGCTAATCAATTCCATAATAATAGTCTAAACGTAGTTTAAATTAGATAGGAAACTAAGTTGACGGAATGTAAACAATTATATAATTATATGGATCAACAACTCTAGAAGAATAAGGCAAGAGGCGATTAAGGAAAGGAAAGGATATACAATTGAAAAGTAAAGCTAATGCTTAAAGGGAATTGTAGGATATGAATAGAGTGGAATCAAATGGAATGAGAATGAGAGCGGAATGCGATTGCATGGAGCACACTAATGTTATGTGAAATGGAATGAAAAATGCAGTTACTAATTAACAATTTAGTTGCAAACGACACGCTTCTGCACTTGGCAGCCACTTGTTATTTTTATGAATGCCACTTAAGATATTCAGACTCGGTGTATCGGATTTCCCTAATACAAAGTCACAAAAGCAGTAGTCGCATTGCTGCTGATATAATATGTATGGTAGTATAATGGATTTCCTCTGGCATCGCTCGGAGTTCTCATCAATCGTAGCTGACTTTGATCAGATAATTAAATCCCTTAACATGCTCATCAAATCATTTAAACTCCACTTTTTGGCTATTCAGCAGCGACCTTGACTCGGATTCTCGGCGCTAACTAATTGCTCATAATTAGAGCAATTACAATGAGCCTCTCAGAGAGCGAGAGGGAATCGATGCACGTAGATCATGCTGTCAGCGTAGCTGTCAGAGATTAGCTCCGAGTGGGAGGGGCGACTGATTGATAAAGCAAAACGGAAGTGACAGGCAGCTGTTAATTGGCCCAGTCTATAAAAATGCTGGAAGTCAATGAATTGATTTTGCGACCCGCCAGCATATAAATCACTCTCGAAGGACTTTGATATTGACCGCAATGAATAGGAACCATATCTACTATGCTTGTGTGTGTGTGTGTGTGTATCTCAAAGATAGTCCAGTATTTGCTCAGGGTACGCACTGTGGCACACGAGCATTTTATATGTAATAGCCAAAAAATTACATAGCTATTAGCCCGCTTACCTATTGCATGCCTTTATGGCCCTGCCACTACCCTTTTGCGCCGCACAGATTTACCTGGAATATTATTATGTTGCAGCAGCAGAGGCTGTTGCAAATGCAGCCGTAATTATGCACGCACCGGGCACATAAATTGTCAATTTGTTTAAGATCTTTTGCAGCTCGTGTGTCCTGCTCGCCGTGCTACCTGGGGCATCTTGCACGTTGACTATCTGTGCCGCTGCTTGCCACACGCTGCGTCCTGCACTCGTTTTTCGCAACAGTTTTTTATCGTCGAGCATGGGGCACAGCACTAAGCCTCTGACTGTCTACTGCGTCCTACCCATTGATAAGCTTGTCCCTTCTGCTCTTTTTTGCCTCCTTTTTGTCTGAAGTGTTTTATCTGGCACTTTTTTCCTTTCTTGTAATTGGCCACGCTGATAACCGTTGCCCGTTGACCTGCTTAGCCCTATCCCGGTATGCAGTGACTGGGTGGGCGTGCACTGATAGACTTCCACGTACTGGCTTACTAGATTTTAATAAGGTACTAAGAAGTGGGAATTGAAATTCGACATCGGGCATCTATTTTCTAGAAGCAAAACTACGTCTCTATAAGAGAGAATCTTCAGTACTGAACTACTCATATATGTTTTTGTAGAATACATAATATTAATGATGTTTCGTACATAAAATTATATTATTTTTTATAAATTATATAATTATATATGCATATATATATATGTCTTAAATTCGTATTTGCTCCAAGCGAGCTTCCAGCTGAGTCCTGATTAAACTATCCCCACTGTATGGCTAAGGTCGAATAAGACTAATATAGTTGCCTTCATAATTATTATGGTATATATATTAAGAGGAGTCAATTTTAATACCTTAGGTATTACTAACTATTATCCTGTAATGATTCATAGAAATCCCATTTAAGCTAATACAACATTTGTACCACAGCAATTCGTGCTGTGTTGCAGCTGACCTAAAACATTTTTTATTTACTTCTTTACCTTAACTACTTTGAGATTTTCTTAAAATAAGAAAACTTTAATTTTTATTTTGGTTTTGGGAAACGTTTAAATACTCTCTAGACTTTTACAACGCGTAGTACCTGATGATGATGACTTCCTCTGAATCGTAGAACTCACTCTATGAGCTCTTAACGCCAATAAACGCTCATTAGAAACGTTGTAGAAGCTCGTGTAAAGCCTGTATCATTAAAATCATGTCAAGACACGAAAGTACGTAAAAGCGACACGGCCCACACAACTACAAGAACTAGTTGCAACACGTGCAACAACACGGCAAACAACAACAGAAATGCATTTGGTAAATTTACATATTTAAGTAGCAGACGAGGAAAATTCCTACTTTATGATGGTTGTCAACGAACCTTAACTACTTTCTAACTGGACCAAAAACTTGAACCGAACTTGGAACTGGAACCGATCTGCCGCCCAGCAGTGGGTCGTGGGTGAGTTCAACTGGCTGAAAAGCCGACTGGCCGGCTGACTGACTGACTGACCAACTGTTCGAAGATCATAATGAAAATGCAGCTATGTTAATTTTTTTTTATTTTCCGGAGGCCCGTTCAGCATTATTTATGGCCACATATCTTAGACAGTTTATGGCAGAAAATATTCACATGACGTAGACTGACTGACGGCATACGAAAATTCCCAGTTTTTCCGAGTGACTGACAGGCTATGTCGTCTTTTTCGTACACGTTCACGAAGTGAAATGAGTATATAGGGTCTATGCAACCCGTCCTTTCGTTGTGCTTTCTGTCATTTCGTTTTCGTTTAAGCTTGGAACCTATGCTCGGTGGGATCCTCAATTCATATATTGTTATCATTTCTACTGTAGGAGTTGAGATGCTAGACAAGGCACATGCTTAGATTAAATTCTAAGTGCTATTGGCGCAAGAGACTTGCAACTCCGAATATTTACTCTTGTATACAACATCTGTTTAACAATATATGTCGATCTATTCCGACGTAGTTGAGCTAGTCTCAAAATTTGGAAACTAGCGCCAGCTGAGCATTATGCAGGAAACGATCTCCTAACGTGTTTCCCTGGTGGAAGCCACCCGTTGGGTATTGGAGTGTGAACTAGGACCGATTCGATCGCCATCTATTTATTTATAAATCAATAAAAATATTTAAAAATATTTCCAGGCAATATTCTCTCATTGTTTGCCTTAAAGTTGTTTCGTTCTCCTATGATATTATTGTGAAGTTTTTTGTTTTTTTTTTTGAACATTCTTTGCTTTGTTCAAATACGACCCTGACATTATACATAAGATGCGGATTGACTGCCATGAAGTCATCAGCGTCAGCAGCGGCGTCAGCCACATCAATTTGATATGCCCCGTGATAGGCCCCAATCTCGAATCATTCTAACTTGATCCGGCGACTTGGGACTTGGGTTTCGGCTCGCCGCTTGAATTGTCGCCTATTCGCTGGAGGGGGCGGAATACAATAAACAGGCTGGCCTGGGCCGGGCCGGGCCAGGCCGGGCCGGGTCTTTGAATCTGTCTGACAGACGCTTGATTAGAGAACTGTGTACAGCTCTGATCGGCTTTTGTCTAGAAGCGTCAATAGAAGAGAAGCTTGACACCTGTGGCGCCTCAAATGTGGAAGCATTTTGTTTGCTGCCGGCTCTCGAGTTATGGAAACCAATCCAATGGCACATCAGTTTAAGGTCGCACAACTAATCAAAATCATTTTCATATAGATGGGAATTTGATTTAAATTCGACGACATTTTCAATACAGGTATATATCTATTTCAAAGATGTTTATAATAGACACGATTAATATTTCGAAAAACGTATTTAAATATGGCAATAGATTACCCGTAAAGAGTTTAGATATGGTTGGGTAGCTGAAGAATTGTACTTGGAGTACTTAGACACTTCATATATAGTCTAGGTCTATATAGTCTATATAGTCTAGGGTCTTAGCTAGATTATTATTGTTAAATAATTACCTTGGCTAGCCACATTTCTAACCAAGTTCTGTACTGCTGCCACGCCCGAGAGCTAATTAAGAGGGCGCATAAATCTTAGACCTATTGTAAAAAATTCCATTTGTATTAATTTCTTATCAGCTCCATCAACTTTAATTTGTACAAATCATGTTTTCAACGTCTCATGACGTTACCAAATACATTTTATTGGCACATGCTAAACAAACTGGATTTTCGTTTTGGCCAGACGCCCATAATTCATGTGATTTCTGTTTTGTTTTGGAACGTTTTGTGTGGTCTGAACTTGTATGTTAATCTTCGACAAGTTGGCGGGATCCACGGCAGGGAGATGCCGAGCGAGATAGAGAGGGAGGAGAACATAACTAACGGTTAACTGTGTAGCGCATAATTCAAACGGAAAGCTTTTTAGTTAATCTCGGACGAAGTGGGAAATTAATCAAAAATGCTCGAACCCAGCCCAAAAGCGAATCCAATCAAAAACGCATCAAAATCAAAAGGCCGCCAAATAAACAACAACAATTTGTCAATGTGGCAACAACAATCAACGCCATTTAATTAGATGCCATTGATTAGGAGAAGCTCTCCAGCTCCAGCAAAGTCCAACCGATGGACCAGATGCCCCTTCCCTGCTAAGCGTCGTATTCCTCTGCTCTTTCTCTTGCGAGAAACCACTTGAAAACTTGTCGAGCTTGACAAATTTGACAGACTTGATTGAAAATGAAAAGCGCCCAGCTTTGAATAATGTTCGACAATAGAAAGGCCAAGCCGCATCGTATCCAAAAAGAATCTTCACACAGCTCTCGCGGCTCTGTTTGGGTCTTATAAAGAGGAAGAGTAAAGCTCTTCAGCGTCGAGATTTATTTTTATATTTTTCTTTTAGTTTTGAAAGTCCCAAATGACGACAAAGGCAACTGTCAAGTGCCTTGGCACTTTCCAAACCAAATTTCTTTAGCTTTTCTCAGAGAGCGCTTCGCTCTGCCAGAGGTGAGAATTTATGTAAATTTTGTTTTATTTTATTTATTTTTTTTTAAGCCGCACCCCGCTTCCACTTTGCTGCGCCCCCTCCTTGCGACTATTTGTCAAAATTGTTTAGTCTTTAGTCGGTTAGCGATTGACAGGCGGACTAACTAGCCTACAAGCCAACAAGCCAACTGGCTGCCGTTTTGGCCCCCAACTTCCAACTTGGCTTTTTGCCGTTTTATACAATTTCCAACGAGGCTAGGGGCAAGTGAAGAGGGGCTCGGCGTCTCTGACACCGATACAAGCAGCGGCTGCTGCTCTCTGGAGCGCCTAATGATATTGTATGCATATTTTTCTACAATTTTTTTGTTGGCTGCATTTCGAGTGCGATGTGGCTGCCACGTAAACAACCCGCTTAGCTTGGCTATTGCAGCATAGTTATATTTTTGTTTTTCGCCAGGTGTTAACAGATATTTGAAATATTTTCAGCCAAGATCGGCTTATGGCCGAAAGGTGTTGGCCGCTGCACATGCTATTCAGCTGCTTGCATTACACATAGTTTGTGCAGTTGTAACAGATTCCACAAGGACTCGCGATCGGGGCCAGAAATGTATTGAAATGACTATGAATGCACAGATACATTATGTATTATATAAATGTATAGTAAAAGAAAGAAAAATGAACAACTAAAAAGCACAGCTGGAAGTACTTAGAACATTTCTTCATATGAGTTCGGCATTTGAATACCATGTTGTGGAGAGTATCAGCAATTAGGTCGGAAACTATTTTATCGTTGAGTTAGATTAGTATAAGTGAGTGGGAAATACAATTTTTTTTCGAGTGAGTAGTGAGTACCTCCAGCACTGCACAGATCAAGTCACTTCTGTTTCACAATGAAATCCACAAGTGTTTGACAGAAAACACATCCTGGGATGCTCTTATACTCTTGTCCCCAGCTAGTTGTCAAGTGAAGTTAACAAAGAAGTTTGAAGAAGAAGTTTGCCAATGCCTCCAGGCTGTACTCCTGCAGATGACGCAGATGATGTATGACTGTCGTTCGCAAGTTCATCTCGCAAAGGTAGCTAAAAGTTTGTTTTGATTTGATTTGTGTATATTAACAATGTATTGGTAAAATAACTGACATCATTTCGAAATATAATTATCCTCTTTTAGTTAAATCATCGATACAATGCTGAGGCGTGCAGCGCTTATTTATTGATCGTGTCTTAGACACACACATTTCCATATCCCAGAATATATTGTCCACACGGGGTTTATCTGCGTGGCTTTAGATCGTGTATCCACTGCAGCTACAAATAAAATGGAGCTTTGGTAACTCAATTTGATACGTACGTTACTTTAGACTCCCCCTGGTGGGGGCGTGGCAAAAGGGGAACGCTATATAATCAATAGTTTTGCAGTCGAAAACTAAATTCCTTCTGTTGAGCTGCTCTATTGATTAACCAAAAATTATATATATTGTAAATGCTTGGAACTGGCTTCGATCCCATCGAATGAATGAGTATTATGCAGTCAGTATGACCCGACGGCAACGTTCTTACTCGTTTTTATATACTCATAACACAGCCACAATTTATTGCCCATATTCCCTAAAGATTTTGCAGTGTGTTCCTAGATTTAAACTTGTCTAGGCTGTTAGTTGTTAACGGTTAACCGTTGCAGTGTTCCATTTGGAAAAAAAAGCGTTTAAGACCTCGAAGGAAAGCTGAAAAAGTGGCTGTCGAGTGGCCCACTGCGAGGAAGTGCAACAATTGAACCGTTGACGAGGCAACATACACAGTTAGGATCGTGTGTAGTCGGCAGTCAGTAGGTGGCTAGGTAGCAGAGCTACTTCAGCAGATCTATGGAAACGAAATGAAACGGCTAACGTAAAGGTCAGTCAGCGGTTTATTATTGATGAGTGGACGTCTGCGACTGCGACTGCGACTGTGACGAGTTCGCTTTGCCGTGAGCAGGGGGTACACTTGACCCTGGCAAACACCCGCACAAGTGATTGGTGTTGTTGCTGCTGCTGTTATTCTGGGTTTTTTTGGTGTCATTAACAGCCGGTGAGCTGGCCTGGCAGCTGGAATTCCATCATTTTTAATGTGCACGCTCATAAAAAATCAAGTGCAACAGGTTGCCGAAGATACGAAAAACGAAAAACAAAACAAAACAAAACATCGTACTTTAAGATACATTCTAACTGTTTGCATTTAACGGACGCTGGGCAGCATGCAGCATGCGGCATGGGGCGTGGTGCAAATTGACAAATCATCTTGACACCTCGCTCGCCACACTATTTGGCATTGGATGTCATAAAAATGGGCTACGGACATGATTTGCAATGCAATAAAGTTAATTGAGTGCGCGTCAGTTTTTAATTTTAAACCGTCAGGCGGGGAGTCGAACTGTGAACCGGTTTCCACAACAGACAAGCACAGAAATAGAATAAATAGTATAAATAAATATATACACAAATCTATATATATGTATATAGATGTGAATGCTTAAAAATAATTTGGTAGAATGCGTCGATATGAAGGCGAGAAGTCGTTAAATATCTTTGATGCCGTCATGGGTTAAGATACGCTGTTTTCGGTCATTTTTAATGATGCCATTAAAATCGCTGGCATTTCATATAAATACATTTATATATATACTGTTTCTTTTGGCTGTTGTTCAGATTTGAGTTGCGATTTAATTGTTGCATTATAAAATTCCACTTTTATTATATTCCGTTTAAACGGCGCCAGAACACACTTCATAGTATATAATCGACTCGGTTCGGTCATCATTAATTTGGAATTTGTGGTCGCGATAAATATTCCTTATAGCAGCCATAAATCGACATTACGAGGAGACAGATGTGACGCACTTCTTTGGCCACTTTCGTGGCTTGCAAGTGGTGCGAACCGCTATTAACTGCGCTCCACTTGTTTTACCTTTCATTGTCTCTCTCTCTCTCTTTCTCTCTCTGTCTCCAGTTGGGCTTGAGTGTATATTCTAATTTTAAAAATTATTAAACATAAAATGATTTTGTTAATTTATTGATTCGTATTACTTACAATGGCATTTCTATTTTAAGAATGTTATGTTATTTAATTGATTTGTGGTTCAAAAATCAATGCCTTCAGTAAAAATATTTAAAGCAGAGTTTTACTTGATTTGTTTCCAACATCTGAGCATTTTTCAACTATTACGCTAAATTATAATGATAAATTATAATATAATATTTAACCATGCCCATAAATATGACATTTTTGAAGAAAATTATAAGTTGTATTGCTGGAGATAGTAAGAAATAAAAATGATATTCCATATTCCATAGTGTGCAGATATTTTTAAAGTCGGCTCTCAAACAATTATTTTATTTATATATAAAATATGATTATAATTAAAAATATTATATTAATTTCTTTTATAATTTTCGAATTTTCTTTTTCGTTAGTATTTTTATTATTTAATTTTTTTTTTTAATATTATAATATTATTATTTATTTATATTACTATTTAAATTTATTTATAAATCAACTCAATTTTATGTTAAAATTATTATGTAAATTTCAAATTTATTTTAAATATTTGTTATTGTTATACTATTTTATATTTCATTTCATTGTTTTAAAAATCAGTTATATTATTTAAATATGTTATACAACCTTTAAAATTTACTTTGTTGTTTTTTAACTATTTATTATTTGAATAATCTCATTTAAACATTATTTTTTATATATAGATTTTAAAGTTGCTTATAGTTAATTTTATATAAATATTTTATTGGTTTTATGTTTATTTTCATAATTTATTTTTTTGAAGTCTGCATAATATTCCGATTTCAGGGCATACAAATTTTGTTAAAATGTATTTTAGACGGGAGTTTATATATTTCATATCAACGCAATGAACTAAGTTGATTTATTCCTGTCCGTCTGTTATCAAGTTCAAATTCTTTTAAGTTGAGAATTTTGCAATGTTTACACTTCTATCTATTGTATGCATGTATGTGTGAGCGTGCGTGTAGGCTTCTCCATTTAACTCTGCAATTTCCTAGTATCCTTTAGTCGGGCAATCTCGACTAGAACACAGCTACTTCTCTTGTTACTTTTACTTAAGTTGCTGAGCAGCAACAAAAAAATACATGAATCGCATTTCTATGCATATTTAATTTTAATTTTGATCAATTAAAATAAGCCTCATCTAATGCGCCGTAATGTCTGCTGTGGACAACATGCAAACTGCAAATCCCATCGTAAGCTGAACTTGGAAAATGGCTGAAAAGTCAACATGATGCGATCTGAGATACAGGCTTAGTTAGAGATACGCAGATACAAAGCGCTGCAGATACAAAGATACAACTGAATACAAAAGCAGTCAGAATTAGTGTGTGTGCGTCTCGGTGTGTGTGTGAACCTGTGGTATTTCCGTCATTTAAGCAGCGGCTTAAAGTGTTTCTTCATTAGAATAACTGTCATAAAAATAAACGCATAAAATTTCAAAATACTCACCGTAAGCGGATCTAATCATTTTCCCATAAAGAGACGCAGCTGCTCAAGCAAAATCTGCTTAAATTTCACCTGAAGCGCTAATTTGGCTAATAAACACACCAAAAATGTTAAAAAAAAAAATTAAACCCAATACTAATAACAATAAGCAACAAAAAATTCGATGGAACCCATCAAATGTGCGAAGCGAAGGCGCCATTGAGCCCCCGTATTGGATTAGTGTGACAATAGCGATGCCAAAGTCAACAAATAATAAAAAACGAATACCAAAGAAGAAGGTAACTATAAAAAAATATTTAAATAAAATGTATATTTATACAAGAAAGTAATAAAGGAACACCTATTGATATCGAATTGTACGAAGAATGACGAGGGAACAAAGCTGTTTCGCTAGTCGAAGACTGCATACCCTTCCTGTTGAAAGTGTTGATATATCTTGAAAAAGAAGTTGAATGGGACTTATATGATTACATTAAAGATAAGATAAGATAAGATATCTTAAACAATAAAAACTTTTTATAAGCGAGTATCTACTTGTGGACGAATATTAGCTATATAAGTTCTGTGATCTATGAGCTCAATTCTAAGGATGAATTTATACGAGTTCCCTTGCAGATAATTAATTAACACAGCTATAGCAACTGGAACCTTTGACTAACTACTTTATTATACTTAATACATGGCCAGCTTGTAATACCCTGTATAAAAGCATAACATTAAAAGTTGCTCCGACTATGCCCAGTGAGCATAACAATGAAAGTGATAGACGACGTTGGTAAGGTAAGTTTTATAGGAATAAATAAGTGGTTAGGGTATTTCACATTCAATCACTAAATGTCTTCTAAATTGATCTTTATTTTTGCCATTTGTGCCCGATTCATAAATATTATATTAAATCGCACAGCTACTTAACGTTGATATATGTGAATGACGCCAAAGCGCGTTATGCTAAGCTCTTATATTTGGGTTATTCTGGAATCGCTGGGCATATATTATGGCTAATAAGATGGTGGACTCGAGATTGGCTTAGAGCTCAAGGTGTTCGGAATAGAATTGAAGACTTAATGAAAGCGAGAATTGAGTTCTTTCCCAGAAATCTTCTGGATTACCAATGGAAAGTTACGCAAACTTGCTCTAGGCTGCTTCGGCTACAGAGTTTCGCTGACATTTGATTTGTGTATTTCAATTTATTGCTTAACATATTTATTTATATATTTTGTTAAGCAAATTCATAAATTATTACTTTTGGCGCATAATAAAATTTCATTAGCGAACGTCGCCGACGGCGTGTTGGCGTTGTATCTGAGGCGCGCGCAGACGGCGCCAGGTTTGAATTGTCGCTGTTGTGGGGACTTCGCGCCTCCGCCTTGCTTTTCGGCCTTTGTTTTGGCCAGATCTGTCAACTGGCGGCCCGTGGCGGAGACAGCAGAGGTGTGGAGCAGGTCTTGATAAATCTCAATAACAACGGCATCTATTTTGATGGCTTGGATTGGCTTGGCCACTCGTCGCACTTGCGCTCAATTTGCATATCGTTGACTCGAAAATAGCTTTAGCATTCACGCACACAATTTTGTTGCTCGTTTTTTTTCTCTCGTTGGGTAATTAATTTTGGACAAGCCATAAATCTTGTATACTTTGCATATATTATTATTAGTATTACATATTTCTTTATGAGTTATTCGGCGCGTCGACATTCCAGCAAATCGTACGTATCAAGAGTTTTCCCTCGCTCTAAAGTTCGAACGCCCACGCGCTTCGAACTTGTGGCCTTTCTGCCTTTTTTTTTTTTTTTGTCTTGTGACAAGCCGCTCGGATTGAGGTCATAGATGGAGATTAACACATTGTCACATTGTTGGAGATTCTTATCAAGTGTTACACGATTTTTGTATTATGCTCTTGGAATGTCCATTTGTGAAACGAAATTCCATTGCGTCGCTCTTCACTAATCGCGATATTTCAGTTTGCCAGATGACCCCACGACTCAGAAGTGATTTGATGTAAGCTCGAAAGCCAAAAAATGAATCGAAGGGAATTTGATAAAAGCGGAATCGTTTACAGCTGCTTGGCCACTAAATGAAAGATTGTCGAGTTATGACTCGATATCAATCTAGAGAAAGTGAACGTTTAAAATCAAATAATGAATGGCAAATGGCATCCATAACTAATATATATATGAATAAATGCAGAACAGCTGCAAGCGTATTCCAATTGTCACTTTACCCATGCCGACAAGTGCTGGAGTCTTCGCCTAGAAATCCGTTTCCCAGATCTGTAGATACCGAAGAGTATTTAATGTCTGAACTGAAAGAGAAGCGGAGAAGGACCGACGCTGTAATGTGTTTTCCTGATGACAGCCAATCGATCAGAGTCGATCTTTCTCGATCTATCATTGCTGGCAGCCACTTGTCTGATAGAGCGCAAGACTCAAGTTACCTCAAGCTATGGATGTTTGAACTAAAGTTTCTTTTAGGGTCTAGCCATTTCCCTTGAATTGACTGAGGTCAAGAGTTACAGTCACTAGGAATACAAAAACATAGATAGAGTTCAGCTCATGGCATCGAGCTCGACAACTTCTTGTTCACCTTATTTTGACCCTTGGAAGTCGCTTGATACAAATGGCCGTAGCTTCGCCCGTGTAACCCCAGTTAGATGCGCTTTACCCTTGAAGCAGCTGGCCCAACCCATGTGCAATGAATACGGCAGGTTTGTATTGTACTACATGTGTTTCATATTTATTTTGAATTCGTATCGTTTCATCGTCATTCGCAAATTGCTCATTATAATTACTATTATGGTTATGATTGGGCTGCAGCGCCGCATTATTATCATTATCGTTAACAACATTAATATTAGCATCATAATTATTAATATTAGGTTGCTGCTGCTGCTGCTGCTGTTGCTGTTCCTGTTGCTGCTGCTGCTGCTGCTGCAATTCTAAGGCCGAGAAGTAGTTCCCTGCTTTGTGGCTGTCATTGCTGTTGCTGTCGTTGTTGCTATGGCTATCGTCGCTCATATTATGCTCAACAATATGAGTGCGACTGGGCGCAACAAGAGTTGGTGCAGCTGCGCTGCTGCGGCTATCAATTCGATCGTTTATCAACTTCTTAAGATTATTGTCAATGGTATCATTGAATTTGAATTGAACAACGCCCTGCTCGCTGCGACTCTGGCTATTGCTATGGCTATGGCTATTGCTATGGCTAGGGCTATGGCTACTGCTATGGCTATTTGGACTATCGAACTTAGTGCTAATCTCTAAACTACTAGAATCAGTCGTGCTACTTTTAGTATTCATATTATAATGCTCGTTACTGTACAAGTAGTTGTAGTTTTTTGGCAAGGCAGGTATTGCATTATTAAGATTAGGGCTATTACTATTTAAATTTAGTTCTACGTTTAGTGTTTGTTTATGTTTTAGCTTTAAGTTTAAGTTACTATTAACATAGGCTTTTGAGTATTCATTTTGTTGTTGTTGTTGTTGTTGCTGTTGCTGTTGTTGCTGGTGCTGCTGCACGCCCTGTGTCTGCTGCTGTTGCTGCTGCTGCTGCTGCTGCTGCTGTTGTTGCTGTGAAGACGTTTCCACCAGCTGCATATCCATGTCAGCCGCATTGCTGCCAGCGCTTGCTGTTGTTGCTGCTGCTGCGCGTTTTCGCCGTCCGCGCTTGCGTCGACTCGCTGCCAACATGCCAGCAAACAGATTGAGCGCCGAGGGCGCCAGCGAGGCAGTCGCTGTCAGCGCTGTTGACGCCGCAGTCGCTGTGAACGAGGAGGATGAGGAGGACGAGGCTGTGGGCAGCTGTTGCTTGCGCTGCTCACGCTCTTGCTGCTCGCGCTGCTGCTGCTCGAGCCGCTGCTGTTGACGTCGCTGCAGGCGTCGGCGGCGCCGTCGCTCCAGCAACGTCGCATTGTTGTGATGATGACGCACCATCAGGTTCTTCGGCTGTGGCTTGACCATGGCGCCGACGGCTTTGTGTTGCTGCCGCTGGCGTTGGCGCTGGCGCTTGTGCATCAGCTGCTGCTGCTGCCGATGTTGCACGCGTCGCTGGTACTGCTGGTTGCGTTTGATGATCTTCTGCTCGCGCAGCGCATCCTCATTCGCTTTGTTGGGGGACTTACGGCTATTGTTGTTGTTGTTGTTGTTGTTATTATAACTATTGTTATTGTTGTTGTTGTGGGGGTTAGAAGAACTATCGCTATTAATACTTGTGTTTGTTGTTGTTGTTGTTGTTGTTGCTGTTGTTGGCTGTGTGCGACGCAGTGGCTTGCCACGTGCGCGTTTTGTTGCAGCCACTGGTCTGGGCGTTGTTGTCGTCGTTGTCGTCGTTGTTGTTGTTGTAGTTGTGGATGTCGTGGTTGTTGTTGACGTTGTTGTCGCATTGGTAGCCTTGCTTTTCCAAACGGCCAATTTGCTGTGGAAATCTTCGGCCATCACGCGATTGAACAGGAAACGGGAACGTCTATTCCAATTCTGCATACCCTTAGGCCCGATCGGACGAAAGTTTGACTTGATGCCCACGCGCAGCACCGGATTGTAGGCATTCGTATACTGATAATATCCCCGATCCATTGACTCTCTGAAGTGGCAATCGTTTGTGGCGTTTCTCTAAAGAGAACCAAGAAAATGAAAAGCAAAAATAAATTTAAAGTTTAGGCTTAGTAAGTAAGACTTTTCTCATTTATAAATGAAATATTTCGGATAGACACTAAATTTAGCCTTATAATCGATATTTCGAAGGAAACCTTATCGTGATTTTATATATATATATGCTTTTTGATATCTATTAATGTGATTTTATTTCTCAAAACTCAACAATGATATCTAAGTGGAATGTTATTTAGTAAACAATTGGAAATGCCGTTGCTTACCTTTCCAACCAGTTTGCCTTGGGCAAAGCATAAATAGTAGTCCACATCCTTGGCATAGATGGTGATTTTGAAATCCTCGCTGAGTACATCGCCAACACTGTTCATTGTTAGGGATTCTGCAATGGGCATTATCAAGAGAAACAAATCAATTTTAATTAATTATAAACAAACAAAGTTTTTTCTTTCTGTTAGTTAAGTAAATATATAAATAATGCTAGTTGAGCCAGCTTATGTGAGTGGTGGGGCAGCTGCTCTCCACACACACACACACACACACACACACACACACACACGCACACTTCATTGGCCAGATAACCCAATTAATTGAAAGGTTTTCGATAAAGTTATGAAAGGTTTGATTAGGTAGGCAGTGGGCTGCGGCGCAGCTAACGATAGGAACGAGAGTCAAACATTTAATGAAATTAAATGAGCGTGGATTTTACAGTCGCCCTCTGTCGGAGCTCTGGGCTCCCAGCTCACTTCATTCTCTGTGTAATCAGCAAGGTGCGTGTCAGTCAATTACTGAACTGAGCTCTTATCAAGCTGCGCCAATCATAAAGCCAACAATAATTTGAGAGACCCTCGCCGAGGCACAGTTGTTCCTGTATTTGGCAGATGGTTAACCCTGAAAAACCTTGGAGCATCTTTCTTCACGCTATCGTTGCATGCGACGGACCTTCGCTGCGGTAATGCCTCAGAAAAATAAAAACAAATCGATCAAACTGGCTAAGCTCTGGCAAAGTTCTTGTAGCTTAAGTCCAAGTATTCCCTTCGAATCAACCAAAACAACTCGAACAACAACAACAACAGGAACAACAATAGTAACAATGCGTAGCACTTGCTACCATATGAGATAAGATAAAATACCAAACTGACAAAGTTTTTCGTTTAATTTATAAGGAGACTGACGCCTCGTTCTCTCTCTCTCTCTCTCGCGCTCTATCTCGCTCTATCTCTGACCAGCTGCTATGCGAACTTCACGTGCGAACAGCGTTGGAGTGTTATTTATGCGATCTGAACTTTGCACCGGTCAAGTGGTCGATCGGCGGGGAGCGTGACGCAATCTAAAGAAATTTTATGATATTACTTGAAAGCGATAAAAGCCGAAATGATCTGTTCAAATTGTTTCGAGTATATTGTGTCTCTATAGCTATGTCTATTGCTTTCATAAATGTATATCGATTTCTGATTTTCAGACTGAAATATCTGTATCTGCATATGTGTCCATAGCTACATCTGTATCTGAATTTATACCTATTCTATTTCCTTCTCGATATGCACTTGTAAGTTTATTAATATCAGTATCTGTATCTGCATCTAAATGTATCTCGATACCTATCTATAATGATATATGAATATATAGATAGATATGCCTTAGTTAATATATATCTAAAAGATTTGTATTTCTTCGTATCTTCATTGATATATCCCAGACCTTTTACAATCTAACATATTGCTCGCCAATGCGCCCTGATATAGCTGAATCTGTTATGCCTAATGCGTAGGCTGCATTCACCGCTAACTTCTCACGCTTATTGCTTGTGACTGCTGTCGCTAGCGCGTAGTTATCAACCCATTTGTGTATGCGAAGCTTTGCTCCTGAACTTCACCCACTGAGGCGGTCCGAGCGCGCGGCAAAATTACAAATATGAAAGATGGGGAAGGCGAGGGAGAGAGGGAGGGAAGAGGGAAGGTCATGAAGTAAGAGAACCGCATGAATTCAAATAAATTGTAAGAAGGCTGGCATGAAACCGCAATCGTAGCGCCCATGGCGGACCACATAACATCAATCAAATATTAAATTACCAATAATTTAATTAAGCCCGCAATATGCACAGACAGCACCAGAGTTCAAAATAAATGCCAATTCAATTTAAAAGCCATTTGACCAGCTCTCGAGATACGCGCGCGCGCGCCCTGCTTCAAACAATGGAAATTGATGGGCGCCGAAACAAACCATAAATCATAGATATATATATATATATCCATATATCTATATATATTATGTATAAAGTGTGGAAATGATATCAGGTATAGCTGTACTTACGTGCTAGTGATATATCCTCGGCTGTTACCGAGCCGTGCGCATTGATATGCAGCGCCCGATTGTTGTCGGTCTTTAGTGTTAAAATGTATTCCGTTTTCTTTGCACATGTTGTAGATACAAGAGCAAGCATTACCTGCAAAGGAAACAAGTGGAGAATTGAGTATGTGGTGTATGGCATATGTGGTATAGTCAGCACAGCATAAGCTCAAAAAACTGCAGCCTTAATCCTGCCCATAAATTTCAATTAATACGCTAAACTTTTTATTATGAGAGCTGAGAGACCTGGCGAACAGCAACTGCACCTGAGCCTGGCCGGCACCTGTGCTACAACATGCCGCCAGGCTATGCTACACAACACTGACCATTAAAGCAGCTCTCAGCAAATTGCTTTTTTTTCCAAATGGAACATCAGCTAATCCTGCACATTGTAGCAGCAGCTCTGCTGAGGGTCGTCTGCAGACGGCAATGAGTAGGGCGTTAGAACTATAAACTTAAGGAGAAAAGGCTTTAAGTGTTCAAGCTTTTTCATTTGTTATTATTTCACTGATTTTTATGCTCTTAATTGAGCTCTTTTCAAATTCTTTTTAATTTGATTTGATTTCCAAAATGATTAATTTTTTCGACAGTGCGTATTTGCAATAAACATATATTTTACAAGTTTTATTGTATGATTGATATGTTTTCAATTACCAATTCGAAACTAACGCACTTTTTGTCGCATTGCTATTGTCTGATATATATATGTATCATTCACAGTTTGCTTGGGGCTGTCAACGACATGTAAAAGGCAGAGATATAAGTCAACATCTGCAGATAAGCCGCAAGAGGAAATTAAATTGCTTATCAACGAGCAATCGAAAATAAAAAGCAAAGCATCAATCAAATCAAATTACGCAAGCTAGCCATGTACGATGCCTCAATCAAGTATTTAGCTGCTGTTGCCAACTGTGTTCGCCAACACGTGTCTGGGCCGTGTCTGTCTAGCCCCGACACGTTTATTTACTTTTTTTTTTTATTTTTGTTCTTACATTACCCAAGTCTGACAGCATTTGCATAAGCAACTCCTGTGCGAGCGAGGGAGTATGTTGCAAAAAATCTGTTGATAGCGCACTTTACTAGAGAACCCAAAAATATGCGCAGTCAGCGAAACATGCTGTAAAACAGACAGTACACACATATATATATATATATATATATATATATATATATATATATATATATATATATATATATATATATATATATATATGTTAAATGGATATGTTCTGGCATAAGCGAGTGAGATAGAGCTTGCCACACGGCACTACAGCTCCGCTTGCAATCATCTAATGGCAGTTATTTTGGTCGAATGGCTAAAAATATGTGCGTGTATCTAAATCGGGGGCTTATAAGAAGTCTTTGGCCATAAGTGATTGCCAACAATTATCAGAGAAAATAATGTGCGAAGGCGCAACGCAAAACAAATTGACCCAACGCCAAAGGCGGAATCGCCCCCTTTGAAATCAGCGCCTCTGACAAATGCCACTTGGCACTTGACGAAATTCGTGAACTTTACTTCTCAGCTGCTTGTCAGACATTTCATCATACTTCAAGTTGACACAAAATCAAACAGTGTCAGTTTATTTCTCCTTTGCCCCTACACCCGTCCCGTACACCCCTTGTGGAGGCCTTCTGTTTGTACTACTCATAAAAAACCAAATTGTTTGGTTTCAGTTTTTGAGTTTTCAATTTTTTGTTTTTTTTTTTTTTTGTGATGGGCGACCTTTTTCATAGTTCAATGACGTTTTGGCGTGTGTGTGCGACTCTGAGTGTAGTTGTGAGTGTGCGTGTGTAATAATAATAATAATAATTATTATTTTTTTTTATTTTTATTACTATGTTGCCAGACTCAAGTGGCTATGCAACAGGGCCCAGCCAGACCCTGAGCAGATCCGCAGACGTAGCCACTCCAGTGTACACACTACGTGCTGACCGGCTCAGATATCGGACACCGCAACTCCCCAGCTGCCCTCCCGCCACTGTCGCCACCCCCTTGCTCCACACTTCACTTCACTTGATTACACACTCGATCTTGTTATAATAATCAAACGGAAAGAAATACTACACACACATATTGATATATAAAATATGAGTTTTTTACGATAATTATTTCGAGTGCTGAAAAACAATTGTCACAACAAATTTTATTATCTTTTTTTGGCTTTCAAAACTCAATGAATCTAGCAGATATATAACAGTCCATTAACAGTCTATTAACAGTTTGTTAACAGTCTCTCAATACACTGCAACAAGAGGCTTAAATGGCAGTTTTCATTTTATTTTTTCAATTGTAGTATTCATAGTAATTAGACACATTTTTACACCGCATCGTATAGTAAATCAAACTGCGCAATCTGATCTTAAATAAAATAATATGTACCCGCCCATTATCAAGTTGAGCCTGAGATAAAGTGCAAATGTGCGAAGTCATCTTGGGCTATTTGGTATTTAATTAAAGTACAAGTACAATGGGAACCGATTGAGGAATGACAGCTCGACTATGAGATACCCTCTTCAATGTATTCTTCTATTCTAATGCTGTAGGATCTGGTTTTCTTTCAGTCTTATAGAGCCTATTTGTGTGTGTCCTGCTTTACTGTTATGAAAACCGTTATACTTATTGCTATTTGAGCAGTTGCACTTACCATCAGTATAAAAATAATTCTGACATTGAGCAGCATGAACTGTAGTAACCTGTAATGTAGAGAAGCAGGTGATGAATATCATTTAAAGAGGATAACATACGACTTACGATATCTACTATAAATAAAGTGTTATATGCCAAAAAAAATTAGCATAAATCATACAGATTATTAATGATTATTATTTATTTTATTGATTTGTTTTGTTTTTTTCTGTTTTTTTCATCTCGATGAGTACAACTTCCGTCTCGGGGCTGGGATTGGGAAGCAGAAAAAAACAATTAAGTCATTTCATTTCATTCGACTGCCTGATCGTGAGCTCTTTAAACAAAAGAATCAATATTATTGAAAGCTCAAAAGATGAACTACTGGCTTTGAGCGGAATTCACGACTAGTATTCATTTGAGTAGTATTCATGAGTAGTATTCATGAATGTAAGTATTGCTCTGGCTCAATGTCAATGGTTATGGAAAAAGCCAAGAAAACGTTTCTGATTTTTTTCTCTCTTTTTGTTTTTGTTTTTGTCGTGCCTATCGATTGGATCATATAAATATATATAGTATATATATGTATATATATACCATACTTATATTTTTAGTGCATATATTTTGTTTCAGGCGTCGCTGACTAATCCCCTTTGGCAGCGGCAGAGGCAGAGGCAGAGGCAAAAGGTCATTGATTTCAGCTTAGAGAGCTGCCCAGACCCATAGCTCGAAGAAGCACAGCTCGAGAGGGTAGTTTCTTTAGACGAAGGTCCCTTGTTCTCGGTTCTTGGGCTTGTTCTTATTCTTGTTAATTTTTTTTTTTGCCTCTTTTACTTTTTGCTGCTGCTGCTTTTGAAAAGTGAAAATCGCGCACAAGCCACAATGGAAACAAAACCGACTTGAAAGTGCACGAGAAATCAATAGAAGGGACCATCGAATAACCTGAGTGAGCCACAAGCCACAGACCAAAGCCAAGTCCCGGCCAGAGGCAAGAGGCCAATGCCATGTGCAAATTACTGGGCCCAATTCCCAAGGCGTTTTGCGCTCACAGTAGGCAGTCCCCAAATAAACTATATACCATATACTATATACACATGTATGTATATATATATAAAGTTGAATAGCTTTTGGCTTTGTACGCGTTACTCTGGTTCGATTTTTATCATCATTTTTCAATTTCACAGCAGACAATAAAAAAGTTCAAATCAAATAAACCAAGCAAATGCCATCACATCGCATCGCATCGCATCGAAAATATCTCTTCAAACATTTTCGCACTGATGGGGCGAGTCTCGATTCGCATAGCCAAGCAATTAAATGAGTTGTGTTTATAAATTATTTTCGTTATTTTTTTTGTACTGCTTTTGTCTTGTAGTTGACTTTATGTTTAGCTTGCATTCGACACAATTTTGATTTGGGCAACTCACATTTCAATGAACCGCAGCTGACGAGGCGAATTCATTGAAAGTTGCTTTTCTGAGTTGAGCTGAATTAAAAACTACTATTTAACTGGGGAAAATTAGTTGAATTAACTTATGGTTATGGAGTAGCTACGACTGCTGCTTACAATTTATATAGAAAATTAAGTTAACTAACTAAAATTTGATGCAGTTTGTAACTTTTTTTAATTTTAATATTTAGTCTTCAACTTTTATTGTTTTGCAGTTTATAGGCATTGCTTAAAGCTCATTAATTAATTAATTAATTAAAAAAATATATCTTGTATTAAAGCTTAAGTCTGAAGCTTGAAAGAGGCTTTTCAATATAGTTGAGCCTAAAGAATTAAGCAGACAAAATTATTTTTATTTCTTTTATTTGTAGATTGAACCCCGTCTCAGTTTCACGATTGCTAAGCACAGCTTGTCTTCTATTAATATAGACATTCCTCTATAAGTCCATCTCAAGTTCAGCTAACTGTTCAGCGTATCAACCCTAGCGCCGCAATTCCTGGCGAATTGAAGCCGAAATGGAACCCCAGTGGCCAGCTTCTAATACACAAAAGCTCAGTTAATGCCGACATGTGACCCGTAGCTAAAGCACAGTTTTTTGTTGTTGCTGCTGTTGTCTACGCATATTCTATTCTTCCTCTTCTTCCTCCTCATTGTTGACTGTCTCTATGCCACTTTTCTCATGTATGTAATTTGATATTGGCTCTTTCTATGGCCGTCTGTGCTTTACTTTTGTTTCCCCTTACAATGCGGCTCATAATTACCTTTTTGGTATGCAGACAGAAGCGCAGAGCAGACGCCCAAATGAACTTGAGTAAAGTTTTTCGTACGTTTCGGATCTTCGGAGCCTTTTTCAGCTACCGTCAGCTCAACTCACTGATTGTGTCTGACGCAATAGACGACGCGTCGCGACGTTCCCAATGACATGCACTGTGCATACTGAATAGTTCTTACTTCACTCCGTATTTTCCTTTCTATTTTTTCTCCTCTACAACATACAGAGATTTATATATAAATATATTTTAGCTATTTTATTTAAGGTCTAACTGCAATTGAGGAATGTGGTTTTGGGCCAAGACGTGCCTGCATGCACAGGACCACACAAAAGGTTGCAGTTGGGAGTTTCGAGTCGAGTCGACAAGCTTTCACACGCACAGGCCACACGCATACAGCACGGCTGAGCCGCCAGCCTGCAAGCAATGGCAAAAGAGAAGCTTTCGAAAGCTCACCAATACAGAGGCAAGATATTCGAAAAGCAACTCTAGATTAGCATGAGTTGCTGTGGCATGCAGAGTTGGACATACTTGAGCCACCTACGTCATAGGCAATCTAATCGCAGACACAACTTATTGCTAGTCGTAATTAGTTTGCAAAATGTAAATCAAATACGACACCAGCAAAATTCCCAAACGTCAACCGTCACAGGAAAAGGGAAAGAGAACACAGACATCTTGTGATCGACTTGACAGATTAAACTCAAGTTGTCAACTCGAGCCACTTGTTAGAAATCAGATTTTAATACTCAAAGCATTTTGCCTATTTTCCAGTTTGATTTGAGCCATGCCAAAATGTCACAATGTTGTTTACTTTTCAAATTGATTTGCCTCTTGGCCAGCACGTGCCGCACGTTTCGCCTGTTTTTTTTGATGTGAACTTGTTGCTTTCGCCTAATCGCCAGAGCGAGTAAGGCCCAAAGAACTTGTTGTTTGGCATGCAAAGAATTCGTGCTTGATTAGATTATCGCTTGAGTAGATGTTCAAATGTATGGCGGGTCAAGATACGTGATAAGCGTGCCAACTATCAAACGAGATATGACGAGGACTATTTGCCAGGACTATTTTGTATGACTCGCTGTCGCTGTCGCTGTCTGCCTCTCTGATTACTGCCACGTGTTTTGGATTTCTTTCCTCTTACTTGCTCACTCTCTCTTTCTATATATACATATCTCTCCTTGTGGCTGTTTAACTGCCTCATGAATCATGTAATCGCTTAATAACAATTACAGCAGCAGCTCCGCTTTCCGCTGTTCCCGCTGCCACGTGTTTTTTTGTGGCCTAGTGTGAAATTTCCTGCTGTCAATTGTGCGTATAACGACGACAATGATGGTCACCCTAATGCAATGATACCCCTGCTGCAGCGCGCCGCCTAGCCCTGCTATATGCTTTGCTGCCATGCTGCACTTAATGCAATTTTCGTTTACTTTTGTGTTAGGGGTTGCTGCGTAACTTTATGTTATTTAATGCTCTTGCAACATCCACCTTGCGCTTTTTTAGTCCTGCTCAGTCAACCCCCAGCCCAGATCCTGTTACCTATGTCCTGCTTCTCCCTCAGCCTCTGTCCTGCTGCAATCGCAACTCTTGCCTTGTTCTTGTTCCTGGTTGTTGCTTGTTCCCTTGCATGTTGTTGTTGTTGCTGCTGCTGCTGCTGTGTACGTTAGGGGCGTGCGCTTAATGAAGTTCCAAAGGGAAACATTTTGCTGGGTTTACTGACTTTGACAGTTGGCAGCTTGTGGATTTGTTTTATGCTCTTTGTTCTTTTTCCTATGCAGCAGGCAGGCGGACAGGCGGACAGCCAGGCAGGCGTGTGTGTTATATGAAAATATTTATATCATTTTTATGCAACCGTCAAGACTATATTAAAAACATTTGGGAACTACAAGTTAATAAAACATAAATCAAGGTTTACAGCTTGCCACAGTGATTTTTACAGCTTTGTAATTTTGTGAGAAATGTAAATTTTATGTTTGGCAAAAATGCATATAGAACTTTTCGTTTGCATTTGTTTTATTGCCAGCAATATATAAATTAAGTTTTTATTATTGTTTTTAATGTTTTGCTATTTATTCGAAAATATAATTAGATTTTCATTGCGCACTGATCTCCGGAAAACCACTTTAAAATTTTGCACTCGCGAACTCGCTTTCATCCGAGCTGGTTAGATTAGTCACATACATGATACTTGCTTGAACTTGTAGGAACAACAACGCCCCAAATATGGAACCGCAGAGTCGAGTTAGGGACAAAGCAACAGCAGCAACCGAGCAACAACAATTCAGAAGTTCAGTGTACTCCAGAGATAAGCCAATGTTGTTGCTTGCTGTTGCTCGCCTCTGTGGGAGGAGAGCATCTATGTGTCTATCCATCAGCATAGGAAGCGCCGAGTAACAGATATATGCGAGGTGGAACAAGGAGCGTGGAGTGCGCACGGATGACGGAGGATGGCAATTGGCAGTGCTTAAGCTGGTGTCGTGCCGGTACACAAATCTGGGCTCATTAGCGGTACCCCTTCTGGAATGTAGCTCGGTCTGTTGCTGCATAATTCTCAAATAGGCGTGAAAATAACACAGCGACAATTGCCGAGAGAAGGAGGGGTTTGTGCAGTGCTTGTATCTAATGCGATTTTCGTACAGGCTCGGGGTGTTGTGGGACAGCAGCTGCTGGGCTGATAAGCCGCTTTTACTGTCGCACAATTTTGCTTTTTTCCTGTGCTTCTATTTTTCGCTTTTTGTTTTTAAGGAATGGGGTGCGAACTGTGGCACCGCGCTGATAAGCCAAATAACTCGAAGCTACTTAAGTGGCAGCAGCATTCAAAACCAAATAAATTTTGTTGTGCTAGGCATGCGCAACTTTCCCAACGTGTCAATATTGGCCAGACAGTCCGTGCATGGCCGAGCAGAAGGGGGTTCAGCTGAGCAGAAGCAGACGCAGACGCAGACACAGACGCAGACACAGATGGGCGCAAGTCCAAGGTAAACACACATAGCCAAGTGCATTGAATGGGCCCACAAAATCAGTCGATTAAAAAGTGAAGTGAAGACCCAGCGGGAAAATACGTCTGCTACCAAAAACAGCTGATAATGCAGTGGAAAATGAAGTGGTGCACTGCTTAGTCTTATATAAACTGATATTGTTTGCTTTGGGCAATTGCTAAATTAAAATGCTTAGCAATGCAATAATTTATAGATAGAAAACTATATTTAGTCGTTACCGAAACAGCTAACGATCAGGTGGAAAATGCAGGGCTGCTTGATCGAAATTCCTTTTTATTTCTACAATATATAATATAATTTTATTTATAGTAAAACCAGTTGGAAGCATACGTCGAATATAATTAAGTTAAGCTGTGAGCTATGCATGTTTTATTTAATTTTGTATCATTTATATTATAAAGAATTGCCGCTAGCTGTAAAAGCTCGTAACTTTCTAATTTTCACCCAAAAATTTTACCACTGATTTGGTTAGCGTTGATTTTGCAATGCAGCTTGATCTTTTGATCGCTGTGCATGTCTGTGTGTGTGTGTGTGTGTGTGTGTATTAAGTGGGTGTGTTTGTTGCTTTACACAACAGAAGAGACAACAAGACTGCGTTGCGCATTGTAGGTCAGGTGCAACGACGATCAGCGCTTGGCCCTATGCAGCTGTCTAGCCAGGGGGAGCTAGGGGAGTGAGCGAGATGGCCTGCTCGAGGGGCGGGGTGCGTTGGTTACTAGAGTTGAGTTTTAGCCCTCGGCTTGGTAATTTGTAATGCAAATATTTGCATAAATTGAACAATTTTACAACCACGTATTCGACTTTGCTATGATTTATCTGTCGCTGCGTGCGCAACTGTCTCGCTCTGACTCTGCCTGTCTCTGTCTCTGACTCGCTCTCGCTCTGACACTGCATTACGCCAGCTGTCTTCGTCGCACAGCTCAAATATGTCAATTGTTTTATAATAGCAGCGCGTAAAAGAAAAAGAAAGCGCAGTAAGAAAACAAAAACAACAAACAAAACGTAGTAAATTGTAAGACTCGACTAGGCGACACTTGCTCTATGGCGAATCTACTTACATAGACATATATATATTTATATATATATATATATATATATATATATAGAGAGAGAGATATATACACAAATATATATACGTATGTATTTAATAATGCCCAGTCTAAAGTTTCAGCTGGCAGTCGCCAAAACAAAACAACAAACACTCGAGGGCCGTGACTTTATTTCTTAACCAAAAAAAAAATTAAATAAATAAATTAATAACAATATAGTTTTTTGCTCAAAGCATTTTTGGCGCTTTTGTTATTATAATTATTATTTTTAATTTTATAGTTGTTGCTTGTAGTAAGTATTGTAGTAAATGGCGTAAATATTGAACGTGTTGTCGATAAGATAAAAAACAGCGCGTCGCACTTGTGGCGACAGACTAACTTGTCTATAAGTTGGCATATCGGCGACAACAATTCAATACAAATCCGATTGATATAGCCATGAATACAAAAAATTGTCTTCAAATTCGCGTGGGGTACAGTGAATATTTGGTCAGCGAATCCAATTCCATATCTCTGTTAAATATGGGTGATAAATGTAGGAATATGTTTATATGAATATTATGATGCTTAGGCATTTGAGAGTAATAGCAATCGCCTAGTCATGAGCGCGTTTTATTTATAAAATATCTGACTCATATCTGCCGCCCGAGTCATGCAGCTATATATGCTATATGCTATATGCGATATGCTCCAAATGTGAAGCATCAGCGTTCATAATAAAACGTGACTTTTAGGCTACGCTTCGACTGTGTCACGGCTTTAGTTGGAACTCAACTCCAGCTCCATTCCCTTCCCACCCACGCCGCTGCATAGGCCTGACTTGCGCCTTTTTGCAACAGCATATATCCAAATAAAAAAATAATATATATATATATATATATATATATATATATATATATATATATATATATATAAATGTAGATGTATATGTATGATATAGTAGCACATATAGAGTATGCTTTCTCTCTCGTTTATCTGGATGCCCCTGGCGCTCCCCTCTAATTTTTGCAGCTTTTCGCCACCCGCGCGTAACCTAATTAAAAAAAACTTGAAGTGACATTTTTGCTCATTTTTTATTGTTGCTTTTTTTTATTATATTTTCAAGCGACGTTTTTTTTTGCTTATTAAAGCCCGCCCACCCGCTATGTGTATATTCAAGTAGAGTATGGGTGAGTGTCGTTTTTTTAAGTGGATCGTCGAGTCGTGTGTGGAAAGTTGGCGACAGGTAGTTTTGGCTTGCGTTTAAATTATGGTTGAGCCCGTCAAATTTGATACACGACTCGACACGACACGTCTCAGAGTCAAAGGCGAAGGGGCACTGCGAGGCTTGGAACCCCACCACACAACCCTATCAATGGGTAATTGAACTAGCCCTGGAGCGTTGTGCACCTGTGCCACATCACAGCTCTGGGCGTCAGATCTTGCGTAATTGTTTGCAAACAGGTGAGGAACAGACAGAGAGCGAGATAGAACTACAATAGAACTAAGCCATAAATAGCTGGAGTTACGATTACATTACTTGAGCTTCCAGTTACGTATGCTTAAATCAAGTTAACTTTATGCTACAGCCAGCTAAACTCAGGTTGACACGAACTTAAATAAGTCTTATGAAAGCACTTGCTCTTAAAACCAACATTCCAAAGAAATATGAATGTTGCTGTTGAATGTGCCCAAAAGTCGACAGAGCCCAATGGACGGACTAATTTATAGATCTACGAGTGGAGCAGGTGATACACCTGCAACGATTAGGTACATTTTCTATAACTTAACTGCAAAGTTTGGCAATTTAGGATCCAAATCGTATTTTTTTATATTTCAACATTTTCGTAACTTACAATTTTTGTAAAATATTTTTTACTTAAACAGTTCTCTCTATAACATTTTTTTGTAATATTTCATTAATGCTTTTCTTTGCAATAATAATTGTTCAGGCTTTTATTTTTTATGTATTTTTTAGCGCTTTGCATTTTTGCATTGTTTATTCGAGTTGCCTGCTTAGTCGTCTCGTCTACACATTAAATAATTAGCGCATTGGCATTCATCATTTCGCATTATGAGATGTAAACGTTGTTGTCAAACCCTCGACTTAGTTGTTTATGCGTTAAGCCCAAACACTAAATGCCGCACCCTTTAACGCTTCTAGCTAATCGCCACATTATTGACTTGCAAATTGAGAGACTGACAAAAGTTGACAAATTGGCACACTGAGTAGGTCGCAATTGAAGCCAACTCTTCAGCCTGCTAGTAGCAGTTACCATAAGAAAGATTACTTCTGATAGAGAATGTTTATTTGCTTGTTTATTGATTGCATTAATCAAAGCTGCAGATATGTGCCAAGTCATACAAATATTTACACTCTTCGACTGCCTTTTTGTTTCGTATCTATCAGATCGTAAATTTTAATAAATACAAGTCCAGTTGGTTGAATATACCATGTGACTGACTGGGAAGATGAAGGAACTGGAGATAGAATATCTGAAGTTGTTTTTTTTAATATTTCAAAGAAATCTGTTTATTTTATAGGCTTCTTTATGCGGAGTATTTTCTTGAGAGCTCATTAAATTTTAAGCTCTTAACTACAAGTATATACACTCGTGCGAAAGATTAAAATTTATACAGATTATCAGAGGTACTCCACGAACTTGCAGATACCATCTAATGTTTGCTGTATGCCAGAACCTTGGAGAATAGTTAGTTAACTTGACAAATTTGTAAGAAGTGAGTGCAAAGATATATTCATCTTTGAGGTGAGGAAACTTGAGGAAAATCTTTAAAAATATTTTAGTTATGCATTTGGAGAGTTTTGATACTTGTAGCTTTCCGAATGCTCGAACTGTAATCAATTATCTAAAATTATCTATTCGACTATCTCTGACAGATCTGAACTTTATGCTTGCTTAAGAATTTGCCACCTCAGTTGAGCAGTGATCCACATTAGATTAAAGCGCCATAAAAACAAGCGACTCTTATCAAACAAAAAATATCTATATATGAAACTGAAATACTTTGGTTTATTGTCTATCATTTTACTACAGTTCTCGCTCTCTGTATATGTGTGTGTGGGTGGGTGTGCTCGTGTTTTATCTCTGTGCTTTTCCGTTTAATTAATAAACGAATTAGAGTTGTGGCTCCAAACTTAAATGTGCCCATATCAAACAGCCCAAAACCAAAACCAGACCTCAAGCGCCCGTCACACATAAAGATATGCTATATAAGAGGCGTGGCAATATTTAACTAATGAAATTTCGTGTTGTTGCATTGACAGTTGCTGAAGACAGGTGGGCGGCCGGTTGACTTTTATATGCTGACACTTTTGGGTAATTCCAAAAATTCTTGAAATTGTTCCAATTCGTGTGATTAATGAAGGCGTTTTCGAAGCGTTTTTTGTCGCTAGCGACTGACAGTTGGCGGCAGGCGGTTGGCGCAATTGCTGTTGCTGCAATTGATTTATAGCTCAGGTAACTGTCCTGAGATCAGGACACGCCACGGCCGAAGCTGACGACCCTTTGCAGCAAAGTTCTTTTTACTTTTTATTATTTTTCAAAAGGGGTTGTGCACACATACACTCACACTTATAGGGAGTGTGTGTGCGTGTGTGTGTGCGAGCGAGAGGGAGAGGAAGATGTTTTATCCTCGCTGTTCGCATGTGTTGGTGCAATAACAAGTTATGAATCGCAATTATAACCACGTTCGTTGGTTTCGCTGTTTCACATTTCTCGTTTGAAACATATAATTGTGCTTTTTATATGTGTTCGAAAACTGTTTTTAAGTGAAATGTGTGTGTGAAACGGATATATTTACTTGAGCAAATATTGCCAAAGGGACGCCACACACGCACACACACACAGGTCATATGGTGTCCGCGTGCTTTTTACTGCCTTTGTATTTCGCTTTTGATATGCCAAATGGCATTGGATTTTCAGTTGTGAGTTTTGAGCCTTTTCTGATTCTGGGCTTGGGTTGTCTGGCGTGCTATTACTTTCTGATTTGTGAGCTTTCACACGTGGTTGCCTGGCATCTAAAATGGATAGGTATATGCTCAAAGCCAACTCTTTCAGACTTTCAATTTATCTTTAAGTCGAAGCTAACGAAAACAGTTGTGCTTGGAATATTGGCGTAATATAGAGACTTAAATTGTGATAATTGTCGAATGTTATGCCTTCTTAAATGTAAGTAAACACATATAATAAAAAATTTAATTATACTGAAAATGTGTTTATTTTAATCGTCCTTCTCGAATTTTAATTTTCAAAAGCAAAAACAAAAAAATTAGTTAATATTTTTTCACATTATTAATTATTCTTTCACATTTTCACATAACAAAAATTTTAAATTATTTAAAGACTTGTTCAAATTTTACAATTTTAAATATTCTTATAGATTTTTTCAAAATTTTCTAAAATTTTCTTTTCACTTTTTGAAATTAATGTTTTTAGTACGAATAGTTAATAATTTTATATTTTGATGAGCAATCGCATTCTCTTCTAATTCTGTGAGTTTCTGATTATACATACAAATATATTTTATTTGCCATAGCCACAGGCCACAACCTAGCGTTACAGATTTTATTATACACTGGAATTATTTGTGAGCCACAAATTCTTGTGTTCTTTTAAATCAATCGTTGAAAACCATGGCTGAAATTTTTTTATTCTAGATTCAGTTATCAGTGCCGTAATTAGCGTCTATATAATCACCGATTCATATACACAAAATACTATATACATATGTATTTATGTATGACTTAGTTCTGTTTAAGTGCGATTGTAATCGATTCTATTATTGTGTAATTATTGCAAATGAAAGAGGCGTGGCATGTGTGTGTGTGTGTGCATGTGTGTGTGTGTGTGCGTGTGTGTATACTTACATTGTATATTTCTGGCCGCATTGTAGCCCCCAAATTTAAGGGTATAAATTATAATCCAACATGGGTCTGTGCGTATTGCCCTCTGGAAGCGAACGAGCGACGAATTGAAGTTGAGACGTATCAGAAATCCAAACGGAAATCAAAAGTAATGCATGTGATGTAGGTGTGTGGAAAACATACATTGATATAAATATATATATATATATATATATATATGTGTGTACCTAATATATATATTGTATATTTATGTGTATGTTTGATTATTTTGCATGCAAATTGTGCCGCGTTAACATAAAAAATTACACAGCGAAAAAAATGCAACAAAAGCCGAAAAAAATTTGTTTTGTTTTTTTTTTGTTTCCTTAATTTTTACAGCACTTTTGATGTTGTTCTTGTTGTTGTGTATTTTTAAACAAACAATTTGATTTCCTCTATTCTTGTTGTTGTTGTTGTAATATTTATTTTTTGTAAAATTTAATTTATATAAATAAATTTATACATGTATTTATTTATTTTTATTTGTGTGTATTGCACTTTTTATAGAATTTTTATTCGATTTATATTTTACACAATCAATCATGAATTTTGTTATAAAACTAATCATTAATTTTGTTTTGGCACTGGGGGAAATTTTGTAGTGAAACTGGTTGGGCTTTTAATAATAATATTATATTTATTCTGTAAGTCGATTTTTAAAACAAAATCAGTTATTGGATCTTTCTCAGGCACTTTTCACTTTCATTTTCATTTTCATATGCATATTTTAAATAAAACTTTACATGCATTTTCTTTACGGCATTTCCAAAATTTTCATGTAACCTTTTGTTTTTATTTTACTTTTATTTTGAATATTTCTTGCGTCCGGCTTTTATTTCGATTTCAATTTTACGCATTTGTTGTGTTGGTTTGATTCTCTTTGCTCTTTTGTTTTTTATTTTTTTGTTAGCTTGTTATCCGCTGTGTTCGCGGCAACGATCTTGAACCGACGAAAGGTACACACAAACTCAGACACAGATACAATTGTGCGGCCGCTATGGCTATCCAAAGGTTAACAGAGCACTGTTAAATAATCGCAACATGCTGTTAGTGTTAACTCAAAATGGCAGCGAACATGTCGTACCGGTTCGATGTTGCGACTGAAATCTGTTAATGCAAGCCAGTTCGAGATAGCTTCAACTCATTCAGAAAGCTACGCAAAAACACATGCCAATTTGTACTACTAACAATTAGCCAAAGAAACAGATACGTTTTAACTAGTTTTTAGTTCAAAACAAGCATTGCTTAATGGTCATATTGCGCAAGGTTCAATTGGCACGATTAACTCTCTCGATCTCCTTTGTTTTCTATTGATCAGGTAAAGTTAAGAATCTAATCGATTATCAATAGCTTCCCAAGTTATTCATCTGTTCTTCGCTTAATGAGATCTTGAAACCCTTCAAAGTTCAGTGCAATTTGTCGGGGTAGATGCTGATAAGCGAAGCTCTTGCTCAGCGACACAGCAGTTTACAGCGGCTATCAGCAGAAGCAGCAGCAACAGCAGCAGCAGCATCCGAGCAGTCTGTCAAATAGTAAATTTCTTAGAACCTTATTTTGCGCAGAAATACCAAATTCTTGAATTTGGACTTTGAACGCGTATCTCAATTTCCAATTAACTTAAAGCAGATATCGCATTCGGTTTGACGTATTTGCCCGTGAGTGTGATGCGTCGATAGGCAAGCAAGCAAATCAGTTCAATTAAAAAACAAAAGCATTTGACATCAATGAAATATTTTCGATAGTATGTAGGTGTAGGCAATTCGGTAGCTACGCTTATCAAAAACACTCGCATTTTATCTGTTTTCTTTTTCCTTTTCAGTTATTTTGTTTACGCGAAACTGTGTCAAATGTCGCTGACTCATAATCGGGCATATCGAAATGCAAATTCTGTGAATACATTTACCAAGATGCTTAATAACAACGAATATTGCGCAAATTTCTAACTTTGTGTTGATAAAAACAATTTGAATTTTAAACTTAACAGTTCGTTGCGGTTCGACTCTTTTGTTGGGTTACAACACCAGGCAACTGGCAAGCAGTTCAAAACGTTTCAAAGCAAGCAGTGTCTGGCGCCATTTCAAATTCGATTTATGTTTAATTTAAATAAATATTACTAAGAGTATAATATCTATAAATTAAATATTTGATTTGTACAACATATATTTTAGATTTAATTTTTAATACTATAAAGCGATTTCAAAGAACAAAGCGCTTTTATAATATACTCCAAAAATTATGTTTAATTAAATTATTAATACAAATAAAAGAAACATATGAAATAAATGATTATAACTCAATCAAGCAAATAGCTCAAGGGCATAACAATAACTGCTGCACATTTTATGGCTCGACAATTTGTGTTTACAATTATTGAAACGTATTTAAAAGTTCTTTCATTTTAATTTTTCGAATTTTAAACTTGGCAATGCATTAGACAAATATCAGTTGTAGGCGCGTTTTGTTAGGCAGTTCACGAAAAAGTAACTCAAAGATAGATTAGACACCCGCTAATTGAGATTTATGCGTGGCAAACGCGTCCGAAATGCTTTCAAAAGGAACTGACGAAATAATTAGCAACTAAAAATGACAATGACAAATTAAATGTCGGAGCACTTAAAAACATAAAACATAAAACAGATTGAAAAAAACATTTTATTGATTAAACTAATTATTCAAATAAAATTGATGAAGTGCAACAATAATGATAAGAAAGTAGATATACAATGCTTGTCAAATTGTTAACTGTTGCCCATGAGTTATATAGATATTATATATATTTATATATATATATATATATATATATATATATATATATATATATATATATATATATATATATATATATATATATATATATATATATATATATCGAACTAGTGCAGATTTATCTTTATATATTTTATTATTATATTTAGATATATATATATATTTAAATTATATCTTTTTAATCTTTTCAGATCAACTCACTCTACAATTACGCGGTAAACTTTATTTCCTTTTGGCTCAACTTCAAAATGTTACCCAACCCGCCTATCCGCCTACACACCAATTGCAATCTAACTCATAAATATCCTTAACATAGAAGAAAAGAAAAACCAAAACGAACCAAAATCCCAAAAAATCCAACCGCAATTTTGGCCAATCAAAATTTTGTCTCACGCCTCACCGAATTCCAACATTTACCTATAGCCCAGAAAATTGCTATGTTCAAGCTGTGTGTATGTGAGGGTGTGTGTCGGTGTGTTTGTCCTTTTTGGCAAGCGCAGCAGGACATGCAACGAGCTGCTGGCGCCGTGTCGCCTCCTCAGCTAAGAAATTTAGATGTTTCGCAAGAGAAACAAAAACGTGTCAAATGTGAACTGCAATTGAATGTGATATATATGTGTGCGAAGAACAATGGAAAAACAGCAACAGCAAGAATAAAAAACAAGTTTATACTATTTATGAGCTGTGGTGCCACCTTGTTGGCAACTCAGGTGCGACAAGCTAATTTTCTCTTCTCTCATTATTTCTTTTCCATGTACCACTCGGTGGGCCTTTAAGTGATTTATTATCAGTCAAAGATATATACACATATATAAACATATATATGTGTGTATCCATTGTCCTTTGACGATAGCAAATCATATCTGATGCAAATGTGTCACACTCACGAAAAGCTCAGCAAAGTCCTATAAAACTAAGCCAAAGCAAAAAAAAAATGAAAAAAGCCCTGAGAAATATTTTAATTAAAATTCAGTGCCCCAAAAAAAAGAAAAAAAATGAAAAAAAAAAATTACCAAAAACCTGCCTTGCAACTAGGCTGCCATACAGGCAGGATAAGCCTCAGTCTCAGTCCCACTACTCGAGGTATCCGGGGCTGATCTTAACTGATAAACGCGAAAACCAACAACAAAAAAAAAACGAAAACGCAGCACAGGAATAACAAGATGATCGAGTCGAGCAATTAAATGCGACTTTCGAATACACTTGCGATCATGAAATGCAAAATGTTGAGCTCAGAAAAGTGAAAGAAACTTGAAAACTCTGTATCATAGTTTCTTTAGCCTGATTTAGTTGAATTTTATAGTCCATATAACTATCAAAAACGTTTTATAAAGCAACTTGAGCGTTTATCGATTATAAAATAAAAATCAAATTTATAATTGATTTTACATAACAGCTTAATGAATTTGATTTTTAAAATTGTACACTAATTTTATGGTGACCTAAAAACAATAATAATATTAAAAGTAATAGTAATAAATTAATTAAATTTAAATTGGCCATCAATTAATTTATTATTCTTATAAACTACAAAAAAAACCTTTCAAAAATAATTAAATTGAAAGAGAAAATCAAGTAATTCCTTTTAAAGTTGCTAATGAATGAATTTTAGTTTTAATTAATTTCTATTCAAGTTATTTTATTTAGAATAATATAAAAAAAAGCATTCAGAGACATGCACAGAAATAGTAAATTTGTATTGAAGGCAAGTTACAAAGTGCCTGCCAAAAGGCAGTATGCTTATTGTTAAAGTGCAAAGAGGCAAAGGCCAGCTCTTAAGGCGAACCGCAACAGAGGTGGGCGTCGGCTAAAGAGGAATATCGAAAGACATAATGTGTGGAGACGAGAGTGGTTCCAAGGAACTGCTGCTCGTTCGCAGCTCCCAATGGAGCAAGGGCTTTTCAACGCGGATGGTGTCGCTGATCAGGCTGAACAGTGCAGCAAAGTCCCTTGACCACATGATCAATCGATGGGCTCAGCCATGGCCGAAAATTTACCGCTGCGGCTATCGCACGCATCTTTTTCCATTTGGCCTTTCGTTTGCTTTGTACTCTTTGTCGTGAGCTGCAAATTCAATTAAACAAACAAAGCGCATTTGTTTTGGTAACCCTTCGTCCGATCGGAGACGAGTTTCGTTCCCACTTGCAGATCGCTTTAATTGCGTAGCCGCCCCTATACAGAGGGAAAGTCGTTGCCAACTGTCAGCTGGGTTTTCCCCCCCAACGTAATGAAAATGTTCGTCCGTTCGAGCAGTTGACAGCCGATAAGCCTGGCCATTCCCTCATCGGAGACTCTCACTAATTTATGCTAGGATAATTTCCTTCATCTTGATCGCGATATTCTGAATAATAATAAACTGCTGTTAACATAAATGTCATAACGAGCATAGGGCGGGAATGTGAAGAGGGAAACGTGAGGGTTGTCTAAGTAAATAAATGAATAAAAAATGTATTTGAGCTAAGAGGATCTGTTAATGTTTAACAACTGCAAATGGCTTCTGAATATTCAGAGTTACTTGCAGATTATAGGCTATTACAGCATAGAGTAAACTATAAGAAGGTATTATTTAGATACAAATATATAAATATTATTCTTGCTGACCATATTATGAAGCTTTTAATTTATTTAAAAGAGCTTAAAGTTCAATTTCAGTTCAGAAATTTTTAAAAATCAGAATCTGATTTGAACAAAAAATAACTGTTTTTTAAAGTTTAATCTTTGTTTCAGAAATTTTTTCTTACTTGACATAAAATAGCTTTTGGTTTTTTTTGCATCTGAAGTCTAACTGTCCCTCAACTTGTTCAAATATTATTCAATAATTCACTTAGGCAACTCTTTCTCTGCTTTTATATTTGCAGTTAACTGAAAAACCTAATTGTATTTGCTTAAAATATTACAATATTTTTGGGAAATATTTAAAGCCCGTAAAATGCTATACGGAAACATTCTTTCTAATATCGACAGCTCTATGTATTGTATTTAAATTTTCATAAGTTATTCTGTAGCATACTTTTAGTGTGTCTGATGTATAGGGAAACAACAATAGAAATTATACTAAGGACAAAATAATCTTGTTTTCTAATCTAAGCAGATTGATAAGTGATTATTACTGCTTATAAAAAACCCTAAAATAACAGTTAACTTCGTTCATTTTATTCAATTACCAATGCTTCGATATTCCGAACTAAAGCTGGAAGGTCCACAAATTGGGAAGATATAAAGTGAGTTAAGTAATCAATATTGATGTTCTAGCTTTAAAGCAGTTAAGGATACGGCATATTTTCCGTGACAGTCTAAAGCTGGTCTATACGAATGTGACTATATATTTCTATACAAACTTATACATATTTTATACCGTAATAATAGGGATAATCCTACATTATAATACAAGCAAAGGTCTCTAAGAAGCAAACAATAAAATATACACAAATTGTTTCAATTGCAATAATGATCAAGAATATATATACCTTTAGAGAAAGACTTAGGTAACGTTTACTAATATAGGGTATGTTTAACTATATTTTGCAAATCATCTCAAACAATTTGACTATAGTCAGCTTTGCTTGGACTTCTCCACAGAGTGCAGAGTGAAGCTGGCCCTTGGGGTGCCGCTCATCAATTAGCAGGGTATTTAAAACCACATTAACCCCGTTGGCCCTGGCCTTAACCCTTCGAGCAGACACGTTAATTTGCAGCTCAAATAAGGCAGCAGAAATTCGCACTCATTGAATGTTCGCTCAGTTTTCAATATTGAGCAAAAAATGATTCACTGACGTCGCATAAATTGACGTAAATGAGAAAAACTGAATTTATTGAATGCAGCTGGATACGAACTCAATACAAAATTCGTGCACTCAGCGAACTATTGGGCCTTATTATGTGAATTGTTTATTCTAGTTTTAATTAGCAAAATTTTTACAAATTTAGCCAAAGGTTTCTATTTCTATTTCGATTCCGATTTCTATTTTTGTTTGTTTTTTATTTGTTTTTGCCTAAAATGCCAACTGAAATGTGAGTCCAAACGCACATTACATATTGACACGCATAAATTTTGTATTTTCAGTCACTTTTATGCAAACAATTGTTTTTTACTTCACTTTCGTTCTTCTTCTTCTATGTGCTGTTAATTGTTAGAGCAAACACAAGAGCCACACGTGTTTCAGCTACAGACAAAAACGAAGGTAATAGCATCTTAATGAGCGTCTTGTGAATATTTTCGCCTTTAGTATCTGTTTACAAATTGTTTTCATGAGCTTTACAGAGTTTGCTACTCGAGCTTACAGCACTACTTAAGTTTAAGAAAACCACAGAAAATTTACAAATTTATGTTCATCTAAAGTAAAAGTGAAACATAACGAGCTCAAGAATTTCGACTGGGATCTCGCTGGTAATTTTAAAACTGTCTCTGACTGTTCTCAAATTGAAATAGCATAAGGTAACTTCTGAGTATAGTGTAGACTATCTACAATCCAGAAGCCTAAGAATATTTAATAAGCTTCACTTTTGTCTTACTATAGTTAGACATAGTTAAAAAATGATAATATTCCAAAATAAAAGATATGCCAACAATATCATTGCGCATCTTTTCACAAATTCGTGGCTCATATTTAAATAATATCTATCACTACAGCTGAGAAAAACCTACATCTAAATCTTTCCCAATCGTTTAGTATACGAATTGCTTTTACAGGCTTTCGAGCGTGGGTCATTCAGCCGTGTTGTGCGCTTCATTACCAGCCATTAGATGCTCAATCGTACATCTAATCGAGGAATGACGTTCGAAAAGTGTGTCTATTTTGGTTTTTTGACTTTTGTAATTTAATGCGCAATAAATTTGCGTTTCCCACCAACTCGCGAGTCGCATTAAAAAAAAAATAAAATAAAAATCAAAAATACCAATCAGCTAAAAAGCGGGCGAAGACAAACATTTTCATTAGGCCAAGACGCATGACACCCACTATCGAGTGTGTGTGTGTTTGCACTCTTATAAGAAGCGGGCTCATAATTTGTTGAACCAACAAGCTCAGCCTCGAGATCATCTACAACATCTGCAGCGGCTGCCCCCACAGAGATAACCGAAGCCGAGCTTCAAACTCGTAACTGTTGAATGAATCTTTTTTCGAATTTGCGCTACAAATTTGCAGGCCCATGTGAAATGAGAGGAGAAGCAGCAGCAGCAGCAGCAGCAAAGTTATAATAATAACATCCACTTATAATTATAAAACATATATGTTAAAAATATGAATATAAATATAAACAAAATGCGCTGTTCGACACTCGCCCAGCCGCCGAATTTCGCGCTGTGCGTCGTCGAATTTGTGGGCAGAGTTTATTTTTGTTTTATGAATTACCAAAACTTTAATTCATCCGCAATGCACAGTGGAAGGAAGCAATAATATTTTGATCAATTTATTGTTAAAAATAATTGTTAGGCTACCAAATGCAGACTTCAGACGGAAAGAGCAGCAATGAAGAATCTGGATACATAATAATATTCATAGAAAAGAAAAACTCATTAAAAATGGTAAAATCGATGCTCCAAGGAACAGCTAAAATTTACTTATGAAAATGGACGAGCTTGCCCCACTGTGCAGCAATTTCACTAACGGCTTGCGCAAATATTTATACGTTCAAAGTATTCGTTAAATATGCAATAATTACTTATTGCTATACGCCCATTATATCATGCCATTCCTAAAAACGGCACAGATCAGAGAGCTTCTTCCATTCTAATTAGACAAATTTGCCAATTTGCACGGGAAGTTCTCATGACTATTTGAGGATCACTACCCGATGATATTTGCATTCAATTTGCAATTACTGTAACTAACGCAAGAGTGTTGGACGTTAAGAGGAAGAAACGATGGATTCGACAAACAGGTGTACCTACAGAATATTTCGCATCTAAATAACTCAATTATCAATTCCAATTTCATCATTATGGCCAGTATAATTATCATTATAGCTTGCATTGCGATTCAGATTAGCATCTCTATGACTATGCTATACTGTATACTAACCTGCTCAAATGTCCAGCTCATCTGCTCCCTAACAAACTGTTCGATACATCATTATGTGATTTGCCTCCGTTGTTTGGCTGTTATTTTCAACAGGCTTTGCTTAACTCTCGCTCAGTGCAAAATTCAATGCGTCAAGGGCTTATCAACGGCTGCCTGTAGGTACCAGCCTATCGCAACAATAACGATCCTCAATGACCACAGCGCGACCCATATGAATGGGTTCAAGCCCACCCTAGCACCCGCCTGGCTCACCCAGCTCCGCCTCAGCCGCATTTGCAGTCGCAGTCACAGTCATATGAATGAGTGCAGAGTCGAGCTACGGGGCAATCAAGTGAGAAAATTAAAATTACATGCCGTGCTTCGGAATGCCATGGATGCTGCCAAGACAGTGGAGCTGTGACTGTGGCTGCGGCTGTGGAGGTGCTGCTGCAGTGGCCACATTTAAAGGTTCATAACTTCCAAGTCAATTACGCGGCGCATACGCAAAATCCCATATACGTTTGGCATGTTGCTCTGTTGCTTGCTGACTGACTGAATTAGAAGCAAGTTGAATTGATCGCATTGCGAATGGGAAACTGCGAAATACCCTGTTAAATGGGGCCACCAGAAATACACATGGATTGCTCCTCAGTCAATTCCCACTCAGTTGAAGCTGGCCTAATACCTAGGGCATACCCTGTAGAGGCAGCACAGTCTTGCTATTTTATAGTCTAGCAATCCATTCCCTAGAGTACTCTATACTTTAGCTATTCAAATGTGTATAAATACGCTCGGATAATTGATAATTGTAAGAGCCTAACAACTCCACATTCACGGATCTATATACACCCATAATCTGTGTTAACAATATGCCCTACGCACTCATATATTATAGCAGGGTATACAAATTACACGCTCAGGCGTAAGAGGCTCGCGGTATCTGAATTCCGAGTCCTGGTTCAGCCTCCACACAGTCGGGCTGTCTATCATAACTCACGAGCGAGCTGCCTCCGTAGCGAGAAGAACCGCTGCGCAGGCGCAGGTGAACTAGTAGACAAGAAGCTGAATCTGCAATGCAGAAGCAGAAGCAGCAGAAGCAGCAGCAGCCCAAGTGGGAGCTGCAACAACTACTGTGGGAACCATACCGATCTGCAGCTCCAGCGAATTAATTTGTGACGCGCGCTGCTGCCTCACTGCAGTCCGATTCTGAGTGCTCGTTCCACACTGTGGCAGCCGCCAGGCAATTTACTCGCACGCAGTGCGCAGTGCGCAGTGCCCAGCCAATGCCAGAGCGACCTCAACTGCAGCAGACAACATCCGAGAGCCCAGATGCGCGCATCTTCTACCTTGGTCTTGGCTGCAGCTCGTGACTGCAACGTCGTGTGGCAAGTGGCTGCTGCTGCTGCTGCTTCTTTGTGGAGGCAGCTCTTGGCGGCTTTGGCGCTGGTGTCAAACGCTTTGTAATCTGTCACGTCGCATCGTTTTAATATTTTCTGCGCTCATGGGCCACGGCTGTACGAGGAAATGCAGACTCTTACCTGTAAAAATAGGCGTTACCCTTTGGTATTTATGATCGTTTGCCAGGCACTGCCCCCATCTCTGTCCCCCGACCAGCCTGCCCCCTCCTGAATGCATCTTAGCCGCGTTTTGTTTGGTTTGTCAGCAGCCGCCAGGCAGATTTTGGTCTGCAACAGCACGTTCAGCTTCATGGCGCTGTCTCGGTCGCTTTTTGGGTAGCCTCTTTTTATTATCTAAATCATTATTAGTTTGACCTTCAGCCCGAGGTATTCGGGGCGGCTTGTAAACTTGTTCGACGTGGATTCCTTATCTTATTAATTATGCGCCTCCCGCAACATGCGACTACCGTGCGTGTGTGAGTCAGTCGAAAGAGCTGAGAACTCTATGAATGCATTTCAATGGGTGAAACAGAAGGTTGATGTACTGTTAAAACAAGTTGGCTTAGACAGAGGAGGGCAAAGTTAATATCACTGCTTGGGAAAAGTCAATGAGAAGAGTATGTTAAGCTCTTAGCATAAATCTGTTAATTAGAATAACTTAACCTAAGGCACCACAACGGTCGTAGGCCTATCCCAATGCAAGGTGTATCGCTGAATAGTTTTTTATCCTCTATTTATCCCATAAAAACTAAATTAACAACTTTACTTACATTATTATTCATTTATATATCTTTTTATTTATGTATTTACTGCATATATATGCTATAAAATTATAGATTTAAAACGGGCCAAGAAACATCTTTAGTTGGGAGGTCTTTTTGCTTGATAAATGAAACTTCATATAAGGTAATTTGGGGTTCTCCTTGTAAAACCATTGAGTTCTTTAAAAATTAGTTTTTAATCCCAAATATCTCAAACTTGTCCATTCGATGTGTATGAAATTAATTAATTAATTTAATATAAGCATAATTTTTAAATACATTCTTCGATTTATTCTTATCGATTCGTATAGCAACAGCTTTCGACCTATCCAGATCTGGGGATATATATCACTAGCGAACCCTACGATTAAGTAAAGTTATATATGGCAACAAATCAGTGTCGGATCGAGTATCTGTATATCCATTTATGTGTTAATATGTTGGTTTTACTATTTGTATAAATACATGTGTCCCTGATCTAGTCTATATATAAGTTATCACCTTATCCAGATAAGGTCAACGACCGCAGTTCTGAGCGATGCATTGAAAGCGAAAGCTATCGAGCTCAGCTGATTTGCAACTTACGATAAGTTCATCGTCACTACACACCTGTTTCGGACTACATCCAGCTGATCTCTTATACTACACTTTTTGAATATTAAGTTGGCAGTTCCGAGACAACTACGCTAACTACGCTGCGCCAACATCCTATTAAAACATAATTGCTGACACAGCGAATATAGGGCAGAGCTAACTTCATATAAGAATCTTATTGTATTTTTAGTAGAGTTTGATTTGAACATTAAACTTGCACAGAACAAAAATACCTTTGTCTTCATTTCGTAAAACTAACAAGTGAAGACGAGAAACATTATAAGTTAATGTTTAATATATATATATATTTCATATAGTTCTTTTTGTTTATGTAGACATACATATGTATACATTTTTGCAAGTACCTACTTATTAAAAGCTTAACATTTACAGCAAATGTTGAGATTACTGAGACACACTGTTCACGCTGATGATTAGCATTTACCGTTGCAGTAATTAATGCTAATTGCTATGGTTAACATTCTGTTAACCCACGTCAATGCTCCAATTACTGACAGCTTAAGCTGCACATTTTCAAGATCTGCGGTGCACTGACCCACTAACTGACTGCAGCTACTGACACGTAACGGGGACAGTGACTCATCAAAGGAGCATTCCCACAAGGCGTAAGACTAAAAACATATAATAAAATACAAATTCTGCATGCCTATTAGCGGGCGATTCGTTAACCCTACTCAAGTGCACATAAGCAGGCAGTCAGCAGGCATTTAACATGCGCCTAACATGACAACAGCAACAATAGTGCCAAGAGACGGAACCCGTACAGTGGTAGTTAAGCATTACAGTGCCTGACAACCGTTAATCAGGCGCCACAAATCAGACAGCGACAACAGCAACAGTTAATTGTTTAACGCGCAGCGCGCACAACGATTAACAGCCCCTCCCAGCGCCCCACTGCTGTATGCTTCGCTTTCTGATTGGTTACACTGTGCGCCCGTATGAAGCACTGAGTGTGTGAGAGAGAGAGACAGAGAGACAACGTTTCAACTGATGGCATCTATTTTTAGTTGCGATCGTCGTCGTTCCGCAAAAATGGCGCCACAGTGCCAAATGCCTTCGGACTATCAGAAAACTGTCTGGTAACTCTGTCTAGGCGGCGCGACGCAACGCGAAACTCAAAAATATTGACACCATTGAAACGCCTCAGACCTTAAAGTCAACAAAAGGAACAATCGGGGGCTTTGCAGGTTGGGGGAGGGGCATTATTGTTGGCTTTGTGCTTTGGCATGGGCATGAAAATTGTAAAGCAAAATACAAATTCCACTACGATCGATAAATGCCAAATATCACCTGGGCCCAATCAGAGGCTATTATAGAACAGGATGTGATGCGTGGGTGGGTGAGTGTTAATTGCTGCCAGAGAGCTAATCAGCTGGCATGGAATATTTATGAGAGTTGAGCAACAAACAAATATCGTATCGTAAATATCAATAACGTGCTAATTGAAGCAATTGGCAACAAGCAGTGAACCAACAACAATTACAACTGTGATTGAGCCAATTTAACAGTCTGGCATGTGTTTAGACCAGGTCAAATAATAGTAATTGGTAATTAGATGGACGTTGCTAGGTAGTCTCAGAACTTGCGGAGCAACTAACAACTTTTAAGAATTCTTCTACAATTTTCAGAGCTTGATTTAAATACAAGATATATTACAGATAAATGAGATCAGAATAAAATGTACAATATATTTATATATATATAAATAAATATATGTATATAATATATATATATATATATATATATATATATATATATATATATATATATATATATATTTATATATGTATATAAATATATATATTCATTTTTATTTGTCTACTTATATCATATATCTGTATTTCTATTGGTTAAAATGATGTTTAGCCTTTCATTAATTGCTAAGTTAATCAACAAATTCTACTTTATGTTTATAAAATAAAAAACATGTTTTTTAGTTTTGTTATGTACTTTGGTTATATCAATTTGCAATTGGAAGCACATATATTATTTGAATTATCAATTGCTGCATTTCAAGTTCTGGGAACTGAAGTCGGAAACGTATCAACAGACTTTTTCGCATTATTGCCAACAGTTGAAAAGTTTCCCTAGTTTATAGTAAGTCGATATCTAAGAATAGTTCGATTCTAAACATTTTTTCCAGATATCTGCAAATAATCTATCTTAGCTTATATTAATGTTCATCAGAATGTGTTGGGTGTGGGCTTAAAACACTTTAAACTTAATTATGAATTATGTATCTATTTTTTAGCATTTTTTTAAAGAATTAATTTTAGTCTTCTAAGTTATTCTATTTTATAATAATAAAAAATATTATACAGGAGCAGACGACATCGCAACAATAAAATATGGCTTCATTAATCAACTGAAGAAAATGTTCAAAATATTAAAATTTTTATCGCACAAAGCTTTTTGCATCATTTTCAAGTAGTTCATTGAAAAATGTTTGAATAAACCAGGAAACATATCTCTTGCAGATGGCGTTTTTAGTGCGTTTTGTTTTAGTTCTGTTATTGATAACTAGAGGAAAGAGCTCTACAGAGGATTTATTGCCTGGTCTAATTGATGCGCTGAACACAGAAATTGGAATTAAAACAAACATTGTCTACAATCCTCATCGGAGCAGCTTAAGCTATTTCCGCGACCTGAAGCCTGTGACTCAGATAATAGTAAACTCCATAAATGATCCCGTTTTCAATGCCACGGAACTTGGTAACTTTTTGGGTGACCGAATGCTCTTTGTGCTGCATGTGAAGACGCCTCCAATCGACTTCTTCGAGCAGCTCCATTTGCAGTTTCAGATATCTGACTTTTTGCTGGTACTAGATGAAGGCCCTGTCACAGATATTTGGTTGGAGTTTTCGCGTCAGGCATTCCAGCTGGGCTATATGAGGCTGCTTTTTCTGCACAGATCAGAAAATGCAGCGCTCTACGGATTGCGTTTGTTTCCGCAACTCAAGATCGAACACGCTGATGTGAATACCTATGTTGAACGCCGTAATCGCTTGACAAATATGAAAGGCTTTACGATACGTGTCGCGGTCTACTCGAACCCACCCCGCTGCCTCCTCTATAAGAATAGTGAGGGCAAGCAGAAGTATGGTGGTTATTACTTGCGCTTCTTACAACATTTTGTGGCTGTCCACAATGCTAGCTTTGTTCCTGTTTACACTCCCAACGATTCGCCCGGACATTGCATTAGGGCGTTGCTCTCGAAGCAAGTGGACCTGTGCGGCGATTCACTGGCTCAGGGATCGGACAAGAGTTTCGTTGTGACCAGGGCGATACGAATGGCATATGCCAATGTCATGGTACCCAATGCCAAGCAGCTGAGTTCCTATCGTTATATCGTGGCTCCATTCCACCCGACGGTCTGGATTTGCCTGATCGTCTATATAACTCTCATTGTCTTCTTCATGAGCTTCATACACTGGCAGCAGCAGAGACGCTGGATCTTTAGCACCTTCCTGCTGGACGCCATCAGTTCGTTGCTTTTTACGGGCTTTTCGCTGAAGCATCTGCATGGACGAGAGCGCTATATACTCTTTGCCGTGCTCTTCATAGCTGGCTTCATCTACTCCACATTCTATTTGGGATATCTGAAGAGCATATTGACCACGGAGGTATTCGAGAAGCAAATCAACAGCTTTCAGCAGCTGCTAGAGTCCAACATCAGCATCATGATAGATGAATACGATCGCAACTTGTCAAGGAGATACCATCTGCCGGATATGCTGTGGCCAATCATACAGGTGGTGCCTGATGAGACGCTGAAGAAGCATCGCAGCGGCTTTGACCAGGAGTACGCCTACATTCTCTTCAGCGATCGCATGGAGCTGTATGACTATGCACAGAAATATCTGAGGCATCCGCGCCTGCGTCGCATGCCCATCAACATATTCTTTCTGTTCTCCGGCTTCCCGATGCGCGAGAGCTACTTCTTGAGGCACTCGCTAAGTGACGCCTGGGCCAATGCCTTTGAGAGCGGATTCCTGAAGAAGCTGGCAGTGGATGCCGACCACGAGACGATGACAGCAAACGTGGGCTTCAGATTCCTCGTCACTGACCAGTACGAGGCGCAATCGCTGAGTCTCGATTATTTCGTTATGCCGGCCATGTCGCTGGCCTTCGGTTACGGCTTGGCTTTGCTCGTCTTTGCCATCGAGTTGACGGCCTGGCGCAGGCACAGCCAGCGTGCCCACAACTTGGCGTTGATGGATTGATGTAGTGTAGTAGTTGCATGTTCCTTAACACTTTCTAGTATCTGCATGCGTGCTTGTAGTTCTGTTTTGCAAATAAAGCAACAATCTAGTTACACTGAGAACAATTCTCATGCTCCACTAGCTGCTCTAGCGAGACTAAGCAGCTACGAAGCGCTTTTCTAGGCGAACGCCACTTTATTGTGCACATTATCTAACGCTGTATTTTTGCTAAAGGCATGGAACTTAGCATCCTGAACATCCTGCCCTATCCTTCTTAATTCACATCTTCCTTGCACTAAGATAAACTATCTGATATGCAAACTTCCTATAACATTACTCACATAACATATCCTTCACACTGTTCACAAACACTGTTCAGCTGAACACCTTATATTCTGTAGCAGTAAACAAATTGCTTTTCTTCTTATGCTATCCTGTGACAATCTCTCCTATTCTGTCCTCTCAAATCCTATCCTCTTCTGTGCTATCATACTTATCCTATGCTATCAAGATCACTTATTCCTTCTCACTTTATTTCAATTATTCTAGAAGCTTACGAAACTAAAACACGAATTTTACACCATTTGCTTCTACAGCTTTCTTCACAGCTCGCCAATGCAATCGTAGACCAGTTTTAGTAGTGCCCACCAATCTTAAACATGTCAAAGCTTCTTGTTCTGCTCTGTCTGTTCACTTACGTTGACTCAAGCACCTACGATCTCAGCTCGAGCATAGCTGCACTCAATCGGGGTCTGCAGAGTAAAACAAATGTTGTCTACACGGAAGCCGCACAGCCCTTAGATATCTATGAGCAAATCAGTGAAACCCTAAGCCAAGTTCCTAGTGTATTATTGAAGAGAACTGATAATGCTAGGCTGATGAGCAGCAACCACCTTGACCTGCCCAAGCCCCTTTTGATGATACTGCCAGAGCCTAGGCATGGCCAAGCCCAAGCCATGTTCGAGCAGTTTCCCACCGAAATGCAGCAATCCGACTTTCTTTTCGTGGGCTGCAACTCGGCAGCAAACTGGCAACGATTGCTTTCAACCCTCTAGCAAGCGGGCTACCCGAATGTGCTGATATTCAATAGCACTGATAGAACAGGGCTTAGGGGTCAGTTTTATAGCAGCAGTTTGTATCCACAGCAGGAGCTGCACCGCTGTAGCATTGATCAGTATTTGTGGAGTCGTCAGCACTGGTTCGACAATCTCGAGGGCTGGGAGGTACGTGTGGCTCTCTACAATAATCCGCCGCGCACCTTGGTCTATCCGGAACAGGAACTGTACGACGGATATTCACTTATGCTGCTGCGAGAGTTCCTGGCCCATCGTGGGGCCAAGTTTGTGCCCGTGTTAACGCCCAACTACAAAGTTTATTCGGCCAACGATTGTCTCAAGTTCTTGCACAGCAATATGTCCGACATTTGTGGCGATCTGTTGGCCTACACCAACGAAGTGAGCTTCACAGCCAGCTACATGTACCTGTATGGCAATATTCTAATACCCAACGCCAAGCCCAGGTCCAAGAACTTCTATATTATAGCACCCATGCAGCTAAAGACCTGGCTTTTCATGCTTCTCTACATAGCTGTCGTCTGTAGTTTTGTCAGCTGCATCTGTTGGCTGCAGCTGGGGCGATGGGAATACAGCAAATTTCTGCTAGAGATCATTTCCAGTCTACTCTGCATGGGCTTTCGGCTATTCAATATTAGAGGCAGGCAGCACTTCATTTTGTATTCCAGCATTTTCCTGGTGGGCTTTGTGTGCTCCAACTATTACCTGGCCTTCCTCGCTACCATACTCTCGACAGGTGTTTACGATCGCCAGATAGACAGCTTTGACGAGCTGGTTGATGCGAACATTAGCATTGTCATCGGAGACTATGACAAGACGGTGCTAAAGACCTATGACTATCCGGATATCTTGTGGAACATAACGCGCGTAGTGCCCTACGATTTCATACTGTCTCATCGGCGGGTCTTTGATACTAACTACGCCTATTTGGCACACAGTGATCGGCTGGTGCTCTTCAACTTTCAGCAACAGTATATGGCTAAGCCCCGCATGCGTCCCCTGCCCATAGACTTGATGCACTCGCTGCCGGGTTTCCCAATGCGTCGCCAATGGCTGCTGAAGTACAAGCTCAGCGAGACACTGCTCAACTGCTTTGGCAGTGGACTGATGAAAAAACTAGCCGATGACACCAATCGACAGACCATACACATTGGCTACTTGAATCTGATACCCTCGGAGCCATACGAGGCGAGACCCCTGACATTGGACTACTTCAATGTGCCGTTAATTATGCTCATATCGGGTCTAATCATTTCACTTGTCTGCCTAATGGTCGAGCTACTCTGGCGGCTTGCACAAGGGTCTAATAGCGAGAGGAACTGAGATAGCTGTGAAATGTTAAGGTAAGTCTTAAAAAGTAGTGAAATATCAAATTAACATTTCGTATTATTTTATTTAAATATATATAGATAATTAATGCGAGTTCTTAATATGTCTCAATTTTAGATTGATTTAAATCTAAAACTTAGCTGCACGTGTGACTTAGATAGAAATGATGAAATGTTCTTTGGAGATTAAGAAATATTCCGAACTAATTTGATACCTCTAGGAAATTGATAACTTGTTTAAGCCAGCACGAAATGTTAAATGCTTATTCTTGAAACTAATTTCCTCAATTAGAAAATCTCCCATTCTAACAATTTGATACAAATTCTTGATCAATAAGCACAAAAGTAAATCGACTGCAAGCCATTGGAAAGTCGCTTTACAATCCCAAATTTAAACTACTGAAATCCATGAGAATCGCATCAAATTTATGCGAAACACCCTTTAAACGGCGTGAAGAGCTCCTGGCTCAGCTCGAGCACTTTGACAAGCGACCAAAATAAATAGCACTTGAGATATATTTCCAAAACATTTGTCAGCTGCGACTCACCCCGCCGGCTGAGCGCCTGCAAGTATGCAACGCAAATGATAACACAAAAACTTGCCAAGAGGGTGGTGCAAATCGACCCACCCACAGTCAGCCTCAAGCACAGCTGCTGACTTGCACAAATATTTGGCGAAAAGAAAAACGGAAGATAGAACAACATCAAAAATTACTTTAGACAGGGCAGAACAGAGGGTTGTGTGGCTGTGTGGGCGTTGCCCGTTACATTTTGCCAATAGGCGTGGCTCGACACATTTTGAAGTTCATTGACTTGCGCCACAGTTCTTGGCGCCGCGAAGTATGCAACCCAAATGTGGCGACAATAAAGTTTATGCGCGGCGCCAGCCGCAAAAAAACAGTCAACAAATGCAGTTGTGTGTGTGTTGGTGTGTGTGTGTGTGTGTGTGTGGGAGTAGATAATCACCAATTGCCTGGCGGTTGACGTGAAGTGAAAAATTATACGAATTATTTGTGCAGGAGCGTTAACTTTTTGACTGCACTGTCTGAGGCGGGCGACACAGATTTCAGGCATGCTGCATGCATGACTGGGTAACGCCCACCTAAAACCCAGGCCCCCAATGCAATAAAGCGAGACTCCGGGGTTCGAGTCACGTGCGTGCCTGGACTCAATATCGACGCAACGAGAGATAAATAAAAATTCGAAAAAAAAAGAATTTATATATATATATATATCGCCCTTCAGCCGCTTAATTGCTGATTTCGTGTTTTCATCGCGACTTTAATCGATTTCGTGCGCAATTTAACTGCCCACGATTGTCACATGTGGCATGCCCCATGCCCGATGGCCAGTCAGTCGCAGTCCGATTACAATCGACTTTAAAGTAAACATTTGTTTTTATTTTTCCAGCAGGGCGGCTTTTAATTAAGATTGTGTAGGGCGATAAGTGGCAAGTGTTGTGGCGAATCGATTCCGCAGAATGGGGCGGCTCAAAACTCAATATAAATTCCGGATTTTCTGCGCTGTTGATATACATATTTATTGCGGCTGTGGCATGCCCGTTTTATCAAACCAGATGCGCCCTTCACTTGCTCCATAGGGTTGCCATGCCTTGCTCTACTCTGAAACTCTGTCTTCAGCTCAGCTGACAGGCAATAATACTTAGCCAGCTTTATGTCTAAGAGAACCAACTTCCCAATTTCAGCTTGTAGATTATAGCTTTACCTTTAAGCTGCAGATCGTAAGTGCCTTTGGCCCAAGCTAACGTACCACCAACGTACTTTCAAGCCTTTATAGCCTGATCTCACTGTAATTGAGAATTCGCTGCTAGCTAAAAATATATGTAACAGGCAGAAGAAGGCGTGGCTACTCAGTTGAATTTGCAGCTGAGTCTTTCCGCCTGCTTGTGTGTGTTATAAAAGCAGATTTCAAATCTTCAAATCAAGATAATCACATCATATTTTATTTTAATATAGAGAAAAACAATATTGTATTTATTATAATCCCTTACAAGAACATGCTTATTTATTATAAATTATATTTTATAACCACAGCAGCTACAGGCAGCTGATTGATTAGCTGATTATGGCTATCTCCTGCTTCAGAGCTATCCTTTTTAACCTGTATAAGAAATATATAAATGAAATAAATTATAAATATCACCAAGCAGACGTGAATTAATATATTTCAAGTTTCCAAATAATCGAGCCTGTCAAATGTTCGCATACATTAACTTATATTAAAGTGTGAATCTAATGCAAATTTGAGAATATTTATTTACTTTTCCGACTGTGTGCACGGCTTAATAGACCAGTTTAGTCCAGAAGCTAACCCTCATTTCAAATTTCAAATTTCGTCAATTGTGACGCTTTAGGACCTTTAAGTCAACCGACTGTAAGCGAAATGACAAATTTAAACGCCAACCCCATCAACCCCGCTGCTCTTGAATGGGTCTATGTGACAATAGGGGGATTATCTGGTGCGCTCAGCTGTATGCGACGTCTGACCCTTTTATCAGGCAGACATGTGAGCCGTATATACGTGATGCACATATCACATGCCCCGGCTGGACACACACAGTGAGAACAATTGAAAGGCATGCCCCAAAGGCAATTGCCTGATTCCAATGCCACATAATTGACTGCATGCTTTGTTGGCTTGCTTTGATTTGCTCTGGCTTGGCTTCGGCTCCTCTTTTGCGGTCCAATCGAAACTCCCAGGCTAATTGCAGTTTTGGAAAAGGTCTCTTTGTGTGCTTAGGGTTTGTGCAGCGTGTGCTTGGGCGCTATGTCCGGCAACCCGGTCCCGATTTGGGAATGCTCTTTAAATGCTATTATTTAAATCAATGCTGTGGCCTCGCCTTTAGCCATTGCCATCGCCATCGCCATCGCCATCGCCATCGGCATCCACAGCCCAGCATATATATGAGGTTGATATTTATGAGCCATGTCTAATTGTCGGCAGCGAGCTTCAAAGTGGCCTCGTTACCTCTAATCCTCCCCTCGACTGCTCCATGGAATGCATTTATCGCACTCCAACTTATGCTAAGATAAACGACCATCGCACAGCCAGTGAAAATTGGCCACACTTTCCAGACGTTCAGCGCTTCGGTCATAAAGAAATAACCTGACAATTGGCAATTTTTGGTTGATTTTGCAATTTATGACCACAACAAGCAGCGGGAGCTGGCCAAGAGGCAGCGGCATGTGTCATTGGCGGCATGACCAAAAGACCCACATATATATCGAGGTCTTATGCTTGTTGCTAATATCGAGCATTTAGGACTGGGAGTAAGGGGCCAGAAGGAAGTGCAAACTTAACGCATCTCATAAAATAGTTCGAGTAATAATACAGAATTTATTATGCGCCTAAAAAGAATTTCTTTTCAAATTATATAATCATAAATAATACATAAATAAATCTTTACCTTTTCAGCTCGGAAATGCAGCGAATTCTGGTCTCAGCGGCTAATCCCAATGTCTGCAGCAATACTATAAAAACTCAAAAATTTATGTATTTATATAGTTCAAGCACTTCTGTTGATTATAAACAAAATTTATAAGTTGTTTGTCTACACTGTGCCTGCACGTTATTTCATTAATCAGAATATAATAAATCATATTTTCCGTGTTTTGAAAATCGATGTACGTCTGTAGTTTCTTATTAGAAATTGGATTAATGTCAAGAGTGACATATAAGAATATGATTCGGGATGTGTTTTTAGCCTTTGGCCAAGCGGAAGAGTGACTTTATGAGTAAACTGTGAAAATCAACGGGGGACACAGCTGTGGGCATCTCTGAACTACACGAAAGCAAACTTCGAATAGAATAACTTGAATGGAATAAGCTTGAATCTCTGTTGAATCTGCTTCTAAGCTAGTTCGACCAGTGAGAGGTTTCTTTGCTCATTCGAAGTATCATTGTCAATGAATTATTTTCACGCTCTTACTCAAAACTCTATCTATATACCAGAGGCAGCCAGCAGTATCCCAGCTGCCTTAAACACTTTGTCAATTGGCAGCAGCGTTTTTTGCCAGCCCATTTACCTTATGGTAGACATCTTTGGGTCAGTCAAGTTGCTAAATTTAGCTGGCTACAGAAAACCCAAACGAAATGCTACCCAATTAAGCGCAACAAACAACTTCACGCCACATGCCACATGCCACACGAGGCGCTTATCGCTTCCATCCGATCAGATCCAACATCAACATCAAGTCGATTGCATTGCCGCCGGTGCCCGACCCAGCCTGCTGCCTGCTGCCTGCTGCTGCTCCCTGCGCCCTGCTCCATCTCTCTCGTTTTCTCTTGCCTTGCCCATTGTAATGGCCAACGATTTGTCGCTGTCGCAGGACCTGCGGCCACAACAGCAACAATTGGCGATCGTACCGCGATAAGATCGCAGCGCGATAAACGCGCCGAGAAACGGCGACAGCAGCCACATTTATGCTAATAAGTTGACATTTGACCACCGTGACGAAATAATGAAACGATCAGGAGCCCCTCGATGTGACAGGCCACAGTGCAGATCGCACATTGCATTCCAAAGGGAAATATAATTTGGCTTATTCCTGTTTCTGATTAGGTGTTAAAGACAGATATCCGAACTCAAAATGTTCAGTCCGAGTTAAAGAGCGTGAAGTTCTCTCTTACAAAAGCAAAAGTGGAGCTGCGACTCACTATAAGATTCTTAAGATTTCTACTAAATAATTCGACTGACTATAAGATTCTAGTCCAATATCGAGCTACTTTATGATAGCTAATTTTTATTAAACTTTGTTTTTTTTTTTGGCATGCATAATTCGTTTACTGACTACACAGAAAATATTGATAACCCACAGCCATGAACTCACTATCTTAATACAGTTTCAATGTTTATCATTCACATCATTTCTTGCAAGCTACAACTGCCCTAAGCTGATTGTATTTTAATTGGTGCATATATCAATGCGATTATCTGCCAATCTAATCATAGGGCCCACGAATTTGCCAACCAATTTGATAAGATTTGGCTTTAAAGAAACCCTCTTTGGATACAGAACAAGTTCACAACTGTGAGGAGAGAATGAAATTGGAGCAACGTTTAGCAACAACAGCGAATAAATAGCATAAATAAAAAGTTGGGGAGTGCGCGGCTAGTGAGTCTGTATAGCAGTAATGAAAGGTTAAAAAATATAACCAATAATATCTACTGGCCTTTTACCTACTTTTTGCTTATAAAATATTAAAATCATTTTAGCCAAAATTCAATAGGAATAGCTTTAACGAAATTATGAATATTCTTTACGTAACTCCAATGAATTGTTTTAAAATTATAACCTTTAATAAGCCGCACAAAAGTGGCGCTACCGACTGCCTAATACTTGTTCACAGTCCAAAAACATTTAAATCATTTTTGATAAGCCTCAAGAGGGAGTCGACAGTAACTTATCACAGATGTACTGTGCAAGATAAAGGCTTGAGCCCGAAAGGTGTTAAAACATGAGAAGATGCAAGTTTTTCTGATAGGGTGTATATAGAGAAAATATATATTTTTCAACGTATTATATTCTAAAAATAAAAAAACAACAATAAATAGTGAGATCCGATTTGCCACAGTCCCATTAGTCATGCCGATCTATATAGAAGCTGCACATTAAGCCACGAATCAATTTGGGTTCTGTCTGTGTCAACCGATTTACCACGATCGAATCAATTTTGGGTCTTGGGTCAACACATGTATACATTCCAGTTTTCTAGTCTATAGCGCCCTTAACGAGAGTCCTTCTGATATAACACATATAATATTTCACCTAGGAAAATCTGAGCGCTTTATAAGCCGAGGCTACCAACGATAGCTGAGAAGGGATTTGCGTTCCATCAGCTGGAGCGACGGATAGTATACACAGCCAGACGGACATTGCACAAAACCAATATACTCTGTTGACTTTCCGAACAAGTATAAAGTAATAAAATTTGGATAGTCACCGAACTTAGCACAAGATAACGATTAGCAATGTGGCTTCAGATAGCAGAACGCAATACCTACATAAATGGGGCTAATAAATTAATGTATTTTAAATTGGTTATTTATTGGAGCACCGACTTTATGACACCGTTCCAGACTACTATAAAATGTTCAAACGATTCCTCCGATCCATTTAGTTTCACTTGGTAGCCCGTGGAACATACTTCTGCAGAAAAGTCCACCGATCAAACATGAGCGATAAGGATAAACTTGTAAAGACACACAAACATAATATGTATTATGAATTTTCACTAAATCCGTGGACGTAATTCGTAGATATTGGGGGAGGATGGCGAAGAATCAGCGAGGATAATGGTCAAACAGAATACTTATGTAAAGCCGCCGTGGTACATCGGAACCGGGTTCCTTCTGTTCTGGGCCCTATTATTTTTCGCAGTGGTCATACCTTTGTTTTATCGCCTGCCCACGCCGCTGACCATCGAGGATGATAATAAAGGAGAGTTCATTGGGGATCGCGCCTATGACGTCCTCAACAATCTGGTCAACATTGGAACCAGGGTGGCCGGCAGCAATGCCAACGAAATCGATGCAGTAGTTTTTCTGCTAAACGAAGTATCTAAAATCAGAAAGGACTTACTTGATGATTACTTTACCCTAGAAGTGGACGTACAAACAACGTACGGTACACACATCTACTACTCCCTACTAGAGATGTACCAAGGAGTTCAGAATGTTGTGGTCAAACTGAGCCCCAAGGGTTCAACAAGTGAGTCGTACCTCCTGGTGAACAGCCACTACGATACAGTGACGAAGTCGCCGGGAGCGGGCGACGATGGTTTCATGGTGGCCACCATGTTGGAGGTGCTACGTGTGATGGCCACCACACCCCAAACATTCCAACATCCAGTCGTCTTCCTGTTCAATGGAGACGAGGAAATGGGCATGCAAGCCTCCCATGGTTTCATTACCCAGCACAAATGGGCACCGAACTGCAAGTATGCTTCGACACTGTTTCAGTTATGAAGGGAACTTCTATTTGAGAATTGCGTTTGCAGAGCTGTTGTCAATTTGGATTGTGCTGGAAGTGGCGGACGCGAGATTTTGTTCCAAACTGGTCCTTCGCATGCCTGGCTAGCCAATGTAAGATATCCAAAAGAAAACAGTTCCAAATTGACAATTTAAACGAGGTCTGAATTCGTAGTACTACAAGAAGAGTGCGAAGCATCCTTTCGCCACAACCATGGCTGAGGAATTCTTTCAAATGGGACTTATACCTTCCGACACGGACTATCGCATAATTACGCAATATGGAAAAATTCCAGGTAAAACTAGGCAAAGTTGCTTAATACAACGATGCTCTACAGACATTATTACCGCGCAGGTCTTGATCTTGGCCAAGCTGTCAATGGCTTTATATACCACACGAAGTACGATCGCATTGATGTGGTTCCACGAGGCGCAATTCAAAACACCGGCGATAATATCTTGGGTCTGGTGCGCTCCTTGGCTAATGCAACTGAATTGCACGATATAGAGGTTGGCTACTAAATATATTAAATATTTTGAAAAGGCTTACTTAATGCTCCAACACAGGCACACAAAGGGGGCAACTCTGTCTACTATGACCTCTTGGGCCTCACTTTCATCACCTACTCGGAGGAAACTGGCAAAATTTTCAACTACAGCGCAGCAGGAGTTACATTGCTTTTGGTTTTCATATCTGTGTGGCGCATGTCCGCTGTGTCCAGGCTGCCCTTCTGCCAGGTTTCTCAGCGCTTCATCATTCTACTGGTCCTTCAGATTATAGCTTTTGTATTGGCCTTGGCACTGCCCTTATTGGTGGCATATATCCTCGACAGCTTTGGATTGTCGCTTACCTACTTCAGCTCTCCATTACTGTTGATTGGCTTGTATGTGTGCCCAGCCCTTATTGGACTCTGCCTTCCCATCACAATTTACTATCAGTCACAGGAGAATGTGAGTATTTAAATTGCATTTTGATTGAGCAGTCCATTCACTGTTATCTGCTCTAGATTAAATTACCGTTTACCTACCACCTTCAACTGGCTCTGCATAGCTGGGCCGTGGTACTGTGTCTCCTGGATGTAGTTGCCACAGCCAACGGCCTGCGCTCCATCTATATTGTCACAGTCCCGATTCTCTTTTATGCCGTGTCCTTGGCGTTGAGTCTGCTGACTACGTCTCACGATCGAGGTTACAGCTGGAGTGGACTGGTCATTATTGGTCAGGTGATTCCCTTCCTGTACATCAGTTACCTCTTCTACACATTCATCGTGGTGCTGACGCCAATGAATGGTCGTTCTGGCAGCGCCTCCAATCCGGATTCGACTATTGCTGCTTTGGCAGCTTTGGGCACGATTTTGTCGTTTGGATTTCTGGTGAGTTTGTGAGCAATTACTGACTCCTTAAAAGCTTATAACATGTCTCTTCAGTTGCCCTTGACCAATATGTTCCGACGATCCGGCTCGGCGCTGCTTACCCTGTTTCTAATCACAGGCATTACGATTTTCCTAGCCTGTGGCACCCAGATGGGTTTCCCTTATCGCGCCAGGACGAATAGTGCGCGAGCTCTTTATCAGGTACTCCTTACTTATTTGATCTGAGCTGCCAATCTTGAATATATTGTATTTTTAATATAGCATGTTCGCAGAATCTTCTACGACTATGACGGCTCGGTTATCAACGACGAATCCGGGTATTTATTCAACTTCCAGGATAGACGTCAAACGAAAGCATTTCCCGGCGTAAATTTTACTGGTGCGATAAGCCAGAAAGCCAATTGCGATAATCACATGATGTGTGCGGCGCCTCTGTTTGATGAACGTTGGGTTCAAAACAGACTGCAAGGAATCTGGTTGCCCCGTGAGGAGCCCGTCGTGCCCCCAACAAGAACCACTCTGGAGCTGCTAAGCAAAACAGTATTGAGTAACAAGACAACGATACGCTTCAACTTCAGACTGACTGGACCGCCCTACCTAAGTTTGTTCATACAAACCTACGAAGACGACTATGTCACTGTGAGCGACTGGTCATTCTCCAAGAGTTACCTAGAACAAAAGCCAGCTCTTCCACTTGCCTATCACATATACATTACCTATGGTAGAAGTGCCCCGCTAGAGTTTTCGCTGGATATTACGGTACGTACTCTATAATTAAATACTTTATTTTCTAATATTTGCCAACTTCAGAAACCAAATGGAAACTTTAATGTGCCTCTGTTCCAACTGGGCGTGTCGGCACATGATCTTGGAGCAGAAGGAGACGAGCAGAGCGTCAAATTTGCCTCAACATTCCCTTCGTATGCTGTAGTAGTCGACTGGCCCTCCCTATATGCAAGATATATATTCTAAAGCGATCATAATAAAACAATCTTTACCCTTGGAATTGGCTGAAGTACCAAATTCGATATATAGTTCGTATATATGTAGACACGGTACAGAGCTGAGAGGAAATTTGTCGTCGATAGGAAATTCGTCATGATGACAAAGAGATTAGCTCACTAAACTGGGGCTGGGGTTACCTGTAGCCGTCAGAAGATGACTGATTGGGCTGCAACAGACAGATATGAGCGAATCGAAATCGGGTGTTCAGATTAAATCAGATTATGGACTATACTTTATGGCAGGAGATTATGGCTTATCTGCATGATCTGATGGCGTGTGTATAACCATTCAAAGCGTGCTTCCTTCAATGACGGTTGTAAATTTATTTGGCGAGGGCAGTTCAATAAAATACGAGCTTTTGGAGGCATCTGCGTATTTTTTGGACATGCATAGCAAACAGAAGTTCCATAATAAAAGCTGACAGTGAAAAATATATTTTAAGTGCACTAGTCAATTTTATGGAGATGCTTTGAATGATTTGCTCTTCATATCTTTAGATAAATACAAAACTACCCACGCGTTTCGTTATCAAACATATACTGAAACATTGGCGCTATAAAATTATATATTTTGAAAAATAAAGACTTGAATTTCCATTTTTTTATGACTTTCTTTCATCGCCTATAAAAGATGGTTCGATTTGCTTGCGCTATATTAGTTAAACAACGGAAAACAGTAGATTCACAACGGAAAAAACTGCTTACGAAAATGAACGATGAGATTAACCTGGTAAGTGAGTCAGTAAGCCAGCTGTTCTGTTTTTGCTGACTTTATATAACAACTTCGCAGATTGCGGAAGAGGATGGTGTTGATGTTTCCAAAAAAATAAGGAAAAAGGATGTCAAAAACGATGTAAGACCCGCCTGGTACTTCGGCACTGGCTTTCTGCTCTTCTGGGCGCTGATGTTTTTCGCTGTGGTTTTGCCTTTCTTCTATCGCACCCCCACCGCACTGACCATCGAGGATGATCACAAGGGCGAATTCATTGGAGATCGTGCTTATAACACTCTGAACAATCTGGTCAACATAGGACCCAGGACGGTAGGCAGCAAGGCCAATGAAGTGGAGGCTGTGATTTTCCTGATCAACGAGCTAGCAGAGATCAAAAAACTTCTACTGCACGACTATTTCACCATGGAAATTGACATTCAGTCCGCTTCGGGCGCTCTCAGATATACCCATATGCTCAATATGTATCAAGGAGTTCAGAATGTCGTGGTCAAACTGAGCCCCAAGGGTTCAACAAGTGAGTCGTACCTCCTGGTGAACAGTCACTACGATACAGTGACGAAGTCCCCGGGAGCGGGCGACGATGGTTTCATGGTGGCCACCATGTTGGAGGTGCTACGTGTGATGGCCACCACACCCCAAACTTTCGAACATCCTGTCGTCTTCCTGTTCAATGGAGCTGAGGAAACGGCATTCCAGGCCTCACATGGCTTCATTACCCAACACAAATGGGCACCCAATTGCAAGTATGCTTCAAAAGTTTCAATTATGAAGGAAACTTCTATTTATGCAGTGCCTTTGTAGGGCTGTGGTCAACTTGGATGCCGCTGGCAGTGGAGGGCGAGATATTCTATTTCAAAGTGGTCCTTTTCATCCCTGGCTCGTCGATGTAAGATTGTAAGCACTACACTCGAGATTAGTTAATAAAATCTTTTTGGTATTTAAGTACTACAAGAGACACGCCAAGCATCCATTTGCCACATCATTGGGCGAGGAAATATTTCAGTCGGGTGTGATACCATCGGATACAGACTTCACCGCCTTCGTGGAACACGGAAAAATTCCAGGTATGAATTAGTTGTCCGCCTTAAAGTCAGTTTAACAAATTTGTTCGGTGCACAGGCTTGGATATAGCTCAGGTTATCAATGGCTATATATATCACACTAAGTACGATCGCATTGATGTTATTCCTCGAAGCTCTATTCAGAGCACGGGCAATAATGTTTTGAGTCTAGTTCGAGCCTTGGCGAATGCAACTGAATTGCATGATACTCAGGTAAAGCTTCAACTTGACATGAGCAACATGTTTATCATCCTCTTCCCCATAATAGGCCCATGAAAAAGGACACGCAGTTTTCTTTGATTTTCTGGGTTTATTTCTCATTAGCTACTCTGAGGACACTGGCATAATATTAAACTATTGTGCTGCCGTAGTTGGGCTTGTTCTGGTTTTCGTGTCCGTATGGCGCATGTCTTCCATTTCTGCCCTCCCCGTGACTCAAGTGTTGCTGCAACTGCTAGTCCAGCTGATGGTTCAGCTCTTAGCCCTGGTACTAGGCCTGGGCCTGTCTATTCTGGTCGCGCATGTCTTCGATAGTTTCGGGTTGTCTTTGACATACTTCAGCTGTCTATCCCTGCTTATCGGTCTTTATGTGTGTCCAACACTTATCGGACTGAGTCTTCCAATCACAATTTACTATCACTCAAAAAATGTGAGTATTCAAATGAAGGTTTTAATTAAGAACCCGCTCAAATATTAGCTTTTCCAGAGTAAGCTGCAATTCAGCTACCGCCTACAATTGACTCTGCATATTTGGGCTATTCTGCTCTGCCTTCTGGGCATAGCAGTAACCGCCTATGGTCTACGCTCCGCCTATATTATCACAATTTTGAATTGCTTCTATGCCGCATCCTTGGCGCTCAACCTATTGACCACGCTTCACGATCGCGCCTACAGTTGGACGGGTCTGGTAATGGTCAGCCAGGTGGTACCGTTCTTGTATTGCACCTATCGCATCTATCTCCTGCTTGTGGTGTTGATACCAATGAGTGGGCGTTTAGGCAGCGCTCTGAATCCGGATCTTGTTATTGCTGCTGTGACTGCTTTGGGCACTATTTTCGCTTGTGGTTTTCTGGTGAGTAAACACACTCTTTTCAGCATTTCATATATTCATATTGAAAGCAAACGCTTACCTGCTTAGATACCGCTGATCAACATGTTCCGTCGTCCCTATTTGATAATCGTCAGCCTACTAACAGTCACTGTGATCACAGTCATCCTCGCAAGCAGCACTCAAATCGGGTTTCCCTATCGTCCTAGAGCGAGTAGCGAACGAGTATCCTATCAGGTATTTGCAAGATCTATTAATGAATATTCTTTCAACTAATATTTATTGGCTTCCAGCACGTGCGCAAAGTCTTCTACGAGTACGATGGCACCGTCAGCAAAGATGAGTCTGGCTATTTATTTAGTTTCCAGGACCGACGGGAAGCGGAGCCTATGAAGATGCGCATGACAAATGCGAAAAGCATAAGATCCGACTGCGAAAAGCACATGATGTGCGGCGTGCCTCTATATGATGAGCGTTGGGTTGGCAATCGTCTAGAGAGCATATGGCTGCCACGTGAAAGGCCAATTGAGCTACTGGCTAAGGCAAACTTGACCCTTCTAAGTAAAACAATTCTGGAAAGCAACACAACGGCACGATTCGAGTTCCAGTTAGAGGGCCCTGATCACATGAGTCTGTTTATTCAGACCTACGAAGATGACTTCGTAACGCTGAGCAACTGGTCCTTCGATCGCAGTTACCTAGAGAATCCGCCAGCCTATCCGCTCTCCTATCACATCTACTTCACCTATGGCACGGATCGCTCACCACTGAACTTCAGTCTGGATATTTCGGTAAGCTCTAGTAACTGAAATATATAAATGTACATATATGATGACAATACCCGTTCACAGAAAGCCAATGGGGACTTTGAGGTGCCACTCTTCCAGTTGGGCGTATCGGGTCATTACGTGGAAACTAAACGAGATGCGCTTAGCGAGGAGTTCGCAGCTTCATTTCCGGCGTATGCAGTGCTAGTCGATTGGCCCTCATCATATGACAGATACATATTTTAGTACTGCAAGTGAAGCAAGTATGGGCGATAAGCTATATCTAATATATATAGACAGCTATGCCTGAAGGCAGCTCAATTCTACAGCACATCACTGCGAGCAGAGAAGATGCGCTTGGTCAGCCTTTCTTGTGTTTTAAATTCAGTGGATAAAGCGGGCTGCAAGGGACACAATAATAGATAAAAATTCCAAATATGTTTAGTTGGCTAGAAGATAAATTTGGCATGCAGTTAAATTAGCCACAAGTTGAGAAGGCGCATGAGCTCATAGTTTCCAATTACTTAACATGCAAATTAACCAGCTGGTAAACTAGATCAGCTCATCAGGCAATAAAGCTACTTAATAAGCTACATATTTAGTATAAAAATAAGATATTTAACAGGCAGTTAAACCAGCTAGCAGCTTGACCACATGTTAGCTGCTTGTCAGCTGTAAAAAGATTAATCAAATTTTGCGCACACAAATCAACTATGTCGCCCACTGTGCAACCTGCAATGACAAGGACACAGCGCCTCACATATGTGTGCGTGTGTTGCAACTCACGCAGCTCACATAGCTTTTGACATTTGTTTGACACAGGAGCCGCTTGCCGCCGGCGACGCACTAACTTCCAGGAATTTCACGCCACTCTTCGCTTTACGCTTATCTTCCCAGCCAGGTCTCTGCTGGCGACTCAGCCCGGTTGGTCGTCATAAGAGCGTATGCAAATTTTGAGTGTATCTTCACACGATCTGCTGCTTGTTAACTGCTTACAGATTGAACCGCCGGCACCCGCGGCTTTTGGCCATGTTGAAAATGAATTTTAATTGTTCTTGCTGGCCGCTGCCTAATGGACAATAATTTACAAACAAATTGGACAACAGACGACTGGAATTTATTACGAAACGAAACTTTTTCAACAAGTAGAAAATCAAAGTGCACTAATTATATGGAAGTTAAGAGGGCCAAGTAGCAGGCAATCAATTATTCGGTTTCCAAACATCGAAAGCGATTCGAATAGCCTCGACTATTCCTCCGCGTATAGTTTGCTTGATTGGTATGGTTGTAGTTGTTGTTATTGCTGTGGTTGCTGTGATTGTTGTGGTCCCTGCTGTATATATTGCCTCTATTACGGTAGCCATTGTTCTCGCTTCTACTGCTGTAGTTGTTCCTGCGATAATTGATATAGTTGCTGTTGCTGCTTCTGCTGCTGCTGCTGCTGTTATTGTAGGCGTAACTTGGATCCTCTCTGGGACGTTGGCTGGCACCTTGGTTTGGCCGCCAATTACTTTGGTGCTGATAACGTTTGTTATCCGACTGATAGTCATCATAGCACCTGTTTTTAGAGGGGGTATCCTCGCTGTGAGCAGCCTGACGCCACCGCGGCATCTCCCTTTGCAAAAGCCTACACTGCGAGCCATCATCTTGGTTTGGATATGCGTTGGTATTTCGCCATTGCTGGCTAGGCGGCTGCGGCTGTTGCTGCTGCTGCTTCCAACTATCCTGTTCCTGTTGACGGCTTCGCCAATTGATAGATCTATCCTCACGGAGATCTTCCTGCCTGCGTTTGCCCTCGTTATGGCTGGGACTGTGGTTGCCTTCGCTAAGCAGTTTGTGTCGATCTTGTCCGGACTTCAAGTGCTGCAAGGACTCGGTGTAGTTCTCACGCTCAATTTTGTGGCCACGCGCATCGGCAAAAGCTGCGACGAATCGAAATGGATTATTATAGAAGCTCATGTTTAGCCCCAGGGTTCGGTTGGGCTTGTAGCTTACGCACTCTGTATAGCCAGTTTAGGCGACATGTTCATCTTTGTGATCATAAAATAGCAGATCAGGTAACCGGTACGATTTACGCCGTGTGTGCAATGCACGCCAATAAGTTTGTCTGTAAAATGGATTTGAGAGTTCCGTTTTTGTAGTTACGTAAATGGTTTTATGACAATAATAACAATGACAAGCAATTCATATGTACTACATGTGAGCTTCATGCCAAGAAGGGATTGGTAGCTTTTCGTCGTAGAGAAAGCATTTACCTGCCACAAATTGCTACAGATTTCATTTCAGAGACAGCCACAGGAATGCGCCTCGCATCGCCCACGCTTAAGCATGACAAACCGGCTTTCTGCCACAGCAACTGCAACTGGAACTCTAACTCGAACCAAAGCTCTGACAACGTCTGCCGGGCGCAATTGGCATAAAAGCAGATGCATGTGGCTGCATCGGCGACCTGAGCTAAATCTAGAAAACACAGCGCGCTTTGCCAATATGCACAACATTGGCAATAAATTTAATACGAGCAAAAAAGAGAAACATGTCAGGTCGGTGGTCGGTGGGGCTGGCAGGGGCATCAAAAAAGTCGTTTTGCGGTGGTGCGCTATGCGGGTGCTGCTCTGCCTCCAACTACAGCCGGCAACTGCCAGTTGTACGTCATGTGTTTGGCTGCGTTTACAACAAGAGCGCTACAAACAATATCCTTGTCGCAATGTGGGGCACAATGGAACTTGTCTTTGCCCTGGCCAAGGCGTTCTATATATCTGCACTCTTTCATGTTGTGGCAGTCACAAACAATTCTGGCTGAGTTAGTCTTAATAAAGTTACCGTTAAAGTTTAACGACAACTATATTGGATCTTTGACTGTCTACACTCTTTGACTAATAACTATTAATCAATATTTATAAGAATATTTGGTACTCAATAATTTCAAATGCAAGCATATAACTAAATTGACATTTAAATATTATTATCAATTTTCTTAACCTAACAACCAGTATTTGTCTTATACTGGGTACTAAATAACAACAAAATATATTCGCAGTGCTTTGTCCCACTGTCCGTAAAATGACCACGGTTTCTTTAACAGGTCCATTAACAAGTTTCGACCACCTCGAATTTAGCTACATGTAGGCTATTATTCCTGAGCGCATTTTATTTTAGCTTGCCAGTTTTAACATGCAGCGCGGCCAGTGGGATATTTATTATAGGGAATTTATTTTAGTGCTAACTAGCAGCATGTGTAATCTGTTAACATAAAGCAAACTTCCTATATTTACGCTGGCTGGCATCTCTAAGTATTCGCAGTGGCAAAGGAGATATGACCTGTTTGCTATGATATACTCCCAATCGTCGCTGCTACCCGCGACTTTCATGCCTAACGTTCTCTTGGCTTAAGTGAATTGTTTGCCTGGCACTTTGAGCTTACAGCTGAGTCTGGGAACTAACTCTAACCGTTGTAGTGGGCGCGTCCAACCCACTTGTATCCGCCAGCTATACATCCAATTCTTTTTTGTCACTCACATACAGGGAATGTTTATTGTGCGCTTGCCAGCTGATAGGCATCTGCCGCCACAAGGTAATTGCATGGTACACATGGACGGCAACTGGCTTTTGATATAATTTCTTTGCATATTTCAAGCTCTAATTATGTGACAGATATGCATCTGCATAGCTGAGATGCTGGGGGAAAGCGTTCCCACGACCCAAATGGCGGCAACCTGTGGGTAGGTGAACAATTTGGGTACTTACCATTATCCGGATTTGCATCCAGAAAGTTTGTGACATACTCGCAAAATCTAAAGAAAGAATCAATTAGAAAAACTAATTAGACTACTTGTTGAGCTGGCATACCTTTGTGATAGCTCCTTGGTAGGCGTATGATGGCCAGGTATCATGAGTTTCTGATGCGCCACATTTAGATCCACGAAGGTCTGCAAGAGTGATGCTCTATATGAGCTGAGGACGTTGTAGTAGACAATATATATACTTGCCTTAGGATTGTAGTAGCGATTTGTATTGGTCAAGTCAACAATCAAACCTAAATTTGGCACCGACTCCAGCAGCGAATGTGGCGCCAGACGCAGTTGTTCGTCGTCGACACTCTCATTAATATTCTGCGGAAAATACGACAGAGCAAATATGAGACATACAAAACATGCAGAAATTGCTCAATTTATGCGCTGCCCGTCGGCAGTACAATTAATAAGGAAGGGCAAGGAGCAAGGATCAGCGCTTGTACGGTGTTATTTAATTAAGGAAAAAACAATTTAATTTAATATTCATGCTGCTTGCGTGGGGTCCAGCTGCCGCTGCTGTCGCTGTTGCTGTTGCTTGCGTTGCTGCTGCTGTGTGGAACAGCTTGTAGCAGTTGCCACTTTTATGCATAATTGCACTGCACACAAAATGCAGTTCCCTTCTGTTATTTATTTATAGAGCAGGCCCTTCTGAGCCGGTGGTCCACATTTCAACATCAATCAAACTGCAGCGACCGCAACTGTTAACCGGTTTATGAGGTCAGCTACACTCACCTTACGCAACGGCACTTTGAATGCAATGAAACGCGTCCCAGCAATTCGTTCGCCAATGGGACGATAATTAAGCCAGCTGCAAAAAAAATCAAAACAATGCCATTATTAAAATGTACACAACAATTACACTCAAATCACAAACACATACCGATCTGGTATTGCTTTAACCATTTTGCAATCACTACTGTCTAATATATAAAGGGTTCATATCCGAAAAGAAATACAAGTTTACTAAAAATTTTACCGCGTGTTATATACAAAATAGATTTGTATACGCATTACATCTATATTCCAAGCAGATGTTTTAGCGTTGCCACTGCGAACAACTTTTGTGCCGCCAACACTGTTAACAGTTAACAGCAGCAAAATATACTAAATAATGCCACATGCAAACAGATGGCAATGCGACTTTTGGACTTTCTGCGTCTAATACTGTGGCAGGTACATTTCAATTCAATTAACATTAATTGTTTATAATTAAACTATATATTTTTCACAGTTTAATTTTGTATAAAAAACCAACATGTTTGCTAACAACACCCGCAATATTGTACGCGGCAGCTTCGTAAGTATAAAATGAGAAACAGCAAAAAAAAATGGCGCATGATCACTGATTAATTTTATTGCTCATTAAATAATCAATTGGACATATAAAGTTGCAGCGTTGCAAGAGCACCTTGGTCGTGGCGGAGCACAACAATGAGACACTAAACCCACTCACGCTGAACACCATCACGGCGGCCAAGAAGATCGGTGGTGACGTCACAGTTCTGGTAGCAGGCACAAAATGTGGACCCGTAAGCTGTTGTGATTGTTGTTGTTAATTGTTTGCATAATCGTCTGATTTTGAAATTGATTTCAGGCCTCTGAAGCTGTGGCCAAGGTCGAGGGCGTTACTAAAGTTTTGGTTGCTGAGAATGCCGCATTCAAGGGCTTCACTCCAGAATCCCTGACTCCCTTAGTCCTGGCTGCTCAGTCACAATTTAAGTTTACGCACATTTTGGCCGGCGCCTCAGCCTTTGGCAAGAATGTACTGCCACGTATTGCCGCCAAGTTGGACGTGTCGCCTATTTCTGAGATTATCGATGTCAAGTCGGAGGATACTTTTGTGCGCACCATCTATGCGGGCAATGCCATACTCACGCTTAAGTCAAAGGATGCAGTGAAGGTTATCACAGTGCGTGGCACGAATTTCCCTCCAGCTGCCACTAGCGGAGGAAACGGTGCTGTGGAACAGGCACCAGCTGGCGACTATGCCAGCAGTCTGTCCGAATTCGATTCGCAGGAACTAACCAAGTCAGATCGCCCTGAACTAACGGGCGCCAAGGTCATCATCTCTGGAGGCCGTGGACTCAAGTCTGGTGACAACTTCAAACTGCTCTACGATCTGGCTGACAAGTTTGGCGCTGCTGTTGGCGCCTCTCGTGCTGCTGTCGATGCTGGCTATGTGCCCAACGATCTGCAGATTGGACAGACTGGCAAAATTGTGGCCCCTGAGTTATACGTCGCTGTGGGCATCTCTGGTGCCATTCAACATTTGGCTGGCATGAAGGATTCGAAGACGATTGTGGCGATCAACAAAGATCCCGAGGCTCCTATTTTCCAGGTGGCCGACATTGGTCTCGTGGCGGATCTGTTCAAGGCTGTGCCCGAGCTAACTGGCAAATTGTAAAAAAGTGCCTAATAGTTTATAAAGCTAATTGATTCTATCAAATGTACTATTTGATGTGTTGCATTTATTTGAAACTAGTTTCTTATCAACTGCCCGCTGTTCACCGGCTGTGCGTTGTCATAATTGTTTGCCTTTGCCTTTTTTGTTGTCTAATAAAAACTAAGCCGAACGTCTGACTATATATATACTATATTTTGGTTAGTAGCTGCGTATGCGGTAAGGAAATAAAATCTCTTATCGTTTTACGGAATTGTGCAATTGTTTGTGTCTACCCAAAAAACAAACAGTCTGCGTCGTCTGATGTATATAGATCCTCATGTTGTGATAACCCGGAGAAATGTTCATGTGTTGCTATGTTAACGAGCCAGCATTAGGAATTAATATGGCTCACTGTTAGCTAAGCTGTAATGTAATCAATAAGGCAATGCTCATATATTTTTATCACTTTTCTAAATTAACTGCAAGCTGGACTGTTAAATTGGATAAACAGACACAGTCAAAGAAAAGCAGTGAAACGGTAAATCAATGTTAAAATAGAAATTTGCAGCGACACATAAACAGATGCGGCTGAGGCTGAGGGAGAAAAAATATTGTTAATTGAAGCAAATCTATGCTTCATTGTTTTTTTTTTAATTATTTATAGTGTTTATTAGAGATAGTGGTCAAAATATGATATAATAAATAAAACTTATCTTTGTGTACGCTTTTGTAGGTGATCTTTATATAAGTCAAAATAGCCACTATCTACTGTAGACATAATACTACCATTATAATCTAAGCCTTTGTTGTGCCTAAGTATTTACCTTATGTTAGTAGTCAATAAATATCGGATGTTTAATTATGCACAATTTTATTTTCTCAACTTTATATGCATATAGTAAACACAGATGTAATAGATTGGTCTTTTAATCAACTTAAGTGTGCTAATAAACTGAAGTGACACAGTCTTTGTGCATGCGAGTGAAATATATATTGTCCCATATATGTATATAAATACCTATATTTGTTGTTTAATCATTATAAATAGAGAACAGCATGTTGCAAAAAGAAAAAATTGTGAAACTGCGATCACGAGTGAAAGGAAAAGATTAAAATGCCTTTGCCAGAAGCCGAGCCTAGCCGGCTTATCGAACGGCAAAGGGCACACAAATAGAAACGCAACATTGCCTACTGTATACTTTGTCATCTGCCAGCACTTTCATTCACGCCGACGCTGACGTCGACGCCAACGCCAACGCAAACGTAGCCGCCTTTGATAACGCCACTGTTATGTGACTTACAGAAAAGCAAATCCAGTTCGAATCGACTGTTCAATACTCTATCTCTGTGAACTGTATGAAATTGTAAGAAATAGAAATAGAAAATCTGAAATGAAAAAATATCTGTAATAAATAATAAGAAAAGTTGAAAGAAATATATATACTAATAATTAAATCGAGTAGACAGAAGTAAGATTTTTTAGGGGTAATGCTAACTAAAAAATTAACTGTTAAGCAACTCAAAAACTTCACAAATAATATAAACTATATACCTTTAACCAAGAGGAACCTACAATAAAATGCTTTTCTTCCAATATTTCCTGTTTAGGCACATAATTAAAAATCAATAAAAATATGTGTGGATTAATTCTTTTAAACTCTTTTAAAATTCTTTTTTTTTTTTATAGAAAATATGCTCAAATTTAAATATATGTTTCCTTTCTTTCAAAGTACTAAAGATATTTTCTAAGCACTGACAGTTGTGGCGGTCAGAACTTTAAGAGTTGAATTGCATCCAACTTAACCCACTTTTACTACGTGCGTGTCAAACTGTGTATCTCAGCTAGGTAGATCTACACAAAGAGCATTCGATCAGAACTGTGAACGTTGAAACACATGTTGTTAACGCTGACCGCTTGGGCTAGTAGTAGTAGTCACTTATCACTCAGCGAACTGGAGAGACGCATCGACAAGGCTCTCGAAAATACGTGCAACGATTTGTAGTGAAGAGCAACAAAAATAAGTAATATACAACGTATAAAAATGAACAAGACGCCTATGCACGAGCTGCGTCGCGTGTGCGTTATTGGAGGTAAACGAAAGCTATAAAACTATATTTAAAGTCATTCGAATATATTTTGGAATATGTGTGGATATATTTAGCTGGCACCGCAGGCTTGAGCGCCTTGAAGAACTCATTGGAAGCGGGTCTGGAGGCGGTGGCGTATGAGCGGGGCATAGAGATCGGTGGCACGTGGATATTCTCCGAAGAGCTGCCAAAGGATGAGCACGAAGAGGTGCACAGCAGCATGTACGAGGGCTTGCGGTAGGTTATCAAGAAACTTGAAAGCCAATCAGATCATTTTACATCGTCCACAACTGATTTGTAGCACAAATTTGCCCAAGGAAGTCATGGGTTATCCGGACTATCCGTATCCCACAGAGATCGAAGACTCATTCATTACATCGCAGCAGGTATTGGAGTTTCTGCGCTCCTACGCCGATCACTTCAACCTACGACCGCACATCAAGCTGCAACACGAGGTCATCAGGGTGCGGCCCAGATTGAACGATTGGGAGGTGAGTGCTGACGACATTAATCGTTTCATCACTCTCATTCGCACATATTATATACTGCTGATTGTCTCTTTGACACATCTGAAGGTCTATGTTTGGGATCACAACAACAACACTTGCGATCCGGTCTACTACGACTTCATTTACGTCTGCAATGGCCACTACACGGAACCAGACATGCCCAAAATTGAGGGCATGGATCTGTTCGAGGGTCAACAAATGCACAGTCACATCTATCGCAAGGCGGAGAAATTTAAGGGTGAGCAGAACATACTCTATATGGACGCAATTTAGATAAGATTGTTCCAGTTTCTATACGAGCATGAATTGTCAGTCCCGTCAACTTTTAGCCTAGTTACAGTGTTTCTTTGGGATTCGTATACTATATAAAAAGTGAGCGCTTATCAAGCACTCAGCATGTTTGGCTGATGGGTTTTTAATCATAGAATAGTTTTTATAAAGCCCCATGGAAATTCACTAACTGATAAATGGGAAGCGCTCCAGCAAAGCTTTTCCACTGATTTATGATACAGATTCTAAAATATAATTGTAATGGGAATTACTTAAACTATTTTGATAAGGGCATAACAAGCACGAGATATTTATCTTGTGAATGATGTTCCCAGGGAAGTTTAGTGGAATAAACAAATTGATTTAAATCCTTAATTCAAATGAACTTTACCTTTGCAGATCAGAGAGTGCTGATTATTGGTGCCGGTCCTAGTGGCATGGATATTACAAATCACATTCGCAAGGAGGCTAGGCACGTGTACTTGAGCCATCATCTACCGACCACGCCCAACACCGCCTTTATGGGCAATGTGACGCAAAAGCCGGACGTTGAGCGTTTTACAAAAAATGGCGCCATATTTAAGGATGGCAGTGAGGAGAGCTTCGACTACGTGGTCCATTGCACCGGCTATCAATATAGTTTTCCGTGCCTCAGCACCGATGTGGGCGTGCAGGTGATCGATAACTTTGTGCAGCCACTGTGGAAGCACTGCGTCAACATTAACCATCCGACAATGTCGTTCATTGGACTGCCCTTCAATGTGATACCCACGCACATATTCGATATGCAGGTGCGCTTCACACTTAAGTTCTACACAGGACAACGCCAGCTACCCACCAAGGAGCAGATGATCGCCGACCTGGAGAAGGAGCAGGGCGAGCGCTGGGAGTGCGGCTTTGTCAATCGTAAAAAGGCACATCAAATGGGTGAACGACAGGTGCGAAACACTTAACATGACTTATATGAAATGTATTCACCTCTCATATCTCCAACAGTTCGATTACTACAACGAGCTAGCCAATATGACGGGCATTGAGAATATAAAACCTGTTATTTTAAAGCTAATGAAGGATTGCGGAAAGAAATATATATTTGAACTGGATACGTATCGCAATAATCGTTACACGGTTATAGACGATGAGCACTTCACCAAGCGCGCTATATGATGAACATGTATTGTATGTCTGTAATGTAGTTTATTTTGCATTTAACTATAAAATAATAAATAAATACATAAATATAAAAATTAAAAAAGCGTTTCAAATGCCATATCACACAGCTTTCTGTTGCTTCAGTTTTTTTTAACTGAGTGGCATCACTGCTGCTGTTAATTACTCAAAAGGAACTCGAAACTAAATTCAACTGGTAGACCATTCTGTTAACTGGAAAATTTAAGTTTTAAACACATTTTGTTTCCGTTATGTACATATATTTGTAATAATTTATTCATTCAATTAAATTCTTTTTTTTTTTTTTTGCCCGCACTATGTGCCACTACACTTCATTGTCCATTATTATTAATATATATATTTATAAGTCAGCACGCACACATTTATAAAATAAGCTAATATTTGATAGGGGCTACTACTATTTTCACTACGCTTTTATACTTATGCCTAATACACTACTTTTTTGTTGATTTAGCACTGTTGTTGTTGCTGTTCATATTGCACACTTTCTCTTCTTCTTTACTGCTGTTAATATTGTTGCTGTTACTGCTGTTGCTGTTGCTGTTGCTGTTACTGTTACTGTTACTATTACTGTTGCTGTTGCTGTTACTGTTACTGTTACTATTGCTATTGTTGTTGTGTGCATCGACTGCCTCAACTTCGCGCAGCGTAATCTTCTGAAAATCACAATCGATTATTCTCTTGCGCTTGCGCAACGGCCTAGTACTTTCCGCTGCTGCAGCGCAGCTGCTGCTACTACCCACTGTGGGCGACGTGGGGTTGTCGTCCCTGGTATCTTTGGTTTGTATGAGTGTGCGTTTGGTTTGCAGTCGTGTTATCTTCAACTTGGGCAGCTTCTGTGTCTCAGCCTCAGCTGAGCTGTTGGCATTGTTCCCACGCGCCTCTGACTCCACATTATGCATAACGATGCAGTGCGTCGTCTCGCTCAACGTGTCCGGCGAGGAGTCTGTGACGGGCGATGTTACAGGTGATGGTGTTGTTCTAGCTGGTGTTGTCTTTGGTATAGATTTCTGTTCTTCCTCCTGCTCCTCATTTTGCTGATCCAGCTCCAGCTCCAGCTGCGGTTCCAGCTGCGGTTCCATCTGCTGTTCCTCTGTGTCCAGCTCTGGCTTGGCCTTGCTGCAGTCCAGAGGCTGTGGCTGCTCCTCTGCCGCAATTGCCGCCGCACGCTCTTCATCGTAACGCTTGCGCTGCTCCGGAGTCAAATGCGCCTTGTAGAAGTCCACGACGGGCAATGGCACGGGTATGGGTATGGGGAGCGGTATTATAATGGGATACGGCACCATCACAGTGACTGGTGGAGCAGCACCTAGCAGAGCGCCCAGCGCTCCATGCAGCTCCGGTTGCAGCTGTGGGTGCAGCTGCGGCGGCGGCCCGAAGTGTGAGCCAAAGCCACGCGGCAACATGCCCGGCGGTGGAGCGAGGAAGGGATGTGGCGGCGGAGCTGCAGGCCGTGCTCCAAATGGATGACCCAGCACGCCATTGGGTGGTGTGGCAAAGTAGCCCGCTGGTATGCCAGTGGCAGGCCGACAGGGCATGGCCGGTGGCAGCGGCTGTGGATGCTGTTGCTGCTGTGGCTGCTGCTGTTGCTGTTGCTGATGTTGATGTTGATGTTGCTGCTGAGGCTGCGGTGGCTGTTGCTCCTGCATGGGCGACAGCGGAGGCAACGGCACACTGGAGCCGGCGAAATCAGCGCTGAGCGTAGGCGGCTGGTGATGCTGCTGCTGCTGCTGTTGTTGCTGCTGCTGCTGTTGTTGCTGTTGCTTCTGCAGCAAGCTGGCAACTGTCTCTGAGCCAGCGCCAACTACACGATGCGCACGCTTGCGTCGGCCCGGCTTGGATGCGGAGTGAAGAGCGTGGTGCCGCTGCAGCTGAGTGGCCGGCGGTTGCGGTGCGCCAGTCATGGCGGTTGTCTTCTGAGCCAACAGCTTGGACACGGGCGCCACTGAGATCAAAGGTTTGCTTGGATGAGTGGGTGGCGAGTGGCAGGGTGAGCTCCGCTTGGAGGTATTCGCAATGCAAACAGCCGCCGGCCCTGGTGACACCGAAATTGTGGACGCAGGCGAGGCCGACCGACTGCGACAGTTGCGCAGCCACAGATCGGGCGTTATGAGCCCCGCCCCATCGCCAGAGGCTGCTGCCTCCAGGCCCTGATCCCGCAGATGAGGATTCATGTCGAGATGGGCCTGCGTCTCATTGCAGAAGATCTGCATCTTGTACTGATTGAGACACTTCTCCGAGCAGAACTGCAGCTGCGATGCGCCATCCTGGAAGTCCACATAGCTCACGGCGTGTCGCACATGCTTGCACCAGTCACACGTCTTGGCCTTCTTGAAGGATGCCCGACGACTCTGAGTGAAGCAGGACTCGGAGCAGTAGCGTGGTCCATCCGAGCTCGTTAGATAATCCGGCGCATTCTCAGCGATCGGGCGATGGCACCAGCAACAGTTGTTGAAGTCTGCAAAATAATTGGAAAGGCGGAGAGAGCAGAACAATTTGATTATTGAGCAAAATATTGACTTTACCCTTGAGAATTGGTATACAGCTTTACTTATAATATTTGATAGGCTAACAGGAAAGGTGCACAGCAACACCAAAACAATTTGCTCTACACAAAAGAAATCAGGAATTTGTAAGGAAATCTACAGTTTTCTATCCTTAGCCTGCACCTCGCTCCAAACTGCATTTACTGCCAACTACAAACCACTCAATAGTTTATTTTGGATATTTGTAAACCATCTCTGCGTCTTAATGAATCTGTTGTTCGATAATGCAGCAGCAACGGCCAAAACCAGTTGATGCCAAAGTTAGCAAAGTTTCAAGCCTGTCTGAGCGTAAAATTCGCATAATGATTGACTTTCTGAGTAGTAAGGGAAAAAGGGCATGAAGAGAAGAGAAAAGGAACTTTTCCTGCCGAGCACAAGTCGAACTTATCAGGTTGCAAGGAATATTGATAACAGCAGCAGCAGCAGCAGCAGCAGCAGCAGCAGCAGCAGCAAAAGCACCAAACAATGTTGAGGTAAACGAATTTACGATTTTAATTTTTCCACCTCCCAAAGCAAACAAAATAGTTGTATATTGATATATCCAGTATACTTAGAAGTAGAAGCAGTACCGAAGGCTAAGCGCATAATCGTGTTTGATATGCAGCCAAAACGACTCAAAGAGTTCTTAAACTGAATTTGTTTTTATTTTTGAATAACTCCTATCACAAAGTGCAAAGGATTTTGTGCCAAGCATTGAACCTGTCGTGTCAGATTGTAGCTCAGATTGAGTGCCCGACAAAAATATAGATATACTTAGGTCTATCAAATCAAGTAAAGCAACTATTGAGCAGCTCAATTTGATTTACCAAGAACATTTTTATTATGATGTCCCTCTGTGAGATCTAAAACTTTGATTTCTATATGCAGGCAGAGCTCAGATAATCCCATTTCCATGGAAGCCACTCAAATCAATAAGGAGGCTTTTTATATGTGACATTAATAAATATTTAGTAATGCAGTAATATCGAGTAATCCATACTTTATACAGCCGTCTAACGCTCAGATGATGGTGCTTTCAAGGCAATGCCCTAATCGAAAACTTAAAAAGCAATTGAAACGCAGTCAGTTTAGTTGAGTCTATGCCTGCGCCAAAGTAAACGCCAACAGCATCAGTCAGCATACCTCACTTTAGTATATTACTTTATATATATATATAACTCCTTTAAAGAAACACCGCTAACTGCTTGAATTTTCCAGCTACGCTTACCTATTTTCTCCTCAGTATGCGATGTCGTCAGAGATGCTGCCGACGGCTTGCCAATTGAATGTGGACTCTTGGAGTCATCCTCACGCGAGCTGCGGGTGTCGTGGTCCGAAGGAGTTGTAGTGTTGCTGTGACAATTCAAGTTGCTCGCCTTGCGACTGTTGCAGTTGTTGTTGCTATTGCTATTGTTGTTGTTGTTGTTATTGAGAAACGCTGCTGCCAGTGCGCTGCTGCGACTGCTGCGTAGATGGCTACGTTGCTGTTGTTGCTGCTGCTGCTGTTGCTGCTGTTGCTGCTGCTGCGTGGCTACTGCTGCTGCTGCAGCGCTTTGCAGCAGACGCGACGTCTTGGCCGTCAAGTCCAGCCGATCCACGTCGACGCCATCGAAGCCATACCAGCCAAGCAGCTCGTTCATCGTATGCTGCGCGAATTCCTGGAACGAAACAGAGCCAGAGACAAGAAAAGATTTACATATTGTGTGGCATGCCCATGGTATATAGCGACGCCGTTCAGCCGAATGCTGACACAGTTTCAGTACTTCAATTCTTAGTTGCAAAAGTATTATTCGCACTTTCTGGCCAGCTTCAGAGCTGGTTGAGAGCGTGCCACGCAGAGCCGTCGTCTCTGCTGGCAATTCAATACGACAGATACCCTTTTTTCACGAGACAGAGGGAGACCCAACGACGCAGGTGCAGCTCACTGAGCCGTATAATTGTGGCTACTTGGCAACCACAACTTGTTGCAAGTGCGGTGGCAGCTAGCTGCACATCTGAAGACTACACCAGTGGGGGGTTTACTGACTGATAAAATACTTTTAAATGGCAAATATAGGCGAGCATAGTCGAAGCTGGCTTAAATAGATCTGCGCAGCTAAAGCTTCATTTGAGGCTTTAATAAATCAACAAATTTAGCCAAATAACGAACAGATACCGTTCTTACCTTTAAAAACGGCTTACGCCAAAAACTAATCGCTTCTTTCATAATATTCATAATCACTTTCATTTATCTAATCATATTTAAATGGATCCTTAAGCGATTACGAATCACAGAAGACAGTTAATTTTACAAGGAATCGAGTCATATGAGGCGCAGCGACCCAAACGCCAAAAAACTAGAATTGAGTATCAAATAGTAAAACGAGAGGCTTGAATTTTGAATATGGAATAAATAAATTTGAAACATAGAGTGTTGAGTACTTGGATAATATATATATAAAAAAATATTTGCCAACAGAAGTAGAACCAAAAACTTTTGCAAATGGTTCACTGTTAAATCATTTTATATAATATATGAAAGCATTAAATTCCGACTAAGTTTGAATGCCAATCCAGTCTCAGCTGTGACTTATATCTTATAATGATGCTTATTACAAAGAGTTATATGTATTTCAGATCACATACTACAAATAATTGTGGAGATTAGAAGAGAATCGAGGAAATAGCTCTTCCCTCTTTCGGCTTCTTTTAAGCAATAAGAATCCCTAAAAATTATTCCATTTTCTCAGAGCATTCGGTACAAATAAAGCAGATAAAAGGCCCATTGAACGTCTGGAATATTAAATTTAAGATAAAGTTTTAATTCAGCTTTGAAAACACTTCTTAAAGTGTGCTTTAAATAAGTTTTTATCAATGAGCTGCGGCTAGCATTAAACCCCATTTGAAATTAATAACTTTGATGAAACTTGCAGCAAACACAGACCAACCCCCCCCCCCCTAAACACACACACACACAGGTACACACTTTACTGCCACACACATAAGGATATCAACTAACACACACGCACCCACAAAACAAAAGTTTATAATGGAAGCCCAGAGGACGGGGCAGGGGCAGGGGCAAGGGTAGGGCATGGGCCAGGTGGGCTGGGGTGACTGTGAGAAAGTGCAGGTAAGTTAGAGGAAAGGAGACCATGTATAATCCATTTCGTTGTTGTTGTTTTGCTCGTTTTGCAATGGGATCTGGCTTTCAGCAGCTGCAGCTCCCCCACTCAGATGCTGGGCATGACATTGATATGCAATGGGCCAATGAATGTGTGTGTGCGTGTGTGTACACACTTTTGTCTTTTTGCATATAATACTCTTTTAAAATTGAACAACAACTCCGAGTGTGCGTTCCTGATCGAATTGGAAAGCCAGTTCAAAGGCGCAAGGAGTTTGGCTGCGGCTTTAAAAGTTTGTTTCGGGTTTTTCGTTTCTTGTTTCTGAAATGAAACAAACCAAAATGATATATGTATGCTTATACAAGTACATATGTATTTGTGCATGTGTGCAGTCTCTGTGTGGATACAGAAACATTTCACACAAGGCTACGCAACTGCATTAAGACGTATCAAATTACATTGAAATTCTCATATTCAAAGTCGTCGATGTTGTTGCTGTCGTTGTTGTTGCTGTCGATGTTGTTGCTGTCGATGTTGTTGTTCCAGTCAAAAGCAAAACGTCAAAATAAGAACAGAGGCATAGCTCCAAGGGGGCTCTGGCCTTTGAGTGCCGGACTTGGGCTAGAGTTACCAAGATTTGAAACTCAGATGAAAATGTTTAATTGAATTTAATTGCTACTTTTGTATTCTTATCTTTTTTTTTCATTCTAAACTTCAATTATAATAAGCGACAATATTGATGAAGATATGGTTTTTCAAATTGCCACGCCCCCACTAGGCATGTAACGTAACTTAGAAACTAAGACACGCCCCCAAAGTGGCATCGTTAAAGGATGCATCGATAGAGAATGTCAACAGTCTCTCAGCTATTGAGTTTTGAAGTTTCTAGTTTTGTTTGATGTGCCATGCTATGGGTAATCTATGTCTATATCTCTGGTATCCATTCCAAATTTGGAATATCTAGAACCAATAGTCAACATATAACAGAATCAGATCCGATTTCTGAGGATTTATTAGTAAGCGTGTATATATAATATATAATTTGTCGATCTGTAAGGGTCTTAACAGTAAGTCACGTGCCAAATTTTGAAGTACTAACTCTATTATTGTCCAATATACATTTAGCCACGCCCCAAAGGGCGTATATCTATCAACTATATGTTTTTGATCTTGGTATATGAACGCGAGTATTCTAACAGATATTGTATTTTTTAATTTGCCACGCCCCTAGTGGGCGTATTGGAAAAATCTAAAAACTTTTTCAGACGAGATTAGCTACGAGTATTTGTTTCAAATTGAAGTCTCAAATTCCAAGCTCCGGCTTCAATAGTCACGAGATAAGCGAGCGCACAACAAGACTGAAATTGTATAAAACCAATACATCTATATATACATACATATATACTACATACTATATATTATACTATACATACATACTATACTATATAGTATAAAATTATTAAATAAATTAATTATAAGCGCACACTAAACAAATGTGTAGTTTAACCGAATGGTAAAGTAAAATTTATTTAATTCATATTAAAAAAAATATTGTTATTCATATTAAAATGTATTTATTTATATTTTTATAGGCAAATTTTAAATAAATAAATTTTTCACATACATCAAATTAACATGCCTATAAAATTCTGTGCAATGCTTTTTTACTACTCAGCTTGAAGAGACAAAATAAAATGAAAGATTTCAAGATTTTTATTGTCTTCAGCAAACAGAGACTCAACCACTCAACCACTCAGAAATTTGTTGGCAATCAACGAATTTGCCATTTTAATAGGTGCAAATAAAACAGAAATAAATGTCAGGTAAAATATGCGATGCGCCAACACTGAAATCAGTAGTCAACAGCGCTGATAATTAGCCATGAAAATGCGATCAAGACAGCGAGTTTTGTTGTCTACAAATTATATGAATGTTTTTTAATTATTTCATTTATATTTACACAAGGTACAGAAAACTTTCCTTGAATGGCCCGCAATGACACATGACTTCACAGTGGTATTCTGGGCATATAATGCAGAGTATATATATATCGGTATATCTGAAGTATTTTGAAAATTGTCAAGCGAGGCAAGTGGTAATTTGAAACCCCGTTTCGAACTACGCCACTGCATTTGAGAGCAAAGCGAGAACATTTTTGGTGTTTCTGAGGAATGCTAAATTACTCATACGACATGTGGCCAGTGCTGACACAAGCGCTGACAGCTTGAATGCGACAAGAACAACATGCAACTTGTGGGCGTGGCAGCCGACAGACATTTGTATTTTTGGCAAATCTTGCGCAAATCATTCATTGGGTAAATTATTAATGGCAAATCGCATGAATCACTTCGAGGTGTGAAATCTATGCCAATGTCTCTTGGCGGCTAACTTCGCTCACTAACTGCTGCTCAACAGCAACAGCAGCTTGGCACTTGTCATGCGACACCGAGACGCTGGCCACTCGACGAGGCCCACTGTGCCGCTGCACAGTGGTCTCCAGCTCACGCAAAAAGATGTCCAATCAGCGACGGCTGCACGTCTCTGCCAACGCTTTGCAGCGGCGCTCACACGCTCGCTTGACTCAGCCGGCAGCTCTGAGCCACGTTTTGACGGGTTTGTTGTTGTTGCTGTTGCTGTCTGTAGAGTATTAACAATTCGCACGATACAAATCTTGTGACTGAGCTGCAAGTCGTATCGATTACACGCCTCAGGTGCGACCTCGTCGCTCTGTGCGTGTGGAGCGGGGGCTGGGCAGGAGCTGGTAGAAGGCGGGAGGTAGGAGGTCAGGTAGGTTGGGAGACGCACGCCCGGCTCAAGTTCAGTTGAGTCTCAGTCGCAGTCGCAGTCGCAGTCACAGCCACTCGCAGAGCCAAGTCCAACTGTGCGGTAATTGGAGGCGCATTGCTGTTAGCTCTTAGCATATTATTTCCACCTTTTGATACCTCTCTCTGTCTCTCTCTCTCTTACTCTCTCTCTCTCTCTCTCTCTCTCTCTTTACTCTCTCTCTCTCTCTCTCTCTCTACCTCTCTGTTATCTTTTTCTGTGGGTTTTTAATATCATTTGTCTGTTAATTTATGTTTGGTTTTTAATTTCTGATTTGTGCGTTCGCCTGGACACAGTTGGCTGAGAGGCGTGGCAGGGGCGGGCGGGCTACGGGCAGCCTCTAGCAGCAACGACGACATTTAAACTTGCGCTCAGTGCAAGCTGTGAAATTCTAAACCGAAATGCGAATAAAAATCAATTAATTAAAAAATGAAATTGTATGCCCTTTATTATTGTTGCTGTTGTTGTATTTGTTGTCATGGAGCTTTATCTGTCCGTTTGCTGTTCACTTGCCTCCCGCCATATTTCCTCAGCGTATTTTATAGCCCTACATATTCCCCCTTTTCTTGAATTCTCATAATTAATGCTGAAAGAATCAGACAGATACAGTTGGCAATTGCTGCCTCTCCTCTCTCCCTCTTTATCTCTCTGCCTCTCGCTCTTCCCCTGTCAATGTCTCGCTGTCTGTTGAATTTCGCAAAATCTCAACTTACAAAAACATATCAAATTTTCGTTTTTATTATGAATCGCGAATGAACTGGAGCTGACTTGACGAGTGTTTTTTGTTTTCTCTTCATTTTTGTTTTGTTGTTGTTTTTTTTTGCGACTCCAAATCCAAGTAGCAATTCCCGTTGCGAGAACCACTTCATCGTTGTCAAAGCTATTGCGTACACTGAGAGAAAACCCTAAAGTTGAAGCTGTGAAAAGCCGTAAACTAAACAACTAGCTCTTATTCAAATCGATTAAGTTACAAATCTTTACTTCTTTATTCCGAAAAGAATTTATCATTCGAATCGAATAAATTATCGTTCATGAAATCATAAAGTAGAGATCATCAATTAGACATTCAGCCTTTTATTCAAATATTATATTATATTATATACCCGCCACGGGTTCTCCAAACATATTGGAGACACTCAATCATACACCCCAATCAAATTAGCTTAAAAACCCCTATCATCAATCAATGCTGAATGATGATTGATCAATCTTCGTCAATCAAACAATCGTCAATCAATCATGAATCAACTATCAATCAGTCATCAATCAATCATCATCATCATCGATAGGTGATCAATCAATAATGATCAATAATCAATCATAAATCAGTCAATCATATATTAACCATCAATCAATCATCAAACAATCATCAACCAATCATCAATCAATTATCAGTCAATCATCAATCAATCATCAATCAATCATCAATCAATCATCAATCAAACATCAATCAATCATCAATCAATCATCAATCAATCATCAATCAATCATCAATCATCAATCAATCATCAATCAATCATCAATCAATCATCAATCATCAATCAATCATCAATCAATCATCAAACAATCATCAATCAATCATCAACCAATCATCAATCAATCATCAATCAATTATCAGTCAATCATCAATCAATCATCAATCAATCATCAATCAATCATCAATCAAACATCAATCAATCATCAATCAATCATCAATCAATCATCAATCAATCATCAATCAATCATCAATCATTAATCAATCATCAATCAATCATCAAACAATCATCAACCAATCATCAAACTATCATCAACCCATCATCAATCAATCATCAATCAATCATCAATCAATCATCAGTCAATCATCAATCAATCATCAATCAATCATCAATCAATCATCAATCAATCATCAATCATCAATCAATCATCAATCAATCATCAATCAATCATCAATCAATCATCAATCAATCATCAATCAATCATCAATCAATCATCAATCAATCATCAATCAATCATCAATCAATCATCAATCAATCATCAATCAATCATCAATCAATCATCAAACAATCATCAACCAATCATCAATCAATCACTAATCAATCATTAACCAATTATCAATTAATCATAAATTATCAATGGATTATCAATCAATCATCAAACAATCATCAACTAATTATCAATCAATCATTAACCAATTATAAATTAATCATAAATCAATCATCAATGGATCATCAATCAATTATCAGTTAATCATCAAACAATCATCAACCAATCATCAATCAATCATCAATCAATCATTAACCAATTATCAATTAATCATAAATCAATCATCAATGGATCATCAATCAATTATCAGTCAATCATCAATCATCAACTAATCATCAATCAATCATCAATCAATCATCAAACAATCATCAACCAATCATCAAACTATCATCAACCAATCATCAATCAATCATCAATCAATCATCAATCAATCATCAGTCAATCATCAATCAATCATCAATCAATCATCAATCAATCATCAATCAATCATCAATCATCAATCAATCATCAATCAATCATCAATCAATCATCAATCAATCATCAATCAATCATCAATCAATCATCAATCAATCATCAATCAATCATCAATCAATCATCAATCAATCATCAAACAATCATCAACCAATCATCAATCAATCACTAATCAATCATTAACCAATTATCAATTAATCATAAATTATCAATGGATTATCAATCAATCATCAAACAATCATCAACTAATTATCAATCAATCATTAACCAATTATAAATTAATCATAAATCAATCATCAATGGATCATCAATCAATTATCAGTTAATCATCAAACAATCATCAACCAATCATCAATCAATCATCAATCAATCATTAACCAATTATCAATTAATCATAAATCAATCATCAATGGATCATCAATCAATTATCAGTCAATCATCAATCATCAACTAATCATCAATCAATCATCAATCAATCATCAATCAATCATCAATCAATCATCAATCAATCATCAATCAATCATCAATCAATCATCAATCAATCATCAATCAATCATCAATCAATCATCAATCAATCATCAATCAATCATCAATCAATCATCAATCAATCATCAATCAATCATCAATCAATCATCAATCAATCATCAGTCAATCAATAACCATTTATCAATTAATCATAAATCAATCATCAATGCATCATCAATCAATTATCAGTCAATCATCAAACAATCAACAACCAATCATCAATCAATCATCAATCAATCATTAATTAATTATAAATTATTCATAAATCAATTAATCATAAATCAATCATCAATGGATCATCAATCAATTATCAGTCAATCATCAAACAATCATCAACCAATCATCAAACTATCATCAACCAATCATCAATCAATCATCAATCAATCATCAATCAATCATCAATCAATCATCAACCAATCATCAATCAATCATCAATCAATCATTAACCAATTATAAATTAATCATAAATCAATCATCAATGGATCATCAATCAATTATCAGTTAATCATCAAACAATCATCAACCAATCATCAATCAATCATCAATCAATCATTAACCAATTATCAATTAATCATAAATCAATCATCAATGGATCATCAATCAATTATCAGTCAATCATCAATCATCAACTAATCATCAATCAATCATCAATCAATCATCAATCAATCATCAATCAATCATCAATCAATCATCAATCAATCATCAATCAATCATCAATCAATCATCAATCAATCATCAATCAATCATCAAACAATCAACAACCAATCATCAATCAATCATCAATCAATCATTAATTAATTATAAATTATTCATAAATCAATTAATCATAAATCAATCATCAATGGATCATCAATCAATTATCAGTCAATCATCAAACAATCATCAACCAATCATCAAACTATCATCAACCAATCATCAATCAATCATCAATCAATCATCAATCAATCATCAATCAATCATCAACCAATCATCAATCAATCATCAATCAATCATTAACCAATTATCAATTAATCATAAATCAATCATCAATGGATCATCAATGAATTATCAGTCAATCATCAAACAATCATCAACTAATCATCAATCAATCATCAAACAATCATCAACCAATCATCAAACTATCATCAACCAATCATCAATCAATCATCAGTCAATCAATCATCAGTCAATCATCAATCAATCATCAATCAATCATCAATCAATCATCAATCAATCGTCAATCAATCATCAACCAATCATCAAACTATCATCAACCAATCATCAATCAATCATCAATCAATCAATCATCAATCAATCATCAATCAATCATCAATCAATCATCAATCAATCATCAATCAATCGTCAATCAATCATCAATCAATCATTAACCATTTATCAATTAATCATAAATCAATCATCAATGGATCATCAATCAATTATCAGTCAATCATCAATCATCAACTAATCATCAATCAATCATCAATCAATCATCAATAAATCATCAATCAATCATTAATTATTTATAAATCAATCATGAATCAATTATCAATGGATCATCAATCAAGTATCAGTCAATCATCAAACAATCATCAAACAATCATCAAACAATCAACAACTAATCATCAATCAATCATCAATAAATCACCAATCAATCATTAATTAACTATAAATCAATCATGAGTCAATTATCATGGGATCATCAATCAATTATCAGTCAATCATCAATCAATCATCAAACAATCATCAACTAATCATCAATCAATCATTAACCAATTATCAATTAATCATAAATCAATCATCAATGGATCATCAATCAAGTATCAGTCAATCATCAAACAATCATCAAACAATCATCAACCAATCATCAATCAATCATCAGTAAATCATCAATCAATCATTAATTAATTATAAATCAATCATGAGTCAATTATCAATCATCAATCAATAGATCACTTCGAGTATTTTATTTAGTTTTGACAACTCTCATACAAGCTCCTTTAACATCTATGGGTAATAAATAGCTCCTGCTTGATTGGCTTTCATAGTTATAGCCAGAGCCAATGCTCGACGCTTGGAGCTTGAGACTTGGGGTTTGGAGGGACTGTGTGTTATGCGAGTCAGCCACATTAATACATGTCTACGGTTACTCAAAAAGAAACCTAATAGAATAATGTAAAGTATACGCTGGCAATGGCTAACGACGGAGACGATGGGCAACCCAATACGCTTATAATAACTCACCCTGAACCCCGTAAACTGAACTCGGCTCAGCTTAGCTCAACTGAGCTGCTGCTGCTGCTGCTGCTGTTAAAACTAAAGCGAACTAACCCAAGCTGCAGTGGAGACGAGAATAGAGACGAAGACGAAGACGGTGCTGAGGGCTGCACCACCAACAGCACCACCCAAAAACAAAAAAAAACTGAAAATAACAGCAACAACAAATTCTAGAATTACGCTAGTTTTCTCAACGTAAAGAGACATGCATTAATGTGTGTGTGTGTGTTTGTGTGTGTGTGTGTTTGTGTGTGTGTGTGTTTGTGTGTGTGTGTCATGTACAAAGTCAGTCGGTTTTTAGTTTGTTGTAATCGAATATCGATAGCTCGGGATTGAATGACGCGCGTCCTTCTTTTGAATTCTTACATGACATACTTGGGGGCTAGCTGTCTCTCTTTCTCCTTCTCTTTCTGATTCCCTGTCTCTTTCTCTGTATCTGTGTGAATTTTCAGTTTTCCTCATATGTTCTGGTTGTTGCTGTTTCGCAACTTAATATTTTATTTCATTTTAATGTGTGTACATCAGATATGGGTTGGCTCAATATGGATCTGTATGTGTGTTGGACAGCACACATACATGCATGCACACACACACACATATATGCATACATACATACATGTATATTGTATTACAATGACCTTTCTGCTTTAGAGAAGATTGACTTAAAGCTAAACCTGCTATATGCAGCTCGCTAAAATATTAGAAGTATGGATCAGAAATTATATAGTTAAGTTATTATTTTTTTAAGTTTATTTAAATTCGGGTTTCTACTTTAAATCCACTTTTTCTATTTAACTAATTTGTCTAAAGATTTTTAAAATTTAATTTTATTATTTTGTGGATTAAATATTTTTTTAATTTATATTTTTAGTTTTTTAGAGGATTTAGCTATAAGTAAAATATATATTTAAGCTTTTTTCCTCTGCTTTTGTTTCTCTTCAGTTTTTGAATTTTTAGAGAAATAGTTGATTTGTAGAGTCTTCAATAGTTCTTTTAACAACTCTTAATATTTTTAATTTTAAATTCTTACTCCATAGTTCGCCTTTTCTTTCACTTTATATAGTGAGTAAATTGCTTTATTTTTTATATTATTTATTAGTCATGTATCGTCCATTGCCATCCCTTTCTTTTTGTTTATTCAACAAAGCTCTTCTATTACTTTCTATTAGTCACAGCTATGTTAAATTTGCTTCTATTGCTCTATTGAGAGCACACTCCACTCTTCAGTCTCTTCCATATCAAATTCTATACAGGGGTCTTATCTATAGCTTTGTGCATTGCTATACTCATTCAACACAAAAGAGCCTCTCATTGCACTTGATGTCATAGGAAGCATCAGCGCAGCAGTTGCTGTTGCAGCCGAGCGCCATCTGCCGCATAGCAGAGTCAACAGCAGCTCACAGCAGGTCACAGCATGACCCAGGAAGAGGAAGAGCAGTCCTGCTCCCCGCATAATGTCGCCCACTCAGTGGCTCAAATTAATTTAACGTTATTTTAATTTGAGCTGCTGCCATTTCGCTCTAACTAACGTGGAACGAGAGCGCCACCTGTGACGTAGGGGCTGTCTGACTGATGCTGCTGCCTCCACAGGGTGCCTCACGTTACGCTCGCCTTTCAGCACCCGCCGTGCGTTTGTGTGTGTAAGTGTGTTGGCAACTGCATTTGCTGGTGTTTCGTCTAGAATTTATCATATTCTATTTTGTTTGTAATTCAATATGAGACGCTGTTATTAAAGTTCTGCTGCTGCCGTGTCATTTGAGCTGCGCCTGTGCCTAACCCCACCCAGCCCCACACACACGACCTCCCTCGCCTTCCCCATTGCTGCTTATCAATAGAGGAGAGGACTTTGAGTGGCTGCTAGGCCAGCGTTGTCATTGTGTTTGTAACATAATACTCTGCCCTGCAGAAGGCTATACATATAACACGGATAGCTATGTGCGTGGGCAAGTGTAAGTAAATAGTTGAAGAACCTTGGGCTTACCTTAACTGAATACCTCTGCATGATTAGTAGGCTGGAAATATATTATATGGCTGATGCCACATAGATTTAAAAAGAGCACGATTTGACTAAATATATTTTAAAAACTGACAGATTTTTTATATAAATCTAATTCATGTCAGACTGTTGGGATTTTATTATTTTTAATATTGTTAAATGAAGATTTCATCATATTATTATTTTCTATAATATATCATATTAATCGTTGCTAATATTTAAATAGGAATATCATAAATGCACAAATATTATCAAATATTTACTCAAATATGAAAAACATTTAAATGAACATTTTAAAAAATTTAATTTAAAAAAATATTTTTTAGTGATTGCCTAGGTAAGCTGTTAGTTTTATAAAACATTGATGTCTTGTTCCAAAATTATAAATATTTTTTAGTGATTGCCTAGGTAAGCTGTTAGTTTTATAAAACATTGATGTCTTGTTCCAAAATTATAGTTAATTGAATGCTCGCTCCACAAATAACTTATAGTAGTTTATTGTGCCCAGTTTAGTGCTCTTAAGAATGCCCAGGACACAAATGTGTGTCCTGTGGGCAGCTTAACAACTATTGTGTTTGACGACATATATATTTATATATATTATATATATATCGTTTGCGCCACCCGTTGGCAGTTATTAATAAATTACTACCTCAACATTAGCCTTTTGCCTCAAGTGCGCAAAATTTGTCAATAGGCGAGGGTAGTCAATAAAGTTGCCATGATTACTTAGAGTAAAGCTAATGCAGAGCTGATGTCTAAAAGGATATCTGGTGATGAAAAACAAGTTATAGTACACTTTTTAAGATCATTATAGGAGATTGAAATACTGAAAAGACTTGAAATATTGAAAATGCAAATCTGACATAATATTATTATTATTAAGTTAAAACTGAAAGTAAATAACTGGTTTCTTGTTCAATTACCATCTCCATATTTGGCTATCTGAATTATCATATTTGAGTCAGAAAAAATTGTTTTGAAAGAATTGTTTATAATAAATAAGATAATTTATCTTAGAAACTTAGATGTGGCAAAGCAAATCGTTATCTGTATTAGAAGCTGCAGCTAGAATAAATATAATTTATTATACGAGCTCAAACATAAAATAATTTACCTTCGAAATTCAAATATTGCTAGACTAAATTAAATTTACTTTACGAGCTCCATTAAACCTAGACTAAGCACATTACGTAGCTTGTCTTCCCAGAGAAAGAACTGGGCTATATGGGGAGCAACTGTTATAACACCCCTCGTGTTGTGTGTGTCCCTTTTGGCATGTCCTTTTGAGACATTGGGCTCGGCTCGAATGAGTTCGGTTCGGTTTGGCTTGGCTGTGGATCGACGACGCGTCGCTCTCATAAAGCGGAAACCTTGAAGCGTATCGTCTTACCACAGTCCTATCCAATTGCACCCATGAGGCGCGTTAATGTTGCTCTTGTTGTCATTGTTGAGTTTTAATTATGTTGTCTGTTTCTCTTTTCACTCTCCATTAAATTTGCGCCGCTCTCTTTGCAGCAAATGCAGCTTATAATTATGCCACGGCCATTGAGCCAGGCTAAAAGAAAACTCAGTTCAATTTCCACAATGCAATTAATATACCTTTCAGCAGAAAACGTTGCATACTTTTCGGGTCAGCAAATAGGGGATGTTAAGGGGTGTTAAATGGTGTTTGATGTGCCTGCATCTATGACAGCTAAAATGTGAATATCTTTCTACTTAACTTGCAAATAGTTCGGAATGGAAAAAGAGGAATTTTTCTATATTTATGAATGCTAATTAAATATATAAAAATATCTTCAGAGTGTAGTAAAAGTTGTTTACGAACAAAAACTTAACTGCTTCAGATTATGCGATTCCACGTAAAACGAACTGATTTATTTTAAGTGTGCCATAGCCGGCTCAAGGTTAAGATGCCTTAATTTCAGTACTAGCGCTACTGACTGCACAATACTCGTTCAGAGCCCAAAGTGCTCAGGATATGTGTGGGGCGATTTTAACTTTGGAACTGAGGAAGATATGATTTTATGGACTTGACACTTCCCAGTAGGCGTGACTATATAATTAACGGTCAATTTTCAAAGAAGGTCTACAGCATATGTGATATAAATATTATATATTCTATATAGTACATATATGATACATACAATATATTTTCTATATATTTTCACTACTTAATAATATTTATTAGTAATACATAAAGTATTAATTAATAAAAAACCGTAAAAACTTTTGAATATTAAGAAAACATTTTGAAAGTACTCCAATTTAATAAATTTTTATGCGAAATCCTTGGCATTTTCATATGTAAATTGAAGCGAAGTACGTTAATTCCTTGAAAGTTCCGATTTCGACGCCAAAGTCAAGCAAAGTTGCCGACTCAGAGATGAGGCAGAGCAGCCAGAGTCAGCGCCACAGCCAAAGCCCAAACTAAAATAAAAAAAAATACCAAAAAAAAACCTGAACTCAATCCCAACGCAGCTCCATTCATTATAATAATTTTTCTGTTTAATAATATCATTGCGCTCAACTGCAAGCCAGCGGCTACAATTTCAATTTACCGATCCGATTACACGTGCAACAACAACAGCAACAACAACAACAACAACAGCAGCAGCAATAGCAGCTACAAAAATGTTGCTGCGACCGCCATCAACGTTGCTGTTGTTGCTGTTGTCATTCTCGCGGGTCTCTGGCATTAAATTAATTTTGCTCATTTGGCGAAAACTTATACACACACACACACACAGAGCGCAAGAGAATGTTGATAGAACGAGAAGAAGGAGAGCGGCATAGAGCGCATAGGGCGCTTAAGCAGCGCGCCGAGCTAACAGGCAAAAGAGGTAAGAAGAGACACTGAGACTCAATGCGAGTAGAGGCAGGCAGTCTGCGTCTATTTGCAGCCCACTCACAAGCACACAAACACACACACACACACACAAACACACACACACGCACAGGCACACAGACAGAGTGTGGCACTCGTTCACTCACTCGTTAAAATGATTATAAAAATTTATCAATATAAAATTACCAGCGCTGCTTCGGTTTACAGTTAACTCGCACAATGTTGGGGTAATCGTAATTGCAAGACGTCGACGGCGACGGCGCAGCGACGGCGACGTTGACGCTGGCAGTGCAGGGGATGCCAACTCCATTTACAAATGCGCTGCGGTGTAACGCTAATTGCAGAGCCCAGGCTCTAAGCGCAGCAGCACAGTTATTCTGCAATTTTTGTTATCGCAGTGTAAGCCGAGTCACAAGCAACAACTGAGTACAGTGGGCATGGTGTGGGTGTGCAGGGGATGGGGGATGCTGTTGGGAGTTTCGATGGACGAGAGAACATTTCATTGCAGTTGCATATTTGAAATTTCGCAATGCTCGCAACATGCAAAATTGTAATTGAAACTGAACTGAATTTGCTTCATCTTCTAGCTATTAAGGATTCGGATTATTACGTTTTTCTCTGCATTATTTTTGTGCAAAATTGTTTGGTCGGAATGCATTTGTTTTCATGGTTTTTCTCGTAACTGGAAACTAATGATGGACTCTCATTTGTTGGGCATGTTATTCAGGAATTCCATTATGCACTCTTAAAGGTGGAAAATGTATTTGCTTAACCATAAATAGATTCATGAATGATGAGCAAGTGAAATAAACTGTTCGAATAACATTTTGAATGACATGTAGTTGAAAAGCGATAAATCATGAATGACCTTTATGTGCCCGATGCTTAAGTGTGCTCAATACCAATGCGTTCCTAACTGTGTATTAATCTGTCGAACGATGTCTACGAGTTCTTTAAAATAATAAAAAATTTACAATAATAAAAATAAAAAGAAAATTCCAAATATTTTGCAATTTAAAAAAATATATTATATACATAAATGTTCTTTTATTTATTAGTTATCCAAAACTATAAATGTCTGTAGTTACTTAACTTTCACGCATTTTCCCATTCGTTAAATCGTCACCTCAGACTTCTAAATCTGACGTCGTGCGTATGTACTCCAAATTAAGGAGGCCTTAAAGGATTTGTAAATGTTATTGAAACCACTCGAACTGAAACTCAAATAGCCGATATATATTTATTATATATATTTTTTTAAAAAATATTCGCAAAATCCGCGTGTTATTCACCCCTTTGAAATATCAGCAGTAAAAATTTTCAAAAATAAACCATAAATAACCGCAATATTTCAAATGCAGCAACAAAATTCAAAATAAAAATGAAAATTCGAATTAAATATCTATATATATATATATATATATATATATATATATATATAGTTAGTAGCAGCTCTATGAAAAGCGTTCGGCATTTTTTCTTTTTGTGTATTTTCAAAGTTGTATTTGTTGCTTGTTCATCCTTGTTATTGAATACTATTTAAAAACAATGTGCAGACAGAAGTAATTAATTATAAATTTGTTTGTTCTGTGCCAAAATTTGAGGTGAGAATTACGCGACAATTACTCGATGCGATATGTATGTATGTGTGGGTGTGTGTGGGCTTGCTTTCATTCATGAAACTCACCTTTATCTCATCACTGGGCAGCTCTTTCTTGATTTGAACGACGCCGCCTGCCACAGTTGGTGGCACAACGCTGGCAGCAGCTGCCACATTGCCATCCCGCGAATTCGATGGAGAAGTTTTGGCTGACATTGCTAACTGGATGCGATGCACCTTGGCTTTGGCTAGCCGATTTCAATAGGCAACTGAAACGCGAGAATTACGAGTTAGACGAGAAGCACAATTAATTTAATTTTTTATATATTATTAAAATTATAATTTTCGTTTGATATTTGAATTTGTATTGAAAATAATCTGCTGTGCTCTTATCGCTATATAATATTAAGCAACTTTTATCAATGTGATTGTTCAGATCTTTAGCTATACATAATTTATATTTTTTTTTCATTTTTTTTTTTCTTTGGCTCAATATATAAATGAAATTATAATTTAAATAAAATATATGAAATTCAAAATATACAAAAATATTTATTTAATGAATTTCAGCGTTAGATTACTCGCAGGAAGTTTACAATTTATCAAAATTTTAATTATATTATTAGCTTTTGTAGTTCTACGAAATTCCGTTGCTTGAGATCAGACAGATATTTTGCTTCTTCTCATTTTTGAAGCCAACGATCAATCATGGAGTGTATTGCATCCGCTCACATTATGAGCCAAACACGCCCACTGATGCCGCCTCATAATCCGTTTTCTCTCTCTACTTCTGCTTCTAGCTCTTCTGCTTTTTGGGTCCATAATTAATTACAGCGTCTTCTTAGTTTTCACTGAGCGCCTTCTATACGAGTCTCTCTCTGCGCGCGTGTGTGTGTTTGTTTGTGTCTATGCTTTGCATATTGTTTCGCATCCATTTGATACGCACGCAAGCAGACGGCGGCAGAGTATTTATATACCCGAACATGTATCTGTAGCTGTACACGCATACATAGCTGTATTTGCGTGCATGTGTGCGTGTGAGCGTGTGAGCGTGCGAGCGTGTGTGCGTGTGTGCGTGTATGTGAGCGTGTTTGGTTCGCGCGCACTTTGGTGTCTTGTAATTTAATACCTCATACGAAACGTTACCACCTATCGCATAACACAGCTCACATACACACACAGCCACACACAAGCACACACACGCGCGCTGCCATTATACACATAAATATAATTTACAATAGCAAATGCACAACAAGAGCCAAGTGGATTTTGTGGCGCATGCATTAACAATAAGAAGTAAATACAATTTGAGCGCGAACTTGTCTTGCCTCAAATGCATTGAAAGGAAATCAGAAAGATTCCAGTCTATATCGGATTGTTTCCCCTATATACTTTATAAGCGATAAACTTTCAGCAGACTATAATCAGTATCTGATCTGTATATATCTCCCCACAGAAGAGTACACATCTCTTTAACATAATATTTCATTTTGGATTCATTTCGCAATTGTTTTTTATTTTCGTTTTACACCTTTGTTTATTAATTCTTGAAGAGGCTGCTGTGTTTTATATAGATCCGCTTTTATGTGTTTTTCTTTGTTGATCTTTATTGAATTTCGGTTTTTCTTTTCATTTCTTTTTGGCTCTCTGTCATCTTTTTTCTCTCACTGAAACAATTCATTTATTTGCTTTGTTAGCTTTCGCAAATTAAACTATTTTTTTTTTGTTTTTTTGAAAAGTTTTTCAATTTCAAGTACGAACGCTGCTCAAGGAGTATTATGATATATTGGACGTATCCATGTGAATGTATATATTCAAATTGAATTCGCTTAAGTATATATTTTGGTTATTCACTTAGAAAGATATATATATATGTTTTCCAATGCAGCGCGCCTGTCCAATATATATTCCAAAAATAGCTTTATATTTTCGACATTTTGTATATATTTTGTGTACGGCCGTTTCTCACTCACAATTGGCTTTCTTTTTCCTTTTGGTATTTTTTAATTTATTTCTATTTTTTCTTTTTTGATTTGATTTTCCGCTTTACAACAAACACCGCAGCCGAACGTCAAGGAAAACCATGCCCAATGCTCATTTTCATTTTCACTTTTCACTTTTCACATGCACATCGAGGCACGAATACGTTTTTCCGAAGACAATTCTGAGTGTGTTTGGCTTGTTTCAAAAACGCTTTTGAGATTCTGAACGATTCTGAACGGTTCTCTCGCTCGTCTCGCCTTTTCGACTTATTTCAATCGTTCGCTCCGAGCGACGTCCGCATGCGGCCGCGTTTCATCAACGTTTGACACTGGCGGCCACTGCCATGTGAATTTTACTTTGTCGCTGCTGGTTGTGCCGCACAGTGGTGCAAACAACACAATTGTGCAGGCAAATTTATAAATATTATATTTTATATATATATATATAAAATATTATAAATAAATGTGAAGTGAATTCAAATGAGCCACATAGAAAAAGTCTCAAATAAAATATAAATCTTATGGTTAGCCTATAAATCTAGCGTGAGTTAGAGCACACGTATATAGAACATGAACTTAAGTGTAATAAAATAATCATAAAATAGTTAAAGAAGATCTTTTACTCTAAAATAAAATATATGTGACTTAATATTTTTCATAATGCGAATTTGAACTTATATAATTTTACATAGTCAAAATGAATAATAAAATTTTTAAAAGTTGAATAAAAACTCACTCAATTTAATAAGAATCAGAAAACTTAAATTGCATAGTCAAAGCTATATCTAGAAAAGGAAATATCTACTCATTAACGTACGTCTCCGAACGTCTCAAATAAGGCCACCTATAGATGAAAATAGGTATCGAAGTATATCCGCTTATTAAGTTAAGACTAAAACAAATATGATTATAATTGTATACTTCTATGTTTAATATTTTAATATTTAAACTAGCTAATGACAAAGTAATTTAATATTGCAACGTAGAAAACCCAATTTAACAACATTTTTTTAAATAAATAATTTTTTATATAAGTTTTTGGAATATGTTTAATCAAGCTGCTGTATAAAAAAATATATATAAATCAAATGCAAGTATTTCAGATATATATTTTTTAAAATTTTTTATATCAAGCAATATTTGAATAAAGTTTTTGATAATTGGTTTCACTGTGCAACTGCTGCTTGCGCTCTGCTTCGTGTTTACTGTTCTGTTGGCCTCTGCTGCGTTTGCGCGCAGCTGTGGGTCCCCAACAGTCGACGACGACGACGACGACGACTCCCCAGTCCGAGTGGCTGTTGCTGACGCTGATGACGTATTGAATGCAGAGCGTCCCCAAAGACCCCTTGCCCCTCTCCACGCACCAACCCATCCCACCTCGCTGCTGGCTCTGATGAGTCAAAGTAATGCTAAGAAGAATTTTCCGTCTATGAAAACGAAAACGAAAACGAAGTAGTCTCAGTTTATTTCTCTCCTCTCTCTGTGCCTCTCTATCTTGGCGTCTCTTTGTGGCAGTGTCTCAGTGCCTCTCTAGCTCTCAGCGCTCTAGTGGATGCAACTTATAGTAAGCTAAAAATAAATTGCATCGTGTGGCTGCTGACTGCTTACCTGCTCGATTCAGATATATATGTTCATATATATATATACAAATATTAAATATTGTTTTTGTTCGTTTTAGAAAATTTATTATTGTGTTATGTCTAATTTGCTTTAATTTATTTAAAATTCTTTCAAACTGCACTGAGATAAAAACGCACTTGAAAGAAAAGCGCAAAAGAAACGAATTTGCAATTCGAAATGAATGTGAGGAAATTCAGGTAATTTGAAAAATGTTTGTTGCGAGCTAAAGAGATCAAGCTGATATTGATTAAGGAAGTATTTGCTAAGAGTTGGTTGGAAGTTAAAAGAAGAACAAGAGATGAAATTTGTTTCATTATAATAATAATTAATTATCAAAACTGCAGAACACTCCAAGGTCCACAGAGATGGCACAAGAATTAAGATCTAGCTGACAATATTGGTAACGGGACAGGTTTATGGCAATGCAATGCAAAAAACAGCTGGCAATTGTGCCCTGCGCCGATAATGCAGCTCGTAACAACTATATATATGTATATATGCATATATGTATATATATTTATTAAAGTGCTGCAACTGGTGCCAGTCGTCGTCGCCCTTTAAGTCATGGTACCTGGAACTGGCAAAAGAACAGAACATAAATTGGCCAAGACAATGCACTTGGCTAGCTCGCTTGACTGTCGTCTGTTCTTGTGCATGCATCACCATTTACTCTACTCTATGAAATGAACAAAAAAACAAAAGAAATAACTAAATGAATTGTTCAAATAAGACATCATTATAATCAACAGAAACAGCAGAGATCATAAGCATAAAAATAATTCAAAGCAGCTGCCGTGTCAATCATAATGGGCGCGCAATGAACAAACAATGCAACAGGAGATAAATTAAGCATTTCAACAATTTATCTGATTAAATATATGCATGTTCACATTCACGACTAGAAATACATAATTCTCTTGCGAGCCAAGTGCCAAATTAAATGTTCGTTTAATATATGGCATGCATATGCGCTGACTAACGCATTTCATGACAGCCGTTGAAAAATGCATTTAAGTATTTGATTGTTTTTCGGTCTATGTCAATGAAATTATAAAAGCAAAACGTTTTTGATTTTTGTTTTTATTTTGTTTTGCGTTCTGAAATCTAATTTTGTTCGTTTTAATTTTAATAATTTTCACATAGAACAAACATGAGCGGCTGAATGTGAAATGTTCATGTTGACATTTAGTCAAGATCATCACATGTGACTCCGTGGCGCAACGGTAGCGCGTCTGACTCCAGATCAGAAGGTTGCGTGTTCAAATCACGTCGGGGTCAATTGTGTACGGAAGTATGTTCAATTAATTTTTTTTTTTAAGTTTTAAACTATTACTTTTAATATTATGTGTATACTGGTAGTTAACAAATAAATAAGCCAAATGCACATGAAGAATAGTCCAATTTTTAATACATCTTATAACAAAAAATAAAACACAAGCTACTCATAACAGAAATTTGTTTATTTGCATTTTAAAATAATTATTAGGTTAATAAATATATACATTGTGTAACTTCTCTGCATATTATATTAATTATTATATACGTATGTATGTATGTACATATGTATGTATGTATGTCTTTACATTGTGCAGCCAAACAACACTCTTAAAATTTGAGAGAGCGCATGCTCTTAACTCCAAAGAGACTCAGCTGTGGGAAACAAAAAACAGCTGTTCGCAATCAGCTGTTAATACTGAACGCGAATAACAGAAACGTAATCAAACAGAAAAATTAAATGAATTATAGTAATTTGAAATTATAAAATACACTCAAATAAATATTACAAAAAATGTTAAAATGTCGAAATTGCCAAAAGCTGCCCTTAGTTTAAAACAGGTAAGCGACAGCCACAGCCCGCAATGTTGACTTTTCAAGAAACAGTTCTCTTCTCCGTTCAGTTCATGCTTCGCCAGGAGGTGCTGAAGCTGTACAGAGAAATTTGGCGGACAACACGCCTGGTGCCGGATCAGCATAGCCGACGAGAGCTCAGGGAATGGGCTCGTCATGACTTCAAAGCCAATCGCAATCAGAATGACGAGGTGGCCATCAAGATGCTGATGCAGAGTGCGAGACGCAGTTTGACGGAGCTTCAGACCAGTCTACAGTTGAGTGGCACGAACGTTAAGTGAGAAAAATGCTTGTATCTTTTATTTGAGCTTCACAAACTTGAGTGCTGCAATCGAATTACAGCGACATTTAAACACAATAATAAATAAATAAAGCTTAAAGAGCAAGACCTTTGAGGCGCTACAGCAGAGTCTGTGTCTACGTGTGAAGAAAAGCAGTCTAGCATTAAGGTAGATGTTAACTCGAATGGGAGGGGAGCGGAACGAAGAGATTCATAGCAGCGGGCGCAGCAGACTCAGCCAGGCGACCTTCAACAAAGCCAGTCCAAAAAGCAGTGAGCCGACGCTGGTTATGATCAACGAGATAAGATCCCGTTTGGCATGCTCCTCGACACGTCCCACCAGGAAGCTGTGTATCACTGTGCTGGTGATGTGGGCGCCATCAAAACCAAAGCAGGGAATAGCATTTATTAAAGCTAGCCCAATGCTAAACACCACATTATATCTGAGCAGCAGTGAAAGGGCATCGGGCCAAGCGGAACTAATGTGTTTATAGCGGGGCACAAAAGCCGACACGCGCACCGAGCGCAGCACGTCTCGGGGCTGTCCCACATACATCACAGGTGGCAGTGGCTGTTGGTCCAGACTCTGCCTCTTAAACACCAAAATGCTCGTTGTATTGCGCAACATGGGGCGCAGACAGTATCCCTGGGCACAAGTTCCCGCTCTACAATAGCCGCTGGAGTCCTCCAGCGTGCGTCGCATGGGCAGGCAAACATGCTGCGGTATCTCGGCGGGCGCATCCACAGTGGCATCCTCGATGTACTCGAAGCAGCTAACATTGGGATTGCGCTCGTCACAGCACTGCAACCGACCCTCAGCATTGTGATGAGCTATGTCGATGCTCTCATCATTTAGCCGTATGAAATCGGAGCTGATGCAATAGCCCAGGCGCTGCTGTTGCGCCTGCTGCAAACAGCTTAGCCAGCTGTCCTCATTGCTGATAGGGCAGGCATTCAGCTGAGTGATCACATTCTGAACCTGTAGGCCGCGATCGCCTCGCAGCGGCGACTTCGCGGTTAGCTCTGTGACAATCACATGTTCGTTGTACTGATAAAAGGGTGACATGATTATGCCCAGCGTCGTGATGAACAAATAGCAAACGCAAGCGAACACAAAATTATTCCAAATGCCGGCGCAAAGAATACGCAGCTTGCGAAACCAGCGCAAGCTATTTAAATGATCATGAGAGAGCTCCGTGTAGGCCAACGGCAGGCAGAAGTAGACCTACGAACATATAAATTTTATTAAGATAGTTTGGAGTCTTCCCCATCTCACCTTAAAACCGAAGCCCGTGACCGGCACATCCTCCAGCACGGCAGCAAGCGCATGTCCGATCTCATGGAGCAGTGTGCAGAGCACCAATGTGGCTACATAATAGCCAATCTCTTGCAGCGGAAGATTAACTCCAGGCAATAAAATTTCCAGTTGCACAGTTGCTGTGGCCACTGTTGTTGCTCCTGCTGCTGTTGCTTCAGCAGCAGCTGACGTTCCACCATCACTGCCATTGAATATGGTAATGATAAGCAGTATTATGCCAATGGGCAGCAGCAGAAAGGATAGCAGGACGCCTACATTGAAGCATTTGACTAGAAAACTTCTCGCGCAGCTATTGCCGGCAGCGGAGCCCCAGCGGATAAGCATACGATTGAATGTGCTGGCATTTGAGTGCCAGTGAAGGCTCATAAAGTTGACGTTCAGTCCTGTATTGCGTAGAAAGGCATCGTATGGATAGTGCATGCAACTCTGCAGGAAGTGTTTAATAATTAAATTGATTCGATATTTTTATACCTCAAAACTACACACCTTAAAAAAACGATCGAAAAAGTACAGTACGCCATAGAAAACCGTAAGTACTGTAAAGAATATTATGGGATCCATTGTGCGCTTATTTGTTGTGTTTACTTTTGTGCTATACTTCAAACGACGCACATTGTTATTGTCATTTAATTTTGTTGTTGATTTTTATGTTCTAACCGAGCAGTTTGCCGAACAGCTGATTGTACAGCAACCGAGCTGCCAACTCGCTTTGCCTGCATAGATGGACAGCATTTAAACATGTAACCAAGAAATGTAAGAGGTTGGTCAACAGTGTAGAACTTTTAACGTCATTGTAATTAGTAGCTTAAAAATTTGATAAAAATGTATTTGGTTCTATTATATCTAAAAATATTGATGTGAGTTAGTGGACAATCTGGACAATATAATATTATACTGTTACCAACAGCAGAATTCGAGTGCCAATATCTTGACGTCACAATTTCTGCAGACTGGACAACCTTTTTCAATAAGCACCACATAAAGCGGAGTGTTGCCATACTTTAAATATATATTCACAACAAGCATTTTTTCCTTAAATTAATTTCCTGCATAATTCAACAAATTTCTTATATTATCGTAAAGTAAGCAATGCCAAAACTGCGTCGCAGTCGTAAACCTCCACCAGATGGCTGGGAACTTATTGAACCAACATTGGAAGAGCTGGAGCAGAAAATGCGCGAAGCCGAAACAGAACCGCACGAAGGAAAACGCATTACGGAATCACTGTGGCCGATCTTTAAGATACATCATCAAAAGACGCGCTATATTTACGATCTGTACTATCGGCGCAAAGCTATTAGCCGCGAGCTGTACGACTACTGTCTGAAGGAGAAAATTGCCGATGCCAACTTGATAGCCAAGTGGAAAAAGTCGGGCTACGAAAACCTCTGCTGTTTGCGGTGCATACAAACGCGTGACACGAATTTCGGCACGAACTGCATTTGTCGCGTGCCCAAGTCCAAGCTGGAGGAAGGACGAATTGTGGAATGCGTCCACTGCGGATGCCGTGGCTGTTCCGGCTGAGACGGAAGTACAAAAAGTCCAGCCCATTTCATTTTTAAGAATTATAAATATTGTAAATACGAGAGTGGTTTTAAACATTTCCAAGCTTAACGTAAATCGAAAGGAATGCAGAAACACAGATATATAAAACTATATTTATCTTAATTTATATATATGTACACAGATATTTTCCTCTCGCTTGGAAACGTTTTGGACAGCGCTCGTACAATTGCAAGTTCAAGTTAATGTGAAGGCCAACTCTTAGAAACAGCTCCAGGGTTATTCTCGCAGCTATTTACTAAGCGAACAGTACAAGAAATTGTAAATAAATTAGTAAACTTTTTATAAGAATACAAATAACTTGTAGAAATGGAGCATATATTGAAACAAATTTCAGTTTTTGTTTGAGCAAATGCGAAATTAATTTACTTTTAGTTTCGCGCTCTACTTCAACCTTAGCGTTACGATTTCACTTGAATATAAATGTATATTGTATGCGCTCGACAGTTTAAGACTTAACAGATTAAACATAATTAAAATATAAGAATTACCTGAATTTGACGCGTTGTGTCCACTGAACTGAATAAACAAAACACATAAATATACGATAGTCTATGGCCTAGACTTCTGTCTGCTTATAGTTTAAGTCTTATAAATTATATTTAAAAGGAAAATTGTTTTTCTCACTAATGCTTGGCATAGCCAATTTTTGTATAGCTACACAAATATTATGTTTTAGGTTAAAGCTATCAAATTACTGTTAAAAACATAGTACATAGATCATATTATCGACTTTTATATTTGCATTCGTTGCTTAACATTACTACGTTTGTGGCAAAACACAATATTCTTAGCGCTCATGATCGGAATTGTTTAAAATATTTTATTGGTTCTGCTGTAGTTAAAATCGACTTAGAGTGTTTTAATTGGCAGAAACGTATTAGGTATGTTTATTCTTAATCAGGATCAAAAGCCGACTCGCTCTAGCCATCTTGGAAACTATAAAAGCTAGAGATTTGTTGTACATAAAACTATATCATTGCTCGCGCAGATTCAGTTTGTTTCAAGTAATCAATAACCTTTACTATTATAATAGTAAATCATAGATCTTGCAACTTTAGAATTAGAGACTCCAAATTTAGCACATATTTTCGATACAGTTTTAGCTTCTTCTATTAATCTCATAGCTACCCTTGCCTGATAAAATGTTGGGGCAAATCGGGAAATACTAAATGTCGGAAATTATGTTAGTTAAAGTGCTAGCAACTTAAAAATTATAATATAAAGACAATTGTAGATCAAAATGATAAAGCTGTAAAGCTGTATAGTTTCAAATCTAGAGTCTCTAAACAGATTGACGAAAAATTGATATCTCTACGCACGCTAAGGCAACTCGGAGACTTAAAATTTTTAATATAAATTTGTATGTACAATCCGCATATAAATGATATGGATTATTTATGAACGACCATAGGAAGCTTGTCTACAACTTCGGTTTTAAAGCTAGAAACTCAATAACAAAAACTATTATTGAGTTACGGTTGATCTTCCCTACGTTATCAATAAAAAAAAATAACTAACCTGGGGTAAACTCATTCTTTGGATTTGTTGTAAAATATGTCGAGCTCGCAAATTTTAAAATATATAACTTTGTTTTTTTTTTGGAATCTTATGTATAGGAGTATGTATTTTTTGCATATACTTAGAGCGAAAGGCATTTAATGAAACAACGGTAGGTAAAACCAATATGATAAATTTTTACCTTACGATCGTAGATATTATTATATGCTTACTTCTGATAATCGGCGTGAAACTAGTAAGACAACTAGTATCGGGACCAAATAATGATTTGAAGCACAAATACTCTTTGCAGCTGAACTATTTGCTTATGATACCTTGGTTGGGGTGCTTGCCTCTGACTATTTTGAACTTTACCATACCGATGCGTTGTGTAATGGATATTTTTTGGAGTATTGTGACATCCATGCTGATAAGTAAGTAAAATTTTTTAATTAGATATATACATTATGTAAAATCTAGCCATTGTCATGTGGTTGTTAGTTTTGAGCCTGTTTATAGATACGGTTAAACGGAAACACGCTTTATCACAAGAAATGTACGGGTCGCCCTTGCTGTCCTATCAGGTTGACTCCGTGGCCTCACCTAAGCGGCCAAAAATGCAGAGCAAAACAAAATGGAAACATAATGCACCAACTCTATCGCACCAATGTCACACCAATATCTGGCTATTGTTGTCTCGCTCACTCATTGCACATTGCGACAAAACTCACCTTGACCACTGTGCCCACTGTGTTGAAGTTGAGTTCGGCTGCCTGCTTTGCTCTCGAATCGATTCAAAGGCATCGAAAGGACACACGGCCGAGCAGTATTACGCAGAGCAGTGAGCTATGCACATCGAAGCCAAGAAATAAACACAAACCCCGCAAAGAATGATTTAAAGTATATAAGTAACAGATCAAAACTAACTAACAAATTAAACAATTTTGTATACTGTGCACTACGAATGATATTTGAATTTCAGACAATAGACTTATGAACGGCACTGTAAATCAGTTACTGAGCGCATTCTGATCGGGCGATGTGCAACAAAAGAAATGTTTTTTTATCGATTTGTAGCAAAAATTTTTGTTCAGCAGAATATTTGTTGAACACACAAAGAGACACTGATAGGGTGTATGTGTGTACGGGCGTTAACTGTGTGTGTCCGTGTGTGTGTTTCGTGCAGCAGCGGAAACAGGAACAGCAACTGGCATTAGCGCACAACAAAATGACACGAATGCGCCTTACAAAAGTTAAATATATTTGAAAACTCTTTCAAAAGCGACACACAAGTTCCTGCAAAGCCTTACATAGAATACGAAATATCAAACGAACATTTATTATTGTACATACTGAACTCAGTGCCAAAGCATAAACGGAAACGCTTTCCACATTACGCATACGCCGTGTGCGCGCTAAACGTTATCATTCAACAAATTGGGCCAACTTTTGGAGTTGCCCGTGCCGTTGCTGCTGCTGCTGCTGCAGCTGTGGTCCTTTGTGCTGTCTGCGTGTGGCCCCATCGAGCTAAACCAATGCATTTGAGTGCACAACAACAACGCCCCAAGCAACAACAACAACAACGCGAGCAACAAGAGATACACCAGAGAAGGCGCCTAGCATACCGCAAAGGACGACAATGTCATCCCTGCAGCGTGACTGGCATTTACAGGTGAACGAGCCCAACTCCAACTCCTTGATTAGCTCATTTTCCAAAGGTGTTTACATTCTAATTGCAATATGTGTGACAGCTGAGGTCAAGAAACGCGCTTCATTTGTAGAGGCTGCCGTGGGTTTTGGGCCAAGCGCAAATATATTGAGGTAGTTTGAGGTCGCTTGGCCCACGATTTGGTGAGCATGCGCCTTGCCCTCTCTATCAGTCACTCTCGCCAAGACCCAAAACAAAGCGAATCACTCGAGTGCGCGTAAACAATGGAGTAGCTAATGCGAAATCCTGGGAGTGGGTCAAAGCCGGATCCAACACATGTTTGACAATGAAATTTGAGGGGCGGCCACAAATGCAACTATAATGCTCCTTGCCAATAGCAAATAGTTCCAATAACAACTTTAACTTAATCCCTCTCTTGGGAATGCAAAGCATGCGAAGGACTGGCATGAGCCAAGACCAGTTATTTAAGTTTGGCTAAAATCCCTTTTTAAAACTATTTATAATACGAGTTGAGCCTTTGCATTGCCTTAAATCAGAGTCAACATCCTGACCCACTTTTTGCTAAGCTGGAAATTCCCTTTTGCCTTTCTCTGTATGAGTTATATACTCAAAGCAGAAGTAAAAAATCTTTGCCTTTGCCTTGTGCTCCGATATGTTTCTTGTGTCTATAGCTTTGTATATCTTCTTCTTTTAAGCGTGCACTAGCTAAATTGATTAATTTCCATTTATTGACTATTACTAATCAAACAATTAACAAGGCTTAGCCTGTGCTCTGTCTGACTTTTAAATAAGCTTCCAGGTCCTATCAGCGAACTTCGGCCTGCGCCTTACTACTCTAATTATGCTGTAACCATTTGAGAATTTTATAGTTCCAGCTTTTGCAACATTAGCAAAAGCAAGTGAAGCAAGTCAACGTCTAGTTTTGGCGTGTTTACTGAATGGCAAATAACTGTAAACTGAGAGAGCTCTTGTATACAAACTGAGCATCCAAACACATTTTTGACTTATTTATAAAGACCTCTGATGAGTTGATTTTAACATAAATCTTTTAGCCATGGGTTTTTGTGAATTGAGATTAAATTTGTATTATTTTAGCTATAATTACTATTTTTTTAACGATAATTTGTGTTACATTTTAGAGTTTTTCAGAGTAAATAAATATAAATTGTATTCTGCTCTTAGAACGATACGAAAAGCAAATGATAACCATTATTTTCCATCGAATCTTATTGCCTAAATCCTTTTCTTATTCGGCTATAATATATTTTATACGCATTTCAATACCTATCAATGACATTTCTCTAATAAACATACAACTTGCAACAAGTTAAGCCCTAACAAATCTCTATCCACGCGCCTCCAATTGGCAGAGCAACCAACTGCGTTACCACCCAACCACCCAACAGCCCAACCGCCCAACCATCCGCCCGCCTAAGCCAAGCCAAAGTTTTTTTCATTTCATTAGATTGCGTCAGGGCCTTGAGTTGTTGCGAAATTGAAAACGAAACACAACATTGGCACTTGAACGGAACTTGAGCCCGCGGGCCATGGCCACACCCACGCCCACTTCTCCGCCCATCTACTGTACGCTTCCTGGCAATTTAAGCCAAATTCCTGCTGACAGGCGACAGCCCTCAGCTCAGTGCACAGTGAAAACAGTGGGGCTAAACCTTTGACATCTGGCAAGGTCAAAGGGCGTGGATGCTGCCACGCGTTGCCTGCCAAAGAACCGAATGACAAGGCTCGACTCATTAGCAAGCAGCTTTGCAATCGATTCCATATTTTCCTAGTTGCAGCACATATTTTTTAACACCATCAACACGTGGCATGCAACTATTAGTGGCACGTTGTCGCCCATTGACATATGTCCATGCAATGAGTCACCTGATACGAGACACGCGCCTCGCAGTCGACTTTAATTAAAAGCAAAACAGAGCAAAAATACATTTAACAGCTTCATTTGTGCGCGCTGTCGTATACGTAATGTGCCTTAACCCGATTACGTATGCAACGCGTCGCACCCGAATAAACAACTGACTTCATTATAAGGCCGATACAGCTGCAGCTGCTTAGCTATGCAAATGATTGCTTAAAGCGTCTCCTAAATCTTTTAATAGGCATTGCGAATTTTAATTGCCTAAATTTTAGTTAACTCTGCATGGGACCTGATAACAACAATTTCTGTATTATTGTAAGTTCTATATAACTAACTTCCATATACGTTATTTATTTATAATCTTAGGTTCAACAACATTTATAGATTAAAATCTTATCATTTTAGTTTATATTTACTGTCTGCATTTAAAAGATTGCGTTTCATATTAAAAAATACAAATTCAAACAGTGGACTCTTATATTTACAAAAATTAACACAAATAAATGAATTATCTAAGCTAAAAAGTACTTCAAAGACACTTTTAAGCTTATAATGAATTTAAAAAGTTAAAAAAAGGAACTTTACTCGATTGACCCCGACGTGATTTGAACACGCAACCTTCTGATCTGGAGTCAGACGCGCTACCGTTGCGCCACGGAGTCACATGCTATGATCCGGGGCTAAATATATATTTGTATGGACTGTGTGTCGGCTGTTAGAAATCTCATTTTATTGATTTATTGGCAAAAATACTTGCTACACTAACAATAGACGTAAATTATTTCAAAATACAAACAAATTAATGGAAGAATCCAAAAAAATTAAAAAAATATATTCCTCGCATAATTTTAAGAATTATCTTCAGCATGTTCTAAGTTCAACCACAATCAACTGTCAAAAAAAAAATATATATATATAAGTATATATATATATTTAATCTGCAGGGTCATAAAGCTTTAAAGCTTTATTAGAAAATAATTGTTGGAGTACATGAAAAACCAGTTTATACCTGTCTACACGCGCAAACAACGTCAAATTTATATATGTATATAAATTTTGCCTATGTAAACTAAATATATATATTTAAATATAGAAACCTTTCAAAATATAAAACACAAAGTTTAGTCAATTAATTATATATAAGAAATGTAGAATTAACTGGTTAAAGCTTTCAATAAGACTAGAATTCTTTTTATAAGTTCTGCCTAAAAGATGTCTATCTAAAATACACAAATTTCAAGTAACATTTTCTAGGCATAAGCAACAGTCTACATTTGAGAGGCCACATATTTATGAAGTCATTCAGAGACTAATTAAAATTCGTCTTTAATCTTTGTCATTTTGTGTGCTTTAGTCGATTATGGAGTAGAATTTGTTGGGGTTATTTCTTATCAGATGTCTGCCAGGGACTCCCACAACTTCCCACTGTCAGGCACTTGACCCTGAAAAGCTTGCAACTAGCAATTGGAAAATGGGGAAAATGTGGGGAAAACCTGAAAGCAAATGGGGAAATGGAAAATGGCTAGACGTCATGCCAGTTCATGCAGCATGCAGATGACGATATTTAGGGGCGTGTGGGCGTTGTGGGCGGGGCGACTAGTGACTAACAACAAGGGGGCATCGATTTAACAAAAAACTAACTTTCGAGCAACAACAACAAGAAAACAGCAAATATTTGTAGTTGCGGATAATTACAATAAAATATGTATGGAAAAGACGTTGCCAAAGGCAATGAAGACCGAACAGAAGCAGGTGTGTGTGTGTGTGTGTTTAGCTGTCGGGTTTGTTAGCCAAAGGATTAAGCCAATTAAGGGATAATTTATGGCGTGCATTTAAATGCTGACTCATGGTACATTTAATACCAAATAAAGAAATTCTTACTCGTTAAATTAGTAATTGAATTACATAAATTTAGCTCACTGAGTAATGAGGTAATTTACTTTAGTCGTTCAAGTTTTATATCTATTATTGATCTGGAAGACTTAAGAAATCATTTTTATTTTATGATATTTTCAGTTGTCAAAATTCATGTTAGTTAAAGCGAAGGAAGGCAATTGAAGAGAACTTCGGTGAATTTAGTTAGTATGTGGACATCTAGAAATGTTCATATAGTTGATGTAGAAAGCAATGTGACCAAAGTTAGTGCAATAAATAGAAAGCTTTAGTACTTATATTTTGGCACTGCCTTCGAGCCATTATTTATGGAATAGGATTTCAACTGGTTGCCTCGGTATTGCTTTCAGGGCTTAAGGCGTAAGCTGTAAGCTCGGTTCAATATGAGTCGTGTAATTTTGATATTTTTATTTTGGCATTAGCTTGTTAGCGTAAACTGCGGACTTCACGTGGCCCCAGACCAATCATCGTGAGCTGACTTAGCAGCAAATTTCTAGTTCGAAGCTTCCAGCGTCGACAAATCTCATAGAAAATATTTCAACAGTTAGATAATATTGGAAACTTGGAAGCAGCTGAGATAAAGATAAAGTTAAAGATAAAGATAGTATCCCTCTTGGCTGACCAATATATAACTGAACTAAAATTAATTAAAATTAATTGTAAACTAGACATTTCGAGATCATGTTTAAATTTATTCAAATGAAATGTGCGCGTTTTAATTGGATGTGATCTGACCAAATCTAGGAGAGAGTCATCGAAATGAAAATGCTGACATACCGATTTAAGCACTGAAACATAAGGAAGTTTTGGCAATTACTCATTTAGCACATTTTTTTTTTAATTTTTAATTTTTTTTAATTGCTGTTTTTATTTGCAATCTGTCTTATACTAGACAATAAACAAATTTGTTAACAGTAATATTACGTAATGGCTTGGGCTCCAATGAGATCAATACATATATTTACCTAGGACATGAAATCTTTTGAGTCGCCTGTGGTTGCTTGAGTCATCCAGTAGTCTTAGTGTGGTTATGTACCCCAATCAAAAAGGATATATATATTATTTTTTGGTGTATCTGGAGAATGAACTTAGCTCAAATTAATTAACTTTCGAAAGAGGAACGAACAGTAAGAGATGAAAATTTCAGAAAAATATGAATATTTTAAATAGTTTATCTGGAGTGATGATTAGATTATGTTACCCAAAATAAGAATGTTGCTGTCGGATGCGAGCGACTGCATTATATTCACACACGACTCAAAATAAAATTAAGTGTATTTAAAAGTAATTATTTTCCGATTTCCGAGTTCATAGTACCATGCATAGAGACAGTTGATTTCAGCTACAAAATCTGTTTTCTTTTTCGCCTTCTGCAGGCGTAATATAATTTTGATTCATCTCAACAAGGTGCCTATTCTGACTGTCAACTGTTGAAGATCTAGCTGCAAAACTGTGAAGAACATAACATTTATTGTGATTTACCTTAATATAATTAAATCTGCTTTGAATTCTAAAAACAGTGGAAGATAAGCTGCCCCTATTTATTACGTGCCCTTCTAGAAACTTAATTAGTAGTTATTTTGTTATACCAGAAATAGTATTTACCGACTTGCTATCGGAAAAATCTTAACAGTTTACAAACTCAGGAATGGAAAGCATTTAGCTCGCTGCAGGCAGAGTTTTGTGAATGCAGAGGATAAACATAATAAATAATTTCAAATATAGTTGATAAGATCAAGGGCCACAGGTTCAACTATTATTGCTTGAAGAAAAATCACATTTGATTGGCTGTTGATTTGGCAAGAAATTTTATTGAGCTCACAATAAATAAGTCGCTCGTATCTTGATTCGCAAGTCTTGGCTATCAAATAAAGAAAACTATTTATAGAGTTATGACAAAGCCATAGCCTGAAAAGAATTAACTAAATGAAAAGCCAATACCTGACAAGCATTCGAGAACCATTCGGCGATATCGTGTGCCTGCCTGTTCCTCGGTTGCGGTTTGCGTGTCATTGGGATATTAATTTAAACTGAAGCAGAGTTAAGGATCTAAGTTAAGTTGTTGATTGCTTAATTTTCCAGCTGCTTCGCAAAACTGATTTGATTTCCATGTCTGTATTGTAGGGTTCACGGGGATCGGTTTACTGCGCGAGTGAACCGGACCCAGCTGGTAGAGTCCAGTACGAGTCGGGAGGGCTCATTCTCAACGACACGGCGGGGCCAGCCGGCAATGCTGGCTGCAGTGTTGCCGGGCAGCCCGCAAGCGGCTCACTGTTCTCGATTGTGTCCGCACCACCTGCACCGTTGCCCACTATGGCCCTGGCCCAGCTGGATGTCAAGCAAATGGAAGCGCTGTGCGTGCCGTCACCCTCGCCGTGTGCCTCGCCAGCGCTGCGACCCGCCACGCTCAGCTTGGATGCGCCCTGTTGCCCGCGCACGCTGCACGCCAGCCTGCTGGAGCATCAGATCTCAGAGCTGGAGGAGGATGACAATGAGAACCTGTTGACCGTGTCCAGCATAACGGCTCGCCCGTTGATAGCCAAATCGCATGAATTGCGCAGCAGTCGCAAGCAGCAATTGTCGTCGGGCACGGCTCGCAGTAAATGTCAGAAGCGCGCCAAGGAGCTGGAGCGCGCGCCAGTTCGTCGCAGTAAGCAGCTGGCCAAGGATCGCGATTCATCCACCAGCACGACGGAGAGCGGCGGCGGCTGTGCTGCAGAGCCACCCGATGGCGGCTACGGCTGGTTCATTGTCTTTGGCGCCTTCTCTGTGCAGTTCTGGGTGGCCGGGCTGGTCAAATCCTATGGCGTGCTCTACGTAGAGATTATGGAAACATTTCCCAGCTCCACGGCCACAGTGGCCTCCTGGATACCAGCCATACTCTCTGCGCTCTGCCTGGTGCTCGCGCCACTCTCAAGCGCTCTCTGCCAGCGCTTCTCCTGCCGTTCGGTTGTCTTCGTCGGCGGCATCTTTTGTTCACTCGGCATGGTGCTCAGCTACTTTGCCACCAGTCTGCTGCACCTGCTCCTCACCTTTGGCATTCTTACAGGTGAGCGGTTAGCATCATAAACCAATTGGCTTTTGTTTACCTTTTAGAGTCATAATAAGTTGAAAATTTCTTAGACTTACTTAATTCAGTAGAAACTACTTGACTTGTTGCCAAACAGGATTGATTTCAAATGAAAAAATTAAATTAAAGTGGACAGATCGAATTACTTAAGTAATTAAACTAGATAGTTCTACTACTTTAGAAATTTTATTGGATAGATGAAATTACTTACGTAATTAAACTTGATATATACAATTACTTAAGTAATTAAGCTTGATAGACGCACTTATTTAAGTAACCTAACTTGAGAGATGAAAATACTTAAAATTTTAAACTAGATACATGAAAGCACTAGATAGACGCAATTACTTAAGAAATGAAAGTAAATAAATTTATTTTCTTTAGTAATTAATCTAAATGGATGGAATTACTTAAGTAATTAAATTTTTGAGCTACAATTACTTAAGAAAACAAACTATACAGATGCAATTACTTGAGTAGTTAAAGTGAATAGATTCAATTACTTAAGTAATTAAAGTAGACAGAACGAATTACTTAAGTAATTAAACTAGATAGATCCGACTACTTTAGTAATTATATTAGACAGATGAAATTACTTAAGCTTGATATACACAATTACTTAAGTAATTAAACTTGATATATACAATTACTTAAGTAATTAAGCTTGAACGATGCAATTACTTGAGAAATTAAATTAGATAGATCGAATTACTTAAGTAATTAAACATGTGAGATGCAATTACTGAAGAAATCAAACTAGTTAGACGCAATGACTCAAGTAATTATGCTAGATAGATGCAATTACTTAAGAAATTAAAGTGAATAGATTCAATTACTTAAGTAATTAAACTAGATATACCGTATTATTTAAGTAATTAAATTTTAGAGTTGCAATTACTTAAGAAATCAAACTAGATAGATGCAATTACTTAAGAAATTAAAGTAAATATATTCAATTAATTAAGTAATTAAAGTAGACAGATCGAATTGCTTAAGTAATTAAACTAGATAGATCCAACTACTTTAGAAATTATATTAGGCAGATGAAATTACTTAAGTAATTAAACTTTAACGGTGCACTTACTTGAGAAATTAAATGAGATAGATCGAATTACTTAAGTAATTAAACTTGTGAGATGTAATTACTCCATAAATCAATCTAGTTAGTTGCTATGAATTAAGTAATCATACTAGATAGATGCTTAAGAAGGTAGTTATGAAATGAAAGTGAATATATTCAATTACTTAAGTAATTAAATTAGATAGAGAGACAATTACTTAAGTAATTAAACTTGATGGATGCAATTACTTATGAAATTAAATGACAAAGATCCAATTACTTAAGTAAGTAAATTACGTGTATCCAATTTATTAAATAATAAACTATAATTAAATTAAATATAAATATTTAGATAATTAAATTATCTATTTACATTTATAAAAATAATTCTTATATTAACTTGCAAATACTTATTTAATTATCATATTTTTTTTGTGTTTCCAAGTAGTTAAAATAAAATAGTAAAACAATTACAGTAGTAACCCTGATATTATCAAAAACTGAAGCAACTGTTATATCTTTTAGGAATTGGTGGCGGTCTCTCGACGACGCCAGGCATTGTGATTGTCTCGCAGTACTTTGACAAGCATCGCGCCCTGGCAAATGGGATCTGCGTGTCGGGAACGGCGGCTGGCAGCTTTGTGCTGCCCATATTGATTAAGCATCTGGCGGAGAGCTGTGGTTTCCATGGCACGATACTCATACTTGGCGGCTGCATGCTGCACGTGTGTGTGTCGGCCACTCTATACCGACCGCTAAGCGACTATGCCGAGCAGGCGCAGGCGCAGGATGCGGCCAGCAAGCCCCTCAGTGATGACATCAATCCCAGCACGACGGGCATGCTGACGACATCCACGTACTTGGGCACCTGCGAGGTGGGTGCCAATGAGCTGAACGACAAATTCATAGAGCACTTGTTTCTGGAGGAGTGCAAGAATCACCTGAACTACTACGCCAGCAAGCAGCCAGGTGAGTTGCACCGCAGAAGACTTAGGACTTCATAGTCTAATAGTCTGTTGTTCGGCAGCTCAAGACAAGTCGGCGCAGGAGAGCGACGATGAGGTAAAGGACATCATTGGCGAAACCACCTTTATAAAGCCCATGAAAAAGGTGCGCAGCTCCGGTCTGCTGCACTCTGTGGAGGATCTGAGCACAGACTCCACTTGGGTCTATCGCAAACACTCAGGTACCGACTCGAATCGCGGCAGTCGTCGACGTCGCAATGTCTTTGCCAACGACGAGACCATCAGCAAGATCCATGCCCATCTCGAGAAGCCGCTCTCCCCACCGAGCGTGGTCAGCCGCGGTCTCAGCAAAAGCATGGAAATACCCACGCCCGTCAGCAATCTCAGCGAGCTGAAGCAACAGCCATCCGATGGCAGCATTCTTGACTCTCAGATCTTAGAGTCCACGGCCGTCTTCGACGACGACGACGATGACAATGATGCCGCCGACGAGGATGACGATGATGAACGTCAGCTGAAGCCCAGCTGCTGCGCACGCATCGAGATGTATCTGGACCTCAGTCTGCTGCGGGAGCCCCGATTCATTCTGATGTGCCTGTCCGTCACGCTCATGTCTGTCGGCTGTCCCTATATGCTCTACTATCTACCCGCGCATGTCATATCCATCGGTGGGTTTACTAGTGATGAATCACTATACTTTTCTTGCCAATTCATTTTACTCGAATCGTTTGTGAAAGGCAAAAACAATCTCTGCTATATAGTTATAGAATCAATAAGAAATCAGTGCTGGTCAGGGTATGTTCAGGTCGTTCTCGCTTACTTCTTGAATTAGGACGCAGAAATGAGGAGATATAAATATCATAATCGATCGTCCGTCTATAGCTTAATCAAGCTATATCTATAACTGAGTTTAACCGAGTTTCAAATAGGCAAATTAATAAATATAATAAATATCTAAACATGCTCTACAGAGTATATTGAGAGACTTATTCAGTATATCCTTCATTTAAATGCATAGTCCTTGAGATATATAATTTTCTAGAGTTAATAAAAGTAAGTTTAAATTAGTTTTCTCTTAGATTAGACTCAGCTGTAATATATGAACTCATTTTAAACTGCCTTCGCTTCTCGATTTTAACTCAAGTTATTCAGATTTCTTTTTGGTTTATAGAGACATCTGAGTTATAAAATGAATATGCCTTGCATAGAGGTTAAAGGCTGTAATTCTTTCTTTAGGTTACAATAAAAGCGAAGCGGGGTATTTGGTGGCCATCAGCGCTGTGCTGGATCTGTGTGGACGGCTGGGTCTGGGCTGGCTATCGGATCTGCAGCTTTTTGATCGCAAGAAGACCTATACACTATGGTAAGTAGAAGCTTTGGAGCTACGTAAAATATAATGAACATCTTTTAATCTTTGCCAGCATCTTGGGAGCTGGCGTGGCCGTGCTGACAATACCCTTTGCCAAGACCCTAGTACTGGTGGGTCTTTCAGCTGCCGTATACGGCCTCTGCCTCGGCAGCTGGTACGTGCTGATGCCCGTGCTGCTGGCGGATGTGTTTGGCACGGATCGCATAAGCTCCAGCTATGGATTGGTGCGCATGTTCCAGAGCATAGGGGCCATATCGGTGCCGCCGTTGGCGGGCTTGCTGCGGGATCTGTCCGGGGACTATGAGATCTGTTTCTACTGCATGGGCTCATGCATGGCCTTGGGCTGTACGCCCCTGGTGGTATGGACCATACTGGAGGCACGCAACCATCGGCTGTTCGTGCAGCACGAAGAGGACGAGTGCGAGGAGGCCTAGGGCACACACTTGGTTCAGTTTGTTGCTTAGCAAAGTTATAAACAAATATTTGTTTGTTGTTCGTGTTTTTAGTAGCGGTTACAGTTACACCTAAGCATGTTTTCCATACCAGTACAAATACAAGAGACACAGAAAACGTTAACAACCTGAGTTAAATGCCTCACCGATATCGTTGATACTCTTACTGATACTCTAACACAAGAAACCCAAAGCCACATTTACTTTACTCAGCTCTCACACACTTTAAACACATTAAGGGAAACACTTAAATGCAATCCTAGGTTCGTCACGTCTGCATATAGTGCTTACTTATGGTATATCATCTGCCTGTTTATCCTATCAAATATTTGCAACAATTGTGTATTTAATAATGTTATCCCAAAGCATGAAAAGCACCGAAAGTTGCGCAAAGAACTGAGTTAAAAAGACATGAACACCAAAAAAAAAGAAAAAAAAATAAAACCTATGGGTGTATATATAAATCGATATATATATATATATATATATACATATATATATTAATATTCGATAAATGCATTGCGTGTATTTTAATGCCCGAAATAAAAGACATATAACTATACTTAGCTGTAGGTACAACGTCAACGTCAACCTCATCAAACAGTTTCCAGTTGGTACACTTTCGTTTTTTATTTATTTGTTGTCGTGAAATTGAGAAGCGCATAGAGAGGCTATTCATGATAAATGTCTAACAACTGTACCAATCACTTCGAGCATCTCATTCTTGGGGCATCCTACAGCATTACATTAATGTAGTTGTAAAATAGTTGTTGTGAGAAATTTACGCAAACCCAAGAAACTTTAACAAAAAATAAATAAATTATAAAATTGAATGTTTGAAATGTTTTTTTTTTTGTTTTTTGTTGGCTCAAGTGCGGGGTGAATAATTTCAGAAAAGAGCATATTTGTTTATTGATAAATATTCGAAATTTATAATTTATAATTCGACTCTATTGCAACAATTATCAGAAGAAAAATTCCCGGAAAGCCCATGGCGTGCAAACATTACCTCAATAAATGAACTGCATAATCGAATTTTATATAAAATTAATTACTACAAAAACATTTTGATACCCTGAACCCATTGTATATGGAAAATCAGGGTATAATTGCTTTGTTTAAGTATATGTAGCAGACAGTATTTATATACTTGATCAGGATGACGAACCAGGTCGATTTAGCACTGTCTGTACGTCTGTTCGTATGTGTAAATGCATCGATATCAGAGCTAGAAATCTATAAGAGCTAGAAATCTGTTGTAGGTTCGTCTATAGCCCGCGCTTATCATTTTTGTTTTTAATAAACTTTTCCGGTTTTATTGTTATCGATTAAAAACATGATCGAAATGCAGTTATTAAATTATATCTCGGACGGCTTCAAAGCTAGAGCCTACAAATTTTTTATATAGTTTTCTGTGTATTTTATGCAATTTTAATATTTGACATATTTTGGATACTTGCTCCAAATTTGACCAAATTCGTTCAATTTAAGTTCAGTTGCAAAGATTTTGTATTTTTAATAAACTGTCAAATATACCAATCGAATACGCAGATTAAGTGTTGAAGATTCCATTCAAATCCTAACTAAAACCAAATTTATTAAATAAAACGTTTATACGAATTTTTCCTTTAAAGTGCACACATACATTCAAATGCATTTTTTTTAAATTTTTCCTTTTGTGTTTGAATTGTCAGCTGCTACTTAAGTTTAGATCGGACACTCTCTTAATCTATTATAGGTAGAAGCGACGCTCACTGATGGGAAGTTCTGCGATCAGTTCACAGCGTCGCAGGGAGTTTTTCTTCCTTTTTATTTATTTTCCTTATTTTGATGCTAGATAAAATATTAAAAAAACGCCAATAGGACTTTGTTCAGAGTATCACCTAGTCGGGCAGCTCCGACTAGACTTTTGCTACTTGTTTACAATAGTGAAGTACTTGACAATACTTTATCGAACAATGCACCCTAGTCAATAATATATCAGCATTACACAATGGCACCCTTGGGTTCGAAGTACACAAGAGATAAAAGACATATTAAATGAAATTAGTACTCAAAAAGTATTATAGTGCATAATATTTTATTGAGAATTTCATAACAAATTCATCATTTTATTTGCAGCCGCCAAAAGGCATAATACCCAAAAATAAATTAATTATGCAGTCTTTAAAATTTGAAAGAGACGTGAGTGGAATACGATGTCGAGTCTTCGCAATGACCATAATTTTTCGTAGCCGCAATGTAAGTCATGGTCACTGATCGGCAGCTATAGATACAATTTACAGTTAGACGTGCTATAAACACATCAATTTAAATAGTCGAACAGATTTTAGACCTATGCCTAGTAGGACTGACTTCTATGCCAACAATAAAGCCAAAAATCATATATAGAACATTTTATATAAACCCTTTTTTATAGATTATATATCGTGGGATCGCAATGCTTTATACCGACAATTGCTGCTGTTGCGTTCAACTGAGGTGTGGCTGCATTCTAATTGCTATAATCGAGGTGATATTGCGCGGCGTAGATCAATTTCTTTTGGGCCGTAAGTGAGACAATCGCAGACAGCGAAATATTTCATCGAGCCATATTCGTACACCCAGCCAATTCTATATTGGGCTACACTGAACTAGTCGTAAGCGGACTTTATCTTATATCCTGCGTAGTTCTCTTGATTGGAGCGCTCCTAGTGGGTATTTCCCAAGATGTGAGCACAGATCTTCACGTCTTTCCCATTTGCAGGGCACACGCTATCTCCTCTTGCCATATATATTCGTTGCCGTGGTACATGTCATCGTTTTAATATGGGAATGCGCTTATGTCATGATGGTGGACGACTTCTACGATTTCATAGTATTTGATATATTTCAAGCAGGTAAGCTGAAAGCGAAAAGAAACAAAATGTTTTTTAATTTCGCCTATAGTACTCAGCTTGTACTTTTGCCTGGTTGTCTACTCATATTACGATACTATATAAGACTTATAATTCTCTTTTATATTTTATAATATTTTAAATTGAAATATCTTTGAATAAACTGTAATTTATCTAATCTGATCTTTAATCTGATCTAATCTAATCTGATGTTATAAAAGGAAAGCGAAAAACTACTTTTCTTGACTACTTTTTCTTAGTGCATTTATGAATTATAAATAAAACTTGAATTATTTATTATTAATTATTAAAGTATTTGGAAAACCAAAGAACTATTGGATTCAAATCGAAAGCTAAGCAACTAACAATATATCTTTCTTTCGTACACTCTCTCACTTTGTATTTCTCTTTCCCTTCTTTCACTCTATATATCTCTTTCTTTATCTCGCTCTCTGATACTCTTTGTATTTATTTTTCTCTCTCTATATATATATCTCTCTTTCACTCTGTATCCCTTCTCTCACACTATATATATACATTATATATTTACACTATATATTTACACTATATATTTCTTTCTTTATCTCGCTCTCTGACACTATCTTACTGTCCCCCACTATTTATTTTTCACTCTATATACATCTCTCTTTCACTCTATATCCCTGGTCACACTCTATATTTCTCTCGCTCTTTATTTTTTTATTTATTTTTCTCTGTATATATATATATATAATATATATTTATATTTATATATATCTCACTTTCACTCCATATCTTTCTCTCTCATTCTCTTTCTATCTTACTCAATATCTCTCTCTCTCTCTCAGTCTTTATCTCTCTCTATATATAGCTCTCTCTCTCCCCATATTTCTCTCTCTCTCTCTATCAATATATCTTTCTCTCTATCTCTACCATGTTTAGCTTATAATAGATCTTAACATTTCAAAGACTGGAGATATCTAATATCTTCAATATCTTCCAAATTCCATATTCCATATTCAAATTTCAATATTTTATATCGTTTAATATCAAGAAACTCAACTTGAACGTTGCAATTACATATAAATAATATTTACATATGTTTGTATATGAGTCTTTGGACGGGACTTGGCCTTATCTTTAGAACTGCTCCAGGGTGCGTGGCGCAGGCGGTGCGCCGTATTCGTCGGCTGGCACAGCGGCAACGGCTGGTGGTCCGTACTGGGTGGCTGGCTTTGGCTGCTGCTTGTACTTGATGAAGTACACCTCTGGCTTGCTGGGCTCCGTGGGTGCGGGCGAGGGCAGGATGACGGGCAGCTGCTCCTCGGGTTTCTTGACCAGCACATAGACCAAGGTCTTGTGCTCATCCTGTACCGGAGGTGGCAGCACCTGGCGCACTGGTGTCGGTGGGTTCGGTGCCTTGATAAAGATGATCTTGTAGTGCTTTTTCGGCACGGACGTTTGGATCGGCGACGCGGCCGGATACAGCTCTGGCTCCTCGGGCGGCACATGCACATACACGTTCTTGGTGACAATCGCCTCGGCCGTGGGCGCAGCTGGCGGCCCGTAGAAGGCAGCAGGCGGTCCATAATTGGGCAGCGGCAGCGCCGGCTGTGGTGGTCCATATTCCTTTTGTGGTGCAGGCGGCGGTGGTGCGCCATAACGTGGCCTGGGCGGCTCCGGACGCGCCACAACGATGGCCACATGGGCCGCCAGGACAAACAGTAAAGCTACTTGCGTTTTCATTGTTGGCTCAGCTCGTCGGTGGCTCACACTTGAATGATTCGATTCAGCCAGATTGCTGTGGCATTTTATATGAGTTTTGATTTGGATCGTGTTTGTATAACCCCCTCGCAGCCACAGCCCTTTGCATAATATTTCTGATTGCCTCCCAATGCAATCGTTACGGAGGCGTTGCCGTCGTCATCGCCGCTGCACACTTGGCATACAAATGAGCCCGAATTGTTTAGCGCATTTTGTGCCCAATTTCGTTTTCGATACTTCAATACTGAAAACGAAATTGCAAACACATACAGTAAACAGTAGCTGCCGGCCCCCCACGACCCCGCCGCCCACATCAAGTGTTGTTGAGCCGGGCACGTTCTGTGCCTTTCCTGGACTTCCCGGCCTTATTTTCGGTTTTAGCCGCTATTTGCCAAAAACCATTAACAAACATTAACAAAACTCGATTGCGTTACGCACGCCTGTTATTTATGATATAACACCTGTGTGGGTAATGCTCGAAACTACCGTTGCTAGGCCATGGACGGTCATTGCAACCGATTTTCCGAAAGCTTGACGTTATGTTGACCTGCCTTATACCCTGGATCCACTGGCAATGGCTCTGGCGGGCATAAATTTGCTTAATCTAACTGTTGGAGCAGACATGCCCGACCCCTCAGCATATACATCTATTGATTAATCAAAGTCAACAGCTAAGCAAAGCTTGCCTTTATCGGTCTGCCTCTCTGTTTGCACGATCATTTCGAATCTGTAGACTTGTACGAGATGCATAAGTCTACATAAAAATATATGCATGAATTAATGTGGATATTTTAAGATACCTAGTTTTTATCTACACATAGATATAATATATATATCTATAAATTAGTTGGAATATACTAAACAGCTTTCTTTTAGAGATACATTTTCACGACAATCAGCTTAGCTCGATGTAGCCTGCTCAACAATTAAATCTAATTTATTGTAAGTTAACTTTCCTTTGGAGCTCATTCCAAGAACTATAAGCCAAATTCTGATTAACACAAAAGTTGATAAGCTCTGTGGCAATTGAAATATCCTCAAATTGTTGTATGTGCGCCATGGCAAAATATAATCAAACAGAAGAGTCCAATTAATCTTATCTTATGCTGGGCAATTTCATACTCAATCAGACTTGCATATGCCTTAGAGCAAAGGTCTTTAAGGACAATCTGAAACAGAGCCCTTGCTTACAAATTATTTATTTGTCATATACATTTATATAACCTGTAGCCATTGAAATTATGAGTTTCGAGGCGTTATTCAGCAATCATACACATTTTTCACTTACGAGCTATATTTCGCCTTTTTAAAGTTGAGAAATTCATCTCGTTCAAAAAGTGGAATTAATTTATCAACATTTTTCTACGTGGACAATCGAGTCAGGAGTCTTAATTAACTACGATTTTTGACGTTGAAGCAAAACATTAATGCCAATGTGACCAATGTCTTCCACAAGCAGCTGTTGTGCTAGAAACAATTGAGGCACTGCATCAATTGTCTTGAGACAGAGGCAGCCTTGAGCAGTAGTGGCAATAGTATACAATCTGTATTGCAGGATACCTTATCTTATCTTATCATATCATAGACAATTGTAAAAAGTTAATTGATGCTAAGAAGTCGCAATCTTCAATCTGCGCAGGGAGTCTGAGGCAAAACAGCAAACTCCAGGACGACAATAAGAAGTTACTCGAAACAAATGCTTGGTCGTTGCACTTGCTTTCCAATGACTATTATCTTTTTTTCTTATCTGAATGAATCAATTTTATATATTACATATGTGATAAATGTTCTTTGTCTTAGGGCTCTATACGTATAGGTATATATATCAATATCATTACACTAGCTATTCAGTAGTTACCTGAAAATCAATTGGAAAGTACGTAGAGCTGTCGAAGACTCCAGCTTAAGCTTCGCATTATCATCGATCAGCAGCAACTGCTGCAACCCCAAAGGCAACCGGAGTGAGACCCTTCATAATGAATACTAACAAAAAGCTAAAGGCCGCAGAAGTTGTCATCTTTAACAATGAGAATTTCAACGACAAAAAAATGCAACGTTTGGGAAGCGCCAAGGATGCAGAATTGTTGCAGAAAACCTTCAGCAAGCTCAAGTGTGACGTGAAAACCATTAAGGATGCAACGATCAAAGAGATCAGAAACACTATGAATAAGTGTGAGTGCAATTTTAGTCTGTTCTGCTTAGTACTCAAGATTAAATAAGAAACTAAATCATTTTGGAGGGATTTAATGCAAAAACTTAGCAATTGTTAGTAGTATACCTATTTGCCACAGACCCAAGACCACAGAAACTCTTTGATAAATCAATAGAAAGGGTCTACGCTAGCTGAATTACAAAATGTTCTTTCCAGCTGTAAAGCTCTTCCCATTCGCCATGTTGCAATCATCACAGATATATCAAGAACATATTTTTATAGAGGGAGAACAGTTAATTACAGAATACGATATTTTGTCTTAATTATCTTTTATTAAACTACCCAATATATATATATATATATAAATTATATATGAAAATAAAATCCGGCAAGTCAAAAACAATATATTATTTATAAATTTAGCCGTGATAGGAAATGCACACATTATTAGGCCCATTTACAGGCATTAATATTTATTTGCCAATAACTTTTGGCTTTAACTGCAGTGGAAAAGAAAAACTATGAGGATCGCTCAGCTCTGGTGCTGGTCATATTGACTCATGGTCACCGACACAATTCGTTATTCGCCAAAGACAAAGAATATGATCTGATATCTGAGTTCATCGATCCCATATCGCGCAATGAAACGCTGAACGACAAGCCGAAGATCCTCTTCATTCAGGCCTGCAAGGGCGAAATGAAGGTGGGCAGATTCAAGAGATCGGTAATTAAAATATTCTTTATTCATCAACTCTTATCACTCAGCCAAATTTTTCCTTAGATTCCTTTTCTCCCCAGCGATGTATTAATGTGCTTCAGCACATTTGAGGGATTCGTCTCCTATCGAAAGGAGGACGGCACGTCCTTTATTAAAGCACTTTGCGAAACGCTACGCTCCAGGCCGTCTGTGGACATTCAAACCAATATGGACCATGTTCGCTTGTTGGTAGAAGAATCAACCGAGTGAGGCTTATCAGCTGCCAGTCACTTTCAGAAATAATTAATTTTGTTTCTCTTATTGCAGTGGCGCTCAAATCCCATCGATAAGCAGCACAATGAGCACCGACTATGTTTTTGGGGATTACGTCTGAGTCCTAGAGAAGCACATCACTGGCGTTGACCAGACACTAGAGTCAATAAGCTAATTTATGTAATCAATTTCAAACCGGGCCTCAGCCAATAAAACATAAAAACCCTTGCCATAGGACTATGGCAATTGCACAGCAATACTAGCACTAGAAGCTTCATTATTAGTTAAATGTGTAACTGGCACTGCCCCTACCTTCTATGGCATTACCCCTACCTCTATAAGAACGCAAGTACGAGTCCCTCGCCTGGGCTAGCTCACAAGTACAGCTTATGCTCCACTTAAGCAATAATAAATCATATTTGGGGTATAGCTTAGGGGACTCTGCATGCTTAGAGCAAAGAGAAACTATTTTCATTCAATTTGGACTTCGTCTGGTAACTTTCCGTTGAACATTAATTGCAGATTGCAATTATATAAATATGAAATAATATTTTCAATGTGGTTTTCCTCTTCATGTCATTAAAAACCAATAAAAGTAAAATTTTAAAAGTAAAACTCTCAAAATTAATTACCTTAAAGATTAGATTAATGTAGGTCTGATTAGCAAGCTAGTCATAAAGATATAAATATATATATATGTAGTTAGAGTCTTCATCTTTTTTATTATTAGCACTATTTATATTTGTATATAGATTCACCAAATATTGAGACATTTATTATAGATAAACTTAAATGTCGATTTGTAAATTGCACAGGTAAATATGAGCTGTACGAAAGGTACCATAAACGCCGTGCAGAGCTATTGTCTTAATCTTTCTTGTACACATACACATAATTATATATAATATATAATTGAGAAATAAATACAATTTTTTTTAATTTTTCCTGTAATCAATTTCTGTGTTTCAACTCAACCAACTCACAATCTTTAACACAAGCGTCGATCTTATAATACCTGTTGGTAGGTCCGCTTATATCACGCGCATAGCTATCGATAACTGTTCCCGTTTTATAGTTATCGATTAACAACATATATCTTGGACGGCTTAAGAGCTAGTTTTCTGTATATTTTATACAATTTTGATTTTATATTTTTTTTATTTAAATTTAAAAATGATCCCAAATGTTTTCAATTTAAGTTGAGTTGAAAATAGGGCCAATATATGAAAGACTTTGAATGGAAGCTGCTACTTTATTTGAGATGGCGGTGTTTATAAGGCCTGTGCTCGTTGTCGAGAAGTTCTGGGTTCAGCGGGTTTTAATTTTGTTGGTTTTATTTAATAAGTAGCGTTGTTGGTAGAGTTGATATGCTAACGTCGGGTTTTCATTTTCCTTGTTTGTCTGCTAGTTATAGAAAATATTTTAAAAAATTGCTACGTTTACTTTTTTTTTTGTTTCTTGTTGCTAGAGTTTGTGTGCGTTGAGCAGCAGATGTTAGTTCGAATCCTGGTATCCTAAAGCCGGTTTTGCCTTTTCTATGGAAAATATTAATAAACGCAGATTGGGCGAGGTTCAGGGTATCTCCTAGTCGGGCAATCCTCTATGCCAATTAACAGTGGATTGAAGAAACTGTGAGGATCACTCAGCACTGCTGGCGATGGTCATATTGAGCAGTGATCTCGACTGGGAATTATCATCTGGACGCTAACATCCTAATTATTCGACAAACCGAAGATCCCGCTCGCTTCACATATACGATAAAGGCAATAGGAATCACAATTGGATTCTACGGGTTTGGGTATTGTTTCTGGTTTGGATTCACTCGACAAGCACTCACATCAGCCAAGCTTTCTTTGTACTGTCAAATCGGAAGTAAGGTCCATGAAGTAATATTTGTATTTGTATCAGTATTTAATAAGTTTTTGCCTACATTATATACACACACTTATTTAAGATTTATACGTAAAGTAAAGCAAAACACCAAAACTAAATTAAGCCAAGGCCCGCAGATAGGGGCAACTGTTGAACCACCCTGTGCAGCTCGAATCGGTTGTTCAGGAATTGCAGAGATATAAAGCGAAGAAAGTGAATTAGTTCGAGTCGTGAGCTATATTTATATAGAAACTGCGGGGAACATTATCTGAAGAACTATTTTATCAAGATGATCTATTTACAATATTGTTGCTTCTGTGTGGATTTGCGCATTGGCACATTCATTATAGCAGCCTGTGAAATTCTAATGGATATCATATTTGGAATATTCATAGCGGTATTTGGCGAGTCGGGTGAGTTCTCTGATCCATAGGACTATCCAATGATAACGATCTGTCTTTCAAGGAACACCCGATCTGTGCCACAAGTTATTTATTGCATTCATGATTTTGCACTTGATTAGCGCTATATGTCTCCTGATTGGCGCAATAAAGGTGAGTGTCCAGTCAGTATATATATATATGTATATATATATATATTGATATACCCATCTTGCAGCTGCGTCCGGGTTTCATGCTGTTCTATATATTGGTGACCATGATCAAGATATTGGCTATGGTCATTCTGATCATATCGGACATAATATTGCTTATCTGGGTGCCAGTTATAATCATGTATGTGGTTATGTTTGGTAAGTACTCTATATATCTGTATACAGTTGCATATATACGTGTACACATGCACTTCTCTTTCTGTATAGTGCTCGGCATATATTTCTGGTTCGTCGTCTATTCGTTTTACGCCGCCCTCGGAGGCAGTCTGTTCATCTGAGTTATAGACTGCCAGAGGATTATCGTTATGATCAAATTCTAATGTGGATGTCAACAAAATTGCCTTGCCTTAGCAATCAGAACAAAAGAAATTACGAAATAAATTACTACTCCACAAAAATTTTGTCGTTTATTCAAATTTATTATTGTTATTCTTGTTGTTATTGCTTTTGTTGTTACTGTTATTATTTTTATTGCTATTAGCTGAACCATGTTCGTTCTAAGGAAATTTTGTTGCGTTCTTCAGTTGCGTACGGGCTGTTATATTATTGCTATCCTCGACCTCGTCATTAATATAAATATCTTATTTTTGACTACCGGTAACTGCCAAGTGTTCCTATTCCTATTCCTATCTATATATATATATATATATATATGCATATCAATATGCTGTTCACAGAATTACAAGTCAAGAAGGTTGAGCGCGCTATGACCATTTGTCATTGCATTGGATGTGGCCTGCTACTCTTCGGGGCCTTGGTCGTAAGTTAATATCTGGTTTAAGCGACTGCCTTGCATCAGTTCGATTCCATAGGTGTCAACGCTACTGTTGGTATTCTATTTGATCACCTGCGTGGTCAACACCTGCATCAGTTTGATTATCATCATAGCGTCACTTCAGAACTATGTTCCTAATAACTTAGTCATGATTATTGTGTTCTTCACGATGGTGAGTAAGTACCGCCAACATAAGGCTCTTCGCATATATTATGGACTTGTTAATATTTCTATTTCCAAATGGCTTTCAGTTTTAAACTCGTATAGTTGGTGCGTTGTCTTCTCGTATTACCGGCAGTTAAGCGTTTCCCACTCGGTCACCATCTAAGGAAGCTATGAGATCTGCAATCTTTTTTTTAATTTGACAATGAATCTTGTGAAAGTAAAAGAAGGATTGTGGGTCCCATTGTGGAATTATGTGTACATCTATTAAGATAAATAAATTGAATGTTTGTGATACAATAAGAGGGCATAGTTGTGTGTAGCTAAAAATAAAATGTACTCCTATTAAAAGCTATTTGATTTGGTTCGTTTCTGGCCAGAATACATAACAGTCTCATTTGCTATTGGCTTTGTGTCTGGCCACAGTCAATATAGTGTGGCTATAGCGTTGCCGTGATCACAAGGCAAGAATATAATCAATCTCCGTAGCTGAAGTGGCTATCGATGGTACTCGGCGACCCCTGCAAAGAAGACCAGATTTAGTTACGCATGGAAGCGAGCAACTGCTCATTGGGCTCACCTCATAACGGCCTTTGCCTAATTCTTTACATCTTATAATTACTGAGACCGTTTAAATATAATCGCCAAACGTGTATTTGGTGGTCATTGTGCTGGTTACCGATGGTACTTGAGTGCCCCTGCAATGGAGACAACATTGATTAGCTCATTGAGGAGAGAACGTACTGGGCATAGACTCACTGGGTATAGACCTTGACCAAATTCATGACTTCCTTCATAATAGCTTCAATGTCCATATTTACGTTTGACGCCAATGTGTCACACAGTGTTTGAATGAAGGGCGTGCCAGTGTCCAAGCGATAGGAGACGTACCCCTCATAGGTACTGTAGCACTTGAGAATCTCGCTCGGATTACCATGCGGCTGCGCGTGAAATGCGTGGGTGGAGTTCAAGTGGGTGTTATTGACTAGAAGTATTCATGTTACCTTTATGGCATCTGTTTTGAATTTGCCCATCTCTCGGGATCCCTTGCACGCCTGGACGAACAGGATCTTCGGCTTGTCGTCCAGCGATTGATTGCGCAATATGGGAAAGACGATATCATCGTCCAGCTTGTAGTTCCCATCCTTGGCGGCTATCGATTCGTAGCGCTGGCCATGACTCAAGATGACCAGTACCAGTGCTGAACGATCCTCCAAGTTTTTCTGTTCCACTGCAAATTTCAATTAAGAAATGACATCAGTTTGCTTACATTGTATCACCTGAATTAATTGATAATTGGGCTAACAATAATGGGGATTTTTATCATTGTCGTTTCTAATAATCTGCCTTGGATTGGGTGACAACTGCGATTAGACAGGCTAAACTATGTTCTCAATCTTATGATAAGTTTGGCATAAATAATTTAACTGAATTGAAGTGAAGTAAGTCTCTTGGTTTCCACTCGAGTCTTTATTTCGATACTCACGTTTGGCCACAATGTTCCGGATGTCGGTGACCGATGGATTCGTAAAGGTTTTCACCTTACACTTGAGCAGTGTTCGGAAAGTTTTCTCCAGCGATTCGACATCCTTGGCGCTTCCCGAACGATATTCATTGCTGTTGTCGAAACGCTCATTGTTGAGGATGACCACTTCTGCGGGCTTCAGCTTTTTCTTGTTAGCCGGCTTCACTTTGGGTATTGGGCCGATTCCAGACTTTGTGGGATACACTTCAGCACGTGCATCTACGGAGCTGGCACTGCTTGGAAAAGTTTTGGGCACGGCCCCTTTGCTTTGATTAAGGCTTATAAAAGGCTTGGGAACTACTGTCTTTGGGGTCGGCTTTGTACCAAGAGCAGTGCTGGTGGATGTAGGCTTGGATAACACGGAGCTAGCTGATGTAGACTTGGGTACCACAAAGCTGGATGTTGTGGGCTTGTACGGAATATAACTACTAGTCGCCGCCTTGGGCAGCGCGGACGACGTAATTACGGAGGGCTTCGAGAACACAGAGCTGATTCCAGGGGTCGTCTTAGCATAGGGTGATACGTAGCTTGAGTCGATTGGTTTTAGCGCCAAAGGCGACATATTCGACTTGTAAGAAGACGAGCTGGCGCCAGCTGTTGCGGAAGTGGGGTTTGCAGTTGTCTTGGGGCTCAGCACCACTCGTCGTGTTTCCACATGCTGAGTGACAGTGCGTCCCTGCTTCTGTGAGACAGATGTTTGCTCCGACTTGACCAAGGTGCTCGATCTCCTGGCTTCCGCGTTGGGTTTGAACGATGTGGTCGAACGCAAAGCCACGCCATACAGGCTGGTGGGGCCAGCACGTTTGCTACTGTTGTTGTTGTTTGTTGTTGTTGTGGTTGAGCTGCTGCCGGCTCGACCCCCATTCATCCTTAACTGCGCCAACAGATCCTCCAGTTCGGCCTGGCTTGGTGTGCGGCGCGTTGTCATTTCTGTCACACACGCTTTCTGACTGTGAGTCACTGTCTGTGTGGTGGACTGGTATGTTACCGTCTTTGCGTTGCTATCAATTATCGTGGAGTTCTGCACGGCCGTATTAGTTGTTACGCTGGCAGCGGTTCTTGTGTGCACCCGCGTGCGTGGATCCTGTCGCGCTAGCGCTTGCTCGTTATTAGAATCGGAGCTGGCATTATCGGTGAACTTCTTTTTGGTAAACAAGCCCATTTTTGTTATTTTCTTCGTTTACGAACTTTTTGATTTATTGCTGGTTTGCCTGTGTCTGCCCTCTCTTTCTCTCTTACGTTTTCCGATTCGCGTACTTCGCTCCGTCCACATTGACGCTCTGGAAGAAACTGAATGGAGAACAAGCTTTTGCAACGATAATGCGCTGCCTTCGTTAAGTTACGCTAAGTTTTATTCACCTTTGCCAACATTAACGACGGGGACCACAGCAGTGGTGTATTTTACTTGAAAATACCCCCGGTTATTACTCATACGCAGACTGTAATCTACCAAAAAGTTGTCTAAATCTGCTCACCTATAGCTAAGCCCCAATCGGACACAATGCCAAATCTGTAAAATACAACTTTCTTAAACAGTAAAGAAGGTACATTATGTAGATATTTACACAATGAACTGTTTTTACCGTTTTCACGCGTTGACCTAATAAACATATATGCATTGCCTTCTGAATGAACGAAACAATATCAACTTACATTAATCACAATCTGGTTCATTATTTTTATAAACAGATGTACGTACTAATGCCAGCAAACTTATCAGCCGGTTTCCGGGTTGTATGAACGTATAAGTTATATGTTGTTGAGATAGTCAAAAAGGCAAAAGCTACCACAATATTGTTGAAGTTAGTATTTAAACAATTAGCGCTTGCGCATGAAAGCATGAAAGCTTTTGCAAATGTAAGTGAGTATAATAAAACATTCGCAAATATCAATTATATATGCATGCATGTATAAATCTATGTATATGACATATTAATTAGCCACGCCTTAAAGCAATCTTTTTGAAGTAAATAAATATATATGTATATATAAATATATTCTGATTATCGTATAAGCTCTATTTGTACATGCATACATCGAAATACATACATATGTACATACATCGTATCTATGTTGGACACTTCCTATTGCAAATTCGTTAAATAACAATTTTAACGCGTGCATAAAACCCAAATCAATTTGGAAGCTTTTTGGCAAGTTCTCTTTGTTTATTGTTTGTTATTGTCTCGTTCACACTCAAAAAAAAAAACAAATTTCCAAGAACTTCCATTATACGAGCGCAAATAATAAAAAAAAGATCAAAAGCACCGTAAGCAATCAAAAAGCGCAGTTGGAAGCTTCACCGCTCTTTGGCGTTGCTTTTCCTCTCTCACTCTATCTCTCTTTGCGTTTCGTGCGCCGCTGCTCTTAGCTGTGTTTCGTTGTGTCTCAGTAGATCTGCATCTTTCTTTACGTGCAATAAATAAAAAAAAAGCTATGTTAAAAATGTCAGTACATTGGCAAGAGTTACATTTTGTTAAGAATAACTGGTGCCCTAAATAGTTCATAATTGTTTAAGGGAGATCTCTGAGTCCACGTCAATTTCTGTTAACCGTTAGCTAAGAGAGTTTCCCAATAAGTGGAGAGTGTAATGAGTAGAAGGCAATGATAAGATAATTCCAACTGCCTTGCAAAGCGCAACCGACTTATCATTGGCAAATGCAGACTCTGCACATAATCAAGGTCACGTTTAAATGCAACATTCGATAAAGTTCTCATAATGAAACTTAAAGCACAAGATATCTAAATTGATTGATTGCTTGATTGATTGACTGATGAATGGTGTTCAACTGTAAGCTTAGTCAAGCAGCAACAGATGTAGATTAAGCCAATAGCAAATGCCGTGACACGTTAAAAGCTCAACTGACGCATACTTACAACATGCAACAATTTGTATCAGCTGGCAACAATTGCATGTGCCTTAAAAGACATGCACGTTAAGCCAGTTCAGATCTCACACCGGATCAGGTACATAGTCAAACAAGAATGTAAATAAATATATTTAAGCAACAACAAAACAACGTTTACATTGGTTAATTATCAATGGGCTTTGTTACAAGCAACAGACACGATTACAATTACATTAAAACCTATTAATATTACAACTGTTAGCACTACTATTGCTAATCAAATTCCGCCAAGACTAAATACTTTTACTGATACGAACACAAACAGAATGAGAAACTATTTTCCAATCAGAAAAATACTCTTCCTCTCGCTCTCTCGCACTCACACGCTCCTCCATGCACAGACACATTTACATCTCTCATTCTCTCTGGCCGCAGTCAAAGCGTATGCGCTCCAGGCAGCGTACGTTCAACAGCCAATGTTAGCGACTCAGATATAGTCTCCAAAAGTATATTTGCTGGTCATTGTACTAGTCATCAATGGCACTTGGCTTTTGCTGTGATAGGGACAACATGCAACATGCATTCTAAAGAAATCATGATTATTGGATGTACAGGTAATTAGACTCACCTGGTAGAGGCCATTACACACTTCGAGACGCTCCTTACATTGCTTTCAATATCAACATTCGGATGGGAGCTCAACGTATTGCAGAGTTCCCGAATGAAGGACGTGCCACTAGTATTTTGGCAGGACTTAGAGTCCTCGTAGGTGCAGTAGCACTTTAGTATATCGCTGGGCGCAGCATAAAGCTGAGGGCAGTGTCAGAATGTCTGATAGTAGTTGATCGATAAACAATATTTATATTACCTTATTTGAATTTGTATCTGCCCGATATCTGAGCAACTCCCTAGAGCCCCTGCAGGCCTGAACGAACAGCATTTTCGGCTTGTTGATCAGCGTTTCATTGCGCAATAGGGGAAAGATGATCTCAGTGTCCAGATTGTAGTCCCCATCCGTGGCTGCTATCGTCTCGTACTGGTGGCAATGACTCAAGACAACTAACAACACTGCTGACCGATCTTCGAAACTTTTCACTTCCACTGTAAATTTGAGTCAGGAACCAGGAATCAGGAAATCCAAAAAGGCATAAAACAATCGAGAAATTTATAAAAAACTCAAAATGTAATATATATATATCTGTCTTATACTAGACAATAAACAAATTTGTTAACAATAATATTACGTGGGCTCCAATGAGATCCATTCATATGAGATTCGATATTGAACCTTTTGCTTCGATTCGAGTAAAGTCGGAATTCTTTTTACGTTTTCATACCACAAGACAGAACAGTTATATAAGATTGGACTCACGCTTTTGCATATTGCTCCTTATGTCACTGAGCGTTGCATCCGAAAAGATTGTCACTTTACACTTGAGTGCGCTAAACGTGCTCTCCAGCAATCCGATATCGTCAGTGCTGCCCCACTGGAACTCTTTGTTGTTGTCGAAGAGCGCATTGTTGAAGATGACAACTTCTGCGGGCTCCAGTCTTTTCTTGATATCCGGCTTGTCTTTGGGTATTGGGCCCTGAGCGGACTGTGTGAGGTTCGTTTCGGCATGTGTCCCCATGGAGTGTTCAGGGCTTGTGCCTATGCTAGAATGAAGGCTTATGAAGGGTCTCGCATCGGTTGTCCTTGGGGTCGATAGTGTTGACTTTGTGTGAAGGACAGGGCAGATCGATGTTGGCTGGATTGGACAGCACACAGACGAGTTGGAAGCCACAGAACTAGTTACTGTGGGATTGGAGAGCTCAGAGGGAGTGCTAGTTTCTGATACATTGCCCGCCATAATTATGCCTGCATCGAGTGGCTTTAGCCGAGCAGGCGACACAGAAGGATCGTACGCATATGAGTTAGTATTAGAAATTGAGGTAGCTTCGCTGGGGCTTAGCTCCATCTGCTGAACTTCCACATACTGCGTAACAGTACAGGCATTGTTTTCTGACACAGATGTTCGCTCCAGCTTTATCTCCAATTCCTCCGGTCGGCTGTGATTCACCGTCGGATTGGGGCTCATGCTATGTGTGGAGTGCTGTTCAGCCGTATTGGCTACGCTGGCAGCGCTTGTGATTAGATGATGTTGTGGCAGCGCCTGATCGTTATTGGAATCGGAACCAGTGCTATCATCGATTAACATATTTTCGGCAAAAAACCCCATTGTCGTTTCTCTTCGCTATCGCTGATGAACTTTGCGCTCACACCATATGCCTGTTTCTTTACTCTTTTGTGTTCCTAACCACACTCTGCGCTCTGAGTTACAGTCACACAGACGTTGGGAAAGAAACTAAATGGCGAGCAAACTTTTGCAGCGATGGGGCGCTTTGTTCGTTAAGTTACGTTAAGTTTTATTCACCTCTTGTTCCCTGCTGCAACGGGAACTGCGGCGGTCGAGAGTGTGCATTGAAAATACCCTCGCGGCAGATAGCTACGCATACGCAAAGCTATTAGAGAGCAGTGCAAAACTTCTTACCTACGGGTATAACCAATACTCGCTTTTGTCTTCACATACAAGTATAAACAGAATATATGCGTATGTTAACATGCAAGTAAAATAATTGTTTTTGCTGACTCAAAAAAATATATATAGTCAATATCGGTGTATTGTAATGCCAATTACTTAACAAGATCTCGAATTAATCCATTTTATTAGCAAATACATATGTACATATGTATCTGCTGCTAGCTGCTAGCAAACTATCAACCATATATACATACATATACCAACCATGTACATATACATATGTGTATGTATGTATATGTCATAATTCTGTTATTTTCCTATATTTTTAGTTAGCTAAAATACTAAAAGTAGTCCCAATAATGTTTAATTTTCCATTTACACAAAATTCTTTGGCAAATGCCATAGCTTTGCTTTGTGCTTTTTTTTATTTCAGTTACATATTCAACAATAAAGCCAAATTTCCAAGAACTACCGAGATACGCGTGCATAAAAATAATAACAAAAAAGATCAAAAGCTCCATAAAAAATGCGTTTGGTAGCTTTGGCGCTCTCTTACGTTGCTCTTAAAAAGCACGCGCTGTCTGTCTGTCTCTATATTTCTCTTTATCTTTAGTTGCGGTGCGCTTCGTTCTTAGCTGTGTTTATTGATTTTCAGCAGACCGGCGTCTTGATATGCACTCAGAAGTATACAAATTTACTAACACAAAAGCAAAAGAAAGCTCTCGTGTATAGAACTGCAATGTTACCGAAACGCTTTAGAAATTTCAGTGCATTGGCAAGCATAGCATCGTGCGGTAGGTGACTATCAGCAACTGGGCCCTTACCGTTAACAGTTACAGGTGGCGTAAACAGCTGACAAGTGTTTAGGCCACATTAATTTCTGTTAACCGTTAATTAGAAGAATCTTGGCAGTGTGCAGTGCAGTGCAGTGCAGGAGGGGCTGATAAGATAATTTCGACTGGCAGCAAAGCGCAATCGACTTATCACCGGCAAAGGCAGACTCGCCTTGCAGATAACCTTAAATATTAATCAAGGCCACGTTTAAGTGCACAAACCGCCAAAGTTCTCATAAAGTCCATGAATTATAAATGTGCTGAATTTGCAAAAATGTGACTGTCATAAATAATGAAAAGTAAACACAAACTATCTAAACTGATTGATTGATTCGTTCATTTATTGCTGGTGTTCAGTTTTAAGATTCATCCAGCAGCAACAGCTGTAGATGTGAAACGTTAAAAACCCAACTGACGCATACTTACAACATGCAACAATTTGTATCAATTGGCAACAATTGCATGCGCCTTAACAGACATGCAACTTAAACAAGCTCAGACCGGATTCCCGATCAAACAAAAATTAAGCCCAATCATGAATAAAAATAAAAATAACTAATCTAAATGACAAGTTTTATAGAGTGATAAGCGATCAATTATTATTGATAATTATCAAATAATATTGTTAATTTAAAAAATCATTTTAAAATATCATAATATCTGAATACAAATAAATACAACAAACGAAGGGCAAAAATTGCCTTAAAACTTAAAAATTACAGCTATTATCGTTATTAACACTACTAATGCTAATCAAAAAATAAATTCAATTTACATTAAATATTAACAATACAAATACACAAGAAGAAACCGACTAGATTTTCCAATAAGAACTGAGAGAGCCTGTTCGCTTGTGCGGCGACGTCATACGCTCAATTGGGGATGACCCATCACGCACACACACGCACACACTTATGCACACGCACACGCACACGCACATTACTCTGACTATTATTCGGACTCTCTCTTCCCTTCTAACAGGCATTCGACAAATAGTACACTGCACTTGCTAGTGTTGCCAACGACATTACAGAAATATCCAGTTTTGAGCCAATACCGTTGCTCACCATTGAATTCACCATTCACTACACGTCCGAAGGGTCCATTTGTTTGGTTTCCTTTCTTCTACGAATTTTCTTAGTGTTGTCTTATTACTGAGTTGAACACCAGAGCAAAAAGACTACGCTGTGCCTATATGTATTTTATTTAAGAGTGAAACATTAGTCAAACGCGCACGTGGCCGGCATCAGATCACGAAAGAGACTGCATTTTGGGTTTGCACAAGTGTCAAAGTCACGTTAAGTTCTGCAAACGCGCGTTAGGAATTTTGAAGAGCGAAAATCGACGAAAATCAACGAAACTCAACATCTGCCTGAGAATGGCAGAATCAGTCGCAGCCATGGACTTTGACGAGATACTCAGTCAAATTGGCGAGTTCGGACGGTATCAGAGAGTCAACTATTTGCTCATCTGTCTGCCGGTGCTCTTTGCGGCCGCGAATAGTCTGTCGTATGTATTTACGGCCGGCACACCAAAATATCGCTGCCACATCGAAGAATGTGAGCCAAGCAAGCAGCTGTACTACCGGACCGATTGGCTGGACGTTGCCATACCAGGCACAAGGGACAAACACGGCCACTTTACGCCACATGACCCATGCCTCCGCTTTGCCGCTAACGGAAGCCACTTGGCTCAGTGGGACACTTGCAACGCCTCATTGTTTCTACCACAGCAGACGCAGCGTTGCCAGCAGTTCGTTTACGAGACGGGTGAGTATACCATTGTCCAGGATTGGCAGCTGACATGCAAGGAGAATGCCTGGAAGTTGGCTTTCGTCGGCACCACACACTTTGCCGGACTGGTGGTTGGCACCGCGCTCTTTGGCTATCTGGCTGATCGGTGAGTCACGGCTGGGAAATTACCGTTTACTAAAACGTGCAACAGTTGTTTTAGAGCAACAGATTTGCGATCAGGTGGCAGCAGTCGACTTTGATTGGTGATTGCGCCATTAGGGGTACTCATTAATCTCCCTCTTTACAGTTTCGGGCGTAAGCTTATCTTTCTCTTCTGCACCATTTTTATGGGCTTGACAGGCATTGGCCAGGCGCTCGCTTGGGACTATTCGAGTTTTCTGGCCTTTGCTCTGCTTAATGCCGTGGGCACATCCGGCGTCTACCCGCTGGCCTTCATCATAGGCGTGGAAATGGTGGGACCACGCAAGCGTGAAATGACCTCCATTGTGCTCAACTATTTCTATGCGGTGGGCGAGGCGCTCTTGGGACTAGCTGCCTGGTTGCTATCCAACTGGCAGATACTGCAGTATGCGCTCTCTATACCGCCGCTCTTCTTTGTCGTTTACTTCTGGCTGGTGCCGGAGTCGGTGCGCTGGCTGCTGGCACGCAACGAGCACGTTAAGGCGGGCAACATTATCCGGCGAGCGGCGCACGTCAATCAGCGCGAGCTTTCCCTGGAGCTGATGGCCAGTTTAAAGCAGCAGCAGCTCGATGCTACGGACAACAGTTCCGACAAGCAGCAACAATTGCAGAAGCGGCAGCAGCAACGCGAGATATGGCCATCCGTGAAGCAGGTGTTTGGCTCCAAAAAGCTGATTGGACGCTATGTTATCCTGCTGTTTATATGGTATGGTCTATCCCTCTCAGATTCCAGTTCGAGTTGACATTCTAACCTCCTGTGTATTCTTTAGGGCGGTCAATGCAATCGTCTTCTATGGACTGTCACTGAACTCGACCAACCTCAGTGGCAACAAATACTTAAACTTCGCACTAGTCTGTCTGATCGAAATACCCGGCTATAGCTTGGCCTGGGTACGTTCTAAATGTCATATACTATACGATACTGAATCCAAAATTATAGCTATTTATATATTTTCTCTTCACCAAAAATAGTTGTGTCTACGTAAACTCGGACGTCGTCTGGCTCTGTCTGGTTCGCTGCTGCTCTGCGCCGTCACGTGCGCAGCCAGCGGCTACTTGACAACGGGTATGTCCCTAAGCTCTCCCATACTACTCTATATAAATGTGTCTATAATACTCATAATCTTAACTCTCCACCCATGCCTGCATAGTTTATGCCGATAAACGAAAACGTAAACCTTCAATATTAATTATTAAAGAAATATTTTAAAAATATATAATGATTTTAGGATCTTGTTAAGGCTCTAAATTGTATGTATAACACCTGAACTTTTACTAAACTACAAAAATAATATTTGCAGTAAAAGCTCTATGAACGAATCGTGCCAAACTTGTAGTCTTAGTACTACTAATCAATACTATTTTAAACAATTAAAAAAAGATTTTAAAATAATAAATAAAATATTTCATGCTGAGAAGTGATTCGTATAAGAAAGTTTTTACTGTAGTTCAGTAAGCTAAAGCCCATGACACTGTTATATTATATCTGTAAACAACTATTTCCAAATAGTTTTATAAACCCTTTTTTCACTTATTTCCACAAACGATTATAGAGTTTTATATATTCCGTTGATCCACAGGCGCCAACTGGCTGATCGTAACTCTATTTTTGATGGGCAAACTGGGCATTACCTCGTCATTTGCTGTCATTTATACGTATACGGCGGAAATGATGCCTACGGTTCGAAATGATCTTTTCTCATATATTTAATTGTCAGTTAATAATGAAAATTGATTTGCAGGTCATACGCAGCGGAGGCGTTGGAGTGATGTCAACGTTCGCACGTTTTGGTGCCATGCTGGCGCCCTTTGTGCCTTTGTTGGTGTGTATTCCACTATTATTAACATTTATAGCTATTATTCATTAATAACATATGTTATCTATTTCAGGGCAGCTACTACGAGCCGTTACCTCTGCTATTATTCGGAGCTATCTCAATGCTCGCAGGACTTTTATCGCTGTTGCTGCCAGAAACCTTTCACAAGAAGCTGCCCGATACGGTGCGTTGCACAAAGATATATATTTATATCTGTATCAGTATACATATATATGTTTCTCTACAGGTCGCAGAGGCGATCGCCTTGGGTAGCAGGACGCGTTCCACACTGAATACGAACGATAATTCGTTATCCTCAAACGGACAACCGCACGATTCCATAATTGGATGAGGCTTTTCTTAGAGAAAATATCTCATTTAGTACAAAGCACTAGTAGAAACTGTAGACTTGTTTTTATTTTATGTAGCACCTTAATTTGTACTCATAATATATACGTATATATGTATATATATATATATATAAATATTGATATACATCCGTATGAATCTTAACTTAGCGCTATTATTCAGTTTATTAACAATACTCGCTAATCCTATATAAACAAGTTAAATAAAACAACGCACATTGATTGTTTAAACTTTTTGTAGCTTAACTTGTTTGTTTTTATTTATAAACTATATTAAAGTATATATATATATACATTTTTATAATTGAAACAAGCGAATGATCATTTAGAAACAAGTCGAATCATTTCCCAAACAGACCCTCGAATAGAAGAGGATCTGTTACGATTCCGAAGCGATGAATCAGCTTGTAGCGCTGCTTTTCATTGTCTCGCAGACAGATGGGCTGATAGAAGCCCAGACGTTGCTTGCTCTTTGGTTCCCAATCTGGGAGCAAATCCTCAATGTCGACGAGCGACTCTTTGCGTCGTCCCCAGAAGTCCACATAGGCCAGTTTTAACTGATCATTTTCATCGTTGACGTAGATGAAACCAATCATATTAGACGACAAATAACTGCCCAGCGAGAGCGTCATCAGACCCGAGACTCCAATGGCTGCGTAGATCCCCAGCGCATCACCCGAGACGTGACCAGCATTTTGCAGAGCAAAAACCAGAGGTGTTCCAGCTGCAGTTAATATTGCTTGATAGACTTTAAGACGATTAAATGCAGCTACAAGGCGTATTAGGGGCAACCTATATATAGGCCGCCAATCCGTAAAACCGGCCTCTAAAGCTGTGCATTTCTCAGCATTTGTTCTTGACGTTGGAGTTTCTGTTGTTGCATGGCGATGACAGCTGCTCCCACAATATGACAAGGGCAATTTAAGAATTTGTTTACTGCAGAAGCGTTGCAGCACTGCAAAACATGTTGTTCTGAGTTATAAAATCGATAAGCTTATATTTTTGTTTATATAAAAGTAAAAACTCACTTGTGCGGCTGTTGGATAAACACTATTAATCGCTGTTAAGCTAACTCAAATTGGTGCTGCTATACTCGATTTGGCGCTGTTAACATTTAAAATTGCTATCGATATGCCGACACGATTGTACTGATTGCACGGTTATTTAATTTTTAAATATAACGGTTACGGCCATTAAAATGATTCTGTCATAACAAATGAACCGCGAAAACATAATTAGAGAGTATAAAACCTGAGCGTGAAATAGTTATGCACTCAATTTCTCAGCTGAGCTTTTGACAAGCTACGTGATTGGCATTAATATAAAGTGAGCATATTTTGAGCACAGCGCATTTGTTTAATAATAGATCTAATAGATCCAACGATGAGCGACACAGCCCAGAGCGATCAAAATTATTATTGTTCAGTACGAGTCGACAACGACTGCGAGCTCGTTGTCGCATCTACGATCGTGTGTGGCTGGTTTCATTTGGCAAGTTACAAAATAAAGAAATACATAATATGTATTTCATTAAGCTTATAAATAATACTGTTTAAAGTATGATGAACTTAAGGAAATATTTAAAAGTTTTGAAAATAGAAGAAAACTCGTTTTTTGGCAAACCCAATTAACGCCTAACGCGTAAAAGGCAATTGCGAAAAAAATATATATTTATGTACATGTTTTATAATCGAAATATAATTTAAAATTGCCGAACAAAAGATTAAATAATAGTTCAACTAATCAATGTTAAATACAAAATACAATAGATTGATGTATCGTGACAATTTGTTATTTCGTTCGCGGTGTTTAACAAGCTGCAAATATTTTTAGCACGATTTTGGCGTGCTGCTAAATTCGAAAATAGTTTTCAAAGGTTGTGTGTGCGTAAATATATTTACCCAAATATCTCACAAGTGCAGTATGTAAATAAAAAAGTTTATATATTTATGTAAATAATCAAACATGTATAGGAAAAAAGAAACAAATAAAAGCAAAACAAAAACTGCAAATTTATACATAAAATTAAAATTTTTAAAACATTTTTTGATTTGTTTTGCAAAATGACTTAAATTAAAGATCATTTTAAGGTACAGTACAGCCTGCATAGTCGGGATGTGGACATGGATATGATTTGACTACAATTACAATTACTGAACCAAAATACGCAATTTCTATATAAATTTAACGGACTTTTCAAAAATATTAATGACAAAAAATTATTTTTTTTAATAGGACAGTATAATTTTAAGGTTTTCCAATTAACAAGAGTAGTAATAAAAAAATCATTAAAAATTACAAAGATTAATAGCAATCAAACAAAAAATTAAATATCATAAGATTAATAAAAATAATATTTAAGTATTATTTTTTACTTTAGATAGTAACTGCTTATAATAAAAAAATAAATAATAAAATATTGATAACAATAAAAAATTAATATAAAATATAAATATAAATATGAAAACAGTTTATAATAAAAAAAAAATAAAAACAATTAATTAAAAATAAAAGAAATTAATAAAAAAAAATAAAATAAATTTAAAAAATATAATAAAATATTAATAATAAAAACTAATAATAACTGTAATATAGTAATATTTCCAGTCTTTAAAGAGAGTTTGGACAGCATGTCACTGACAGCACTAGGCATTAGCGCCGGCTTCATGGTCGGCTGCTGCACTGCAGCACAGATTGCGCGCCGAGTGAGTCATCGACTGCTGAGCCAGAATGGTCTTGTGCCAGTGCTCATGAACGAGGCGATTGCCGCGGCAGAACTGTGCGCCTGCTGCTTTGAACTGATCATCGGTAAGTGATGTAGAGCACCCGGTACCAAATATGAGATTCATTGATTTGGCTGGCAGTGGCTGACAACTTCGGTGTGGCCACATATGCCATCTTTCTGTTTCTGCTGACCATCTGGTGGGGCAAGGTGTGGGGCGATGCCTCCGCCTGCCCGTACACCCACATGGAGGACGTGCTGGAGGGACGCACCAGCTTCAAAGAAATGGCGTTGCGCACCTGGGCGGAGCTGATGGGCGGCTGTTGTGTGTATCGTATTGTGCAGGTCTTCTGGTGGCTGGAGTTTGCGGAGACGCACAAGGGACGCGCCTTTGAGGAGTGCAATGCCGACTTGCAGGTCAGTCCTTATGTGGGTGCTGTCATTGAGGGCGTGGCTACGCTGTTGTGCCGCCTCGCATCGAAAACAATCAGCGAGCAGGAGCCGAAGTTCAGTAGTTACATTGATTCCTTCATTGGCACCAGCCTCGTGGTGGCAGGTGAGTACTCGCCCGCTTAAAATGTGGCTACCAGTTGCCGCCATGTCCTCTCAAAAAGTTTACGCTTTTAATTATGCCCTGCTTGCAGCCTTTAACTTCTCCGGTGGCTACTTTAACCCGGTGCTGGCCACGGCCCTCAAATGGGGCTGCCGAGGCCACAGCAATCTGGAACATATAATCGTATACTGGATTGGCGCCTGTATAGGCGCTTTGCTATCAGTACCCATTTTCAAACTTCGTGTAGTGCGGCGTTTCCTGCTGGGCGAGGAAAAGGAAAAGCAGGCCTAACTGTGGCCCATTTCGACAAAAAAGTATATGCATATTTACTACTTATGCACAACTGACAGCAGCTTTAAGATGATCGATCGACTAATTATGGATAACACTATTATCGATAATTATTGTTTAATTGTACACGATAATTTATGACCCAAGACTTACCAAAGAATTATCGAAGAGCGCACAATTGCTTACATTTTTCTTACGATAATTGCGACAAGAATCATCGCAACACGATACATAAAAATACTACAATACGATAGAAATTTTAAATTTCAAATTTTGCGCGGGCAAAACCAGTTTGTTTTGTTTACTTAGAATAGAGAAGGCAAAATAAAAATGAAAATTGTAAGCAATGTGTAATATAAATATTTATTGTAAATATCGTCAAGGATTGTTAATTGAACAATATTTTAATAACACAATTTTTTATTAACGTTATTATTTTAATATAAATTTTGTTAAGCACTTCATCAAATAAAATATTATTTATTATCTAAAATCACAAGTTTTAATTGTATAAATTTATTAATATATATACTATTATATAACGTAACGTTTCTCCTGTACTTACATAGGCATTTATGTATTTGTATCTATAGCTTAATTGACCCGACTATGTGGTCAGTTTAATATACATATACATATACATACATATATATATATATATATATATATATATATATATATATATATATATATATATATATATATATATATATGTATGTATATATATATAACAATATAAATATATATACTACTTCTCGATGGTTGCCGTTGGTCGTTGTCGTCGACGTCGAGTGACACGGAGCACAACTTCATCATTGATCCGCTCGAATTGATAGTCGCTATTGCCTAAGGAACAGCGTTTGGTCACCAGAAATGAGTCGCTGCTGTTAAGGCTATGACTTTGGTCCAGGCTGCTGGCATTGAATGTCTCATCGATGGTCACATGTTGCATCGATGGCTCCGTTGCCGCTGGTACCCTTGGTGGCGTTGGCGGTACAGTTGGATCAGCAGTTATGTGCTCATCATTTAGCTCTATCTTGCGTTTCTTCAATGGCGTTTGCTCACGTTGATCTGGTGTTGCTCTATCAACGTTTTCGCTGCTTGGGGTTGTCGTTTCGCTGGTGGTACGTGCTCCAGACTTTTTAATTTTGTTTTTCCCTTTCGCAGGGCAAAGAGCCGCAGTCTGTTGCAATGGCGATTGCATAAGTATTTGTATGAGATCCTGCTTGGGCGTTTGTCCGCCCTTCATTGAGGTGGATGTGACAGCTGTTTCATCCGGTTGCTCTTCCTTTTGACTCAAAGGCTGATGCAGCTGCTTCAGTGCCATTTCAATGGTATCCGTTTCCAGGCTTAAATTCGGATAACTCTCTAATGCAGTGCCCTGCTTATCTGGTATTAGCTCATTCATCACTGCCTCGAGCGTGGCATCGTCTTCATTGTGATCAATCTTTGTAGAATCCGGCTGGGCATACATTACGGTGGCTGCCATAACTGTTAGCTTCGGCGTAATTGTCGTATTAACAGCCACAATTGCTGAGTTACTTTCATTCTGATTGACTGTAATAAACTGCAACTTCGACTCTTCTACCTCAGACGCTGCCTGCGGTACTTCGTCCATATTTAAGCTTACCTCTTCTGTTTGCTCTTCTGCCAGCAAATTGTGCTCCTCGTTAGAGCCATCTACTTTAATAGCAATATTCTCAATGTCCATTTTGATGGGCAGGCGTATATCCTCAATAATTTGTATGCTCTCCATGCTGCGCACTGGGCGCTTGGGCGTCTTTGAATTCTCCTCTGCCAGCAACGTGTAAGCCAATTGACAAGGGCTTTGGTGTTGGTTCGTGGTCAGGTTGGGTTTCCTCACTGTAGTCTCCTCCTGATGAGGCTCATGCGTTATACGTTCATGCGACTTTTTGCATTTAGATGTATTTGATTTAATATTTTCAGTGTTATCAGTCAACAAAGTTTCATTTGGGTTGCTCTTTAATTCCTCAGCAGTCACACAGTTCTGTATATCAGATTTATTTGACTCCACATTGAGTTTCGCTGCAACATCAACTTCTGTTTCAGTGGCCAACTGCATACCTGGCGAAGCCTCATTATTGACACTCTCCACTATCATTTTACTAGTAGTTGTTTCATTTGTTAGCTCTTCTTCAACAGCTAATACCTGAACCGGCAGTTCTTCGTCATTATTTGACTTCGTTTTGATTGAAATATCTATAAAATTGCTTTTCTGATCTTCTGCTTCCACACCTTTTGTAGCTCTTTCTTCAGTATTCAGCGAAATTAGATTCGAAATATGTTCTGTTTTATTTATATTATCCGGGGCTTTTGTTGTCTTCTGTTGAGCTTCATTATCTACACTGACCTTTCCAATTTTTCTTTTCTTCTTTCTGCTTACTTTTCCTTCTTTTGCCAAATTTAGGTTAGCTATGAGTTTGCATTGCTCTGAATTAACTTCTTTTAGAACTGTTTCTTCAGTTGTCTTATATAAACCGGGTTTTCCTTCTTCAGAAGTTAAGCCTTGTCTATCATTCACATCAATTAACTTTTCATGATCGACTAAGTTCTGTTCTTTTCCTTCCATTACTTCCACGATTTCATCCTTCTTTAAATCTAACCCAGGATCCTCCATATGCTCAATAGTTTCCGCTTTCTCCACTTCATTTAATTGATCCTCATTATTGATCAAATCCAAGCCAGGAATATGAACATTGTCTATGTCGTTGTCAGTGCCGAATTCTCGAGTCTGTTCTGCGGCTATAATAGTCAAGCCTGGTATGTGCCGATGGATTGCTGCATCATTCATCTTGACGTCGTCTAGCACTTTACTTTTAGGTGGCTGTTCTATTACATCCTCCTTGGCTGGGACCAGGTTTTGCTGTGGGGACGTTTCATCTTCGGCTTGCTCTTTCACGCTTTTATTAAGTTCTTTGTCTGTTTCATTTTCTAATTCAATCGACTTCGTGTCAGATTTCGGAGAAGTTTCAGTTGACGTCGTTATCTCTTCATTTATTAAGGGATGCTGTCTTGGATCCAGTTTCTTGATTGTGTTGCCAACATCCACTTGATGCGCATTTCTGTCAACTCTTTGTCGGCTTTCTTTACTTTCAACATTGCTCTCAAAATAGTTATCAATATCTTCCGCTAGCTTTTCTTGTTCGAATTTTTTGCCAGTCATTGTCACTTCTGTAGCTGAAATCTGGCTCTGTGGAGTGTATAGTTCTTTTGGTGTAAGTGGGTCCACATTGGCTATGAGCTTTGCAATCACTTTGTCGCTTTCTGCGCCGCTGTTGTCATCATTCGAAGCTTCCGCTGGACTATTCTGTGTAGGTGTGCTGCCAAAGAGTGCATCCATCGTTCTTTGTTTATTATGCTTGGTATTGGCCGTGGATTTAGCATCATTTCCTCTGTCGACTTCTCGTGAGCTGTTGCGTTTACTTTAAGCGAGATAGGTGTCTTTAGAAACATGTAAATATTGCGAAGTAATGTATCATTTGCAATTATTGAGCTTACCTATTCCTGCTGCTTGTTTTGTTCGTCGAACGCGAACGTGAACGTGATCGTGATCGTTTTCTTCTTTGATCCTTGCTTTTAGAATTGTGCCGGTCATGACTTATGCCTTTAGCATGTTCTCGGCTACGACTCCCACTACGACTGCGACTGCGACGGCGACTTCTATCTCGTCCTCGATCTCTTTCTCGTGGTTTTTCTCGATCTCTGCCGTGTGGATTCCTTATATCCGCTGACAACTGAGCCTTTGCTGTCGCATTAGAACGCTTGTCCTGTGTCTTCTTTTCCTTTTTGTCCTCGTCTTGCTTACGATGTTTCTTTGTTTCCTCACGGCAGTTCTCGTTATTGTTGTTGAACGCAATTTCGCTTTTAATGTCTGTTATTTCATCGCGTTTAAAACGCTTATGTGGCTGACGTTGCAGCTCGGGCGAAGGCTGCATCTGGGAGTTGGACAGCCCCAGATTGGGTGCCTGCTTACGTCTAAAGCATATATCATCTTTCCTATTAAAACAAATAAGCAAACATTAAAAGATCAGATATTGATGCGTCTGCGGTTTTCTCCGAGTTACTTACTCCTTGCGTAGTTGCGTTATTTGTGCATCCTTGCGCTTGATTTCCGCCTTGGCCGTGTCGAGTAGATTTTGAAAATTTATCTCCATGGTCCTGATTTTCTTGGCAAGTGCTTTTTTTTCCGCTTGCAAATTCTGAATTTCCCGCTGGGCTGCGTCGTATTTCGCCTCCCAGGCTTCCAACTCTTTGCATTTCTATCAATGGAACGCATTAATTTCATTTAGCTGATTACGAAAATGCACTTACTTTATTTTCAACTTCTTGGAATTGATCCAAATCATCATAGATATCAAGTTCGTCCTCTAACATTTTATATAAACATTCACAAATGTTTTATGAAATGCAGCAGTCTTAATGCGCGAAATGTGTCCAGTGTTGGTTAGCGACTAATGGCAGAGACAATCGGAATGCAAATCTGCGTTTATGGGTAGCACTGAAATCAGTAACAGCTGACACAATAAATTTGAAAATTATTTTCAATGTCACAATACACATTAAGTTACACAAAAACAAATAGTTTTTTTTACATACGCACACATACATATTAACATATAAATTAATGGCCGATCTACAATCGCAGCCATATTATTACAAACTTGAACGGCGAAAGTTTGCTTGCATCACATACACAGTAACAGGATGTTTTCTTTTGATCGCTCTAATTCAATGGTTTCTGTTTCATTTATTGTAAGTCATTGTTGTTTTACTTTCTAATATGATCATCATTTATCTTTTATTTCTTTTCCAGAGAGGACATAAATAAATATTTTACTAAAAATAATTGGCTCGGCATTGTATTCTTTTTAATCGGTTTACTTCTCATAGTTGTATTCATATTCTACGAGGATTTGCGCTTCTCTGCTCCCGTCAATTGGTTAATTGCTATAATCATAGTAAGTTGCAAATAATTCACATAATTTTCTTATGCTAACAGTACTCAACAGTATGAATGCATCATCGTGGGTGTAACTTCATTAATTGTGCGTCACTATAAATATCAGTTAATAATGAGCTTCCTGATATGGACCTTTGTGCTTGTAGTGTTCCTTCTATTCGGCTCCTTTATTCCAGTGAGTATACTTGTATAAGTATCCATATCATACATATTATAGATTGCAGCCCTTATAGCATGACCTTACTGTGGACATCGTGGTACTTGTTGTATTTGCAATTATTTGCCTCATTGGTGCCATGTACTTTCTGATGCTTCACATTGTCGCAAATGTGCCATATACCTTTTTTGTATACCGTGCGTTTGTTCTCTTTAGTGTCGTGACTGTATGAACTCTCAAATATTATAATTTACTATGTAAACAGTTAAATTCTGTAATTTACAGTTTATAATGTATCATGCGCAAATCATTAATGGTGGACGCTTCGCTGAAATTCGTGACAATGACTATTTGTTGGCTTCGCTTATATTATTCTACGATTTCTTGCTAATGTATTTATTTACGTTCCAATTTGCATCAAAGTGGAGTGATTTGTGTGATGTTCATAGGAATACAACTGGAGCCCTTATATTGGACCGTCATATGAACTAGCCGGGATATTCTTAGTCTCTCATTACCTTGCTGTGTTTGAATTTGCGCGCTCTGCTAAATTAAGATGTCGATTACCTGCACTTGATGGGTAGCACTTTTTTAAGATGCAGCCAACTTCACATGTTTCGAAATTTTGGCGCGCTGCAGCTGTTTTCATTTAGTGCTTTTTGTTGTTGATATTACTGCGAATAAACTTAAATTGGCACAAAGCTGACATAAACAATTATTTCTTTATTTTGCAATAGCACACAGAACAGTGCTTAATTAACCAAGAGCCATGGATCCAACCATATCTGTTTCAAAGGTAAGCACTTTACTTTTTAATACGATGGATATTGACGATATTTTAATTTTTTTTGTTTAGGGCTGTTTTGTGTACAAGAATGGAGCGACACGCGCCAATAAAAGAACGCCTAGCAAGCGAAAAAATGCTGTGGCAAGCAGCAGCCTGCTTGGCAAGGAGGTGACCACCCAACCGTTCTATACTGCCTACACCGAATCCTGGGATCAGATCCACAGTCACATAGTGAAGCTACAAACGGCGAGCAATGCGCGGACGCTTGAGGAACTAATGGATTTTGTGACTGCAGAACGGGCTGCTGGCAGGGACAGTAGCGAGGTGCTGCCCACAGCGGCGCTGCTAACTGGCATCAATCAGCCAGATCATCTAAAGCAATTCGAGACGCTCACGCAGCGACTTCATGCGCAGAAATCGGCTCGGGTTTGTGTGCTCCAATCGCGAGATTGCGCCACATTGAAAGCGTCGGTGGAATCCATGGTGTATAATCTGATGGACGATCAGTCTGAGGTTGTGAATTTAGATGCGGAGGACGAAGATGATGGACGTGAGCGGGATCGCAAACGTTTGCGTCGCACGCAGTGCACCATGAAGCATCTGCATGCATGGTATGAAAATAACTGCACTGGCGCGGATAAGCAACGAGCTTTAGTCATTATTTTGCCGGATTTTGAGTGCTTCAATGCGAGCGTGCTTCAGGATTTCATTCTAATACTAAGCGCTCAATGCAGTCGACTGCCATTTGTCCTAGTGCTGGGAGTAGCCACCGCCATGACAGCAGTGCATAGCACGTTACCCTACCATGTCAGCAGCAAGATCAAGCTGCGGGTGTTCCAGACCCAGGCAGCTCCCACGGGATTGAATGAGGTACAGATTTAAGACTTGCTCTCAGCTATGGCCACTTACATATATTCCGCTTTCCTTCCAGCTGCTCGACCAGGTGCTGCTCTCCCCGAAGTATGTGTTCCATTTGTCCGGCAAGGCTTTTAAGTTTCTGACACACATCTTCCTCTACTATGACTTCTCTATACAAGGCTTTATACAGGGCTTCAAGTACTGCCTGATGGAGCACTACTTTGCCGGTAATGCCTACGCTCTATGCACCAGCTACAGCAAGGCCCTGGCGCGCATTAAACAGCTGACACATGAGGACATGGAGACCATACGGCGGCTGCCTTCTTTTCGTCCCTATGTAGAGCAAATCAACGATTGCAAACGCATCATTGCCGTGCTCACAGACGATGATTATCTGAAAAAGAAGCTGCCGCAGCTATTACGCGATTGCTTGTTGCACTTTATGCTCTTTCGCTGTTGCTTGGAGTTCTTCTCGGAGCTTGTGGGCGATCTGCCACGCTGTCCGCTGGGCAAGTTGCGGCGAGAGCTTTACGTGAACTGCTTAAACAAACCCATCAGTGAGCAGCCTGAGTACAAGGAATGCTGGCAGATGCTCAGTTTTATGTCAAAATCCGAGTTTCTGGCCAAATTAAGCAAATGCATTGAACGCACTGAGCTGTTCCTCAGCGAACAGATAGCTCCTCTAGAGTTGGGCGATGCGTGCTCGGATTTGATGCGCACTAAGCTGCACTCGCTCAAGCAGCTACTCAATGATGTTGAACTAGCTACCATGGAGCTGCAAGCACCGGCAACTGAAACTAATTCGATGACAGACGCTTCTACTTTGAGCGATCTCACGCAGGTTGCCTCTCGCCAGGAGCTGAAGGCACAGCTGCTGTTGCGCAGCAAACAAGATAAACAGCAGTCAACGTCGGAGTTTAGCCGTGCCGTTAGTAAGATCTTGGCACTCATTGAGTCGGATTTGGTGTTGACCGTTTTGCGTCCGCTGCAGCAGGCACCGCCGCTACACGAAATCTACGTCTTCAGTGACATAGCGACGGTGCGCCGGAACATCATTGGGGCACCTCGTGCTGCACTGCACACGGCCCTCAACAATCCTCATTTCTATATGCAATGCAAATGCTGCGAGCTGAAGGAACAGTCGCAACTTGTCAGCACCTTGCCCGACTTGTCGGTGGTCTACAAACTGCATTTGGAGTGCGGTCGCATGATTAACCTATTCGACTGGCTGCAGGCATTCCGTTCCGTTCTGCGGGCGGGCGACGAACAAGAGGAGAACGAGCTGCCACAGGACCAGATCGATCCACAGATACAGTGAGTTTTCCATATATATCACTGTATAAAATATTCATATTGCTATACCTTTCTCTGCTTAGAGCACGCTTTACACGCGCTGTGGCCGAGCTTCAATTTCTGGGATACATTAAAATGTCTAAGCGCAAGACGGATCATGCCACACGCCTCACCTGGTAGGAGACTTCATATTCATATCAGCGTACTATACACCTATATACCATATATGTATATATATCCTACACGATCTAAGCTATTTATTGTCATTTACATTCGAAATCAATCAGATGTGTGCTCAGATATCTGCTTGGTATAATTTTTAAAAATCGAAAAAAGATTTTATATTTATTAAAAAAATAAAATTAAATGTCAAATGAAAAATTTAATTTGTTTGATTTACTTGATTTAGACTAAGGTACAGCCAATCGCATGCAAAAATGTATTCTTAGTGCATCTTAAATCTTAAGCTGAATCTATGTGGAGCCCAATCAAAGTTATACGAATATGTGGAATAGGATTATGCGCTGAAAAAACGTGACAAGTAGAAAATTTACTATGCTCCATAGGACAACTATTTGGACTCGCTCAGAGTCTATTAGAGAGACATTGACTAACTTTAATATGAATATTAAATTGAAGTTTCAAATACAACATTGCTGTGAAAGTTCATGTCGACTCGAAGTTTCGAAAAATATGTTTAAATCTCAAGAATCTCTCATGTAAATAGATAAATATAATAAGTTGTTCGTTGTCGTTTAGGGCTTAGGGTAACTCCGACTCTCGAACACTTCAGTGGACTCTAAAACAAGTGATTTATGAAAATTCAACTGTTAAATATTTTTTTTAAATTTATTTGTATTTTAAAATTTGCCTTAGCCAATTTCTTTAAGAATTTAAAGTTCTACCTCGAAGTAAACCCCACAAGAAACCCGGGCATTTGCATTAATTTATTGCCCAATGAAACCATCCACGTCACCGAATAACATTCTATTTAAATTAGGGTTAACTGTGCTATCTCTAGCGACATAACCTCAACCCAATCTATTAATAGACATCGTAATAACCGTAGACAGTAGCACTAACCTAACCAGTATAGGGTCGCCGTCGCCTTCGCCGTTGCCGCTGCCGCTGCCGCTGCCGCACACGTAATCAAATTGAACATATGCCCCTAATGCGTTTATGTTGGTTTAAATCTTGGCCAGACGCACTCTCTTTCTGTGTTTGCTGGAGTATTTACCACAAATTATCTGAAATATGGTGCAAGTGCGGCATCAAGGAAAACGCTGCCCACTTTATCATATGGGGTGCTCCACCTCAGTGCTCTATCCGTTCTCACTGTGCGCCGTATTGTGCGGAGCACCCTGTTTCAGAGAATCCCGTAAATGGTATAAAACGTGCAGCAGTTCAGTAAAATGTCGCAGTTTCTCTCTACATTTCGCAGTGGACTGTGCTGTATTGAGGTATCCAAGTACACAGGGTATTGACCATTCAACTACCATGTATATAATAGCTCCATTTGGGAAAATGGAAGTTGCCTTCCTGCTATTGCTGTTGACCGGCTCTATGGGCGGCATTGGTGCTGCACCACTTGAGGTACGTTTTGATTTTAACTGGAAGTTGAGAGCTTTAACATGCATGTCTAACAGGCCCCGGAGGTGTGCCTTTTACAATCTGGATCTATGGAATGCTCACCGGGTAAATTGATATAATCTTTAATGATCGTGTGCCTCACTATAGGTCTAGCTTAGCTTAGTTTTTTCAAATCTGTTCTAGATCTTATATCTTTTTGACTTTATAATTTGTATGAATGAGTTTTCGAATTTGGGTTTTCAACTTTGATATATAAATTATTGTAGATTTTTAAGTTAGTTTTAAGCAATTATTTATGGTAGCCCTATTTAGAATTAAGAATTTCGCAGTTTAGTTTTTCATTCAACTATAAATTATTCGAAATATTTCATTCACAGAATATCCAAAGATACCTTACACTTCTGCCAAAAATGCTAATATTTGGTTTTATTTCTTTAATTTTTTATTTACATAATCTTAACCAAATGGTGATCTGGTTACACTCAATAGAGTTTTTTAACCCTATATTTTCTTTAAAATTACGAATTTCGGTGTTTCATTGAAAGTTTTCTCTATAATATGGGTTAAACGGGTTGGCTGGCAAAAATCCTCAGACTGAACCCTCCACGCGGGTGCCGGCTGGGCAATGGACGCTTCAATTACTGTTGGAATGGATTAAATGGAAAGTATTATTCTATAATATTCCATTTGTGCCACAGACAGTTTAGCGTCTAGCTAAGGACTCAATACAGTGCTCAACAAGAGTACAGGTAGTGAGCCATGGTCTTGAGGTATGAGGTCTTGAAAGAGTATAATTCACTAAGCATATTTTATTTCTATAAAGAAAAAGCAGGAATCAATGTGCTGCCATTAAGAATCTTGATAACCAGCTCTTGTAGGATTGAACATATTTTTAAAAACTCGAATATTTCGCCCGTGATTCCCATTTAGATATACCTTACAGGCCAAGCAAAGGATTTATTTGAGTAAAGTATTTATTTTTAAGCTTTCTTTTCTATCTAATGAATTACATATTTGATAGACATGGACATGGCGAATATCGAGAAGCAAATATAATGAGATGTAGTCTCATGGACATTCTATCGGAATTCTATACTTTGAACAGCTTGACTGCCTGGCTATTTGAAATAACTTTTCGAGGCGTTTCGTAAAATACAGACATAAAGACACTAATAATAAATATCCTCCCAGAAGACCCTACATATCAATAAATAGTAATATTATTCTGTACTACGTTAACGTTAAATAAACAATTTAAACTTTAAACAATTTAAATTTTACTTTTTAAAAATCATGTCTTGCATTTGATAAATTAGTACATATTTTATAAATTGTAGCTATTAATAAAAAATTTTAAGCAACAGAAATGCATTACAGTTTTTCCTATATATTTTTTAAGCGAGTATAGTCAAGCGTCTCGGAAAATATCAACAAGTTCAGCACCAACCCAAGTATTTATTGCTTCACATTAACTTTAGGGTCTCGATGGCAGCAGCAATGCGTTCGATTTCAGTACGGGATTCGTTTAGCTTTGTCTCATTGGCCGCTTGCACCTCGGCGGGTACCTTGGTGGCATAATCGGAGGCCTGAATGGCCTGGCTGAGTTTGCTGACGGTCTGCTCCAGTTGATCGCGTTTCTTGTGCAATTTAGCAATCTCCTTGTCCGCCTCGATCAGACCTTTGAGCAGTAAATGCACCTCACACTGTCCCGAAACGGTGAGTATCGCGCAGCCGGCGGGTGGTGCGGTATCGAACGCCACAGTGGAGCAGTAGGCAATAGTGGACAAATCGCTGGCGTAACGTTTGAGTATCGCATTGGGCGCTGGATCTGTGCATACGATATAGGCTTCCGTCTTGGTCTTGTTGGGCAAATTGTAGTCGGAGCGGGCAGAGCGTATTACGCGCGCTGCCTTCTGCACAAATTCCACATCGGATTCAACCTGTACGTTGCGCCAACTGGTGTTCGCTGTGGAAAATAAATATCATTAGACAATATTCGATTATGGTTTGCATGATTATTTCTTACTTGGATAACTGGCTACGCAGATACTGGGCGTCTTCTCTGCCCTAGGCAGACGCTGGAACAGCTCCTCGGTGATGAAGGGCATAAAAGGCGAGAGAAGACGTAGGCCATAATCCAGGCAAACGTATAAGGTACGCCTTGCCGCCGACTGCTGTTCAGCGTTGCCGCTCTGGAAGATCGGTTTCAGGCACTCCAAATACACATCACATACATCGTATAGCCAGAAGGCGTAGCAGGCGCTGGTTGCTGCCGCAAAATCGTAGGAGTCAAAGCCAACATTACACGTCTCAATGGTAGCTGCCAATCGGGACAGAATCCAGGCATCCATTTGATTCGATTGCTCAGAGATTGTCACTTTCGTATCGTAACGTTCATCCCCGGTAAAGTAGAGCAGGGCGAATTTCGTTGCATTCCAGAGCTTGTTGCAGAAGAAACGATAGCCCTGCACGCGATTGATATCCAGGTTAATATCACGAGCTTGGGTAATATAGGCACACAGAGCAAATCGTAGCGCATCCGAGCCGCACTCGGGTATACCCTGGGGATAGTCCTGTTTCTGACCCAACTTGGCTTTCTCAATCTCACGTGGATCCAAATTGGAACCAATGAGTTGCTCGTGTAGACCTTCTAGTGTAATACCATGTATCACGTCCATAGGATCGATAACATTTCCGAGCGACTTGGACATCTTGCGTCCGTGCGCATCACGCACCATTGGATGCAAATAGACCTCCTTGAAGGGCAGCTTGCCCAACAGCTTCTGGCCAAAGAAGACCATTCGAGCCACCCAGAAGAAAAGTATATCGTGACCCGTCTCCAGCAGCGAAGTAGGATAGAAGGCCTGCAAGTCAGCCGTGTTGTCGGGCCAACCGAACACGGAGAAAGGAAATAGACCGGAACTGAACCATGTGTCCAGTACATCCTCATCCTGTTGCAACACAATTTTGCTGGCATCCACACCAAATCGTGCAGCTGCCTTGCTCAAAGCCTCTTCTTTACTACGTGCCACAATCCAATACTGTTCATCATCAGGCTGCATTGAATGAAAAAAATGTGATATGTTAAATTTGTAAAAGGATTTGAATTTTCAGTTGAATGCTTACCGTACTGGCTTTAATGCTGGCATCATTAAAGCTCACGTGGTAGGCAGGTATGCGATGACCCCACCAGAGTTGTCGTGACACACACCAGTCCCGAATGCCATCCATCCAATGATACCAAGTCTTTGTGTGATGCTCCGGCACAATCTTAAGCTCACCAGAGCGCACAGCTTCCGTGGCAGATGCTGCCATGTCCGAGCAGCTGACATACCATTGAGGCTTGATTAATGGCTCCACTACATCCTTGGAACGACTACAAATGGGCACGACCATTGCATTGTTGAGCGTTTCGCGGTAGAGTCCCAACTCCTTAAGCTTCTCCAACAACTGCTTTCGGCAATCGAAACGCTTGAGTCCCGTGAACTGGCCATAATCTCCAATGATGAAGCCATCATCATTGAATATGGTAATGAATGGCAGATTGCAGCGTTTTCCCACCTCGTAGTCATTGGGATCGTGGGCTGGTGTTATCTTAACGGCGCCCGTACCAAAATTCATATCCACAAAGTCATCGCTCACAATGGGCAGGCGGCGATCGCAGAACGGATGCACTACATGCTTGCCAATCAGATGCTTGTAGCGTTCGTCTTGTGGATGTACAGCCACAGCCGTATCACCCAGCATGGTCTCAATGCGAGTGGTGGCCACAATGATCTCCTCGTCGCTACCCTCTACCTTGTAAGCGAACTTAATGAGCACACCGAACTCAACCTTGTCCTCGTAGCCGGGTATGCTTAGGAATGTGCGTCCGGACAGTTCCACCTTATCCACTTCAATATCTGAGATGGCGGAGCGCAGTGAGCACGACCAATTCACCAAGCGTGAACTGCGATAAACAGCTCCCTGTTCATGCAGACGCACAAAAGCCTCCGTAACGGCGCGACACAGTTTCGGATCCATGGTAAAGTTCACACGCGTCCAATCGTAAGAAGAACCTAAGGCCTTCAGTTGATCATAGATTCGACCACCCTTCTCACGTCTCCAGTTCCATATACGTTCGATGAATTTCTCGCGCCCTAGATCATGTCGTGACAGACCTTCCTCTCGCGAAAGTAACTTCTCCACCACTACCTGCGTGGCAATGCCTGCATGGTCACAACCCGGTACCCACAATGTCGTACGTCCCTTCATGCGATGATAACGCGTGATTGCATCCTCAATGGCATTGGTCAGCGCATGACCCAAATGAAGGGAGCCCGTTACATTTGGAGGGGGTATGACCATTATAAATTTCCCATTCGGATTAGCTGCATCAATAGAATCACGCTAAGGGAAAGATCATTAGAATTTACTTTCTCTAAATAATGAATTTTGTGTAATACTTACGCCATATTCCGGTGTAAAAAATCCCTGCTTCTCCCACCAGCTGTACCACTGCGCCTCCACATACCGTGGACTATACGCATCAGGAAGTGCTCCACTGATATCCTTCTTTTCGCCAGGCGCTGTGTTGGCAGTATAAACTGCTGCTTCTTTGACTTCTTTGGTGCGTTTCTGTAAAAAAAGATTTACTGTAACTTTCACCAAATCAAACAAAATTATACAAACTATCAAACTTAGAGGGCGAGCCTATACCCTGTAACTCTAACATAATCCAATTTCCTAATTATTACTATTTGTGGGGGTTCTTAAATACATTACATTAAATAGTTTTACGCATCATAATACTATGTAATTAATAAATGAATCACAAAACTAAACTTTTACGATATAATTACTATTGACAACCATCCTGCATACGTACGCTATTTCAAATTAAGCATACCCATTTTTGACAATTTTGTAAGCAGGGCATAACAATACCAACATAATTATGCCTTTCACTTTTTTGCAATGTTTATGGGTCTCGCAAGTAGAGGAGTTAAAATTGAAATAAGCTGAAGCAATTAAAGATGAGTACATGAGTCATTCGAGTATTAAATGCCCTAGTCACTTCCCTACTGTATTGCAGGCACAAAAACAATCGACCTAACCTATGACACTTTGAGGCACAGACAGTTACCTCGGGTTTTTCTTTCTTTTCACCCGCCGCTGGTGCTGCTGATGCCTTTTTATCCAACTTAGCCTGTAATTTGGCTAATTTTTCAGCTTTCTTGGCCTCCTTTTCTAATTGTTTGGCCGTCTTTGGTGGGCCACCATCACCGGCTGGTGTGTCGATGCAACTTGGTTGATCCTGTTCTGGCATGCTGCGTGTTTAGGTTTATAACTGAGCTGTTATTAATGGGAAATAATTGCATGTTGTAACTATTTTGGCTGATGCAATATACTTATTAACAAATGTAAACTCACTTTTAAAAACTTCTCATGCAAATTGCATCTGCAGATGAAAACGTGTGCAAAAGGTGTGACCACCGCAGACAATTATTTTGCCAGCCAATATCGATATGTATCACTTATTGTACTAAGCTGTGAAATACTCAAACAACTATCGATGCTTGAAACGCTTTATCGTCTGTGGTGCAGCTCTAGTTCTTTCAATGTGTTTTGTTAAAATTAGCAAAAAGTTTGCAGTTTGTGTGTATTTAGTAATTTGTTCCTTGTAAAGTAGTGTTTGACTTCCAAATCTAAAAAGTTGCAAGTGTGTGAAACTAAATGAAACATGTCGTATGCAGAATATGCCACAGAAATGCCAATGGACAACAACTATACCACAGAGATGGAAAAACGCGTTCTTCCAATTGAGTAGCATAGCTGGTGTAGCTGAATATGGATACTGATTAGAAGACGCCAAATGCAAATTGGAAATCACAAACACAAATATATTAGTATTTTAATGAAGATAACAATAACACAGTAAACAGACTCGGAGATAGCTTAGCGCACACACACACATTCGCACGCATGGACACCCACACTGTGGCATGTCCAGAAGGCAAGCTGATCTATTGTAAATAAACCGCATACATACGTCTATTGTGAACTAGTACTGTTGTCGGTCACGTACGCCGTTTGTTGTTGCATTTGTGTTCTGAGCCTCAAACTATTGCGAATTTGTTGAAGACATTTTTTATCGATAACAACTGACGAGCCGACCGGCATGTAAGAAAAAAGTGCTGCAACAACTTTTTAATTAAAGGTAAGTTTCTTGTTAGCTTTAAATTCAAATTGCAATCGAGTCAAGTTTTTCACAAAATCGATTTTTCACCTTTGGCCGTGCGACGAGACGTACTGTCGAGCCTAATTGACTGCTCTCTTTTCGACCCACTCTTTCCATCTCCTTTTTCTTTGGGTTTTTTATTTCATTTATTTTTTTTTTAGACGGTCAATGCGTCACTTGAGCTTCGGCTGTGAGAATTCCTCATTAAAGAAAATTATTTATTGTTCGTATTAAGATTGCGTATTAGTTAGTTATATACTAATAACTATGTAAAGTCTGTCGGTCTCCGATAAAATTAACATGGTATTCAAATACTTTGTATATAAGCTATATCAGCAGATAGTAGCGAGAAATATGCATCGAAATTTGAAATTTATAATGCTTGGAACAAATTCATATAATTTTTGCGAATGATGATATTTCGTTTTCGTAAGTTTAATAAATTTTATAATCAAAAAAATTTTTTTTTGTATTAAAATAATGTTTTAAGGATTTCTGGTCTAAAATATTTGGAGAATTTAAAAAAAAATGTATAAATTGTATTATTTTAAAATATATATTTTAAGGTCCTTTGTATATAGGATGCTGTCCATTTCCACATGTCTATCAGAGAGAATAGTTAGTTACCTCTTCTATGAAAAACTGCAGTACGTTATGAACATTTAATCTAGCCGAGGTTAGCTTATCTTTTATAGAATATATCTTATCTTGTATAAAATAAAAATACATTCTATAAATTTGTTTAAATATTAAATGAAATCTTCTAATTTTCAATAAAGTACGCGATTCAGACATCATTTGATAATTTATTGAAACCAACTCAGCTTGTAGTCACCTTGTCTGCCCATTTAGCTTTGCCACGCCCCGAAATTTAAGACGACAGCTGCTTAGCTATCGCGGTGTTAATGACTTCTTCTAATCAAACAAACGCGCCTTGGCTCGCAGCGTAAACAAAGCGTCAAACAAATGTTTGAAAAGCATAAAAAAGAGAAGTTATTGACATGCGTAGACAACCCTTAAACAGAAAGGCAGCACGACGACGCAGGATAATGCAGCCAAGGCCCAAGTCCAGGCTAGCCCAGACGACAACTGACCTGCGACAAAGACAGCGCCAGAGAAACATCTGCTTCTCGCTGCCAGAGTCAGAGTTCGAGTTCGGGTCCTCAAGATGTCTGTGTCTGCGGCCTACCTGCAGGCAGGACAGCACACAGGGAGCATAAAGGAACTGCGAACAGGACACCCAGGCAAAGTTCAATGTACGCCTGCGCAAACATTTCACAGGATGCACACGCGCAGCTGCGACAGGATTTGTAGCTCGGATGTGCGTGATTTTTGTTCGCTCTGCTTTCAGCTCTTTTCCCTCCTTGTATTTCATTCTTTTGCGGATTCTCTTGTTCGTTTTGCACTTCCCAAACGGAAATCTCAAATATTGTAACAGTTATCGTCCTCTTCTTCTTTCGTTTTTGCCAGACAACTTGTATGTAATCTCTGCTGAACGATCGGTGCGATTTGAATACCTTGTCCTGGCCACGCCCAACAACCTTTTTCTCTCTCTCCCTTTCTCGGTCTGTGTAAGCTACCGGTTTTTCCAAAAACAAGTTGTGAGTGCAATTTGAAACTTTTTTCCTTCCATATTTTTGTCTTTTTTGTTGGGGTCCTATTCCTTGCTCAATTGGGGCGATCGTGCCCCTGTTTACGTATTAAGTTACAGTTGCTCGAAAAGCTGCGTCTGGAACGTATCTGGTTTTTATATTTTTTTAACATTGCTGTACCTTGCTATCTTTGATAGCCATATGCTGGCAGGCTGGCTGGCTGGTGGGTTTGAAAAGCGAGCTCCTTTTTACTGGGGGGCACATGCAGGTGATGCGGCTCGTCCAGCTGCTAATGTTGCCTAACCAGCATATAATATTTTTATCGGAAACGTTACGGTTCAAATCCATTTCTACTTTCCGACAACCCAAACATAAATACATATACACAGCCAAACAGCTGCGTTTATAAGAAAAGGAATATTAAAGAATGTGGCTTATATGGAATATGTTTATTAACACAGCCATTAATTTAAATATAGTTGTAGTTATTTTTTAGATAATGCAACTTACTTTTATATATTTGCTAATGAGGCTTTAAACTCAGCCCTCAAATACGACATCCACTAAAATGTTGACAATTTTGATAAAAAAAATAATATTTCAATAAATATTGAATATAGTTTAAATTATATTATACAACTAAAATGCTTTATGGAAGCTCCAAATATGATTAGATAGTTATATAAATATTTCACTTTCTATTCATTCACTATTATATGAAAGTTTCTGTTATGTTTTTATCTAACCATTCATCTATACGACACCTGTTCAGGAGAGGTTTGACACAGCTTGAATAAAATTTTATTAATTATCAATCAGAGTTTAGTTATTTTGCAGTTTTTTTTTTCAGTTTAAAAAGTAATTAATATTATAGATGGATTTATCAGAAACTCAAACTTACTTAACTAAAGTCAAGTTACAAATCCCAGCGCAGTTATTATTTATGCGACAGTATGAATTATAGTTATTAATCAATTGGGGCTAGATTGTGACAGCGCTCACAAATTGCTCTACTTCTACAATAGACACACACACACACACACACACACTAGTACTGCATGGCACAGTAATGTATTCTTAGCAGCAACCGCAGCCAATCAATCGAGCGACGTCCATCAGCTGCCAAGTTGAAATATCAACTGTAGATGGAACTGCTGCAGATGCTGCATTGTTCGTTGTAAATTGCAGTCCTTTGCTTTGGGTCATGGCGCATGCCAAAGTGCTTGTAGCAGTAGGAGCAGCAGTTGCAGCTATCGTATCTAGTTTTAGGGGAACTCCCAGTTGAAAACAGATGCTGCCTATAGTCACAATCAATGCAACAGCGGGCAGCTGCCATAGGCAGGCAGTCGGTCGGGCAGTCAGTTAGTAGCAAAGGCAGAGGCAGAGGCAGAGGTAGTTCTTTGCAGCCGGCATTGAAAGCATTTATTATCCTTCGTACCTTTGCATGGCGACAGATGGCAACGCAGTCATTCAGACCGTCAGGCTTGGTTCGGGTCAAGCAGCTGCTGCTGCTGCTGCCTCTGAGCTATGGACTAAGCACTAGAAGTGCAGGTGTTGCCTGAGTTGGCCATACAGATTCGAGCCTTTGCTGAGCTCGTCAGCTGGTCAGAGTGTTGGCCCGGTTGACTCTGGTCGTTACCGACCCTACACGCATACCACAGCGTTTAATGGGGGATGTTGCCAAAAATCAGCTGTTTTTGCGCAATGTTTATAAACAAAATGTAACCCTTAGACAAGTCTGGGCCAACACACATATATGTATATATATATATATAGATATATATTTGGAACCACCACTGAACTGAACTGAGCTGAGCTGAGCTGAGCTCTGCTGTGCTGTGCTGTGCAGTGCTGTGAGTAGAGTTAAAGGCAGAGCAACCACCGGCAATGCGACCACGTCCACGACCTACTTTGGCGCACTGGCTCTGGGCCACATGGCGCATGGGGTGGTTCCGCTCACAACAACAACACAGACAGTAGACAGCGTAAGGAGACCACGGCCTTTGTAGGTGCAAGGACGTTCGACACCGGGTACAAGACCCCCCAGTCAACCAGTCAGGGAGTAAGCCGGCAGCAACCACCAAGTCAAATATAAGGCACCGACCGACCGACCACCACGGAAAAGCCATGTGCTCTGCTTTGCTCCGCTCTTGGTCATGTGCTTAACCGAACCACCACCGCCGACACCAGCACAACCACTGCTAAGAGCAGCGTATTACCCACCTTGCAGTTCATTGGCATGTGCCGGCATGTCATCAGCCTCATCCACACAACGTCTTCGTCACTTTTAGGAGTTTTCCCAAAAAAAGAAAACAACAGAAACCAAAACAAAGTGCGACTTGGTGGTAGTTAGAGTCGCGCTCCCATTCATAAAGCATAACATAAACATACCCCCGCTCTCTCTTTCTCTATATATAAATATATATAGATATATATATATATATATATATATTGTATTGTTTGTTTTGACTGTCTCTGGGTGGTGCTCTATTCTAGGTGGTGTTTGTTGGCATAGATTTCCCGACCTAATCGCAGGTGTATCCTCATATATATAGTATAGACAACCCCCTAAAACTTGTGGCTAGCTCAACAGGTCCATCCTGGTTAGTGGTTGTTGTTGGTGTGTGTATATGAGTGTGTGTGGGCCGATTGAGGGTAATTAGTATTTTTTGGGGTTATAAAATTGGCATTGACCCAACCTGAATATATGTATATATAGAGGTATATGGGGTGTGTAAAAGGGTTGAAGGTCAGACAGGTTCATCTTAAATTAGTTGCGGGTGGGCAGAGCATGACCTCTGTTAAAAGTTTTGGAATTTAAAGATTTAAATACTTAAACATATTTTAAACCAGACTTTAATTAATATACTTTTCGAGTTCATTTATTTTTACTAAGAAAAATGAAAATAAATTGAATTTATGAAATGATTAAATGAAAAAGCTCTCAAGCTATACATATCTATAGCATATTTTTTGTAACTTTTCTAGAAAACTAAAGAAATATAACAGAACAACATGGTATAAACATAAAATCATAATGAAATAATTAATATATAAATATATATATATTAGAATATTAAAACGAGTTCCATACTAATATAAAAATGACCCAAATAAGTAAAAATCAGATATTTGCAGAATACTTTTCGTATGCTTTAAAATTGAATATCTTCGAGATAGTTAAGTTTGAGCATGTGATTTTCTGACATCTACATTAAAGTCATTTTAAAGCCCTAGCAAAAGAAGTAGTTTCATTTAACTGCATTGCTTGTCATTTTTATAACTTGTTAATATCTTTTAATATTAAAACTTAAATAACTGATAATTCAACACGAATTAAAAATAATTTCGTCATATAACCAATTCAATTTTCAAATATTACGCTTTTTGCATGTAACACATATGAATACATAATTATCCGTTCTTATTTAAATGTTTTGTAATAATCTTAAAGTTAGATGAAATTGATACCTTCTTTCTCAAAAAGGTGTAATTGGAGCATTTCCAAGGAAGAAAAAGTAAAAACATAAGAAAAAAATGACTAAGTTGTCTCAAATCCTCGACCAGCCACTTGAACACGCGCGCCGTTAACTTCATAATATTATATTTTTTGCCTTATATTTTTCTTTTGCTCTAGAACAGATTTGCCTTACGCTTTCAAAATGGCGACGCCGCTGACCAACAAAATCAATGCAAGAAGGCGGCGACGTCGTGCGTAGACAACAAGAACAAGCGCAGCAGCAACAGCAAAAAAAAAACAACAAGAACAACAACAAAAGCAAGCATTAGAAACAGCAACAGCAAAAACGCTGGCAGCGACGCAGACACTAAACAATTTTTCAGCAGCGCAAATCAAACGGCACAAACAATGGCGGACAAGGCGAAACGGAACGGCAAGCGCAAAAGAGAATTAATTAGATTGCGGCGGCAGCTGGGCGCAAAGGCGGCAGCTGAGAGAGTGAGCCATTAAATATTAAGAGAGAGCATGTTCTATATGTTCGTGTGTGTGAGAGAGCAATTGCAATTGCGAGTGCGCAAGAACGAAACAGCGTAGCAAGCATTGAAAGCTTCAATTTATATGCGTACAACAACAACAGCAATGGCGGCCAGCGATCCAAGTACAACAATAACTAAATACGAACAGCACCAGAAAATGTAAACTGTAAAAACGAGCGCCTCCTTGCACCCGATCCCCTTCTCTAAATCCCAAAGATATGTACCAAATGTAATGAACAGTCGGCAAATGCAAAGCAAAACAAAGCATTGAAACGAGCCAAAAAATGCTACAAATAAAAAAACAACACAGTTGTGCAATTGAGATAACAAAAGGGAAACTTGAAAAAAGGGGACGCGCGCTTTGCTTTTTGTATGACGCGTGTGCTATAAGCCTCACAAAAGGATATAAAACGGGCACAGCGCAGCGCTAGAATAATAAATAACGTTTGTTGTTGTTGCTTTTGTTGCTGTTGTTCCTGGCGCAGCAGCTGAGGCCGTTGGCGAATTGAAATTTTATGAGAAAATGAAATTGTATTAGAAAATATACTGCGTGAATCACGAGACACGCATACACAGGCACATACTTACGAGCATACACACACACAAACACAGACGCACACAAGCACACGCTTTAGTGAATAGGGGACGCGCATTATTGTGTTCTCTACGCGCTTTCGCTTCAGCCGACGTCAACAGCGACCGCAGGACGACGTCATCGCCAGCCAGTTAGCTGTTGTTGTTGCCTTAGCTGCTGCTGTTTGGTTCCTGTTTTCGCTTTTTACCGTTCAGTCAATGACCACATTGTGTACACAACGTGTGTGCATATGAGTATATGTATGTGTGTCTGCTCTTGTCCTGCCGGAAGTTGACGCCGCCGTTTGGTCATTCTCGTCGCTTTTGCTCAAGCTCGCTGCGACGCTCTGCCGCTCTCGGTCTTGCTCATTCTCATTCTTCCTCTCTCTCTCTCTCTCTCTCTCTGTCTCTTTCTCTTACTCGATGCTACGCTTGAGCTACCTTTGTAAAAAACAAGTTTGTGAGTTTAGTTGCGCGCAGGATCCGGCTCCCCATAGGAAATGCACTTCAGCTCCTTTGCCTTAATATATGCTGTTCAGTTCTTGCGCGTACGGCCTTTCGCGTCACGCTTTGATCCTGTCGCTGACGTTGCTGCTGTTCATTCCTCTTTCTCTTCCTCTTCCTTACTTCCTCCTAGCCATCACCCATGGCACATAGCATAGGCGTTGCCCAGCTAATGACATCTTGTAAATTATATTCCTTGTGCAACGTTTCGTTTCTCTTTCTTCTTGCAATTAGTTTGGTTTCGCTGTGCGCTGCGGCTGCTTAAATTTTGTAATTAAAGGCTTTTTCCTTATTTATTTTATTCCTCTTTTATAGGTAGAAAATAATGTAAGGCTACCAGGATATCTTGTAAGGGGAATTGGGCAGCCTGTGTGAAAGCACTAAGTGATCTTTTCAATTACATACAGTTGTCTTGCGAGATCATAATATCGAGTGAACTTTGTGGCTTGATTAAATACTAATATAATATTGTATACTATCTTATCTTACGAAGACTACATAACATATTGCTTCATATAATCAAGACTGATACGTTTTACGGTTTACAAGAAGGAATTCTGAGAAAAGTGATAAAAAATCGAATCATTCCAATTTAAATTTAAAACTGTAATAGATAGGATCAGATGTTATAGAGCCACTCATGATCCGCTTTTTGACATGTAACATGTAAATAATTTTCGGCTTTCCCGGAAATTGAAAATATCGTGGTGCGCGGAAACCATTCAAGTACCAGCTGAAAAGTATGTTAATCTACATACTTTTAGAACGGAACTACTTAGATAGAACGGAACGGGATATCAGATCCTGTACCCAGATCAATGTAAGGAGCTCTGTAAATCGCGGACTAACACAAAGCGTAATTATGTATAAGCTAGGCGCAGTTTAACTGATACACGGTTTATCCAGCACTCTTTTTGTGACTTAGCTGTCGCTGCGAGGGAAAAAGAGACACATGCAGAGAGAGAGAGAATACGAAGCATAGTAAATTCGGTTGTTTTTGTGAAGGATTCGCTGCAGCTCGTTTTTGCCAATAATTCACAAAACATTTGCTGCGCAAAAATCTATTGTTTGCTACGAACCAACTGCCGTTTTTCCTCTGCATTTTCCACACACCAACACACACACACACGAACATACACATACCTATTTGTATATCAAGCATTATCCTGTCAAACTTGTTTTTGCTCTCGTTATTGTGAACGTTCGCTCTCGGTTTTCCTTGCACATTACGCTTTAGTACCGTCATTCGCATTAAAAGGACAACGCTCTATGTCTGTGTCTGGCTGTTTGCCTGTGTGTGTGTGTGTGTGTGTGTGTACTGTCGCAGTCAGCTTCGCAGTCGCTATCGCTTGGCTGCGCTGCTTCGTCCTCGCCAGGCACGTCTTGGTTTCAGTTTACGCTCGCAGCTCCGACAGCTCAGAACATGTTGCTGATCCGCGCCCGTTGCCGTGTGTGTGTTTAAAGCAGCAGTTCATAATATACACATAATATAAATACATGTACATATACATATACAAACATACATATTTCTAACAACGGCAAAATCTTAATATTATATTGAGAGCTCAGCCTCAGCCGGCAGTTTAATAAAAAAAAATAAAAAATACGAAAAAAATAGAGGTGCAGACACTCGGCAAATGTTGCAGGCCAACATTTTTTTATACAGTAACAAGTTACAGTTATAAGCTCGCAAATAATTCCGTGTCAAACAAACAACAACAAATTGTGCAATTGTGCAAAATAAAGCGAGCGCCAGCCGAAAAAAAAGAAGGAGAGAGCGAGTGTGTGTGAGAGCAAGCATAATTTGCAAGAGAGAGCGCCTGAGCGTAAGCAACAAAAAGCAAGTAGAAAAAAGTGTAGCACACAAAAAGAGTGACAAAACAGAAGCAGAAGACAAGAAAAAGTTCTTTCTGTTCCACCAAAAAGCCAAAAATACTACGAAAGCAAAATGTGCAATAAACTACAAAAACAAAGCTAATTCAACCAATATATAACAGTAGTGGGATTACACGATCCAGAGATCAAGAATAAGAGTACGATCAGGAGGCTGCATTTAAATTAAAAATTACCGAAGCGCATACACAAGTGAGTTTTAAATTTTTCAAACATTTTTCCCATACATATCCACAATGCATATTACTTATATACCTAAATGGCACACACGCACACACACCTATATAGACACATACACACTTGTGTACATACATATGTACATGGATGGCATGGCAGTTGCTCTCTCTTTCTGTCTTTGCGTATGCGACTCGCTACTTTGCTACTCGCTCATTCGCGTGGACAGCATGTGTTCTCGCTTGCGCACACAGCGCGCACTCGTCACTAAGGTTCTCTTTATTGTCCTCGTTGTCGTCCTCGTCGTCGTCTCATCGGGTGGTGGTACAGTTTTCTGCGTAGACCCAAAATTGCGTAAATTTTCATCCATGTAGTTTGCTTGCATGTCTCGCACGGCGTTGTACTCATCGTCTCTGTCGTTGTCGTCCTTGTTCCCGTTCGTTCTTTAAATTTGTTTATTCATCAATTTGTTTTTTTCTGCCAGTAAACATTAAACATTTTGCAAAGAGGTTTGTACTTTGGTTTTTCTTATTGGGCGTGTTTCTCAAACGGTGTATCCTTTTTTCTGCTGTTCGGCTGTTCGTTATTTTGTTCTGCGCCATTTTAATTGGGGTCCTTTACATTTTTCGTATGTATGCAGCTGCAGGAGGATTAGTTGTAATTTACTTATTATGAAAAATTGGAATTCGACTCGCTTATCTAACATATTCAAACGGTTTCAGGACTTTTCCATCTGCAGTGTATAACAGTATTTGTGTTTGTAAATATATAGTTTAAGCTTTTCTTTGTACAATTCATAGATACATATAATATGTTCGTGTATGTATTGCATTAACCCAGAAAACGCAACTCGGCTGAATTAAAACTTACGAGGAGGACCGTAATAGGATTAAGATGTAATAATTATGAATATTGCAAATGCATTGAAAGAAGAAAGTAGAAATAGCACAAGGATATTGTGATGATTAAATATAGTTATTTTAAGTATGTAGAAAATAATAGACTTATTGGAAATGTTTGTTTAGGCAAACTCTTTGGGTATTTTAGCATTTTGGAACAAATATAAATAGAATAGAGTGAACTATAACCGCCTGAAGTAGTGACCAATGCGTGCAGAAAAACTCAATCGCTAGATAGATATATTAATAGATTAATTGTTACTTAGATAGCGAAAAATTAAGAAAAAATAGGGATTAGAGTATTAATTAGATTGTTAAAAAGAGCAATGTTAAGTTTTTTTAAAATATATAATATATCAGAATACTAGAAAATAATTCATTAGTCTTAGGCTAACTAATATATAATATTTATTTAAGAAAATAAATATAATTAATAATTCAATGAGTTTCGTGCTAGAACGACAATTTGAAAGTTTTAACTAAAATGGTTAATAAGTAAAGATCTTTATATATATAATATATATATTTATAAATGATCGCTGATAAATGACGATGATAAATTTTAATTGTGCCTGCTTGAAAGGCAGATAATATGAATTGTTTTCCAACTATTTACTTATATTTTAAATAAAAACAACTCTTCGGAATTTATAAATTTTTATGATTTTTCAGGCTTAACATTTTTGACAAACTTTACCCCCAACCATTATTTTAATATAATTACAATCCTAAACTTTCAGCGTTAAATGAAAAATAATTTTAATACAATTTTGTGGCACATATTTTAAACAATTAAAAAAAAAACAATATATTTCGATTGTTATTTCTTTCTTGTAAGCTAATCGACATACAAGATCAATGCACCTTTTGAAGGCAGACTATTAAGACCGGCTGACTGGCTGCATATCCTGCCAGACTCTGAAGCCTGTTCGGCCCGCCTGCCTGCTGCTGCTGCTGTTCTTATTTCTGTTGTTGTTGTTGCCGGCTGTCCCATTGAAAAAGGGCGCTCGTAAATGAAGTTGCAGCTGTTCCTGTTTGCTTAGCAACAACAACAACAACAACAACAGAGGCAGCAGGAGCAGGAGGCAGGGCACGCACGCATTCATGTCAAGTCTTTGGCATCTGCGCTGGATTAATGCAGACAGCCAAGGCAGCGAATGTCTCGTTCTCTCTCTATATATATCCATCTCTTTTTTCTCTAACAGTTACAGATCGCGTTGATTAACGTAGACACAAAATTAAAAACAGAAAAAGAAAAACAAAAATGACCGATATACCGCGCATCATGGTATTCCGTCCCACCTGGGAGGAGTTCAAGGACTTTCCCAAATACATAGCCTATATGGAGTCACAGGGCGCCCACAAAGCCGGCCTGGCCAAGGTGGTGCCACCCGCCGAGTGGGTGCCACGTCGCAGTGGCTATGCGGATTTGGATGCCTTAAATGTAACAATTCCCGCGCCCATTTGCCAAGTGGTTACTGGAAAACAGGGATATTATCAACAGATCAATATACAAAAGAAACCGCTGACGGTTAAACAATTTAGCGAATTGGCCAGCACCGAACGCTATGCCACGCCGAAGCACTTTGATTTCGAAGATCTGGAGCGCAAGTATTGGAAGAATATAACCTATGTGGCTCCCATTTATGGTGCCGACGTTAGCGGCAGCATTACAGACTCTGATCAGGATGTAAGTGTTAAGCGGACCTAACTGAGTGTCCTTTTTCTTATGCCTCCACAATTTCTCACAGAGCTGGAACATAAATCGTTTGGGCAGCATATTGGACTTTGTCAACAAGGACTATAATATACAAATTGATGGCGTTAATACTGCCTACCTGTACTTTGGCATGTGGAAAACGACCTTCGCCTGGCACACCGAGGACATGGACTTGTATTCGATCAACTATTTGCACTTTGGTGCGCCCAAAACGTGGTACGTGGTGCCGCCCGAGTATGGAAGGCGCCTGGAGAAGATCGCCAATCAGTATTTCCCGGCCAGCTATAAGAACTGCAATGCGTATTTGCGGCATAAAATGACGCTTATTTCGCCACAGATACTTAAGCAACACAATGTGCCAGTCAGCAAGGTAAAGCTAATATGGAAAACTAGTGCTGAAAATAACTGGGAGACAATCTTCGAACTGGGCCTATGGGGGATTCTTTTCATATGTTGTTTTCCTTACTGCATTCTGCAACGAACTAGCTTCCCTTTGCTAGGCAATTGCAACTGGGCATCTCTTTCTTTAGGCAGCTTTAATTGAGTAGTGGCTTGAGCTTGAATCAAGTTAAACTGAGTTACCTGGAGATCTATTGATTAATGAACCAAACAGTTATGCAGTTTAACTCATAGTCCACACACAATAGCTTCTATTTAGGGTCAAAATAATTGAAGCTGTTGCTTACAGATTCGCAGTTCCCTAAAATGGGGGCGTAAAGTCCGCAGACTTCATAATGAAGTAATTACTAATAAGAAGCTAGTTTCAGGCTAAAGGAATCTCAATGTTCATATAATGCAAGATGCTTTAAGTAGCTCCTCAAATGCCTTGATTACCTAAGCTGGAGAATCGTTTATTCAGTTGAGAAATATGACCCAGTTCGAATCCCAGACAGGCCTCATTCTAAGGTCCTGCGCTCAAATACTCAAACTTTACCCATGTTCCATACAGATTACCCAGGAATCGGGTGAGATTATGATTACGTTTCCTTTCGGCTACCATGCTGGCTTCAATCATGGCTTCAACTGCGCTGAGTCCACAAACTTTGCCATGGAACGCTGGATTGAGTACGGAAAGCGTGCGACGCAATGTACCTGCAGCAATGACATGGTCAAAATCTCAATGGACACATTTGTGAAACGTTTCCAGAGCGAACGTTACGATGCGTGGTTGGAGGGACGCGACCTTGGCCGTCATCCCGAGGATCCGCCCAATGTGGTGCCAACTGCGGCACCACTGCCACCGCATCTCGATGTCCTCCTGTGTGATAAGAAGTGGGTTGCAATCGCGCGCCCGAAACTAGACTAAAATACTAACAATTCCCCATTAATCACAGAATGAAGAAGCAATGCAATCCCACCAAGGCGAAGAGTTTCAAGGAGCGCAATCCTGATTTGGACTTGGATGAAATCCAACAGAATCCTAATGTGCCCGATGATGTAAAGGCCATGTTAAAAGAAAGCGTGCTAACGCTAAACGAAGAAGAAACTGAATACACGCCCGAGGATACAATGAGCCTTCAGAGTCCTGCCGACTTCAAGACCAAGCAGGAACTGCTCGAGTACATGGACGATGGCACTGGTAAGCCGTGCGGACTGCCAAACCTTCCAACAGCCAAACAGTAAATACTTTTCTTGTTTTGATTTCTTTATCTCCTAATTTTTGCAGAGGACGACGATGAGGAGGAGGACTTTAAGCGGCGCAAGCAAAAGCGTAAATATGATGCAGACTACGATGATGACTGGCTGGCGAGCAAGCGTCGCAATAGCTCACGCAACAGCAGTCGCGGTCGTAGTCCGCGCGCCAACAAAGACGATCGCTCCATCTCGCCGGCATCTTCCACATCCACGTCCTCCACATCGAGAGGGGCACGCGGCGGTGGTGCGCGTGCTAAAGCGAATTCCACGCCGCGCAAAACGCCCACAAAGCGGAAAAAGGAGGCGACAGCTGGCAGCAGCAGCGTCGGCGGCAATATGACTGCAGCAGCAGCAGCAGCATCCCCATCAGACAGCACAGCAGCAACAGTTGCAGCAGTCACTGAGAGAAGCAGCAGCAGCAGCAGTGTTGGCGCAGGTGAGCGCAACATCAGCGACAATTTGATCAGCAACAGCAACTGCAGCAGCAGCAACAGTAGCAACATCAGCAGCAGCAACAGCCACTGCAACGCCACAGTCACAACAACAACAAGCATAGTCACATAAGAATCACAGTCACCACCATCGTCGACAACATCCAGCTAATCCAGCCAACCATCATCCCAACAAAAACAAAATAACTATTGACTAACATTTTAATCCGACCGATCCCCCCTCATTCATAGCCGCTTTTGTCAGCATTTATTTTTTTATCCATCATCATCGTCGTCGTTTTAGTTTCTTGTCTCCTATTTGTCTCTTTCTTTTACTGTATTTGTACATTTGATTTGAATTAGAAATTTTTGCTAAAACTAAGTCGTCAAAGTTGTGTCCTAATTTGTAAGCGCCTGAGAAATATATGAGAGCACTCTATACATATATATATATAAATATATATATAAAAGAAACTTTATGCTAAAAACTAACCAAAAACCAAAACTGTTTTACTAAAAAGGACACTATGCATGGGCTGCAAACGCAGCTCGACTTCTGGTTGGGCTTCGGTTTCAGTTTCAGTTTCGATTTGTTTCCGCTGCAGCTTCGTTCGCTTTTGCTACATATGTATATATGTGTGTGCGTGTGTGTGTGTGTGTGTGTGTGTGTGTATGTCGCTTCACAATCCCAAACGCTTAACTGCCAACATATAATAACCACATCCAACCAACATCAGCCAACATCACAAAAGAAAACAAACATAAAACTCCAAAATGCACATTAAATTCAAATTTCAAACGCATTTTTACAGATGCCAAACGCAGGCTCAACGAACAAACACAGCAACAGCAGCAGCAGCAGCAACAACAACAGCAGCAACAGTTGCAATTCATGCAACAGTCGCGTAAATTCGAAGGCAAAATACCAAAACTAAGTCAGCAGCAGCAACAAGCGACAGCAGTAACAACATCTAGTCAGCAACAGCAACAGAAAATTGTTAGCATCAACATGTTGCCCGCAGCGAACACACTGAATGGCATTCCACAGCAGCAACACCAGCAGCAGCAGCAGCAGCAGCAATATACCAGCACAGATGGCAATGTCTATCAGCTGCAAAATGAAATTCTCTGTGATGCAAATGGACAGGCGACAACAGCAGCCACGGCCACATATCAGACAACAGCCGCTGCCGTGGCCAGCAGCAATAGCAGTCCGCAGCAACATGTTGCTACCAGCGTTGCCGGTAAGTTACAATTTTCTGTTTCTGGCAATACTCGTACTCTCTAAAAAAGAAAAACCTTATCAATTGCGTTTGTCGTTTTATGTAGTTTGGTTTGCTTACATTTTGTGTGCTCGTCTCTTTGGTTGTTGCCTTTATTTATTAACCTCATTTACTAACTCCTTTTTATTTTTCATTATTTTAACGATTCGAATTGGCAACATGTATTGTTGTTGTATATCAAGTGCTCCAATCAATTCATTAACATCATGCAACGCATTAACATTCTGTAACAGTAAACTCTTAATTTCTTTTTTCATTTCAATAATTTTCGAAGAATTTTTGTTTTTTTGTGCCAAACATCAAACTGCAGCTATCAAGAAAAAGAAGAAAATATACAAATTTCGTTATGTTTATTCGATTAAATGTGTTGGTCTTCCATTTGCGCTGTTTTTATATACAAAAAAAATTAAATATCCTTCACAAAGAAATATAACTCTTAAAAAAAAAACAGAAAAGAAAATTCATATCAAAAACAAATAACAAATCGCTTTTCAGTTCTTTTACACTTCTTACACCTCGTACATCGTATATTAAAAATTCTCTCTCGCTGAGCATATTTGTTCGTATTGTGTCATTTCTGTTTTATATATTTATTATGCAAAACAGCTATCGGATAACTGAAATGAAAAGAAGTAACATATACATAAGTGCACAAATTAGGCCCCGACAATGCATATATATACATATTAAATATATATTTATAACAAATGTTTATGAATATAGCAAATAATATTGCAAAGCGCATTTGACAAAAGGCTCAAAAATTGTTTATTTTTTCTTTTAATGACTTAGCGTATGTATTTTTTTAGTTTATTTAAACTATTTTTAGTTTAGCTCTTAAGTTTATCTCCTGCTGTTCACAATGGAATTGACGTTAAATATGTAAGCGGCACTAGATAGTTTTTCTATTCAAACACATTAAATGCAACTTTTGAAATTCCGTCTTATGTTTCAAAGTTTTATGAATTTCAAATTTCCAACGTTTTATCAATACGAAGAGTGCTGCCCATTTGCGTTGGTAGCAATTGCCTGTGGTGTTTCACAATCCCGAAAAGTGCTGCCCATCAACTATTTGCTCAATTGCATTGCGAACATTGGCGTAGCTTATTTGATTTGAATTATTTTAAGTATTTCGCACTCAGAGGTATTTTTTAGTAATTTTTATTAATTTACTAAAGTTAAGTGTGGGCAATAATAAATTGGAATCAATTTATCTGAACACACGTAATTTTCGAATTAATTTTTATTTTGAACTATTTTCTAGATATTTTTAATTTTAAAATTGATTTAATTAACGTTTGCTAATTGTATGAAAAACGTATACTTGCATAATTTGTAGTGATTAAGTAAACACAAATTGAAGCGACAAACCAAATATGAATAGAAACCAATTCACTCACTTCTTTTCAAATGTAGTGTATACAGCTATTTATGGGGTATATTCCATATACATATGCGATATGCGCCCCATTTAAAGACTATGTTTAGTTCGATGATGATTTGTAGCTATAATTTTGCACAGCATTTGATTTCGGTATTTGATTTATGAGTGAATTGTTGATTTCGATTTCGATTACGATTTCGATTTTTCGAATTGATTTATTGATTATTTATGCAAATATTACATTCAAACACATCTTTTATATGAACCAAACCGAATATGTACTTTCAATCAATATAAACAAAAGACAATGTGGTCACAACTATTAGTTCGTCCTCCATCCTGCACACGAACGCCACAACGAATGGAGCCTCGGAACAGCAGCAGCAGCAGCAGCAGCCACAATATCACTATATAACCACAACGGGAGAGGATGGCCAGACGCCAACGACGATAGTCTTTGAAAACTATAACGGTGGCTTGCCCACGACGGCGGTTAGCGCCGCCGCAGCGACGCCCATCGTTAGCAGCGTAGATGTCGGCGGTGTAGGTGCAGGAGCAGGTGCAGGTGCAGGTGGTGCTGGCTCAGCGACAACGACAACAACCACAGCGCTAGTTAACACTGACGGCACTATCATCGAGTTCGATGGCAGCACCTACGAGGAGTACCATGTCCTGAAGAGCGAGAATGGCAGCAGCGATTGCTTGAGCAATGGCAGCAGCGCCGTCGCAGCGGACATCATAAAGTACGAGCCGCAGCATGTGGGCGAGGATGAGGAAATGCTGGAGGAGGATGAGGAGAGTGGACTGCAAGTGAAGTACGAGGAGCAGAGCATGGAGCACGATCATGACTTCGAGGAATATCAAGTGATCAAGGCCGAGGTGGAGGCCGAGGCAGCCGAACAGGCAGCTGGTACCACCAGCTACACAATCAGCGGCCACGACGACCAGCACCAGCAGCGGCAGCAACAGCAGCAGCAACCACAACACGCCATCAATGATGCAATGCCTGGCATGCTCTCGAAGGCGGCGGCAGCCAAGCAGAAACGCAAACGCAAAACGCGCGTCATTGCGGAGGACGAGCAGGGCGAGTATCTGGAGAAGATGAGTGTGCGTGGCTTAGATATAGCGCGCTACGAGCACATCATCGATGGCGTGGCCTATTGCTTGGTCTGTGCCAAGAACGACATCTTCAAGACGTTCAAGAACAAGTACAGCTTCCAGCGGCACGCGTATCTCTTCCACGAGGGCCAGAATCGCAAGATCTTTGCGTGTCCCATCTGCAACAAAGAGTTCTCGCGGCCAGACAAAATGAAAATGCACAAAAAGGACAAGCACGGGGATGTGCCCCTGCCACCCAACTCGGCGGCGAGTACGCCGCAGAAGGCGGAGGCGACGGGCACGCCGGCAGCGAAACGGGCGCGCACCTCTAGAACGCCGCGCGTGCGTAAACTGAAGTCGGGGGATGCGGCCACGCCTAGTAGCACGCCCACCAAAAAGCGTTTGGCGCAGATTGACAGCGTACTGGATGACGTGCAGAATGCGGAAGCGGAACAGCAGCAGCAGCATCAGCAGCAACAACAGCAGCAGCAACAACAGCAGCAACAGCAGCAGCAACAACAGCAGCAACAACTACAGCAGCAGCAGCAACAAGCAACAGCAGCTGCACCACAGCAACAACAACAGCTGCAAACGTTGCCCTCTCTCGACTTTAGCGGCATGATACTGCCAGGTGGCGCGCAGCTGGCTTTGGCTAATCCCGGCGCCAGCAGCTCTATGACGCTGCAACGTGGCCAGGCCACGCCCACGCAGAGTGCACAGCCAACGACGACAACGTTGATCTACTCCAATCAGCTGGAGTTGCAGCAGGCGCTGCTGCAGCAACAGCTGCACGGACAGAGCATTATGATACAGGATCAGGCTGGCAATCTAGTGCCGCTGCAGCTGGATGGCACGCAGACCATATACACAACGGCGCCAGCGCCGCAGCAACGTGCGGCAACAGCAACGTATCAAACAACAACTCAGCAGCAGCTGCAACAGCAGCAGCAGCAGCAACAACAGCAGGTGAGCAGCAGCCAGGCGCAGACGCAACCCACGCACTACGAGTTGGACAATGTGACCTACCTCAGCTCGACGGCAGCAGCCACACCCACGCTGCCCAACGAGCAGCAGCAGCAGCAGCAGCAGCAGCAACAGCAGCAACATGTCATCGGCACCGTGCAAAGCTATCAGATACTAACACCCGATGGCTTGCAAAGCTTTCAGCCCAAGCTGGAGACCGGCGAACTTGGCGATCTGTGTCCCTACACGATGAGCGCCGCAGCAGCGCCTCAGTACACATTCACCACGCATGCGAGCGCGCAGCCTACGTTAAATGCGAATGCGCTAGACGCACAGCAACATCACCAGCAACAGCAGCAACAGCAACAGCAGCAGCAACAACAGCATCAGTCGCATCAGCTGCTGCAGCAGCACCAATTCAGTCACAATCCGCATCAACAGTTTATGGAGCTGAAGAATGAGCTACTGATAAAGAGCAGCGACGCGTATACGCTGGATGCCGCCTCCATGTACCACCTGCCCTTCTCGCCCACCTCGATGATAAATGCGGTGAACGATGTGAACACCTCGTCGCTGCTGGAGACCAAAGAAATTAGGTAAACACACTCAAATAACTCTTTCTCTCTCTCTCTCTCTCTTTCTCTCACTATCTGTCTCTCTCTCTCTATATATATATACATATATATGAATATTTAAATGAAGCTATGCTACTCGCTACAGTCTAAGTAACTTTTTTAGTGTAACGCGCTCTCGTTTGTTTTACTCGCTATATCACTCTCTCAGTACTCGCTATCTCTCTCTCTCTCTCTTTCTCTGTCTGTCTATTACTCTCTCTCTCTCTCTCTCTTTTATCAGTTCTTTTGCGTAGTCGACGGCGGCGCTGCGTATTTGCTGTCGCTGTACCGTTACGTTGCGTTCAATTCCGTTTCGTTTCACTTATGTTTTCGACTAGTGTTGAACAACGTCGCGCCAACTACTAAAAACACTCACACACGCACTTTCCAAACATAAATCGCATTCAAAATCAGATTTTCAATTTGAGTTTCGAATTAAAATAAAACGTAAATGCGCCTTAACCAGATTTAGTTTTTAATTTTAATATTTAATAATTTTCCTGTAGTTTTTCTTTAAGCGTATGTATTTAAGTATTTTCAGTTGAATATATTTATATCAAAATCTTTTTTTATTATACGTAACAATGTTGCTTAACTAAGTTTAGTTTTAGTTTTTAATTTCAATTTGTGCATTTATTTATAGCGTATTTCTTCTCGTACAAATTATATACATTGAATCCTTCAGTTCGCCTTTATACTTGCTTTCGGTTATGTACAATTTTTCAGTGCTCTAAAAAGGAAACTTTAAATATTAACATTTTACCATATACAAACAAACAAAAACAACAAAAAATCACATGTATTGAAGAACTTCTTGTACATAGACATTATTTGTTTGTTATTTTATTATTTTCACTTGCGCCAATAATTTTAATTACAATGTGTTCAATGCGATTTTGTTCTTTTTTCTTTCTTTTTCTCTTGTTTTATTTTATGTACACAAAACCAACCCACCAACCAACCGACCAATCAATCAATCAAACAATCAATACAAAACTCGTTTTAATAAATTATAAAACAAAAACTTTAGCTACGATATATCAGAAGCCGTGCTTCTAGCGCTCTGAAAAAGCAACACGACAAATGCGACAACTGCAGCCAAAGTACCAAAAACAAAAAAATATAATAATAAAAATGATCAAATGAAATACAGAAAAGCAACGCAAATGGAAGCCATTTACAATGCAAAAACAAAGAGAAAACTAATTACTAAATGCGTATATATGTTAAATATGTTTTTAATCATAACGCTTACTCACAATACTCATTTAACACACACGTTTTACAACACTCAACACAAACATACAAGAGGATGAACTCGCATACATTCAACTTATACAGCACTGCTTGTTCGTGAGTGCTGTGCATGCGAGTGTGTGTGTGTGCGTGTGTGTGTGTACGACATCAACAACAGAAAACTTCGCACATTTCATTCATTTTTGCGCACTTCATAAACATTTCATTTGCATTTGCATTTGCCTCACAATGGACGCCCTTCCCATACACTCACATAAATAAAACTAAAATTTATATATATATATATATATAAATATATATATAATTATCAATAGAAAATTGGACTTTTTAAGTGCAAGGTATGTGTACTTTATTTTAATTCGCTTTTTATTTATTTTTTATTTTAGTTTATTTTTTGTGGTTTTTATTTCTGTGTTTAACCAATTGTTCCAAAGGCGCATTCATCTCATGATCCATTGTCAATTATTAACTCTCATCTGGCAGACTTCTTTGTTTCAATGTTAGACAAGTTTTTTTTATTTGCACTGTTAGACAATGCACTGTTTAGACTATTAAAAAAGCATAGGTTGGGGCAGTTTATCAAATATCATTGAATTTAATATTTTCAATTGTATTCCACAAGTTTTTGGTTCAGCAATTTTATTAAAAAGTTTCTTTACATATATTTTGGTGCTAATAAGGATCTGCTCCACAGTCAGCTGTTCTCTCATTTCTGTTCATTTAACGAGCACGCCTATCGATATATCGATATTTTTAAAATTATTTTTTTCGTTTTTATATCGAACTAAGCTCAAATGCAGTCAAGGATATCTTGGGCAAAGTAAATGTCAGTGCAGCCTGTGTCTTACAGTGTTACCTCACAAAAAGGTTTTTAGGCAGCACGAATTAATTAATTTTCATTTGCATCCCTTTTTATTGATTTCACTCATTAATTGGCCTGGAAATTGGCTATTTTCCATAAACTCAACAACAATTGTCCATATCATGTACATAACTCACACAACCACCCCATATACACACATACATATACATATATATTATGATTTACTAACCCAGCCACTAAAAATAAACTCCTTTAATTAAAGAAGAAAATTAAGCAAAATGCTAATCAAATTGTTTATTCAACCAAAAATTTTTTCTTTTTCTTCATTTTTCTCAACAAACTTTTTTGGTTCGCCCGTTGTGTTCATGTTTTGTGTTGTTTTAATGTCATATTTTTATGATTTGCACACAAAAATTCATACGACAAACAACAACAACATGTGCCACCACAACAACAACCACAGGTTCTTCTAAACAACAACACGCATACAACAACAAGAACGAGCAGTTCAAGCGGCCATACACACCACGATACAACAACAACAACAGCAACACTCACAACAACATGCACAACAACAATCAGAACAACAACAACAACAGCAACGATCGGCAACGTCGCCAGCGCGAAGCGAATCGCATCTATTACGAAGAAATTATCGTCAAGCAGGCCAATGCCCGTGCTCTTCTTGCCGCCGACAACAGCAGTTGCAGCAGCAGCAGCAACAGCCGCAACAACAACAGTTGCTGTAACAGCAGCAACAGCAATCGTAGCGCCGCGGTCAGTTTCGTCGACAAATTCGCTGACTTTGTAACCCATAATCGTAGCAACTCGAAAAGCAAACGCGACTTGCAAGTGCACAACAAACACACTAATAATCCCAATGCTGTCTCATCTCTCATTCCAAACTCTAACAAAAACAGCAATGGCAACAACAGCAGCAGCAACAACAACAGCAGCAGCAGCGCTGGCAACAGCAACAACAACAACAACAACAACAACAACGTTAGCAGCAGCAGTAATGGCATAAAGACTACCATTGGCAAGAAGACGCCTGTCATACTGCTGGCCGCACGTGGTGCTGTACACAAATCGCAGCAGCAGCAACAGCAACAGCAGCCGCAGCAACAACAGCAGCAGCAGCAGCAGCATCCACCACTCGCACTGCTCAATGGCAGTCAAGCGGGCGGCAAACCAGCGGTCACCTTGCTGCGTGTCAACGCCAACGCCAATCGCAGCCGCCAGGTTATCATTACTCCAGACGCTTCTAACCTGCAGCAGCAGCAGCAACCGCAGCAACAGCAGCAGCAGCAGTTGATTGAGGAAGAGGAGGAGCTCATTGATGAGGATGCCTATGATGATGCGGATGCACTGAATGCCGCCTTGTGCTCATCGACAGCACAAATCCTGCGCAAATTTCGTATACCCAAAGGCACAGCACTGACAGCCAAATCGGCGGATGGCTATCTGGCCATGCCAACGCCCACGCCTTCGCCGCCTATTGGCACAACTGGTGGCAGCGTTGCACTAGACGCAGCCAGCTATGTGGACAACACAGATGACATCATCGAAGAGCTCAACGAAGATGATCTGGTGGAGGAGGTAATCGACGAGGAGGCGACTGGCTGCGAGGAGCAGCAGGTGCTGCAGCAGGCAGTAAACGACAACGATGGTCTTGATCTCAGCAGCAGCAGCAACAGCAATCACAATGCTTCTGCAGCAGCAATGACAGCTGCAACGACAACATCTGCCATGCTGCTGCAGCATCCGCAACAGCAGCAGCAGCCGGCTGCGCTGCAGCTGCAAACCGTGGGACCAAACGGCACTGTCACCTGCTTCAATCTGCCTCCGAATACCATATTGGTGCAGTCTTCCGATGGCAGCATCATAGCGCATCCCAGCAAAGCTGGGCAACAGCAGCTGATCGTGTTGCCCGCGGACTGGCCGACAGCCAATATGGCTTTGACTGAGCCGACAGCGACGGCAGCTCAGCCAGCGCAAACGCAGACGCTGCTGCTGACAGCCGATGGCACCGCCATACCAATCATGGCCCCACTGCAGCAGCAGCAACACCAACATCAGCAACAGCAACAGCAGCAGCAACAACAGCAGCAACAGCAGCAGGCTGCAGCTGTTGCTGCTGCAGCGCAGCTCTTTGCAGCGTAGGGTCTAATGGGTGGCCAAATGGGTCGATTTTTGAATAATGCCACTATAATGCCAACCACATACTTCTTTTAAATGTTCAACCAACCCACTCAGACACGTTGCACATGTCGCAAAGCAACTTGTGGCACAGCTCGTTGAATTGCTTTGCTGCCAGCTGCAACAAATTCCCAGATTTCATCCGTAATCTCGTTTTATTTGCCCCACTATCATTGGCTTAGGGCATAGACCAAAAATCGACGCATTTGGCCACCAAAAACAACAACAACAACAACAAAATCAAATCAAAACAAAATTTAATTAATTATGATATCTAAACAATAAAAAGCCAAGTTAAACTTAAAAAGCAGCCACAACTCAATTGAAAAGCTATGCGAAAAAAGAAGAAAACACAACTGATATTACATAATGTTAAAGTGCATACCAAATTTATTTTTCTATATATATACATATATATAAGACATTAAGCATAAAGAATCCTATACATACATACATATATATATATATATATATATATATATATATATATATATATATATATATATATGTAAATATACTATGTTTATGTAGTATATTTAAAACTCTTGTTTATGTTCATGTTGTGCGCAAAATGTAAAATGAAGAAAGCAAGAAAATGTTCATAATGTAAACACACAAAACACACACACATACACACACACACGTACTCACTCATGCACAGCCAGTGTTGTGTAACGAATCCTGTAAATTTCAAACAACATTTAAATTTTAAATTTTTCTATGCATTAAGTAGTCTATTTTTAAGTGCAACAAAATAACCACAAATGCGACACCCGAGCCCAGTTTTTAACTAATATTTTGACCAGGCGCTGGCAGCAAAAGTTCAGCGCCAGACAAAATTTATGTTTAACTTAATTTAATAATTAAAAATAAAACAAAAAATTTATGCTGTATTATTTGCAACAAGAAAAAAAAACACAAAAAATACAAACTGAATTTCAGCTTACTAAATAATTTAATATTTTTAACTAACTAAATACTATATATATGTATATATGTATGTATATTTATATATATATATATATATATATATATATATATACATATATATATATTATATGAGATACATAAATAATTTGTTCCTTTGCATAATATATTTATATAGAGTTGGCAGCTATGCAACGTATTTCACTTAAAGTATTGTCCGTAATTATTTATTTTGAATTTTATTTAATTTTTTATTGTTGTTTCCCGCAAGCAGAGACTATCTATCTACTATCTTTCTACCCCACATGTTGTATATTATTTAAAACAAAAATGAAAAACATAAACCATATATATTTTTGCAATTTTGTTAAGCCATCCGCAAACGTTAAAATAATACATTGATTATGATTAAAGTTAAGCCTAAGAATTGAAGCATAGCACTGACCTAAGTTGTTAATACTAAGCGCATTAGCCTGGTTAAGATCAAAGTATTTTTTCATAATCGCAATGCAAAACAAAACGAAGAGAAAACTGCAAAAAAAACGAAAGTTATTTCTTAGGACTAAATAACTATAACTATTGGAAGACAATGATTCAAAGCATATTTATTTTAAGATCAAAAAATAAAAATTGAAAAATGAAAAAAAAAACAATGAAAAAGTGAGGCACACTTTTTGTAAGATAATTATATAGATTAAGTCGTGACGAATTAACGAAACTGCAAGCAAGTAATTAAGCAAAACATGAGTAGAATACATTATGTATAAAAAGTCTATAAATAATAATTACCTATACATATATAAATATATATTTATTATAAACGACAACAAAAATACAATTTTAAAAATTCAAAGCAAATAAAGAATTAAAATAAAAAATTTCTAAATGAAACCATTGGATTGTTTATATGAAGATGAATGTAGAAAATTATTATCAGAATTCCATTTGCTGAAAGTAGATGGCAAAAGTTTCCAGAATTATAAAAACAATTTCGTAAAACTATATCTCAGTTGTAAATATATTTCAATGACGGCTGTCGTAACATTAACAGGGACTATAGCTAAGTTTGAAATTCACAGTATCGGCAATATATATGTATATATCAGATATCAATCAACTGGCCCATCTATTCGCTAATGCGGGCATACACCACAGCCGTGCGGCAAGGTGTGTAGACTTGAATGAAGTTGGAGCGACCGGCATGACCCCAGGGATCTGACTGATGTTTGCAGTTCATGTCGATGCGATTGTGGCCGCCAAAGAGGGGGTCATCGGAGGAGAGCACAGCCTGATAGGTGCCAGCCCAATTGGTGCCCACACGATAATCACTGAAGCTTTGAGTCGGATGGAAGTTGAACACAAACACGAGTCCTGCGCGCTCAAAGTGGATTGTCTTGTCGCTCTGGTGTTTCCAGCTCACATAGGCGGGACCCGAGTGCAGCCAGCCGTAGCGCTCCTCCAACTCGTTCATGGCACGATCAAATTCATTTAGGTATTTGTACTTGAGCAAATTGTCATCCACCAAATTCCATTGGCGACGCGCATAATGGTATGAGTCATTGTTGCCTACCCGCGGAAAGTCCAGCCACTCGGGATGACCGAACTCATTACCCATGAAATTAAGATATGCCTCCCCGCCCAAGGCGTGCGTAATAAGGCGTATCATCTTATGAAGTGCCAGCCCACGATCAATGATTATCGACGAATCGGATACTGTGGACATATGCGTGTACATCTCCTTGTCCATCAGCCAGAAGGCAATGGTCTTATCACCAACAAGCGCCTGATCGTGCGACTCGGCATAGGCCACCGTGTTCTCCATCCAGCGTCGATTGGTCAGCGTGTGTACAATGTTGCCAATGTCCCACTGATCATCGGTTTGTTCCTTCAACAGCTCTATCCATTTGTCCGGAATGGCCATGCCTAGGCGATAGTCGAAGCCGATGCCGCCTTCCGACACGGGACGACAAAGGGTTGGCATGCCAGAAACGTCCTGCACGACACAAAAAGATGTTAGAAATACCAAAAAGTCAGATCTAGAATACTCGATTTACCTCAGCTATGGTTATAACCTCGGGATCCAGCTTGTGCAGCATATAGTTGGCTAGACCCAGATAGTTCAGAGCATCTGTGTCCACGTTGAGGCCGAAGTATTCATTGTAGTCGCCGCTGAAGCCTTCGCCGATGCCGCGCGAATGGTACAACATGGAAGTGACGCCATCAAAGCGGTAGCCATCGAAATTGTACTCATCATGCCACCAACGCAAATTGGATAGCAGGAAGCGCAGCACTTCGTGCTCCGTGTAGTTAAACAGACGACTGTCCCAAAGGGAATGTTCACCACGTGCGCCGTCGTGGAAGAAGCAGCTGTTGGTGCCATCGAATTGATTAAGGCCATCCTGCACATTCTTGGAAGCATGCGAGTGCACCACATCAAGCAGCACGTAGAGTCCCTGGGCATGTGCCACGTCGATCATGCGCTTAAGTTGCTCCGGATTGCCAAAACGACTGGAAGCCGCAAAGAAACTTGTCACCTGATAGCCAAAGCTGGCATAGTAGGCATGCTCCATGATGGCCATTACCTGGATGCAGTTGTAGCCCTGTCGCTTTATGCGCGGCACAATGCGATCCGCGAACTCATCGTAGCTGCCCACTCGAGGCTCCTGCGAAGCAATTCCCACATGGCACTCGTAGATTCTCAACGACTTGGGCTTGGCAGGTCGCGAGTGCTGTCGCTTATAGCGCTCTCCTTCTGGCGGTTGCCATACGTATTGCTTGTAGTTAACGCCTTGATTGGCGCTCTTAGGCGGCTGCACCACATATTTGGCCCAGGGCGATAGACGATCCAATAGCTGACCGTGCTGATTGCGTATGATAACCTTTATCTCGCTGAGATGCTTAATCGGCGCACTGCCATCTTGATTGGCAGGTAAATGAAGCTCCCACTTGCCAAAGGGCAACTTCTTGTACGGATGCGATTCCCATTGCCAATTGTCTGGAGGAATTTAAATTTGAATTTCAAATATTAGCAACGGAGTTCAAAAAGCACAAATTTTGTGCAAATGTGTAATTATCGATTGCATCAGTATTAAAATTGACATATTTAACAAATGGCCTAAAATATACCTTTTAAAAATAGAACTTTGTTTGATAATCGATAATATTTTTTAGTTTCAGTTGATCGGCTATCGATATTTAAACAGCTTTTAAGTGGAGGGTGTTAGCATAAGGGCGAATTCGAAAGCGAGGCGAAAACTGTTGCTAGCTCGCTTGCACATCCTTAACGAACCACAAATTAAAATCCATCTGATCATTCGCACTTTTTGTGGAGAGAATTTCCCTCAAATACATTTTCGAGTACTCACTGAAATCGCCAGTAAGATACACGTCTCTTGCACCCGGCGCCCACTCGCGTGCTATCACTGAGTTATCCGGCTGAAAGTGTAGGCCATAATATTTGTAGCCCTGGGAGAACTCTTCCAAACCGCCCTCACATTGGTCAATCTTGGCAATCCAATCCTTCAGTACGCCATGTCTGCATAAAGATAAATGAAACGAAACGAAACGCGGAAATCAAGTTCAGATCTCAAGGCCAATGACAGTATATGGTGCGACGGCAGTTCCAAATGTTTTTGCTGCATCTAGGCATCATTCGCACACAGACGCAAAAAGCGAAGTAAATCATACGCACGACCTTCAACTGACATTGACCGCCGCAGTTTTTCCAACTGCACTTGCGGCGACAGTACAAAGCCAGTTGATATGATTATGTAGGGCGCAACAAAAACAAAAACAACAGGCTGCCCTATTTTACACTGAGCCGCTTATCAGCCGGTGCAATCTTTGGATTATGTGATGTGCGTTGTCCACACATACAAAATGCATTTTGATGGTAATTCTAACTTACCGGCGACGTATCTCACGCTCGAAAGGCTTCAGGTAGCCATCCATTTCGATCAGCTTCTCAATGTCCTTAACCTCCACTTTCATTGCGTCGCCCATCTTGCAAGTCGCTTAGAAATTAATATACACAAATAACAGCGAAATGGAAAAGAACCCGCGCACCCACCGGCGCTGCTTGCAAATTGACAACTGCGATGTTCAGCGAGTGCGGGCCCCAATACAAAAGCTCTGACTAAGAGCTTTCTGGTATGAAGTAACAGCTGTTCGAGTTTCTTCCTCATTGTTGTCTTTTCTTGTGCTTATTCGCGCGTATAAACAACATGGCAATTAGTTGCATAGCTTGCTCCTGATAAGAGCAGTAGATGATAATGTGATAATGCGTCTATGTAGGCAATATGTATATATGCTAATTGGAATCGCTTGCGCTTAACCGGCGCCTGTAATTTGAAAAAATCTTTATTATGTAAAGGTTGAAGAGAATATTATAAATTTGAAATATGAAAACGATCGTTGCTATGCGATGCATGTTCTATATACACACACGTACAAATCTACAAGCTTGTATGCTAACGATGACCTTATTCAATTGAACTTTTGTTGTGACTCTTCTGTTTGAATTAAACTAAATAATAAACACAATTTAAGTAGTATTCAATAACGACAAATAGGACAATTTATAGTAAGTTTATATTATTTTGAAATATGTTTGAAAATTATTAAATAGGCATATTTTTCTTATCGATATTCAGCTACTTTTGGCGGTAAGAGTAAAATCGAAAGTTTGAAAAGTTTGAGCAACAATTGTCTTCGAAGTATCGTAGATTTTTGACCAGGTTTAAAATTATGAAGAGTAAAAGTGTAAAATCAAAATATTTTGTTATATGAGACAAAAACTGAACAATTTTGTTATTATTTACAAAGCAGCTTTTTACATTGAGCAGTTTGGTATTTAGGTGAGTCTTTTTTTTTCGATAAGCTTTGAAATATCGAATATTTATCAGAAAATGGTCACTCACATTAGATTCCGAAAAAAGCAAAAGAACTACATACGAACCACAATCAGCTGTTGTGGCCAGCGGCCATTTGCAGTCTGTTTTGGCGTCGCGGGTGTGAAGGAACGCTCTCCGTTTTTTACGCTTAGTTTTAGGTTTAGCGCGTTAGACTTAATGCCGGTGTCGTCCAATTTAAATTAGACACAGCATTAGGCAACGGTGAGTGTTCGCGAGTTGATTAATAATAATAAGAATGCCAATAAATTGTGACTTTCTGCTTAGGCATTTTTGTATATTTCTAAACGTTTAACAAACGTACACATAGAAATTTAGGATTAAGATGGGTCGCAGTCGCAGTCCCGCTTCGCCCGCGCACAGACGAAGGGAAAAGGAGCGCACAGAGCGCAAAAAACGGCGAGAACGACGCTCAAGAGAAAGAGAGGCCATTGGCGTTGGAAGCAGCAGCAGTCGCCGTGACCGGGAACGTGATCGTGAGCGCGACAGAAGCCGCAGCCGTGACAGGGACCGTGCGAGAGGAAGGCGTTCGAGGTGAATAAGCAAGTGTAGTGTACCAAACCACAACGATAAGTATAAAGTACTAACGATTTTTTAAACACATTAATTACGTATATAATCACTAAGCATACATTTATTGTATAATAAAATGGGGCATGCTTAGTGATTAAAAATTAAGTTTAAAGCGTGGCAATTACAACTAATGAACTAGTTCAATCATTTTCTGTTGTATTGCAACCCTGTGTGTGTTGTTTGTGTGCTCATTTTGACAGTTCACCAGTTCGCTGTCTCCCATCTCCAGATCAATTGTTCTTTCGGCAACCATTTAGCAAATTACCACGTGAAGCGAAATACGCGAATTTCACAACATAGTTTAAAGTACCTTATTAGATTGACTCAAAACCAGACAGTGGATAGTGTGGACTATTAGAAATCACACAGAGCTCGAATCGAATATAGTTTCATTGTACTGTATAGAAAAACAAAACTAAATTACAAAGAAAATGGCGCTGCGAGTGCAATTCGAGAATAATGACGATATTGGCGTCTTTAGCAAATTAACAAACACATATTGCCTGGTAGCAATTGGTGGCTCCGAGACCTTTTACAGCGTCTACGAGGCGGAATTGGCCGAAACTATACCAGTCGTTCATGCCAACATTGGCGGCTGCCGCATCATTGGCCGGCTCACAGTTGGCAATCGCAACGGGCTGCTAGTGCCACATTCCACCACAGACGAGGAGTTACAGCATTTGCGCAATAGTCTGCCGGATGCCGTTAAGATACAACGTGTCGAGGAGCGTTTGTCTGCATTAGGCAATGTGATTGCGTGCAATGATTATGTTGCACTGGTGCATCCTGATTTGGATAAGGAGACAGAAGAGATCATAGCAGATGTGCTCAATGTGGAAGTCTTTCGTCAGACCATTGCCGACAACACACTGGTCGGCTCCTACACAGTGCTGAGCAATCAAGGTGGCATGGTGCATCCCAAGACAAGCATACAGGATCAGGATGAGCTGTCGTCTCTGCTGCAAGTGCCTTTAGTTGCGGGCACTGTAAATCGTGGCAGTGAAGTCTTGGCTGCCGGCATGGTCGTCAATGATTGGATCTCGTTCGTGGGCATGAATACAACAGCCACGGAGATTTCCGTTATAGAGAGCGTATTCAAATTGAATCAAGCACAGCCGGCCACGGTGACAACAAAGCTTCGTGCTGCACTTATCGAGGAGATGTCCTAAGCGACCAGAACAGCGTTCTATTATATTTAAGTACACACAGAGACACACACACACACACATTGATTTTGTTATCTTTTGTAAACAGTCTGCAAAAATACAAGACAACCACAAATAAGTTGGGTTCATAACCGGTTGTATAATATTATTGAAAAGTGTCACGTTTCATAATTAAATCCTCAAAACGATGTCTAATTTATACATATATACAAATGACCCTGCCCTAGTTTGGCTAACTGCATATCTTATATATGTTCTATATTTCCATTTTTAATTTAAATGCAATCAAATTCCAGTTCATTAAGTAGGAACCGCTCTCTGTCTCTCTCTCGCATATCCTTTCACAGATCCCGTTCACGTGGTGCCGGCAGCAGTTCGGGCCCTTCGACATCAAGACGCGCCACACGCAACAATTCAGCGAGTGCAGCTGCAGAGCGTCCAAAGATCAATGAAGCAGACTTGGAGGGTAAATCGCCGGAAGAGGTTGAGATGCTGAAGACAATGGGCTTCTGCACTTTTGACACCACCAAGAACAAGAAAGTCGAGGGCAACGATGTTGGTGAAGTGCATGTAATCCTCAAGCGCAAGTATCGTCAGTATATGAATCGCAAGGGTGGCTTCAATCGGCCGCTCGACTTTGTCGCATAGCCAGCGGCAACTAGTTTTTTTAAATCTTACTGCTACATTTTTTCACGTCCTTTGCGAATGCAAGGCGACGGACCTGCAATTTTATGCAATAGACCGGTTTACAAAATTTCACAAATTTGCCACACAAAATTTCCACAATCATCACTCAACACATACAAATACCTCATATATAACAACCTAGTTATTTAGTACTTTAAGACAATTGCGTTGTTTTAAAATTAGCTTTTGCGCGCCTTCAAAACAAAACAAAAGTTAATTTTACAACAATGGCAACGCCATCAACCCCCCCACAAATGTAATTGAAAGCTTTATGCAAAAGATGCACTAAATTATCGATAGCATAGAAGAAGACCGATAGGTGGCAACACTGGTCATTTTTGTTCATATTTTGAATATGTTTTTGACCGTTTCTTTGCTTTCAATTGCATTTGCCAAATGTTTAATGCACACGATTAATGCTTTTTAAATATTTAAAGTAATTACGATTGTTTTTTGCTGTCAGAAAACCATTTACACACAGTATGCACACACACATTTGCATATATGTGTAAGCATTTGGCGTTTGTTAAAACCACGAAAGAATAACATACGAATTAACTGCAAATCCAAAATTTATCTCACACACATACACAATTACTTAAAGTATTTGAAAACATGAACACAAACACACAAAATGTTCCCTACCCCAAAATCCTTTTTCCCCATAAACTTCCTCCATACGCTGCAATAGTACAATTTTTACAACCAAACAAATATATATCAAATATATATTTTATATATAGAAAATTTATTTATACACACACACACACCAAGTACCTACAAACCCCTTAAAGTCCTTACCGTACAATCGCCTCAAATCTACAATAGCCATAGCCATTTGTTGAATCTGTTATTTGTTTAACAATCAAAATGTTGTCATTTTGTTTCTCTTTAATATATTTAACAAGCCAACAACAGTTAATTCAATGATCACAAGTGCCAAGTGAAGAAAATATACAAAAAACTAAGCAACAACAATGCAGGCATTAATATATGTACAACTTTTATACCTTTTTATACCAATTACAGTAACAGTAACAGTAACAGTAACGTAACAATAACAATGTGTAAACAATAGTTATTAATTTGGCAACAATTAATACGAACTTAAAAACAACATATTTGGCAAATACACACACACTCACATACATATTGTCTTTGTAGTTTTAAACATAACGAAATTGCAGGGATTTTTTCATACACTATTAAAGCTAATTAATAAAGAGAAAATAAATGTATAAAATGTAAATGTTTGGTCTAGTTTCGCTCTTCACATTTAAGTTAGAACCAACTTGTAAATTACAAATAATAAAAAACAAATACATCAAAATTACAAATGAAAGATAAAACTGTGTTATTTGTATCGCCTAGACAGATCTGTTTCGACTTCACTTAACAATATACATTTTAAAAACAAAAATTCAAAAAAAATATTCCAAATTTAAATCGGATACAATGAATAGGTATGGTTTCTATACACGTGCGGTAACAGCTCAGCTACAGGATATGCCGCTGTCGCCATTTGTACCACACCGTGAGTTCCAATTGCGGAAACGTTCATCGTCTGTGGCGGAAAATCGTTTTTATCGGCGTGTCGATAAGACTCTGGAAAAGGATTTTGCTCGCAAATGCCAGACAGCTTTCCATATGGGTAATCATGCACGCAGCGACATCTCCGAACTGGATGCGGACAACTTGATCGGGTACAAAAAGAGCTTGTTGCGTATCTATAGATTGGACCTAGATAGCGCACTAGTGCATGAGCATCGGCTGAAAGGATGGCAGCCACCAATCGAATCGGAATTGTAACCTCAAAAACCAGAGAACCTTCCCTATGGGATCCCAATGGTCGCGTACAAAAAGAGCTTGGCGCACATGTTTTGATAGAATCTGAATAGCAAATTAGCGCATGAGCCTCCGATTAAATGGTGGCTGCAAACGTAAAATGTAGACCAGAGTGTCTTTCTTATGGGTTCCCTTGAGCGCGCACAAAGCGATCTGAATAGCAAATTAGCAGATGCGCCTGGGATGAGAGGACGTAAAATATAACCACAAATTTCGCAATCCAAAAAAAAAAAAAAAATACTTTTGTTTTATAATCAAAAAGAAGCATATATTAACTGTAAATTTCGACTGCTATTTTTATCGGATACATTTTAGTATGTATATATATATATATATCTATTTAAATTTAATTACCAAAATTCACGTAATTACATACATATATAATTTTATTTAAAGTGTTTTTAATGGTGATTGTTTTACAAAGAATTACCCTTCAGTAAAATTCACATTAAATGATGTTTATTCATATTTTTATCAATGAATTGAATTCCTAATATTTTCCACTTTTCTCGTTGCTCTTCCTTTTTTATGTTCAGCTCAAATGTTATTTGGTCACTTTAATTAATTTATTTTATGTATCTTGATTGATCAAGATTTTAAATGCAATATTTGCATTCGCTTATTGACGAAAGACACATCAATTTCATTTGTTATCCACAAATTTAATACAGTTTGTAGTTTTATTTAAGAAATTAAAATAGTTAAGAAAATATGTTATTTGCCTTGTAAATAAATGTGAACACATTGATTAAAAGCGAAACTGTGAGAGCAATGAAGAACGCAAACGTTAAATAAAATGACTAATTATTTAATTATTGTTACTCTTTATAATTATGAAATACATGTTGGTGCTTGGATGCGACTGCCCATACTCAAACATTGCTGTGTATAAAAATCGGCTGCAGCTTCAATGGGAATACATTTTCAAATGGGACAGAATTTCTTCGTGTATTGTGCGCGAATTTAAACAATTCAAAACAGATCCGTAATTACAATTAGCAACAAATAGCAGAATGCCTAATTGTTGTTACAATGATTTAATGTTTCGTTTGTTTTCTTTTTTTGTAATGTTATGTTAGTCTTTTTTGTTTCCACCCTACGCGTCGCTCAATATGCCTTAGACATACTTTAATCTGCCTTACGGGGCTTACGCTTGCGCACCTGCTCTGTATTGGGCTTATCTGTGCTTTCGGGCGCCTCATCGCCTGCTGATTTGTCTATAGATTCTGTTTTTTCTGTCTTGATTTCAGTTATCTTTTCATTTGCATTGTCACCATTATTTAACTTCTTTTGAACCTTCTCGACTTCGGCATCATCCTCATCCTCCTCGTCTTCATCGCTGTTGCGATCCTCATCCTCGACAGCTTCCTCATCATCATCTTCGATTTCCTCGGTAGCCAAGTCCTCAAAACCCTCGGCTAGATGCTCCTGTGACTCGGAGAAGCTTTGACGCTGTGATTTCTTTGGTGGGTAAACAAAGTCCACAATGCACACCAGCATCAAACCCAGAGCAGCTCCCACAAATATTGTGGCGATGGCAAAGAGCGCATAGGAGCCCCAGGTGGGCAATCCATATTCCTCCTGCAGGCGCGCGTTGAAATCCTTAAAGAGTTTTTGTGTGAGCTATTAGTATATACAACATACAACATATACATTCATATATATTATGCAAAAGCTTGGGATTGTGCGAAAACTTAAATATATTGAATTGACTAAGTCTGATTTGGCAAATTTAATTTAGCAATTAATTTTAGCCAAACAAATAAGCTTGCACCACTGTTCCATCTGAATGAGAGATAGACAATATATGCAATATAACCTCTTGGCCCCATCTATTGAGATAAGCTTCCGCATGCGTCCATTGAACTAAGCTACGACATAACCAAACCGAAGCAGACGTAAACAAGCGATTGCATGGGTTGTGTACCTTTAATGTGTGCGACAGCTTGAAGAAATAGGACAGCAAAGACATGTGAATGGTGTCGGGCTTCTTCCATGAAGACAGTGGCTCAATACTTTGCCACGACTTCTTCTTCAAGAAGTACAACAAAGCTTCGGCATCACGTGCGCCACGATATTGACGGAATTCACCATCCTTGACACTGCGTTAAATGCAAAAATATCATTAAAATAAATTGTGTCTATATAAATTATAAACTTACTGATAAATTGTGGGTAAGGCGGTGACAAAGAAGCGACCGCTAAGTGAGGGCGATGTGGTTACATCGATCTTGGCCACATGGACATTAACATCCTTAGCTGTGCTGGCATATCGTTCCCAAACGGGCGCCAAGTTCTTGCAGGCTGGACACCAAGGAGCAAAGCTGCAGGAACAAGAATTGATAAGATAATAGAAGACATCAAATATTATATGTATACATATGCTGATATAAATATAATATAATTAATTGATAGGTATAATAGAATGTCTTAAAAAAAACACAATTATACATATGAGCGATTCTTTGTACAGCAGCTATGCATTCTGGATGCCTTCATTTAAGTGCATCCTTCATATTATCTAATGTTATATACACGATTCTTCTTTTTTCTTACGCACATTTAATGTTTTTGGTTATGTTGTTTTAATATTTGTTTAAAACTTTTATCTTGTTTTTGGCAAAACAGCTGCAAAAACACAGCTGCCGGGTCATGACTCAGGCAGGCGGCTAATGACGTAGCCAATCAGTAACGCGCAACGCACATCGCTAAGCAGAATGCAACATTCCACAGAACCAGAAACAGCTCCAACAGCAGCTTTATTGTTGTTGTTGTAGTGTTGTAGTATCTGCTTACCGGCAACACCCCACACAAAGTGCGTCTGCGTTGATTTTTTCGTTAATTATATTGTTTCATATTACTCACAATTCAATCATCCATTCGCCATTTAACATTAAATGCCAATTATCTTCATCCAATTCGATTAAATTTCCATTTGGCTGCGACATTCTTTTGGTCACCGTTGAAGAACGGTCACCAAAAGCGCTTTGTGCAGCGAGCAGCGTGACGATGACACATGACGCGGCCAAAAATTTTAAGGTACAATGCATGTTAGCAAAGTGTTCTGTGTATATTTTGGATAAAACGCTATTAATTTCGGTATTGAATTTTTGCTAAATTTTCACAATTATTTTCTTTGTTTAAATCTGACTTTTCTTGTTTAAAACAAACGTAAAAATTGCGGACGCGGAGACGTCCGGTCCGACACAGCAGAGATGTGTTAGTATGTAGATTGACATTAGAGAGCGCTTATCGAACAATCGATTAATTTAATGTTTACAGTTTTGATTTCGATGTTGTTTATTTTTAAAAATTATATGCTTCAATTGCTAAATACCAACTTTTTACCTATATAACTATAAAAGTTAAGTCAATTCTCAAATTATTTGCTTTATTGGCTAATGTCGTACATAGACTATTACGCTTGCAACAAGATACTGTTAACATACTGTTCTGATCATCGTAACGAGCTATCGATATCCAATGGATAACGATTGTATATCCGATAGGTAAAACGAATAACAACAAAGAAAAATATCTATTAATATTAAATTGGACGCAACGCCAACAAAATTAACATATTAAAATTGTTTGAAAAATTGTGCATATTGGCCTAAAGCACGTCAAAAATGGCCAACAACTATCTGCAGCCAGTGAATAATCATTTTGATATAGATAAGTTTGCGGATGTTGACGATGACTTGTTTTTGCGAAACACGCGAACAAGTGCAGAAAATAAGGCACAGCGGAGTACCAATCCGTTTGAAGATGATGACGAGATATCAACATCGTCGTCAATTGCAGCTCAAAGACAGGCGTACGCTGAGAAGCGTAGAGAAATTGAACAGCGTACGCTGGACTCAACGCAAAAAAGTTTGGGTATGTTTCATACAAAAAATATCCATTTTTATATTGGGGGCGTTCCAATTATAGAATTTCGTAATCAGGTTTACTCTATGAAACGGAGGATGTGGGCAGAGCAACAGCTGTGGAGTTAGCCAGGCAGCGGGAACAACTAGAAAAGACCTCAAATCAATTGGATGAAATAAACTCAACACTCAGATTCAGTCAGCGTCATTTAAATGGATTAAAAAGTGTTTTTGGCGGCCTCAAGAACTATTTATCTGGCAATAGGGATGCTCCAACGGCCACTGCCTCACCTTCTGGTAGTCAAATGTCACAGGAGACCAACTCCAATGTCAATGCGATGACAGGTGGTGGTGGCGCAGTACCAAAACAGCCGATGTCACCAACAGAGCGCTATGATAATCATCCAGTTAGTCGTATACGAGACGATAGTAGTTCCTTTCATCAGCGCCAGGCGCAGGCTCAGCAAAGAGCTGCGAATCCCTTTCAGCAACAGCTGGAATCCAATCTCGATGAGATGTGTGACAATTTGTCACGCCTTAAGTTCTTGGCCACTGATTTGGGTACTGAAATTGAGTCGCAGAACGGTTTGCTGGACAATATGAACTACAAAATCGAGAGCGTGGACATAAACATGGTCAAGCAAAACAAGGAAATGAATAAACTGCTAAAGAAATGAATATGTTATTTCGATGTATAATTGGTCCACCACAAATGATTTTATATATATATATATACTTTATACTTTAAATTAGCGCGTAAATTCTAATGCATATTAATCATATCGTCGTCTTAGTTTTTGTCGCCATTATTAAGCATTCCTTGTTTATTTTTGTTTGTTATTTCGTATTATACTGTGTGCACCAAAAAAGATATTTGTTTAAGCTGGTACTTGCGCGTTACAAGTGTTCATTTTCAAAGAAATGTTTAAATAAAACTTAAATAAGTGTATATTTTTAATGAGTTGTTCTGAACATCTGAATTTTACCTTCTTCAATCGCTTAGCCTGTGCTGCATACTTAGCTTTAAGCACGTACTTTTACAACACTGATTTAATTCGATGACAGATCGCAGAAGTTTCTTATCGAAAGGCTGCTTTAAACATATTGGTGTGTTCCTTGTTGCGCAGAAAGTTGAAGATTTACCGTTTTAAAAAAGTGGGTTATAATTTGATTTTAAAGTTTTCTATTGAAATGGAGGATAGCTACAATATAAGCACTCAATTGCTTAAGGAGCCATTGTCATTTGCGTAAGTTAAATAATAAACAATGTGATGATACTTCTGTCAATGTCTTTAATTTGTTTCATGCTTTGTTTTTTTTTTCTTTAGGGATTTGATAAAAACTGGCACTCAATTTGAAGTAGATACAGCCAACTACAATAATACTGCTATTGATGACTTTGTTGAGGATGAGAACGATGAAGTTGTTGGCGAGGAGGAAATTGACCATGAGGCGCTTGTCTCCCCCTGGACGCGTTCCTTTGAAGAGCTACGCCGGCTAATGACGCCTGTGGATGACTATATTTACAAGCGAATTACACGAGCCGGTGTCAAAGAGCAGGGCCTCGTTCCGGATAAGGCTCGCGTAGCATTGCGTTACAGCGCCTACTGGGAGGGCCAGACCGCTCCATTCGATTCGTCATTGCTACGAGGAACTAAATTTGAGTTCGTAACGGGTCAGAATATGGTTCTAGAGGGTCTCGAGACTGCTGTGCGCACCATGAACGTCTACGAGCAGGCAGAATTTATCATATCATATAAATTGCTGTTTCACGAAATGGGCTGCCCGCCACGTATAAAACCACGTGCTGATGGCCTGTTTAAGATTGAAGTAATCGAATTTACACTGATTGGCAATGAACATTCTCTGGAAGAGATTGCACCCGAGGATCGCAACAAGTTTGCGGTGGTTTTTCCCAAGGCGCAGGATATGCATTTGCATGGCAAGGATTGTGCGAAACGTGGCTGCCATCGCAATGCAGTGGCGGCTTTTGAACGGGCCATTGCTTCGCTAAACTATTGTCGCCTGGCGGATGAAAAAGATGAGATCAAGCAGCAGGAGCTGCTCATTACGCTCTACACCAATCTGATGGTGTGTAACAATAAGTTGAACAAGCCAGCGAGCGTGTGCATTGCCATGAAAGCTCTACGGCTGTTGACTCGCAATCAACCGTCTTGCAAGGCTCTGTTCCAGGAAGGTCGTGCTCTAGCCGCTCTAGGAAATTACGAGCAGGCTCGCAGATGCTTTGTGCAGGCGCAGGCCAAACAGCCCAACAACAAAGAGATTAGCGACGAGATTATCAACGTTGAACAACGTGTTAGCAAATATAAAAAGTCTATGCGTGAAATTTGGTCACGGGCTCTTGCCGTCAAAGAGCAACCGGAAAAGAAACCAGAAGAAAACTTTTCAAATCAACAACTTAAACGCGATTTTGAATCGCAGCTGACGGAGTTTAGTAATTCCTCCCTGCAGTCCCTCAATATGAGTCGCAAAATGTACACGGAGAAGGAGTTCGATGTGCTACGTCTGTTGGCTAAACAGTTTAATATGAAATTGAGCCTCTCCCCGTTAGATGTAGATCAGCTAACGCTATCCAAGCTGCAGATTAAATAGACGCAAAATATATTACAAATTTTCTTATGAATAAGATTAGGTATTATTGAACTTGTTCAAAAGACAACTATCCAAAGAATGAGCCATTGTTATACAGTCAGCGCACGCTATATAGAACTTATGGAAAAATGAATATTTGTAACTCTTAATTTGTACACCTTTTTCATTATAAAGTTATCGTATATTGAAACTTATACGACCAAGCGCTTACAGTACATTATATTAAACAACAGTTCCTGAACACATTAGAAAAACACAAATATAATTATATTAAAATAGTTTTAACTCTTTTATGTTAAATACAGCTTCATGTATTTAAATATATATATATTATATGTTGATTTGTTGCTTAGCTAATTGTTTTTATTGTGCGCGTTTTTGCTGCAGCTCCTTGGCTACCTGTCGCTGCAAGCAACCAAGGCAGACACATCCCTTGACATGCGGTAAGGGATGATCCACGACATGTACTTCCTGGAGCTCAAAGCTATTTAAGTTGTACGCGGTCAGACTATCCGCTTGCTGGCACTTGCAGTATAAGCAACAACAGACTATGCAGGCTGCGAGGACATGAGTATTTACTGTATTAATTGAGTTTCTATACTGTCAGACCGCACTCTTTCACTTACTTATGCATGTTACCCATAGCGACAGCAGTAAATAAGGATATATGTGTGTAGGCACAATGGGTTCGAAATTAGCTTTGCTATTATCGGGAGCCATTGTTTCACTAGGTCTGCTGCTACTGCTGCTGCTGATGCTGTCGTTGGTGTCTGTGTATAAATCCAGAAAGGAATTGACTAACGTTTGCGAGTAGTGGCCCACATTTCCAATGTCACAATGGACAGGACACGAGCTTGAACAAAGGAGAAACGACAGAACAATCCGTATTCTTGTTTGAATTTTCATTATTATTATTATTATTGCCGATCGAACTGTTGCTAAACAAATGCGTTTAAGTTGGCATGTGAACACTTAAAGAAGCTTTAGAAAACTACTGGAAAAGTTGCATTAGTAAGTATAAGTGCAGGCATGTCTACGGCGCATTGTAAGCTGTATGCGAGTGCAAGACTGGCCTATTGATAAACAAACAGTTGCCTAGTCGTAATGTGAGACTTCATGGTTCTGTGAAAGAATTTAGCTTGGCAGAGACAACTCTCAATTTATTGGTTAATCATGAACAAGTAAACGCAGATAAACAATGGGGCTTTATATACCTCTAGTTTGCGACTGTTTAATCTAAGGACTTCAAATATTTGTCCTTTGCATTTTGCACAACCAACATTGTAATCTTTCCATCGGGTGTTATGAGCACCTCATGCAATCTGGTGCGCACACGTAACATGGCTAGGTTTTGTTGCGGTTCCAATTTTTGTAGGAATGCTTGGGTCTTCTCGCGTAAATTGTCATAGAGACAGGCATGCTGCAGTGCATCCTGACGCGACATTGAGGTTTTGACTGGCACACCCGAATGATTCATGATGAGCACTTCCTCTACACCAGGTTTCTCGAGCAGCAAGCGAAAAGCTTCATCAACATAGCTCTGAGTGCGCTTTGGCTGATAAAAAAGGTAAGTTAATAAAAGATGTATATGTGGATGATATGGATGGATGAGCTATATACCTGAACTTCATAACCCTGCATTTTCTTCAGATTTGTTTGAGACTCTTATTCTATTTTAAATGCTGTCCTAGTTTAGGAAGTGAAAGCATAAACTGCTGTGTTTAAACAGATTTTATTTCAATCTAAAACATACAATTTAAATTTGTGTTCAGTTGGTACATCTTCCGGCCAAGGCAGACGTGCACCATTTATAGTCCGACATGTCGTTAGCCGTAACCATTACCAGTGAAAAAGCCACGCACAGCAGTTGGAGTAATTTCGTAGTCATTTTGTCGCAAAGTTTTTATTTTCGACTTATTGTATGCAATAAATGCTTTTTACAAGCCCTAAGTTGTCACACGACTTGACATTTACGCTATTTATATTTTATAATTTGCCATGAATTCAAATTACGCACGCCTCTCAAAGCTGTTAAGATTTCACTCAATAGCGCCTTATGTGAGCAGTTCCAATTTACAAGACTTTACGTATACACTTCTATGCAGCTGTTAAAGCAGTGGTATAGAAGCAGTGTAAAGTATACAATCTCAGAAATGCTTGTTAGGCAGCTCAAATGCACACTTATAAGCAGTTCTTAAAGCAGTGTATAAGCAGTGTACATAATGTTTAAAAAAGTGTTGAAATATCGCTCTAGAAGAAAACTAAAATTAGACAACACAGCAGTTGATGGGTTGGTGGCGTCCATTGTTAACGTGCCGTTTATTTGCATAAAGTGCGGTTTAAACGAATCGTGGGTTCAAACCTCAACCGAGACTGATGTTTTTTTCTGAATCTTTGCTTTTATATTTATCTGAAACTAATAACGTGAAGAGCCACTCTCTTTGGCCGGATTAATTTACTTATAGTTAATGCCGTTTATGCGAGAGTAGGCAGATTAAATTTGGTGGGAATTACGCCTTCGGTGCCCATAACGGTTATCAAATCCGTGGGAAAACTATCATCCTTGTTTCCCTCCATAATTTACAATTTTTTGGCAATTTCACTTCACTGACTTTGTTTTGTTAAAACCCATAAATATTTATTCATAAATTATCTAATAATACAATAATATTTCTTATAATATAGTAACATATATTTAGTACATTTGGTTTTGTTGGCCGCTTTGGAATTTTCAATCGTATTTTCAATTTCACATTCACAAAATACATTTTAATGTGCATAATCGGCCTTTTACAAGAACAGCAAAGTATTTTTAACTATAAGAATTGTTTGCTCAATATATATATATATATATATATATATATATATATATATATATATATATATATATATATATTATTTTGTATGTACTATTATACATAAACAATACTTGAGAACTTTTCTCGTTGTCCGCTTAAAATGTATATATTTGATAAGTCAAATAACCCACGAAATAATTGTTATATATATATATGTATATATATATATATATATATATATATACATATATATATATAACAATTATTTCGTGGGTTATTTGACTTATCAAATATATACATTTTAAGCGGACAACGAGAAAAGTTCTCAAGTATTGTTTATGTATAATAGTACATACAAAATACTTGTACAGCTATTAGCAACACGTCAAGTAGTGAACATTTTTTTAGTCTACGTTTTTGTAAGCCCCATGCCTAAACCTAGATTACACACTTCTCTAAGTTTTTCACAGAATAGTATTATCAACACTCTGAGGTTATTTAGGCATAGAGTTATATCCAGTCGATCAATGCCGGCCGCTGCATAAAAGAACTTAAGTCATATATGTTTAAGTTTAACTTATCCAATAGTTAATACATCAATTCTATTCTGCGGCATATATGTGTATATACACCCATATATTATTATGTTCATTTGGATAATTTTACTCCTTTGAGCTTCATTAAATTGCCTTTAGTTATAGTGTTGAATATCAATGAGTTTTTTATTGTACATTGAGCGTATTAAAAAGGTGGGTGGAGTTAAACTTTTTCAAGATTACAAATTACAGATTACTGATTCCATCGTATAGCTATTTTGGGTTTTTATAGGCTTAATGTAGCGATATGAATTCCTCAACTATTTTGATTTATTTATTTCTCTCGCAGCTCAAAGTTTCGTACAAAATTTGAAGCTCCTTTGTTTTCGAAATGGGTTGTATTTTTTTCCTTGATTATTTGGTTTGTAATTTTTAAAGTAAACTTTTTTATGTGCTATGCTCATTCACAAATAGTTGAGCATACTTGTAACTTTTATTTTGTCGGAATTGACAGCTTTTGCTAGATATTCTTTTTTTAGGTACGAGCAAGTACAAATTTTGAGTTGAGCAAATTGCTTTGGATTTGCTAATCTTAAAATATTTAGCTCATTTATATATGTACACTATATATATACATATGAGTTTTTCAATTGCATTTTTATCATATACACATACATATTTTAGGTTTTTTAACAGCCATTAACATTTCCATATTTAGGTTATTGTTGATAATTTATTTTTTTTTTTTTTTCAATAATTTCGTAGCTTTTACAGGTACAGACACATTCACATAAAGAAACGACATGCGACAATGGGTTAATCCTTTAACAGTGGGGTTATCATAAATATATATATAACACATATATTGTGTAAATTTATTCTAGGTACTTTGATTCGTAATATTATGTCACAGCTACTGCGCTAAAAACAACAACTCAAGAACAACAATTGAATAAAATTCCTGTTTTGTTAATATCCTTACACGCTCACAGATTATGTATATATATAACTAAGTTCTATTCCTACATGTGGACAATACATAATGCTCAAAAATTTAACATAGTTTAAAAAATTATCACAAATTTCGGGTTTGCAGTTTTGAATCTAGCAGGAAACTTAATATAAAAATGTAACAAAATTAAATTATGTTTTATGTAAACATTTAACATATTTTTGATTCTGCATTGATTTATAATATATTTTGATATAATTTTTGTCTTAGTTTTAAATTACTTTTTCCACTAACTAGATGTACAAACACATACAAATGTTATAGGTATATTTAAATACACTCTTTACTCTATTTTTGCTTTTGTTTTTTATTTTTTATATATTTTTTTATATTTTAGGCAACACACAGCTTTTTGATTTTTTCTCCATCTAATAACATGTATATATATATATATATATATTTTATAAATAGTATATTTTAACAACAATACACAATAATTGCCATATAAATTATATTTCTCTTTATTATTTTGCATTAGTTTAATTATTGTTATTTGTTTTTAGGTATTTATTTAGTAAGTGTTCAGCTAAGTAAGTACACTCATACACACACATAAAACATTTCTAAATATTTGCTTAAAGTTAGTTTTTGGTTTCTTGCTTTGCTGTTGCTGTAAGATCCATAGGTTTATGTATCTTGAAAATCCACTCGTATCTTAATTTCATTAGGTACATGAGTCTCTCATTTGTTTAGGCCTATCAGAATAGAGTTTTACATTAAACTGTGTACTATTTCCATAACTCTACATATACAGACAGATACATATTAACTAACATGCATACGAATTCAACTAAAACCAAAAAAGAAACGTTCTCTTAAGTCCAACTCTTGCCTCGACCTTTGCCCAAATTGCAAGCTTTGTAAAATGCATTAAAAATGTTTTAAAATATATTATAAAGAACATTTGCAGTAAAAATAAATATTATTTGTGTATATGTAGTAGTTATTTCCATATATTTATATGAATATATGTATATAGGGTATATTGTGTATATGTATATAAATGTATATTTTTTCCATTGCATTTGCACATTGCTCTCGATTTGGTTATGTTTCTAACGTCACTAAACATAGTCAATAGGTACAGTTATATATAATCGGGATATATATATATATATATATATATATATATATATATATATATATATATATATATATATATATATATATATATAGATTTATCTACATATTTTATAGACACCTTTTCTTTCGCACAACAATCAAACGGGCTCTTTTGGGAGTTACTAAAACCTACGTTAACTTTTTGGTAATTGTAATGAGTCTTTCAACATAATACTTAGGTAAACATAGAGCACATAAATCTGTTGATAAGGAACTATTGCAACATAGTTGGTGTGTATGTATATAAGATAGACGGGACATAAATATAGTATATAGCTAGGAAACATTTTTAATGCGTTTTGCTTAAAAACCCCTGCAGTGGATAGTAACTAATTAACTTTTGAATACTAAATTTAAAAAATATAAAAACATTTTACATTTAATTTAAGCACAATTATGCATAAGGCGAATCGACTGAGCTCTGTCAATATGTCCATGCTTATGGTCGACTAGATCTTTTAAGACACCAAAGCTAGAGACTTGCAACTTCCTATGCTTATAATGTTTTTCACTTCTTATCCATAATAATCTATAATTGGATTTAGTTTAACTAAAGTACCACAAATTCTAAATTACAGCGTAGGTTTAATTGCTCGTTTTTCAGATTTTGGATGCCTCATTCTGGATGGATGCACTGTTAATGTTTGATTAAGATAAGTTGCATTGTAGGCTATATGTTAATGAAATAAATAATAAAATAAACTAAATTAATTTATAAGCAACACTTTGTCGTAGCTCAATAGGATTGGCTTGTATTCAAAAATGTATCATGTATCCACATACAAATTTTTTTAAGCTGTCACCAAAATCTCGCTCTTCTAAATCGTCTACAAGGGTGTTTAGTATTCGGTGCTCCGAATTTGCTATTTATTCTTGATTCTGTTGAAGTCCGTTTATGTGAAAGAATTTCTATTTCTTGGGCAAATGTTCAAAGTCTCTTGGAAGCAATTTTGAATTGTTGAAGTTGTTGCAATCTCTACCAAATTTCTGTTGCTGTTCGGTGCCAAAGTAAATGTAATCCAAATAAATATTTATAAAATCTACATCTATATAAACATACAGGCATATAACATTTAAATATTAATATATAGGTATATATAAATATGTATATATAGACTTGCTTAAAAACAATGTTTTGCTTAGCTCGAGCTCATTTACATTATACTATATAGGTACTTAAAAAAATAGTGTTCAATATTGGAACTACAGTTTATATTAGGTTTCGAGTTGAGCTTTTCTTTATTTCTTAGAAGTTGCAGCTGCTTTCGTTTTGCTTGCTGTTGGTGTAGTATTTGATGCTATCTTTGCGGAACTTGCCGTTGCTGTTGGCTTGTTCAGCTTTGGGGACATGCTGCTCATGCCGCTGATGCTGCTGTTAATGGATGTTGGTGTTTGTTTGCTTGTCTGGGGCTTGCCAGCTGTTGGTGTTGCTGCGAATGTTGTGGACTTTTTTGTGGGCGATGTTGCTGTGGCTGAGAATGTTGTCACCTTCTTAGTAGGTGATGTTGCTGTGGGCTTTGTTGTTGCTGTTGCCGGCTTTGGTGTTGCTGATGTAGGGAAAGTTGTTGCCTTTTTAGTTGGTGATGTTGCTATGGATTTTGGAGCTGTTGTCGATACGGCTGATGGTGATGTTGTGTTCTTTTTAGTAGGTGTGGTGTTTGCTGCTGTTGGGAAAGTTGTGTTTTTAGTAGGCGATGCAGGCTTTTTTGCAGCTGTTGCTACTTTCTTTGTGGCTGCTGTTGCTGTGGTATTGGATGCAGCTGCTGTTGTCGATGCTTTTACTGTTGCTGGTATGCCAACCGATGCTGCTGGTGTTGGTATTGCTCCCGTAATAGTAGCATCAGCAGCAATTGCAGCTGGCTTTGGAGTAGTAACTTTTTGAGTTGCTGTAGTTGTCATATCAATAGTTGATGGGGTTTTAGTTGCTTCTTTTCGAATTGCCCCTGTTGTATTATTGTTAACAACAGCAGAGATTGTTGCTGTTGCAGAGGCTGCCTTTGTGGTAGTTGCTGTGTTGCTGGCAATAACTGTGGTAGATGCTGTTGCAGCTATTTTGTCTGTTGCTGTTGCTGTTTTAGGCACATTACTTGCAACAGTTGCTGTTGTTGTTGATGCTTTAGTCAGGTTACTTGCGACAGTGGCCGATGTCACTTCTGCTGTTGCTGGTGCTATCTGTGGCACATTGCTTGCAACAGTTGCAGCTGTTGCTGCTGGCTTTGTTACCTTACTATCCACACTTGTGGCTAATACAGCTGCCGATGTAAATGCTTGAGGCTTGGCAGTAACACTGACAGTTATTGCTGTCATTGAAGCAACAGTTGTAGCTGGCTTGGTAGCAATGCTTGCAGCTGGCTTTGATATTGTTGTAATAATCTTTGTTGCCTTGTCGGTGGCTATAATTGAAGTAGATGCTGTCATAGCAGCTACTGTTGGCGCTGTCTTCAGCGTTTTATTTGCAACAGTCACGCTCGGCTTCAACGTTGTTGATACGTTTACTGTCTCTATTATTTGGGGCTTTTGAATGGCAGCAACTGTTGCTGTTGCACCGACTCGGTCAATGCTGGCAACACTCACATTTACATCTGTTGCAGCAGTTTTGCTGGGAATGCCGTTCGCAACAGCTGTTGCTATTGGCTTTGTGGCTGGCATAAAAGTAGTCAGAGCTATATTTGGCTTCGTGCCAGTTGGCATCGTGGCTATATTGCTGGTTGTTGCAGCTTTGGCCTGTGAGCTGGCAACAACAGCAGCTGCTGTCTTGGACTTAGCTGGCTCTTCAGGCACAGTTTCTGCTGCAGCAAACGTAGACATGGTGTTGCACTCACGTCCGCTGCTCATGGTGCCAGTAGACAATACTTTGGTGGTAGCTGCAACTGTTGCTGTTGCTGTTGCTGTTGTTGGTGTCTTCAGTTGCTTGCTGGCAGTTGTTTGGCCATCATTGTTCGCTTCGATGAGCGGCGGTCGGTTGGGATTTGCCATTGGTATGGACTTGTTGCGAACGTTCTCCGCTTGAGCTTGAGCTTGAGCTTTCTGCTGATTGCTGTTGCTGCTGTGCCTAGCCGACGTCTTTAGTATGCTCGGCCCGGGCAGCTTACCCACCGTCATAGGCAACACATCAACGTCAACGCTGGCGGCCATCGCTGACGAGGATGCGTTAACCCGCTCTCAGAGTTGCAATGCCTCGTCTCGATAGCCGTTGCTGTTGCCGTTCTCGTTGCCGTTGTCGTTGCCATTGCTATTGCCATTGCCCGCATCCTCGTACGGCATCAGTTCCGCTGGTGCTCCACTTATTAGTATTTGAGTGTTGGTCACACCATCGTAGTTCTGGCTCTGATAGCGTTCGGCATGCAAATTGACACAGGGTCTGCCGGCAGGTCCCCATTCGGCGGTGGGTTTTAACAGATGCTTGAGGCGCTCCTTGAAGCCAAGATGGTTTGGTGCCTTGCAGATTTGCTGCACACCCACCGCAATTATGATAAGCACCGGCAATAGGCCAACGATCCAGCCCACAATATCCGCCCATAGAGGGTATATATAATGTCCGTACTGAGCGGGCTTGTACTCTACCCAGTTGAAGAATAAAATGAACTGCAATTCCAATAGAGATTAATCATTTTTGGGCGACACAGAAAATGCGCTTACAGGTATATAGGATTATTATATAGTAATTTGAGTGGAAGACACAAGTATCGACATCAGTTAGCTTACCAATAGCGTTGCTGGTGTTATATAGCGCCACATAAAGCCCCAGAAAAAGTTCCATAAGCGCGAACGCTTGCCAATCATGCCCTGTATGTCGTTGAGGAAACGCTGTGATCCATAGATCCAGGCAATTAGCAAACACTCCAATATGGCTATAAGCAGCACAGACCAATTGGCGGCGTATTTGTCCATCAGCTGCAGCCAGTACATGCCGCTCTGAGGAAAAGCACTTTTATGCTGAGGTCTATCATTAGGGATATCTAAGACATGCTCACATTGGTGGTAAAGCCGAGGCCACCCGTGTAGCCAAATATGGCCACAAAGAGTACAACCCAAGTTTTGTATTGTCGCAGATTTGGAAACTTGTCCAAAATGGCAGTAGTTACGGTTTCCATCAGAGCAAACTGCGAGTCCAGGCCGAGGGTGAGCAGCATGACGAAGAACAGCACAGACCACACAGGTGAGATGGGCAGGCGAGTCACCACCTCCGGATATACAATAAATGCCAAGCCAGCGCCCTGATCCACAACCTTTTTCACCTCCACGTCCAGCTCGTGTGCGAGAAATCCAATTATCGAAAATATGACTAGACCCGCAAAGAATGAGGTGGCTATATTGCAAAAGGCAACAATAAGGGCATCCCTGAAAGATAAGCAAATTTATTGATATTTGATTTTATTCACATTTTATTAATATTATTTAAAGGTAAACGCAAACAAAAAATTCTATTATGAGCATCGAGCTGGCTTGAGTGGATTTACTTGCGGCGTAGGACTATAATATGCAGATATCAATAGATTTGAATTACAGATTAAACTAATTGCGATTTATATAATATATTATATACTTGACTGGCTAACAGACAGAATGAGGGACAATAGATACATTTCATAAGCCCATTATACCTAAAACCTTCATCACGAATCAAGCCTGAGTCTTCACAACCACAACAATGAATCGACTCTGGTCATCGCCCACTACTTAATTGTGTGAATTCCCATTTTTAATGAGTTCATAAGCTAAGAAAGAGAAAAGGTTATCAGCTTCCATAAATTTGATTGCTTTTAGCCAAAACTCTTTCTGTGTCAATATACAGGAGTTATTGCTATAAAGGTTAGGAAGACGTTTGTACAAAGTACTTGCAGTTCTATTGATATGTGCATATAAGACTATAGATACATACTTATAGCAGTTATTGGAGAATTTGTTGTATGAGGACAGCGTGATGAGGCCACCCCATGCGGGGCTCAAAGCAAAAAATATCTGCACCGCGGCATCGCCCCAGACCTAGAAAGAGCATATAAAATGTGAATATTATGATCAAGGATGCGTTCGGGCAGGATGATTCACTTGAGCATTGGCCAGTTGCTTCCAGTCGGGCGTTAGATAAAACAATATGCCTGTGCTGGCGCCAGGTAGGGTAACGCCACGGAAGAAGAGTATGACCAGAACCACATACGGAAAGAGTGCCGTAAAGTAGACGACCTTGCCGGAGGACTGGACGCCCTTGCACAGGCACAGAAAGACAATGGCCCAGGCGATGAGCAGGCAGGCGGCCAGAGAGACTTTGATGCTGCCCGTTTCCTCGATGCCCGACGACAGGCCCAGCACAAAGTTGCTGAAAAGAGAAGAGAACAGCAGAGAAGAGTAATCTATATTTAAAGCTGTGGAATCAACTACTTTTTCCTTGGGAATGGTCACTCACTTGAAGTACTCCTCGGCTGGAGGACGTTTCAAAGCGTGCAGCGCCAGGCCTGTAATATTATTTGCCTCAGCATAGCTCGAATTGTAGCAGTTTCGAAGATAGTAGGTGCCATTAATCGCATCACACTGATCAGCCGCCACGTAGGAGAAGCAATCTGCAAGACCCATCAACCAGTTAGCAAATTGTCCAAGACTGTGAAAACAAGCGAATGGACTCGAGTCCTGCTCTACTGAACAATTCAAGCTGACAGTCACTCAATTATGCATAAAGGGGCAGCAAATTTTTAATATTTATGAACTATTTGCCGGAACAGCAGGAGGAGAGCGAAAAAGACAAGGAAATAACAACGCTGAAAAAGGACTCGAATGTGTGCGAAGGGACAACAAAAAAGGACGAGCCGTGCAACTTTTATGCGGCTTCATAATTAAAAGGACAAAGTAGCAAATCAGTGGAAAACATGAAAAGGGTAGACTGTTATTGTTGCTGCTGCTGCTGCTGCTGCTTTTGTTGTCAGCGAGCAAACAAAAAATACAATGTATGTGTGTATGTATGACACTAGGAAACACCCTGTCCCTGAAGCAAATAATTGCATTACTACGACTTTTTCTTCACTTGTTTTTATGTAAGCTGTCTGCTCCAAAATTTAGTTAAATAAGGTATAACAATGCATTTGCCGGTTTTATAGATACCCTGTAAAGTACATGACTGCAGTGCTGTGCCTATAAAATTTATTTTATTATGTTGCACTGCATTAAGATTATATGATGGAAGCATAAATATCAGGTTCACAATTTTTCTAGTATATTATAAACAGTATGTGAACAGCTTATTTCAGACGACTTTGAGATACCCTGTAGCTATCTTTTATTTCGAATATTGAACGATTGATATATTTATCTAAGGCTTAGCTGAATTAATTGCTCTTCTAAGCGATGGCAGTTATAAGAGAATCCCTTCTAAATTACTTTAGACAAACAATGGACTGACATGAACAACTTTAGAGTACAACCGCTTTACAGGCTTGTTGATGCAGGGTATGTAAGAAGGGTTAAATGGTCTAAAGGGTTTGTCAGCCCCTATGACAGCGGGAGCAACGAGCTTCAGTTGTTGACCCAGGCCTGATTAAATTTGAAGAGCGTGCTTTATGGAGTTGAGACGAAAGCAAATCGATGTTGGGTATTGACGAAAGGGCACAAAGTTCAATAGAAACGCTGACTAAGTTGATTACGAGCAAGGCCATTTGCACTTTTATTATTTAGAGTAATAAGAAAATCCATTGAGTTTTAAATAAATATTGTATGAGCGGATCACATGCCAAATTGCAGCTGGGCAGCCGAGTTATAAAACAAACTTGAAGCGGCTTATGAAGCACTTTTTGTGCATATTTAAAAAACAAAGAGCTGGCCACGCCAAAACAGGTTTAGGCCGCGTTTCAAATGACTTTGGCACACCTGGCGCTAACAATTTGCGGCTACGCAGCTTAATCCAGCTGCCAAAAAGGCGCCGCCAATGTCAGCAACTGATTATGGCATTTGAGTTGTGACGCTCAACGCCTGCCACACAGGGCGTATGAGTTTTTGGCAAAAAAAGGAGAAAAGGCGCGTAAGCTGATGTTTATGAGTGGGTGGTGTGGCTGGCATATGCATATGAATGTGTGTGTGCGTCTGAGTCTGCGAGTGTGCCAAATGCCAAAGTTTTTTGGGTCTTTCGGTTGACTAACGAGGCAAGCGGTTGACCACAAAAATGACTAGCTGACTGCTGACTGCTGCCTGCTGACTGCTGACTGCTGCCTGCTGACTGCTGACTACTGTCTACTGACTGCTGACTGCTGACTATGTGGCTGTTAGTTTGCCAAATTTGGAGCTAGAGCAATTCGACATTTTGTGTTTGCTACGGAAATGAAATGTGGCGGCATGCTGCACGCCACTTGCCCCAACAAGCCCTTGGCTAATAGACCGTATTGAGGCATGCCAAAAGCCATCTGATTTTCATTTAGTACGGCTCTTTGCCATTTTTAGTTCTCTTCAGTTTGTTAATAATATTTCATCCCAATATAGTTTTCATTGGGGAAGCACTGCAACTGGCAAATCGTGTCTGCATGTACCTGCCAGTCTGACATGCAATTAATTTACACATTTGCCATGCGCCTCACGTAGCTGCTAATAAATGGTAACGGTACAGCACATCAGTAAAAGGTACAGTCGCCACTCCTGATGCCCTCATTTACTGTACTGCTGCCTGTGCCAGCTGAAGTTGGATAACTTGATTACGTATCAAATCAGCAGTGTGTTTCAAACATATGATTACGATCGATGTTTTACGTTTGATTACTGCCAAATTGTAACCCTTATCAAAGCAAAATCGCATTAAAAGGGAAACAAATGTGATTAGATGAAGTTTAACCTTGATGCAGCTGGCAAAGCAACATTTATAGGATATTTGGTTTGTTGATACACCTTTAGAGAATCTGAATATTTGGAATATTTAAATTTTGGTATTGCAAAATTTATTTATTTATAGGTATATGAATATATCATTTTGAGATTCATCTTTAGAGGATCTGAATAGTTGCTATATATTTTATATTATATATTTTATATTTTGTTTTTTATATTTTTAAAAAGTAGTTAACTCTTTAAAGGAGCTGCCTGCATCTAACCAAATTGTGTAAATAGTAAAATAGTAAAGCGCGATCTGTGGCGTTGTTGGCATGCATGTCATTAAGTTTAATTAGTTTTCCACTGTCTACTAAAAAATCGATTAGTCAACAAATTAGATAATTGACGTAAAGTTTGCAAATGAAAAGAAAACAAATAAAATGAAATGATAAAATAGATAAAATATCACAATTTAAACTAAGAAAACATAAATTATTTCTTCTTTTAAAAGTTATTAATTCTATGAGCTTTAAAATGTATTTTAGCAATTTTTAATTGCTATTATATATATTATATTATTATTTTATGACCTTAAAATACGATGTGGACAGTTCTTCTAACTTTAATGTTTATAGAGCTTTAAAATGAGTTCGAGACTAATTTTCACTTTGCTTTGCAGCATGCCAGAATGTCAATGGCTTTTTGAGCCTTTTTTTGTATATATATGAACGTAGCACGTAGCATTTTCTTCATTATTTTGTATTGTGTGTATATTCTATATATATTATATATATTTACTTTATTATATTCTCCTTATATGTGCAAAGTCATTTGCTTTTATGTTGAGGAAAATGGCAGAATTTTAAATGTCTCTTTAAAATGTGTCATGCCATGAATCGAGTATTTCAATTTACGTGCTAATTTTAGCTTAAATATGATACATTTTTCACTGCAACTCCATTCAAATTAATCAAAGAGTCTGACAACGGCACAAAACCAACTCAATCAGCGTTGATTCAATTGCCCCCCGTTACGCATACGCCCCATATGACCCAGTCTAGGAGCTGTTAGCGTACGCCATTTAAGCGAAGGCTAAGCATATGGACCCTTTATATATATACATATATACAAATGCAGGCTTGTGTGCTTTTTACAGCATATTCATCATCTAATCAATCAGCATCAAAATGAAAATCAAACGCTTTACAGCTAGAAAATTGAACAGAATTTCTTGTGGTTCTTGTGGTCGCAGAAGTTGGGTTTATTTTGTTTTTATTTTATTTTTCCCTTCTATTCTTTTTTTTTGTTGGCATGTGGGTGGCTTCAAAGTGTTTACACGCCGTTTAATTTGCCTGTCTGCCTTTATTTGTTATGCAATTAATTTTATTACAAACATACGCTCATACAGAACAAGGCAAAGATAGCTAGCGGGAGGTAGAGAGCGGGAGAGAGAAAGAGATGGATAACCTGATAGAGCCCGTAGATACAAATCATATAAAAGTTTATGCGAATGCGGCAGCAGGCTAAAACTGTCTGCCTTTCAATTTGGCCAACTCGAGCGTGTCTACCCAGCCAACTGTGCCTGTGCGTTCGTCTGTTCGTGTTGGCATCTTACATTTGATTACAAATACACACACGAAAACAAACACGCTCACGCACACTATGATAAGATTGTTATATAAGCCGCTCCCAAGTCGCCTTGCTGAGGAAATTGCCATTAAATTTTGTGACCTTTAAGTTTGATGTCAGCCTTCAACTTTTTTCTTGTTCTATAAAAACTTTTTACTAACAAACTGTTGTTGTTGCTGGTCCATGTGTCAGGCACATGTTGGCCATGTCCACAACATACGCTTTGATTAGCTCAACAACCTTATTGGCCCAATTAGAAGTTATAAAAAATTAAAAGCAAAATGAATAGCAAATACGAGCCAAAGTCCGTCTGGAACATCGCCGGAATACCCTCAGAGAGGATAATCAAAATAGTTACGTTATTATCATCAATAAATTGATTAAGGACTAGTTTTAACTCAGTTTTATGGTATGCTTAGATCATCTCATTTCAAAGTATTTGCAACTGAAAGGACTCGGGAACACTTTTCTTTTTAATGAAAAACTCTTTGTGCTCGCAACACATAAATTTGGCGATGAGTAAGAAAAAATATGTCGATAATATTCAACGTTTTTTATGGTTTGCCTTAGATATTAATAGAGAATGAGGCAATTGTATGTTACCAGTTGATTTGTTAATTTTATAATAGAATAGAATAGAATTAGATTAGAAACTAAAAATCGATTTTCTTATTTGTCTTTCGCCTTTAAAAGGGAGCATTTCAGAACAAGTCCTGACACGTAAAAGCGCCATAATTGGTCTTATTAGAACAAAGCGTTGCCACCTGGTTAAAAGGCCATAAGAATGATGCAGTGCAGCTTGTCATGAAACTAGGCTGACTTTGACTTGTTCTTTTTTTGCTTATATTTTGACTATACTTTATTTTAACATGTTGCATTCGTAGCACTTTTTTATATGTATTGGGAGAGAATTGCTCCAGGTGAGTTAATTTAATTTTTTTTTAATGATATCTTCTCTTTCATTCCGTCTCTCTCTCTCTCACTCACTCAAAGGCAGCCGCCTCAACTTGTTATTATTTAAATAAATATATATCATTTTATATATATTAGCACTGAGTTGTCTATGCTCTGACACTCACTAGACACACTCTATCTCTCTCTCTCTCTCTTTATGTCATTAGTTTTTTCTACCTATAATCTATTTTATTACATTTCCGTAATATGTGCTCATAAGTCTTAATTGTTTGGATCATAAACTAATACTTGGCAAACGATGACAGCAATGAAATGCAAATAAAATACAGAGTCTCCTGCGTAGCCTCATGGCATGAGCAAAGTCCACAGAAAAAAGGAAAACAAGATTTCACTCAGCAACATATTGGCTGAGAAAGTGTTTGAGTTGTTGTTATTATGTGTTGCATTTGTGTTTGTCTTGAGGGTCACAAACAAACTGAAGCTGGCGCTAGGAGTGCAAGATATTCAATCTATGAACAAACAAGTTAAACACATTTTAATCATGAGGCTAAAAGTAAACATTTATCATCTAAAATTCGATGAGACGAGAAACGAGAATTGAGCACAAGGACGAGGATGAGGACGAGGACGAGGGCGAGTACGAAGGCGAAAGCGAAGACGAAGACGAAGACGAGGCCAAAGCCACTGGCGAGACGAGGTGAAAGTGTCAATAAATGAAATCCTAAAGAAATTGCTTGTCTGCCGCCTGAGATTGCGGCTGTGCGACAGTACATGTGCCTGTGAGTGTGCCTGTGTGTGTGCCTGTATATGTGCAGCTAAAGAGCTTAAAAAAGCATGAGCACAAGGCTGCAAGCCGGCGAAGCCGCAGCCACAGCCGCAGCCGCAGCCGCCGTCACCGCCGATTGAATGTCAAAATGTGCTTAGACATAATTGTTGTCATCTTAAGTATTTCGTTTTGTAGCTCTCTAAAGAGCAGGAGAAGACAAAGCAGAAGACGAGCAGTAAAAACGCTTATTCACATTGACATGAGTCGCCTAGACGAGCAGATACTTTCTAAACAATTAATTGTTCAAGAACATGGCAAATAAAATAGTTTTGCCAATTAAGGAAAAATTCATAAAAATCTCTCCGCTTAGAAGAGTAGAATAGTAAGGGATTTTGCTACCTTAATTTAAAGAAACTTATTCAAGAATGAGTGCATTGATGATGCATTTGAGACATGCTTCAAGATGTAGAGGTATTTCAAAACTTTTTGAACTTATAAATATCTATAATTATATTAGCAGTAATCTGCACTACGCAAATTGTCAAATATACAACTGATGAAACTATTTTAACATTTCAATTTATAGGGTATACTAGCAAGAGGAAGGCTAACAACGAAATCGCACCGATTGCGCATATCGATTTCTGTTGCCGACGGACAGAGCGGAAATGCCTGAGTATTTTTTTTCGCTGTTGCTGCTGATGCTGCTGCTGTTGCTGTTGTCGTTGCTGCTGGTGTCTCTGCTTTGGGCTATGGCTTTGCATCAATGGCCGCCATATTAAATCATGTTGGCTCAAGCGGCAATGGGCGTGGGTGGCGCGTAGTGGCAGCTGCCGCTGAAGCTCATGCAAAAACTTTCAATGGCGTTAGCTGTTGTTGCTATGATTATTACTTGTACGGGCTGTAGCCTGTACACAGCACCACTTGAGTGTCTGTGAGTGTGTGAGTGTGTGTGTGTGTGGGTGTGTGTATACACGTTTAAGTGCTACTGAGGCAGCCGCAATAAAATAAGCAAAGTTCGCAGCTTGAGTCGCATAAAAAAGCAAAACAAGCTGCAATTTGTAGCACTTTCAAGCAACGACTTTTAATACTCTACCAAACTTGTAGATGCAATAATTCTAATTAATACATACATAATATATAATATATATATAAATAACTTTATTGAATGAAATAACTTTACGACACTTATAAAATGTGTAAAAATCCAATAGATCGCGAGAGAAATTTGTATTTAATTGACAGACTGTCTTACTTTATAGTTGTACATAATACTCTATTTTGTGGCAGCTAGTGCAAATGTACAGCCTTCACTGCCCGTCTACTCTCACAGACTCGTTAAAGATTTATGTCCTTCGCGTGGCGGACAAAATTTTAAATTGTGTCGCTGTGTTTGTATTACATCTCTCTGTGTGCGTCTGTGTAGAGAAATCAAATGCACGCTTAAGCGCGCACAATATGCGCTGCCCTGCCACGCCCATCGCTGTCAAACGAAAAGCAGCGCAAAAACAATTGCCTGCTTCAAGGCGTTGTCAAGCTGCGGGCCAACATTTTTTGCTGTTGCCTGTTTATTATTATCATTTTTGGGAAGAAAAAAGGAAAAACTTGGTTTTTATTGTTTACGTGTGCGTTGATTGCGAACGTATAAAAACCTAGCTAGCATATTTACAAGCACAGCATTAACTTTTGCTGTCGAACGTAAAAATTTATGAAGGGACGCCAAATTAATGCGTGATCGATTTGTATGGAAAAGCTTGCAATGTGTTATCGATGCTCATAAATACGTTAATACCATCGTTACTTATATATTTGGTGGAATTACATAAGAGTAATAATTATTATAATACAGTTCTACTAACAGAAGTCTCTTGCAAGACTATATTCCAGTATAATTTCAATTCAACCAATCACGTTAGTCACATATATTTTTATCGATAACAACATATTCTCACCATATATCAGAAAGGTTACCTGTCTACCGATAGGCATAATTTATGCTTTCATTACGTATTTATATATCTTTTAATTGAAGAGTTTAGAAATTAATTTTTCCGACCTTATTTATTTCACTGTCATTAATCAGTTAGTCAATCAATTGACCATTCTAGTGACTATGGCCAGTACCTGGATATAAGCGTATTAGTCCAGCATTCAATTAAATAATTAAATCTTGTTATTTAACTGTAGTCGATACCGATGTATTTTGCTTTACATATTTGTAATCGATAGGGATCGATAGTCAGTATTGCACTCAATGTAATACAGTGAATTCTTATGATATTTAATGCAGAAAATAATTATAATAAAATCATAAAACAATGATTGACTTATCAACTACATATATTACATTTCCTGGCCAATTTCCCACTGGGTCGTTTACTTTAATGGGCCTTGTCGTTTAGGCATTACGACCACGTTTGCTCTATACAGCCAGGCAAAAGTTTTGGTCAGGATAAAGTTTCACTTTTGACAGCTTGCAGCTTAATTTATTGCCAAAAATAATATTGTTAGCTGGGACCACACAGCCTTTCCACCTGTAACTCAATTTAAGTTTGTTTACTCACGCTGCGTGCTCCATTCCGGCTCGCAGTTCTGCCAAGGTAGCTGGGTACGGAACGAGGCAAACATATAGAATATGGTCCAGGCGATGATCAGATTGTAGTACAGCATGACAATGGCCGAAACGATGACCATGCCCGTGCCCAGGCCACGAAAGAGCGGGCAGAAGCGTCGATAGATGGCCACCGGCCCCAAGGCAGCATATTGGCCAAACGAGAGCTCCATGAACATGAGCGGCAGACCTGCTATGATGAGCATGATGGTAAAGGGTATTAAAAACGCACCTGCAATCAAAGTTTTGTTCAACATATTCAAGCAAGGATGTATATGGGAAGGACCTACCACCTCCATTGTTGTAGCACAGATAGGGAAAGCGCCAGACGTTACCAAGGCCTACGGAGTAGCCAAGCAGCGACAGCAGAAAATCAAAGCGTCCCGTCCAATTACCGCGTTCCGGATCGCCTGTCTCAATAGCCACCACGTCAGCGTCCAGTGTGACCAGCGCCGTGCCGGAGGCGCAGCCAGCAATGCTTATGGCTGTGGGCGTGGTGGTTAACTGAGTCGGTGCCGCCTGCTTACCCGATGGCGTGGGTGTCAATGTTAAAGCTGCCGCATTGCCAGGACACACTACATTGCCACCGCCTGCTGCTGCAACAGGACCCGCTCCAGCTCCAGCTCCGACTCCAGCTGCTGTTGCTGTGGTTGGTTTGCAACTATGAGGCAATTTAAGTGGCTTGCCTCGCTCCGAAGTGAATTCACAGCTGGTGAAACGATCCTCATTTTGCTGCAAGCAATTGAATGTCGGCCTGGTTAAATAACCTTACTTGACAGTGACTTGACATACATCTGACCAGCTGCCAAGCAGCCGCAACGAATGCCATTCCATGCTCATTATTGAACGAATTACGTGAACAATGTAGCACTCAGTTTTGTGTGTCTTTATACACTTTATAATATTAAAGCATCATTTCACTGTCACTGTCACTGTCATTATTAAATTTGTATCGCCATTTATCTATTCTATTAAAAATATATTACCTAAATATGTTGATTGACAGCGAAATCATTTAAAATTCAAAGCGTGTTATTCTAACTTCTATGACTCCTCAACCTTCAATCTTCTATCTTCACTCCTCAACCTTCAATCTTCAATCTGAATCTTCAATCTGAATCTTCAATCTGAATCTTCAATCTGAATCTTCAATCTGAATCTTCAATCTGAATCTTCAATCTGAATCTTCAATCTGAATCTTCAATCTGAATCTTCAATCTGAATCTTCAATCTGAATCTTCAATCTGAATCTTCAATCTGAATCTTCAATCTGAATCTTCAATCTGAATCTTCAATCTGAATCTTCAATCTGAATCTTCAATCTGAATCTTCAATCTGAATCTTCAATCTGAATCTTCAATCTGAATCTTCAATCTCAATCTTCAATCTGAATCTTCAATCTGAATCTTCAATCTGAATCTTCAATCTGAATCTTCAATCTGAATCTTCAATCTGAATCTTCAATCTGAATCTTCAATCTGAATTTTCAATCTGAATCTTCAATCTGAATCTTCAATCTGAATCTTCAATCTGAATCTTCAATCTGAATCTTCAATCTGAATCTTCAATCTGAATCTTCAATCTGAATCTTCAATCTGAATCTTCAATCTCAATCTTCAATCTGAATCTTCAATCTGAATCTTCAATCTCAATCTTCAATCTGAATCTTCAATCTGAATCTTCAATCTGAATCTTCAATCTGAATCTTCAATCTGAATCTTCAATCTGAATCTTCAATCTGATTCTTCAATCTGAATCTTCAATCTGAATCTTCAATCTGAATCTTCAATCTGAATCTTCAATCTCAATCTTCAATCTCAATCTTCAATCTTCAATCTCAATCTTCAATCTCAATCTTCAATCTGAATCTTCAATCTGAATCTTCAATCTGAATCTTCAATCTGAATCTTCAATCTGAATCTTCAATCTGAATCTTCAATCTCAATCTTCAATCTCAATCTTCAATCTCAATCTTCAATCTCAATCTTCAATCTGAATCTTCAATCTCAATCTTCAATCTCAATCTTCAATCTTCAATCTTAAATTCAATCTTCAGTCTTCAATCTTCAATCTTCAATCTTCAATCTTCAATCTTCAATCTTCAATCTTCAATCTTCCATCTTCCATCTTCAATCTTCAATCTTCCATCTTCAATCTTCAATCTTCAATCGTTTTCTTATTACCTCCCATAGGTCCACATCCAGCTGGGTGCTTGATTCCTTGTTCGGCTTGAGGCTTTTCGTTTTAGACTTCGTCTTTGATTTCTTATCCATGTTGGGGCTCAGTTGTTGCTGCTAATTGCATGCTATTCTTTGGCTCTGGCTCTGGCTCTGTCTGCTTCTGCTTCTGCTGCTCTGTTCAGCTGCTGTTTTGCAGCTTTTCGGTTTTCGTATTTTGTGATTTATGTCACTCGCTTCATAAATTCAAGTTTTCGTAACAGATGGCACTGGATAGCATAGCCTGGTTGTTTTTGTTGTTGAAGGGGGCGTGGCTCAGGCAGAGCCTTTAGGTCATGTTTTCTGGCCCTGCAAGCAAACAAAGACAGGCAGAATTTTGTTAATGATGCTGAACAATGGTTTCGGCTATGTGTGAATTATGGGAGCATTATTTAAGTCTCAATCAATACAATTTAAAATGAGAAATTCAAGTGCAATTTGTGTGAGAGTTTTAGAAAGCATTTGCCAATTGCTTGTTAAAGTTCGCCACTCAATTTGCATTCAATAATTAAATAAAGCTTGTTAATTAACTCGTTTAAATAGCGAAATGTTTCGACTATTGATACCGCATTTTGTTTTCCATTTCCCAACTGTTGGGGTGTGAAAAATGTTGGCATAAAAAGCCACATCGATTCCATTTCATTTTGCACTTTGACTGACATTGAAAAAAAACCAGTGAGCAAAATAAAATAGCGCAAAAACTTTCACATTGACATTCAAAAAAGAATGGAATATATGTATATCAGTATAGATATATTCATATATATATATAATTTATAATGTTTCCCTCAAGTGTAATGACTGAAGGTTAGATTGAGAGGCGACTGTGCCTCTTATTGCTGGCGTCGGGCTCAGACAATGAGATAAGCCATTTAACGGCCAAGTGAATTATAAGCCTTCCAGTCTTGTAGTGACCGAAGGTTAGGTTGAGAGGAGACTGTGCCTCTTATTGCTGGTCTCGGGCTCAGATAATGAAATAAACTATTTAACGGCCAAGTGCCGGAGTGAATATTTATTTAATCGAAACAGTTAACTTTATTGTTTTTTCTTATTATATTCACTACTTTTAATTTGACTTATAATACACCAATTCTTAGCATGTCCTTTCAGTACGAGTTAAAACACGAGACTAAATTATATTTTTGCAAATCATAGCCTCACCGGCATAAGTAGAGTTGCCGTTGCCAGGGCTTAACTTGTCTAGCACCCGATAGTGAGTGTTGACTAATACCTTACACTAAGTGTTATAAGTTAACTTATATATATATAACATATATATGTATAAAATTAACTCAATTGATGCTGATGTGTATGAGCTGATGTGGCAGAGGTAGCAGCAACAAGGGCATCAGCTTTATGGATATGTTCACATATGGCGAAGGTTTTACCTTACAGTTGTTCTCGCAGTTCGTTAACAAAAGAAATACAACAACAACAACAATAACAACAACAACAATAACAACAACAACAACAGCACACACAACAAAAGATTGACAGAAAGAAAGAAATACAAGTTGAACCTTGATGCAGATTATATATGCAAAATGAAATGTGGCAAATGGAATTGATAGATTTTGGTTTTTAGAGTGGCAATGGCAAGAGGACCAGCTCAATCTGAAATTCAATATGCCTTTGGCCTTGTCAACCTGTCATATTCCTTTGCAAATGCATAAAATCAATTTTTCGATATTTATTTGATCGAAAATGTCTATTACTGCCGAAGAGTTCAATATATGAAATTAGTTTTCCAAGATTTTCAACTTTTCTTAATTTTATTTTTTTTTTGTATTTTATTTACGTTTGTAAAATTCATTTACCTGTGCTAGAAGAAAATTACAGAATTTTTAGCAGTTTTTTTTTCAATTTTTAATCAACTTTTACAGATTTCGCATTTGTTTTAGCCAGACGAGAAAAAATTTCTTATTTCAGTTAACATAAGAATTTTATTAAAATGTTTTAACTGTTCCTATTAACAGTGTTTTAATATTTTCAAAAATGTTAACTTAATCGTAACGTTTTATTTCCGCACCAATATTTTCAAATCTAATAGCCCGATTTCTTTTTAAATGGTTGAGAGATATTACGTTAAGCTAGTTGGCAAAAAGTGGTTTAAGCATGTCGCTTTAAGCCAATTTTTATCAAGCATTTTGAGATTAATGAGTGCTTCAGAAAATAACGTGTCGCCAATGACACTTGACACTGTCGCCTCACATACACTACACACACACTCACACATACTTAGCTTTGTGTGTTTGTGAAACGATGCGATGTGCACGATGCAAGGCTCAGCGTTTAGTTCTTGGTCACGTTTTTATGCGACAATTTCGCCTTTGACTTGAATGTGGTTCGTGTGTGTGGCAATCTGTTGACAAGTTTCACAATTAGACAGTCAAATGTGCATTTAAGTGACAGTCTGCGAATGTTTTTATGTGATTGTTGCCAATGAGCTGCTTGGTGTAGTCGGCCTTGCCTAATGAGTGGGAGCTTTTGCAGTTGGGTTTATGAGCTTGAATTGTGTCTAGAGAGAGGCAGATAGAGAGTGACAAAGACAGAGAGAGAGAGAGGGAGACAGACAGAGGTAGATGAAGATAGCGAGAGAAAGAGAGACAGTCAAAGATAGAAAGAGAGGCAAAGAGTGAGCCGAAAGGAAAAAGATAGAGAAAGGATAAACAGATATAGAGAGATATATAAAGAGAGAGAGAGAAAGAGAGAGAGAGGAAGACAGATATAGAGAGATATATATAAAGAGAGAGAGAGAAAGAAAGAGAGACAGAGAAAGAGAGAGAGAGAGAGCAGAAGTTATGTGAAATCATAACCGTGTTTCTACGCTCTGTTCGACTGGATGGGAATTACAAATCGAATCTTCTAAATATAGTAAAGGGACTTAATAAGTTATTCATATATTATATTTTATACATATATAATATAATATATGAAACCATATTTTATATTTATATTTTTAAACATTATTGTCAGACTCATATACACTAGATATTATATATGATGTTTCTATTGTTGTTTAGAATGTTTTCGTTTTGGAATATCAATATCCTGAGCTGCACCTTCTAAGAACGTAAAATTGTTGTATCTAGTATCAAAAGCTATACTAACTGATCTTGATTTTTGTACTATATCTGTAAGCAGTCCAGTAAAATAGAAAAATAATAAAAAATGTTCTTCGTTTTGTCCTTTTTCTGTTGTTATTTATTCTGTTTGTTTTTCTATTTTGTGAAAAGCAACTTTTTGTTATTTAAGCTTATGCTGGCGTTTAACCACATTGCTGCTGTAGCTGTAGGTTTTGTTGCAGTTTCCTTCATTTTTGTTGCCGCTATTCGCGGTCTGTTGGGAGTGTGCCGGATTCCAGTGCTGGTTCGCATTCAAGTTCTCTGCCTGGCTGTGGGTCTGAGTCTGAGGCAGCGGCTGTGGCTGCGGCTTTTGTGCTGTGGCATTTGCTTAGCAAATAGTTTTTAATGATTCCAATGCTTGTGGCCAGTTAACGAATATACATACAGCCGCATAACCCAGCCTTGGACTCGACACACACACACACACACATACACTCACACTCAGCAGCAACAGCAACAACAATAACAATCGTTTGGCTTTGTGCAAATTGCGCGGCAACAGCGTCGGCATCGGCATCGGCGTCGGCGTCGGCATTTGTTGCAAATAGTTTAAATGGCTACTGGGTGAATTGAGGGGTTGGAGCATTGGGGTAGCTATTAAGTTGTTAACAGGCATTTAAAATAGCATTAAGTGTTTGCAATTACGCGGCATTTAAAATGCATTTTATTGATTTACTTGCTAATGCAGGACGAGAAAGAACACTGCGAAGTTCGATCAAACTAACTAAAAGTTTGAATATTATATTTTATAGAAGATTTTATCTGTTCTTGACTATTCAGAAAAAGTTTTTTGAACTCGTTTCCATTTAATTCAAAGTATTGTGGAAATGCAAGGACGGCTCATAAAATGAAAACGGGAAAATATTTGCTTTCTCAATCAGAAATTGCAATGCTCTGTTTTTAGCTTGAAAGTGTAATAAAATAATAATTATAATTTTGACTCACTTTTTCAGAAAACTGTGAAGGAAGACACAAATTCAATAAAGAAAAGATCTTCACATAAACAATTTGCGTAATTTTAAAATTAGTTTAATTAAAATCTTAACATTTCTCTTTGTTTTATTTAATTTTACACAAATTGGCTTTTGTGTGCTGTATGCATTACAAATGCCAAATTAAACTAATTAAATAAGCTGAAAGTTAAGCTGGCTAATGTCTGTGCTTGCTTGAATGAAATTCTTGTGGAAATAGAGTGCGACGAACGTTGGGGTTTAAAATGCAGAGGCTTAAAGAAGAAAGGGTTTTCGTGTACCCCAATTACTTAACAAAATGAAGTTTGTTTCAAAGTGGCTTTGGAATGAATTAAAATTAGATGTGCTTCAAATAATAATAGCTAAAAGAAATAGTCCTTCAAATAATATTTAGTGTAGCTGTCTATGACATTCACAAGTCCAAAGGCTTAAGGGGGATTCCCCTATGCCAGCCAAAGAAATTTCCCAAACGCAAACAACAATCACTCATAATAGCTACATTCTAAAGCCCCTTCAATTGCATTGTTGCCAAACACAAACAGCAAAGACTCACAAACACACGCACGCACAATTTATAAGACTCGATTAGAGACAGTGCTGCCAGATGTTTGCCAGAAAGAGAAAGGGAAAGGGAGGGAGCGCAAGAGAGAGAGAGAGAGTGAGAGTGCGAACGAGTTGCCTACAAAACTTGCTGGAAACTTCTTTAAGTGCTGAATCATGCCGCATATACCATATAATTAATGTGCAGGATATACACACAGACACATATATAACTGGGTATGTGTGCGGGTGTCTGTGTTAAACACCCCAAAGTAGCAATTAAGCGTTACGTATACGCCAAGCAGTCCCGCAGCATAAAACTGGATCTGTGGCTGGGCTTTCCTTGCCTTTCTTTTTGTTCCCTTTTTTAGGTGCTTTGGCTGCTCGTTTCGTTTTGTTTGGTCAATTCGAGTGTGAAAATGTTCTCGAGCGCTTTTCATTATTGTTGTTGTTGCTTACACACAGCCGCACAGCCATTGACCTTGGGCTGCAATGTGCAAGCGCATGGAACGAAACGCATTGCCCAGCCCAGGGTCGTCTTTGGCTGGGCGTGGCGTTGCACTACAGTCCTATTTTTTATTTATTTATATTTATATTATATATTTATATTTTATTTATTTATAGCTTTTTTTGCCATTATGCCGTCATCATCTTGCTTTGCCCCCAGCTGCAATTTCCGCTTTTCTAAAAGTTTGCATATCCTTGACATGCAAATAGGCAGAACTGTTTTGAATGGGAAAGTTTGCGAACAAAAGTGTGATAATACTAGTTATGGTCTGTATAAGAACAATGTATCATTAAATAATTTGATGGTTAAGCATTGAGCTACTACTTTTGTGAAGAAAATTATTAAATACCTTCGTTTAGGTTTTATTTGTAGGACTTTTTAAAATATTTGTAAATATTTCCTTTTATGGGCTGAATTTTTATAAATTAATTAATCAATAATTAACTAATGATGCATAATAATTGTGCTCTATAATAATTATATTCTATAATTTTATGCACTCCTAAGTAGAGCCTCATTACGCATTACACTATTTATTTGCATTCGTCTATTGCTACAACACATGAGCGAAAAATATATATGCCTAGCGCCCGTATAGCTATATCATTCACAATTTAATGTTCTAGATGAATCAATACTTGGAGAGCTTCTAAAGGATTTTACAGTCGATAGTAACCAACTATTGCTGCTTATTTCATTTAGTATTTTGCTGTTTATTTATATCTGAGCTTCAATGAATATTTGAGCTTCAAAGCGTATTATGCACTTACTCGTATTCATTCGATGAAAGGACTTAACTTTCAAAATTTAAAACTTAACTTTGTTATTTAATACCATTTTTTCAAGTATTTGCATTTCAGAGCATTTTAAGCTGCTTGTAAAAGTTTACCCTCTTCATCCTTTCATTCAAGCGAAAGAGGCGACAGAGAGAGAGAGAGAGGGAGGGGGGGAGGTAGATAGAGGTTTTCATGCACAAGTCAAAAGTGTTGCGTATTTTTCTTACACAATGGCCCCACAAGAGAACTTCATTAGAAAAATATCAACATCATCATGATTGTAATCGTTTGTCGCCTTCATTTATGCCACATTTTGTCGTTGCTGTTGTTGCAAATTCTCGGCAATTTTTAAGTGGCCATCTGACTGAGTGAGAAATGGAGCATTGCGCTGCGGGTAGTGCTGAGGGCAGGCCTTAGCACTTGAAACGCTTGAACTTGATCCTGTGAAAGCTGCACACAATCAAAAAATATGGACAACAACCTCGACCTTTTGCCCAGTCATTCTGCTGCATTTGGCACGGGCTTTTCCTATGCACGCAAAGCAAGCGACTGACGTTTGCTTTATTTTTTATTTTCTATTTTTTTTTGTTCATTTCATCTTTATTTGTTGTCCTGCTGCAGCAAACACAAAGAGCAGCAAAAATACAAAATAGAACCGAAATGGAAAGTGGCGCTGTATCGATTATTGAGAATCCTCAGCGAAACCACATACAACGCATGCAAATTAGTTTCGATACGAGTTCCAGTTACCAATTTGCTGTAAATTTACCTGACTGGTATATATGGGGCGTGGCCAGCGGCAATAGGTGGGTAGGGATGCTGCCTGACAAGTAAATTTTATGAATTGCTACATTTTCTTTTCATTTCTTCTGAGTAACCTTATCCCTTTGCTGTTGCTCTCTACACACAGCGCTTGGCATTTTTCATACTCTTATTATGAGAGATATCTGCTTTGTCAGACATTTTGTCAAAAGCACAAAGAGTTTGTGATAACAACACTAAAGTTTAAGTGCTAAAATGCATAATTTTGTGTGAGAGACCGACTTATTGAGTAATGATGTACTTTACTATTATCCTGATTAGAAATGAACTTGTTATGTGAGGTATGAAAACTCTTCATATAAACTTCATCTTTTTAGTCCCTTTAAAATACAAACGATTCGAAAGACAACACTGGAACAAGATATCTGAGATAATTAAACAAGCTCCGATAAAATCTTAATTTTAATTGATGCTTTCTATAAGAGCTATCAGATATAGTGAGTTCAATATCTCTTTATTATTTTGATACACTTAATGGTATAGTTAATGGCATAGCTTATGAATATTTATACTTAATATTTATATTAAATTTAGACTTCGTGTACTGTTTTCACATTATTGACAATTTTCCTGCTTTGGTAAATTTCTAAATTTCGTCTGACAACCAGGTCTTCCAAGTGTATTTAAGCTTCATTATATTTAAAGCTATTTGTTCTTCCTTGTCTTTCACTCTCTGCTTGACTACCTAAATTATTCATAGGACTGTGGCAAGATGCTAGAGATGTCCTTGTCCGCTGGGTTAGTCCTTGTCGTTGTGGGTAATCGCAAATTCAGCGCTAAATCTCAATCAAAATGCGCGTAAAGTGGCATTTCACTTGATTTTTATGAATTCTAAATGCGTCATTTTCGTTGATTGAATGATTTAAAAAAAAAAAACGAAAATTTTGCTTAAGCGCACAAGTTACCCAAGATTTTGCTAAGAGTTCCTTAAGCACTGTGAGCTTGCCAAGAGATTAATACATATCGCGCAAAATGCTTTATGTTCTAATATGTTGATGAAAGTTGATAAGAGTACGAATTTAAGTTGCCGAGGTCGTTAGTATATTACTTATACTACTTATAATTGTACTACTTACAAATATATTAAAATTGAACTGATATTCAGCATAATTTTTATTCAAAAATTTTCTAAGTTTCTTCACATTTTACTTTCAATTAATTCTACTTTTGAAAACATGTAAAATACTTGTTAGCATTAATAGAAATTCAGAGCAGGACTTGAAAGTTTTCTACGTGTTTTCGGATATACTTCAACTTGCAATAGAAGGACAAAGTCAACATGTTTTCCTTCTAGTTTTACTCTGCGCTGATTTCCAATCAGCTGATAAGAAGACAACGCCATCAAATTTTATATTTCGATTGGCAGCACTTGCAACTTTATTGATGGGCTGCACTTTATATATGCTTATCGATATTCTTGGCACTGGATCAATGTTGACTTATCGAAAAAGCACTGCTGCATGCTCTTAGGGCATAACTGTTTTGAAGAGTTTAAACGAAACTTTGAAAAAAAAGAAGGAAATAAACAAATTGAATTTTGTCTTTTTTTATCAAATTTTCAATATGCACAATCTAGTATAACCCTTAAATACATTTTATTTACAGCCAAAGGATTGCATCGATCTGCTCGCAAATGTTGCTGGCATTTGCATATTATCTCATCAGGGCCCCCTCCGAAAAATGGGAGCAACACAAATTGCATTTCCATTTAATCCGCTCAATTTGTCGCCAGTTTTTAATGGCGCCGACTGAAAAGTTGCGAACGCCTCGCCTTGAGCACAGAATGAATGCATTCATTTGAATTTCTAAACTAAAGGCAAGAAAATATGAAAAATAGTACGCTCAAAAATACGATTCAAAAAACATAATAATAATAATAAGAATAATAATAATAGTAAAAAGTAGTGCTACCTTTATGAGATATTTCCTAAGTGAATTAATGTTTTTGTCAAAATTTTTTTGAGCGTTGTTTTTATTATTTTTTTGGATTATTTTTACCTTGCGCATAAATTTTACCCAGTTGTTGTGCATATGTGTGTGTGTGTGCCTGTGTGGGTGCATATGTTGTTTCAGTGCTTAAAATTTGCAATTTAAATGTAATTTCTCAACTGTTTGTTTGGTTTATGACGAGTGCGCTCGCGCTGATTTAACAGCCAGCGACAGGGGAAATGGGCGGGGCCTGTCCCTTTTATTTTTTAAAGGTGACAGCATGAATGATGACCAGCTGCACAGAGCTTCAAAATATAAAATATTAGCCTATCGAATCGGAGGTAAAAACATTTTACAAACAGAGCAAAGCTGTTCCCTCGGTTTCTCTATGCCATGTGGTCGTCGAAACGGAGCTTTGCTGGGGCACAGGCACGTTCTATTATAATAACATTATCCTTATGCCAGACTCTCATGCAAATCAGCACTTGTACACTGCCTGGCGCCTAAAAGGCAGCCCACAACTCATCGATACAAACGAGAAATTTTCCATTTGTCTGCGAAAACATTTTGCAAACATTGGCACGTTTTATGGTATAATAACAGAAAATACACACACGCATATATATGTAGATATACATATTTGCGAAAAATTGGCAATTCAAACAAAAGAACTGAAAAGCTGCCTGGCATTTCATGTTATTCAACTTGGCACGCGGCAACAATTTTGCTCTTTAAATGGTTTGAATTTTTTCCATTCTCTTAATTGAACTGCATACAGTTCCATTGGGAATAGCTTTAAGACAGCCTTTATTTTTGAGTTTTATTTGGAACTGCATTTCCGTGTATTAAATATCAAAACACACAACTAAAACTCAATTGTTTTTTAAGCATGGTAACATTTGAAACAATATTTAAGTCTTGGATTATGCATCAAAGCTTAATTCAATTTCATTCAAAATCATTGCGTATACTCGCTTTAATACTACCAGCACTTAAAGTTGTTATCGTTTTATAAATTTTGAATATTTTTCACTAGCTGATTAAAGTTCTTTTTATCGAATGCCAGCGATGTAGCTGTAGCTTGCACAACTGTTTTCGTATTGCTTTGTTTTTATTTTTCTTTTTTTGGGATCCGTACGACTTCGGTAGGTTGCCCCAACTGGCACAAGTGCATTTGCAGTGGAGCTGTGGAAAGTCTTTTAGTCATTAACGAAATGGATTTGGGTGAGCGCACACCATGCATTTCCATTACATGGGCATTATTAATCATAGTCTGTCAAGCGATGTGCGAGTCTCTATGTGTGAACGAGAGTCCGAGCCAGAACTTTGTGTCCGTTCTAAGTGCTGCCTACCACAGCCATCGCATTCTCTGTCTAACCGCCATGGGCACTTTGGCTTTGACGCTTCTCGGCTGTCTGGGTAAGCCTTGTTGTTCTTCGCACATGGAATACTAAATATGTACTCCTTTACAGGTTGTCTGTGCTGCAGCTGCTCTTGCCTGGCAAGACGAAAAGCTGAGAGCCTGGACGCGTACGCTCCACGCACGCAGAGTATTGTATGGCCGTCTATACCTGCAGAGACAGCTCATGTGCTACAGTTGACCTTTCTGCACACTCCCAACGCGGTGGATTGCATCTGCCGGGGCTGCAGCAACTCGCGGAAGGAGCATTGCCTGGAGGATTGCTTGAATGGAACCGAATGCTAAGTCGACATCTTGATATCTCCGAATTATATTACATAGTTGTAATAGCCTTAAGCAGCGACAAATGTAGACTTTAACTGTAAATAAATTGTTTAAGCAACTATTCTCATAAATTTGTAGTTTAAATACGAATCTTCCGGCATTTGATTTCTTTATGACTGATTGATTGATCATTCATTTCTTGCCTGTTTTAGCTTTTGACCTAATCTAGACTGGCAAATCATTTATAGTCATATTCTTAAATTGAGGCGAGCCACTTTGCTGTGGTGACACAGTAACTTTCAACTATATTATCAATTCATAAAATTGGTTGTGCTGATTGCTTGACGGCTGATAAGCAATCAAAAGGCTCATAAACTAATGGCAAATGCTACCAGCAAATAGGGAAAATACATTTTCATCTGAGTCATCATATGAGTATCTAAGGCTTCAATGTGATTAGACTTCATTTCCCAAAGCTTATGGATATATGGATTTATTTTTTAAATATATTTCTTTAATTTTTAATTGCCTTGTTCAACTTGGATTCAACTTGGAAATCTTTTCTATGTTCTGACATGATACAAAATGAATGAATTATACAGAAAAAATGAATTATACAGAATGAATGAATTGTCTCAATTTTTCCACTCGTAAGAAATACTTAAAACGAGAAGCAACATTTAAGATTATAAGTGATAAATGTAGTTCTGGTGGGTGTACGAAAAATGCCTTCTAATCCTTTGATTGTCACATTCCATATTCGCACTTAAGCTTAAGATCTCTCGCGATATGGATAACAACTATTTCGATGCATGCCCTACAAATATCGCTAAAAGTTTTTTAACTTCTGGGTAACTACTTGACATATGTCTATTAGTTCCCTATCTGCACTTAATGTTATGGTTGTTGGCAGCCAATCCAAATGTTCTTAACTGCCCCAAACAGATTGTACGCATATGTTTTTGCCTATTTAAATGAAGCTTGGAACTGGGGGAAGACCTTATTTCAGAGTCGTTCCTGATCGAAGCTTCAGTTTGTGAGCAAAAATCAAAGAAGTAACAATGCAAGAACATCTGATGAAGTTGCTGCTGCTACTGCTGCTGCTCATAGTTTACCCGCAATTCCTGCAGGCCAACAACTTTACAGGCAAGTGGGATTAGCTAGTCAATTTGAGAGATGCTCAACTTATTTCACCTATCGCAGATTATGGCTGGTTAAATGAGACAGACTTCGTAGAGGATGTCGATAATACAACGACGAATTCAAATGGTTTTATGATTACTAGCAACCATAACAAAGAAAATGTTCATCATGCTTCTATGGATCCATTGAAGAGAGTGGCATTTGTGGCCCTGATGCTACACATTCTGATCGTTGGTGGAGGTAAGTTTAATTTGAAGAGTGGGATACTGATAACTTCACTGATCTGACACCTCTGGTAGGTCTTATCATCTACAGTGTTGCCTGCTGCAAGTCACGCGCGAATAGAAGACGACTGTCGGGTCTCAAGCGACGTCTACAGTGTCCACCTACACTGCAGCATATACCAAATTCGCAAAGTTGTCCCTGCCATGGCTGTCGTGTGGCGAGGCAGATGCTTAGCGGCCTAATAGTACAGCAAATTATTACCGAGCGTTCCGAGCGTTAGCGATTTAAATAGACGTAGCCAACGAAATACCTTGTAGTGCGTAAGTGTATCAATATATAATCATTGTTCTTGTAAAGGTATTTTAAATGCTAAGTTTGATTGATAATTAAACTTGATATTAAAAAATACCAAAAGGTTGCAAAAATACCAATCCCATATCGATCTCAATGCGCAAATCTACGCTTTGTCCAATAAGTACTTAAGGGCGCAAGCGCAGCCAACTTCACGAATAGTATAAAAATATTTAAAGTGCACTTTTGGTTTGATCATGTCGTCGGAGAAAGATGTGATAGATACAAACAATAATTCTGACCAGGAATGTTTGTATTACAAGGAGCATGAGAGTTTTCTATTTGCGCAGTATGCACGACCGCTGCTTGTGGCCAATTGCTCTCAGTACGCGATAGCCCACTCGAATGTACACCTACAGACTGCACGCCATCTAAGCGAGGTATCCTTTTTGCCCCATATACAAATCACGATGCGTCGATTGAGGCTGACGCAACTGCTGCGACTGCAAAGCTACGCATGGCCACATCTCAACCGGGGTGCAGGCCATGGCGCTCTTATCGTGAGTGCACCGCGCAGTGGACGCACCCTGAGTTATGCGCTGCCGCTGTGTCAGGTGGTAAGCAGAGCATTGACGGAGCATCGTTCTCAAACGCGCTGGCGACTGCATGGACCTATTGCTGTGGTTCTGGTCCCCGACTTGGTTCGAGTGCAGCAAATGAGCGAGTTCTGCAATGCAATGTTACGCAAGTCAAGGAACGAGGAATGGTTAACGCTGGTGCTGACGGTGCCCTCTTCCTACTCACCAGAGTTCTTTCAGAGGCTACTCAATGGCGTTGGTTGCCTGGTCGCCACGCCTGCTCAGTTCCTTTGGATGTGCGGCAATAGTTTAAAGCTACCTAATCTGCGCTTTATGGCTTACGATGATGTGGATTTGATGCCAGACGGGCAATTGAGACAGGTTCATCAACAGTTGCTGGCATTAACCAAGCAAGAACGCCCACAACTTGTCATCAGTTCGCAATCATATAAACAGCAGTTGCTGTCTATGTTGCGCGAATGTAATACCCAGCCCATGGTACTCTTTGGTGATGCTTTGGAGGCGGCTGTCTATGGCGGCACACGTCTACAAATCTCTCTTCAACAGCGTAATGCCAAGTGTCACGAAGTGTTGCGCGTGCTGCACGAGCGTCCGCCGTATCTGCATCGAACTGTCATCAATTGCCAATCTGATTCGGACGTACGTGAGCTGGTGGGAACGCTGGCATCGCATGGCTATAATTGTTTACCCTACTATCAGACGGCTGATATGGAGGTGCGCGATCACGTGCATAGGTGGATGCAGGAGAGTCGAGGTGAGGTCTTGCTTTGTACCGATCACTGCCCGGAACTAAACATACGACACGCCCACACACTCCTACACTACAGCTTGAGCGATAACTGGAGTCTGTTTAAGCTGCGCCATCTGACACTCGCTGACAATCTGCGCAATCAATTGGCGGTTAGGAATCGGAAGGAGCAAACGGAACGGCAGCAGCGTGAGCTGAATATGTGAACTGTTAAAAAGAAATTTTAATGACTGACTAGTCTTTTGCAGATGACTTACTTTCCCTGGTTTTGCTAGATGAGAGCAATAACAATCAGCTGCCTCGCCTGGTGGACTTTTTGCAAATGCATCAGCAAGTGGATAAACTTGTTGTCCAACTGGCTCGCAGCATACGTGAGCAGTTGAAACGCGCCAAGTACAAAGAGCCGACGTTGTGCGATCTCCTGCTCAGCTTAGGCGAATGTGTTGATACACAATGCGAGCAGCGTCATCATCTAATGATGCAAGATCGTTTGCTGTCTGCGCAGATGCCTTCTAGTGGGGATGTTAAATTGCTGCTACTACGCGTTTATACACCGACGCATTATTGTGTTCGTCTGCTGGAGCATTTACCACTTGGTGGCAGATGGCAAGTGCTGCCACGTAACAGAACACTCGAACTGCAACTACAGCTGTTACAATCGAAGCAGTGTGTGCATCTTTGGCCCCTGGAGGTGCAACAAATCTGTGTATATCACAATTCAAACGGCTATGAACGCGTGCGTATATTGCGCGTGGATTCCATTGCTCAGCTGAATATCTCGCGGACTGATGTGCCTGTGCTGGTGCAGGCTCTGGACGTGGACACACGACAGTTTATGACCACCAGTGGCAAGCTGTTTATATGTCCAGATGAATTGCGTGATGAGCCGCCGCTAGCAATAGATGTACGCATCGCAGGCCTGGTACCTTACACAGGCGAACGCAACTGGCATGAGAGTGATGGCAAGCAATGTGCGACCTGGTTGAATTCTATGCCACAACCTAGTTTTTTGCAGGCACGCATTCTTACAGCTTTGTCGCATACGCTCTTTGTACACGATTTGGCCGTGACAAGCTATGCTCCCAGCCTGCAGTTACATGTTCGCCGCCTGACCATGCGCCAGCAGCTGTTGCAAAAGCAAATGGCCAAGAAATGCAAGAAGACCGTGACGAAACTGTTGGAATTTCTGGAGAATAACACATGCCAATCCCTGAATGTGCAGAAAGTCTGCGAGCAGCCGTATGAAAAGCCAAATCTTAAGACAAAAACGTTACTCGCAGGCAAAGCTAGAATTTTTGCCAAAATGGCGATGCAACTAGGCAAAGAAAATGGAATGCGCTTGCAACAAAAGCAACGGGAGCAACAGCAACAACTGGATGACATAAGAACAAAAAAGCAGATAGACCTGCAGCAGAAGTCAGAGGACAGCATAGAAGCATTACGCAATTGCCTCATGAAATGTACAATGATGCAGCTGCAGCAGGAACATAGGCAGGATCACCAGCCAACACAAGATTCGGTGAAGAATCTGCCTGATGTTTTGCCACGGCCTAAGGTTGCCAATAAATTGGCTGCTGATGCAGTCATCTCAAGAGTCCACGATATACATCTCCAGTTGCCGTTAAATGTCCTTCGACCCGAAGTCATTTACTATCAAACGCGCTTTACGCTCGAACTGCAGATTCTTCTCCCGGAAGATAAGATGGCTTATGATGCTCTGTTATACAATGGTTGTTGTGTTGCTTTTTGGACACTGCGGACACCTGGCAAGCCCATTTATCAGTTTATACTGAACACTCATTGCCCTTATCAGCAGCTCAGTCATCGTATGCAGGGTCGCACTGTATATATAAGCGCGGTGAAGGCTCTGGTAGCCACATATCCGCATAATTTTAGTTTCTACAAATTTATGAAACCACATTATGAAAAACTGCATCAAATGGAAAAAGAGCGCAGTAGCCGATTAAATAATTTTGAGTCTTATTTGCTATACAATGGCTACATCCAAGGTAGAGTAATGAAACGTACGCAAAGTTCAGATGATTTAAGTAGCGATGCTGAATCGGATGATTCGGCTCTTACATGCAGGGAAAACGTGGAGCACGCTCGTGATGATCCTGAAGTTGTTTATTAATTTGTTTTATTTTTTACGCTGGCATATTAGAATTGTCCAGCTACTCAACCGAACATGAATTTATTATTATTACATTTATAGTTATTTGTGATCTCAATTATTATATTCTTTTCTAAGAAATCGTAGTTTTATAGTTTTTTTCTTACCAACGCATATAGTTTGCGCTTTTCTTAGTTTCGACATTTATGGACTTAAATAAATTATTTTACGACAAGGTTTACAACTTTTCAGACAATTCCTCTAAAACTTCAAATTAAATTGAAAGCATATATTATATAAATTGATTATTATATGTTAATTTGATTTTTAATATAATCTTAAAGGCAAATAATTGTTATACTTTTGCCCTCGAAAGACAATACAAAGCTCTATCAATATTGAAATTACGATTTTTGAATAAAGCGTTTATTATTGAAATCTATTGCATGAAATACAAATTTTATATTTTCTTTTTTAATAAATTAAATTTATCATGATTTTTTATAAATTTGTTATGTAAAATAAAAATGCTTCAAATAAAAAATAAAATTATTAGAACTAAAAAGCTTGCAAATTTGAAAAATGTTGAATAATTATCTGCCTTTCATATGCTTTGGTTAAAGTATTATGTTTGGCACGCCAACACCAACTGACCGTGTGGCCTAATGGATAAGGCGTCGGACTTCGGATCCGAAGATTGCAGGTTCGAGTCCTGTCACGGTCGAAACGTTGGAAATTTCTTTTTTATTTTTTTAAATCGCTTGTTGTGCACAAACTGTTAAATAAGTAAGCATGAGGTCCCGGGTTCGAACCTCAACCAAATATAAAAAAAAATTTTATTTTTTTAAATTTCTGGAACAGTGTTATTATTTTTTACGTTTAACAATAATATTAGAAAGAAGTGAAACATTTGTAGTAAATTTATACATTTAAAATAAACACACGTGAATATTGAATTGCCGAGACGGCTTATACGCACTGTATTTATATCTATTTACAGAAAGTTCGAGGAAATGAATTGTCATTTCTTAAGAATTGCTGCCTTTGTCTTCATATAGAAGCTTTGAACAATAGATTAAAAACATTTATTTTTTTCAATTTTAATTTAAGTTGCCTTCGTTGTCTTTGTTGCTGTTGTTGTCGTTGCTGTTGCCGTTGCCGTTGCTGTCATTGTCAGCTGCTCAGTTTTATCTAATTTGTGCATTTGTGCATTTTGCTGAGAAAACAGGTGAATGGAAAGAGAAATTTGTCTGCCATTTGGTAAAAGTGTGAAGTGTTTGCAAGTCATATGACAGCTTAAAATTCGAACAGACATTTGAAACAACTTTATTTAAACGCATATAAATTTATGTATAAAGTGTAACCCAAGGCAATAAGTGTCATATGGGTTCAGTAGATTTTGTGATGATTGATGATGGCTAAAAGCAACCAAGACTTTTTTTGCTCTTGCTGACGTTTATAAAGCAAGCAAAGAGCATTTAATAATAATTTTGAGATATAACTTAAATATTGAAGCTGTTGAGGCTAATGGATTATTTGGTCAAGTGCTAGCTTAGATTAAGTTAAGTTATGCTGGCTGGGTTAAACTAGTTTCTTTTCATAACTTTGTACAATGTTCGCTGAAGTAAGTTAAGGCAATGCGGACTTGTCTTACGTTAGTTAGCTAATATGAAACAATATCGAGCTCCCACTTTATCTATCAATAAATTTGTATTGATTTTAGTTATATTTAATGACGGTTCAAGGAAAGTCGTAAAGTTATCAAATATGCAAAAAGTCGATTACGAATTGCATCCTCCATAAACAGCAAAAGATATAGTCAATAAGGTATATAAAATAAAGGTACTCATTGTTCAACTAACAAGTTTTTACTATAGCTCAATCTATTTAAAACCGAACTCTTGTCAGCTTTGCTATAGCCCAAGTTAATTTATTCAGTTATGCCAAGATATGTTTTCATTTCAATTTAATTTTCGTATGTTTTGCATAAATACAATTATTTCAATTGTTTTAAAATATATTATGTTGTCAAAGGATGCGCTTAAAAGCACATAAATGTCAATGTTAGCCGCAAATAACTAATACAATCAGGGAAACACACACACACACACACACACACACACAGCTGCAGCTGCAGTTGTCGTAAAAATTGTTGCAGTAAAAGCCATAAAAACAATACGCAGCAATGCTGAAAGGGGCGAGGCAGAGGTGTGTACGAAGAAGGGACTGTTTGCAGTTGTTGACAAGGCAAAGAGTCGGATATAAAGGATACAACAGGCTACAGGATACAAGGGGACGTGCACAAGCTGTTTAACAGCTTAGCTAAGCATTGTTGTTGTTGTTGTTGTTGCAGTTGTTGGTATTGTTATAGCTGTGGCAATGGCAATGGGGCTGGTCGCTGGCGTTAAGGTCAAAGTTCGCAACCTTTACTCAGGGTACAGCGTGTCCGCTAAAGGACGTGCATCCTGTGGACTTGGCACTAAGCTACGCACGTGAGATGTGGATATATATTTATCTATATATATATATATATATTCATATATTTATAATACGCAAGAAAACATGGAAATAAACATTTCGCAATGGACTTAAAGTGCTTAAGGAAGTCATGACCCAGCTTTAATCTTAGCTTAATAGAAAAAACTAAGGAAGGTTAGAGAATTGAGTTTTATAATTATGTAAGCGCTTCACGAAGAATTGATACTGTCTATAATGTGTGTAAGCCTGATCTGCTTAAGCGTCTGCCTGTTTCTGTCTTTTTTGATGAAAAAGTTAGCTTAGACTGTTTGACGCAAGTGACCAGGTTAGCAGATTAGCAGGAAATATTAAAGCAGGCTCTTGCATGAGCAACTTCTCATACACTCAAAGCATTGAAAATGTAACTTCGCAGTAAACAAGAACTAAGAATTTAATATTAAAAATAGGCATTTGCAAAGAATCTAAAGACTAAGTAAGCTGTAATCAAAATTTATATTTATTAGTTCAAATCTTTATTGCACAAACGAATATACTCTTTTTAGTACGTAAGCGAGTAAAGACAGGCAGAACCATTGCCTGGCTTAATTCTCCCATTGGACAAGTCTCACTTATTTATTTTTGTGCACATTTTCACCAAATTTGTAATTTATCTTGTCTCAACTTAAACACAATTTTATGAAGCGTAATTCGCAGAAGTTTAAAGACTAATAACAATTTTTAAACTGTTTACTGGGCTACATTAAATATTTTAACTGTCGTTTTTCTTTATCAATAATGTATTTGATTAGTTTTTTTCTTTTTCTTTAGCAAACCTTTCAGATAGCAAGAATACAAATACTAGAATAATCAAGTTGCCATAAAAGTGGAAATAAATATATATGAAAGGAGAAAAGAAAACTTTGTCAACGTTCAATTTCAAATTACTTATTTTGCTACCAAAGGGCGGCCGTCTGCGCAGCTCTTGCAGCTGTTATGTAGTTATTTAGTTATTTCAAATTTGATAAGTTCAAATTACATTAACTCTTGAATTTTTGCTTACGTGTTAAGCATTTAACAAGGAAAAACTTTCGTTTTGTGAGTTAATGTTAGCTAAAAGCAAAAGTGTTATGTTTGGGCTAACAGCGTTAATGGCTTTCGGTGCGGAAGTTGGCAATGGATTTTCTAGAACTCAGTGACCCATAAAAATAATTGTATCGAACCACTCCCTGCTTTGGTTTGTAAACCTTGTTTTTCACATCCTTGAGCACAGGTTTCCGATTGAAATCTTGATTCATAAAGCTCTCAGTATGATTCTATTCAAGAACGAAATTGTTGAAGTGAAAATAAAAAAAGCTTCAGATATTTTCTCATTCTAAAGGTGATAAAGATCCTTTAATTTATTAATTAAATTAAATTTATTAATTTATTAATTAAATTAAAAAATGTAATTACAAGAGTTTTTTTTATAATTATTTGCATATATTTAGAGGCTCTTGAAAAACGTTTATTAATAATTAATTCAAACCAAATCGATAAAAATTATAGCCAGGACAGTCAGGCTATAATTTTTATCGATTTGGTTTGAATTAATAATTTATAAAAGGTTTTCAGGAGCTTCTAAATATATGCAAATACTTATAAACGAAACTCTTGTAATTAAATTTCATAAATTACTTTAATAGAGCTGTCTATGCTTTTAGGACAGCATTTTGTACTCAGATTTGAGTGCATCAAGTAAAAAAGTTTTCCAATATTCTAAAAGTTGCTGTTTTCCTCAGACTTTCTTAATATTGCCTACTTAATTGGTCGAAATGTAAGCAATGCTATGCTAGACAGACGGCAACTGAAACTGACTACAAATGATTGAATTTGGCTATGCTGCCACACATTACGCATACGCCATGTGTGACAAATGGGGCCAAGTGCCAAACGGTGAAGCTATCAATCAAATTACTCGCTTTGTGTTTTGCATAAAGAAAGTGCACAGAGACAAGATGGAACACCTGTTGTTTCTATGCATAAGACGGTATATACATAATAGATATAAATGCAAATATATATATATATATATATATATATATATATATATAGAACATTGCAAAACTTACCAGTCAGTTGTTGAGTTTTGCAGTTACTGCTGTTACTGTTGATGTTTTAATTGTTATTGTGTTTAATTCTTCAGCTTTAAGTCGTTAATTGTTGGTTATGCAAAAGCAAAAATAAAGAAATAATGCCGCAGGTACTGGTAGAGAAGGGAAGAGGAGAGCGGGTAGCTGAGGAGCAGCAAAGTAGAGCCAAGGCAAACACGCATACGGCACAGGACGCGGCAGGACAAGCGAGTCTGTGTGAGCAGGAAACAACGCACGTTCACGTCGAACAGGAACCAGGAAGGAACCAGGCACAAGGCACAAGGCAAACAGACAGGAAAGCAAAAAGCGACGTCGAGCATTGACGAGCGCCAGCCAAGGACAACGATACTAAGGTAACAACAGCAATAACTATAACAAAAGGCAAACGGGCCAAAGAATAAAAAGTGAAAAACAAATTCCTTTGACAACGACTAAATACCCTAACTGTGCGACAGTGGCATATAGTTTCTTCTCTAGAAAACCCGCTCACACAATAAACAAAATTACTTGGAACTGTTTTGATCTCGCTGTCTTTGTATCTAGCAGAGATTAGCGGAGATGCGTGAGGAAGCATCGAGAGCTCGTTAGAAATTTTAGGAAAAGCTTGAAAATCTTCTTAAGAATTGCGTACATTTATGTTCATGTTTAATTTACTTTATTTTTCGACCTGAGATAAGTGAAATATTTTATATTATTTTACATTGCAAAACAAAAAGTTATAAAAAAAAATATTTTATTTGACAAATAATCGCATAGAATCTCTATGATATATATTAAAATATACTCAAGAGAATTCAGTTATATAATATTGAATATTAAACTACATCTTGAAAATAAAGAAATATAAATTTTTGCTATAGATTTTGATTTAGCTCAATTCTATTTAATCCATATCATATAAAACTGAAAACAGATTTTTGTCCATATAACTATAAGAAATGTATATATTAGGATACTCTATGTTGACCTCTATATGACCTCTCCTACCCATCCTGATATATGCAGTCTGCAATATGGAGGCCCAACCCAAGCCAGCTCATAAGACAATAGCAAACACAAAGGCAAAAGCACAAGCAGAAGCGAGAGCTAAAAGTCCCATTTCTATATAAATTATGTAGAATCCATAATTTTTTGAAGAGTTATTAATAAGCGAAATGCCATTCACTATGCGTTACATATTTGATAGGAAAATTGAAATACCGACAGCAAGGACATAAGGACGTGCGCAAAAAAGTGAAAGAGGGCAGCGCAAGCACAGACATTCCAATAACAATGAACCTGGCTGAGAATAGCGAAGAAGAAGGCAGGAAAAAGTTTTGCCAGGCTTTGCTGCTCGGTTGTGCCAGGCCAGCGGAAGCTGGAATTAATTTTGCGTTCGGCCACGCTTGGCTGGAGTACAGTAAAGCCTGTGGGGCACGGGTCGTGGCTGTAGAGGTCAGGTTGCCCAAAAACTTTGTCCAAATATTTGTCGACTACCTTTGCCTTCAAAATTACCGAAAACCTCTTAAATTTCTGTGCAGAGCTCAATTGCAGCAATTGCTAGCAGTGTATATATACACAAGTGCATATACGTATATGAATAGGGTCCATATACTATATAGCCCTGCAAGCTAAGGACAACAATAGGATCACTTAAAGGAATTGCCTGTGACATATCAGGCACATTTGTGTGTACCAAGCAAAAGTTTCCAACAGCTGAGAGACTGCAAAATTTAATTTTATTTAATTTTATCTAAACAGAAATTTCAACTACTTTAAGACAGATTAGCCTTAAAAGAACGCTTTTTATTTAACGTTTCTCTTTAACCACAGTTTCGCTTTATAACTCGATTGATATGCTATTTTTGTCTATTCGATATACAAATATATTTATAATATTTTTAAATGTATTTTACTGGAAATTCCTGACTAAAATATGACGACGTTAAATATGAAGCTTGCTTCAAAGCATATCAGAGTTAACGCGAATTTTATTTTAAGATGTTTTTCATAGAATTGAAACTCTGGTTTCTGTGAGCTTCAAATGAAAAGGATTATTTCTGATGCGTTACACATTTACCAAACACTTGAAAGCGAACCTGTTTCACTCAGTTCCACGAAACTGCATTTGAGCATTTGATACGTCTGAAAGTTTGGACTCATGAAAGGAATGTATTTGGCCAACAAAGTGAAGAGCATAAGTCGAACGGTAGATTAAAGGTGATCAAATATGTTAAAGAAAATAATTGCGGTTGTAATTTAAAATGAATTCTGAATAAAGATTCTGTTTAGATACAAATAGTAATTGTATTTTAAAAGTATTTCAAGTGGAGATAATCAACACTAGCCAAAGAACACCTCTGTAGAAGTTACCTGTGGGACGCTCTAATCTCCCTTTCTGTATCCAATTTGAAATGCAACCACAAGTAAACAAGTAAGCAAAAAGCAAAGATTGATAAAGCGTAGCATGCAACGGAGGTCATCAAAAATAATGTTGCGGCTGGTCAGTGCAGCGAGTGCATAGTACAGTTAATTAGCTGGTAATGAAATCAGCGTATAACCGACTGTGGCTGGATAATGCCACAACACCGCCACCAGACGGCAGGCAACGGGCATATGCTGGGACGCCTTATGCAGCAGTTGGTGCCATGGCTGCAACTGGCAACTGGCAAATTGGCCAGCAAAAGGTCCTTGACGCTGAGCTTATACATAAATATATATGTAAATATAGTTATTTATATTTTATTAATTTTTATTATGTTTGGGTCACATCAATTGAGTGTTGAATTGTTTTTACATTTTGGACGACACAAAAGACACGAAGGACACGCGCACTCTAGTGGGAACCCGCACAAAAAATACGAAACGTGAATAGAACGCACGCAGGACTAAAAAGTTTCTATTTAGATTTGATAAGTATGCAAATCGTTTTTAGAACGCGACTTACACAATTTTAGTTGCAGCACCAACGTTGTATTGAGTTGTTGTCGTTGTAGTTCGTGTTGTTGTGGGTGTTGTTGTTCTTGTTGTTGTTGTTGTTGTTGTTGTTGTTGGTTTATGTGTTAATTGATTGTTGGTTAACATGGGGCAACCGCCTTGGCGCACAATTCGAAAGCAACTGAAAGCAAAACGCTAACAGCAGCAGCGAAAGTGACGCCGACGTCGGCATCATTTGCCACCCACACAGAGCGAAGCTTTTGCGTGAGCGCAAAAAGAGCTTTTGGCAAGCGCGCGCGCGCCCTTTACCATAAAGTGTATATTTTATAGCAGTGCTGCTGGCAGCGACGCCAGCGTTGCAGCTGCGTTTGATTTACAATTTGATTAACTTGCGCCGCAATTTTCGGCAGAGGCAGCATTCAAAGCTTTTGCTTTTGCTTTTGCTCCGTAGGCGTCAGTGTGTGCGTGTGTGCGAGTATGTGCCCTATTGTAAATTGGATCCTTGAATATTTATTCGCTTAATTATGTGTGTGTGCATGTGTGTCTGTTCAGGATTTGTTGCATATTTTTGTGGGCGAACAAAGTTAGGCAAAAAGTGGGCTGTCTAAATAAGCATCAGAGGACGTTCCAAACTAACTCGAGTTTATTTGACAGACATTAACAAGGATAATTAATGCAGCTTTCTGTTTTAGCTTAGACACACACATATATATAAACATATTTTTAGCTTCACACTCTTTCAATCCTCGCCAGCTTTCTCTTTTTGCTCCATCTCTTGTACTTTGCTTCTACGCTCAGCATGCGATGCCATTCAACTAGTCCATGAAACAATTTGGCCATATGAAAAACGCATGTAAGCGTGTTTTTGGCAGTGTGGGTGACCTTCATATCAACTAACATACACACATATACATGTATGAGTATACCCACCCACAGAAATGCACGCCCCAACACACATTGACACCTTCAAATAAAGTACAAAAAGCTGTCGTTGTCGCTGTGGCTGCCGCTGCCGCTGCCGCCTTTGCTGCTACCTCGACCTAGACACTGAAGGCGACGTTGACGACGACGCTGGCAGCGACAACCGTTAGCTTTAGTGAGTGAGATGCTGCGTTGTTTCACTCTTTCGCTCTGCTGCTGTGTCCCTCTGTGCAGGGACATGTGCTGAAGCTTAGAATCTAACGGAAACAGTAGGCATCCGACTACGCAGTCCTCTTCGTTTGCTGCGTAGGCGCAGGCGAAACCAGTAAAAGAAGAAGAGGAAGCAACATCAGCAACTAGCAGGAACAGCCGTTCATTAGAGTAAAACTATAAGGCGATTATAAACGAGGCACCAACGGGCGTTATAAAAATTACAAAGCAAATAACGGCTACAGAAACAAAAATTAAAATATTATAATAATAAGCATACCGTTAATAATTTCATAGAATGAATCAAAAGGGAATCGGTGTAAAACATTTGCTGGCTGCATTAGCTTACATTACTGCTATGCTTCTTATTATTGTTGTTTTTGTTGTTGTTGTTGTGCAAGGTTATGAATGAAAAGCTTTTTCAATTCAGCTTCTGTTGGCCCTTCGGCAACATTTCCGATTGTGTCGCAGCTAAAAGAGCTTCGCATGGAAAGAAAACCTTGACAGGCCGTTAACAAGGCATTAAAAAGCTCTGCGAAAAGGGGGAGCAGCAGCAGCTGGTTGGCAGACATAACTAAGGCTGACGATTGAGGGATAATTGTTGGCAATTGTGGGCAGACTTTATAGCTGATATATGAATACTCGTGTGTAAGGTTATACGAGCTATTTAATTTGCAGGTCTTTTAAGCTTTTTGATGGGATTTTGTAATAAAATGTCCGACATTGACTGCTATATGTGTTTTATTGTTATTATTATCAATTAAATATGCATTTGAATTGGTAATAAAAGCATTCTAGCATTTTAACTATGATCTTTAAACTGTGAAGTGAAGCTTTTAGCTCGTACACAAACCTCAGAAGCACAGCCGATATTCAGAGAGCGCTACTTAAGAGTTATGTATGCCAAGAGCATTGATATTTCTCTTTTCGCTTTGAACAGCTGATCAAGTGTTTGCCGGCTAAGCATTTTATAAATACAAGAGTCGAAAACAGAGCGTGAGACAACGCGAGACAGCGAGAGAAAGAGCGAGACAGAGAGCGTGAGTTTGCCATATCACAAATGCTAACCGGAACTTTTTTCGCTGCATGCGAGGGATGTCACAGAAGTCTTAATGTAATTATGCATTTAAATGAATTGAACTGAATTACATATATAACTAACTTACTTATATGAAACAAATAATTGGGTGCAGAGAATAGCCATAATATCTTTCAATTTATATAATAAATATGTAAAGAATATATATTTTGTTCTAAAATATATCATATATAACTGAAGTCAAAGTTTGTATGGGACTGGACATGTATTTAAATTTAAGTACTTTTATTCAATTCAGATGACACTCATACTACTTCCACTTGCAAATTTTCGCACTGCCCTCGTATTTTTTTGCTTGTGTGAGTGTAAATCGACCAATTGGACGATCGACTCGACGCTCATAAATATAAAGCCGCCTTTGCAAAAATTTTGAAGTCAGTTCGCAGTTTGGCAGCAAAAGAAATCGACGTGAGATCGCGGCGTGTTTACATTAGCAGCGCGTGTTATTTACATTGCTGTGTGTATCCCTCTCTGTGCGTGTGTGTGTGTAGTATGTGCGAGTGTGTGTGTTAAGTGTCTGCGTTTATATTTAATGTTAACATCGAATGTGTCTTTAAGTAGCGCATTAAATTAAGTCTCTGACTGTGACTCTGACTCTGACTCTGACTCGGGAAAATCATCGAGTTATATAAAATTTTGCAATTGCGTTTTGCGTGTTCTGACTAAATTAATTACAAAATGAGCAACGAAAGGTAAATGTGAAAGGCAACTTACAACAACAATAACAAGAAATTATTTTCACAAAACACAAAAAAAGTGAACAGACAACTATTTGCCCCAGTCTGCTCAACTTATTTAGCATATTCAACTAAATAGACTTTAAGCCGTGTCTGACAATAACTTTTTTTCATTTCACATTGAAAAAAGATCTCAGTTTTAGGGTACTCGACCAACCAGTTTTGCTTAGTCAGCGCTCACTGTAAATGCTTTGAACTGCTGATAACACAGCCATATGCTGATGAGTCTGTCCAAAATCGAACAAAAAATATATAAATAATTCAAAATACACAAAACATTTGAATAATCTGTCTAGACTGTGAGCAAATCTATGCATCGTAGATTTTGATCAATTGATTACGTTATAATTATTGCCTAATCTAGAGTGTGCCAATCGACATTGTCGATTTGTTCACTGATAGCTTTTCTGACTAGACACAGGTAGTTGAGTGTAAATTGTTATGGGACAACCAGATAAGATATTTGTATCTATTCTGTGGAAACAAGACAATCAATTACAGCGAAACACCACATGAGAAATGCAGCTATAAATAGAAATTGTTGAATGTAAAAAGTCGTGAGTGGAGATTGAAAGATTTCCTTGAGCTATACTTTGCATCACTTGAGCAGATATTGAGACAGTTATCTGCGGGATCTGTTTACATCAGATACATTTTCTGTGAAACTCTAGATTTGAGTTCCAGACTGATTTTATTGATGAAGTATTGTTCATGTAAAATTATATAAATATTTACTTTATATATATTCCGATGTATATGCACGATTTGAAAGAAAAGTATTTCTCTTGCTGAATGAAATTGTATATAAAATATAAGCCTGTGCTTTCGGTAATAAGGCGAATATTTCTCAATACCCAGTTGAAATCTTATTCAAAAGGCATTAGCACATTTTAAAGCATACAAAAGTACTATCAATATTATTTATTATGATAAGTATTATACAAATATATATGTCAATTCATGCAGCAGCCGTTTCGAAAATCAATTATGCGAACAAAAGTAAACACCATCAAGAGTAGTTTTTTCAGTTTGTTGTCAGGTTAGTTATGCCATGTGTTTCGACTCTGAACAACGATGACTTTCGATAGTATAAATTTGTCTATTTGTGGCCTAAGAAAAGTACAACTGTCTATCATTCATCAAGATTTGATATCTATCATTTGGTTATAAGACATATTTATTTATTATATTTATTATGTAACACAAATAAGACTATGAGCAGGTCTAAGCCATCTAGACCTTTTTTGTATATCAAGTGAAATATAATAATAAGTGGAATATGTTTGACTTTTTATGAATTTTATAATTAGGTTTTGACTGGAGGTTTTTTAGTATAGACAACGGCATGTCAGCTTAGACAAACATATATATTCTGTATACTGATTATTAGCATAGTAAGTCGTATTGATTGGTTTATTGTAGGAGATGTTTAAGTAGATGTTTAAGAAGAAGAAGTATAGACTTTCTGCTGGTTGGACATTTTACCCAACCCGTGTGGAGGCTTTGGTTTTATGTGATATATTCTTTTTGGTATATAAATATATAGCATTTGTTATTTAAAGTCATTTTTAAATTATTTTAAATTTTATTGAACTCATAAAAATATGTTTTTTTAATGATTTTCAAGGATTTTTGTAGATTCTATAATTCATTTAGAAAGCTACGAAAGCAATATAAACAAAAAACGATTTTTGGGGAAATTTGATTTTTTTGATTTGAAAAGATTTTCATGTTGATTTTTAATCTCGCTAAGAAGCTGAGGGTGTCTATAAGGCGATAACAGCCATTCGCGATTGAGCAAAGATCATCATCTATAGATAGATTGTTTGGTGATCTAACACGCTGCCAAATCAATTCAAATTGATAGAAATTATTGTCGCTGGCGCCAATTGAAAAAATTTGCTAAAAATTCCAGTTTAAGTCACTCGTAATTGGAAAATAAAGGAACTTTTTCTGATTGATAGCTCAAATGCATTGCAAAACATTGTGAAATTATATTCCTAATTGTATATGGCTTTCGCCTGATTAGTTTTCAATTTATATTGATAGATCTGTAAATGCTTACACATTTACTCCCAAAGACTGTAAAATAATATCTGCAAAACAGAAATATCTAATTGGATACAATTCTAGTTTACGCTGCCTCGTTTGCTTTAGTAATTAACAAATAAATTTGAAGTTGTTAATTAGTGCGATACGGCGAGTTCGAGTATCTACTATCGAACTGCTTTATATATACGCACATAAATATACACTTATAAATAATGCTGTACAAATTCCCACGCTGCACAGCAGTTATCTTATCAGTGTAGGCCTTTGGGCAGCGAGCTGTGCAATTAAATTACGCATACGCCGTGTATGGCCGTCATGACAACAACAACAGCAGCGAGGCGCTAATGACTATGAAATCAATGCGCTTCCATTGTATATATAAATTAATTATGAAGGTACACATGTATATCGCGGCATATATATTTACAGTTGGTCAGCGCTCGCATATTTTTTGATGGCTGCGTAATTGGTTCAATTAGTTTGGCAAGCCGCAAAACAGCTGAAGTTTGACTACTGTAAATATCTCAAAATGTACAAAAATGATATGTATATAAATGTTCGGCTCTTATCAATTGTCTAATTGGTGTGGTCAACACAGAAACTTGTTCGATTCACACTTGAAACATTTCGCTTCCAGCTTTCCCATTGACATCAATCACGCTGTTGATTGATTAACATCGTGTGATTCTTAAATTTGCAGCTCGTGCCATTTACTTGTTTCCAACAAGCAGATCCTCTCTAATCCATTGTATCAACTTCAACATTGTCATTGAGCTAAATTGGAACATTGAACTGTTTTCTTTATCAGCACTTCCTCAATGTTTCACCGAAACATAACTCTGCACCTCTATTGATAACACAAGTATTTGGGAATTTGACGTGGCTTTGTTTATTTTCTATAATCTTTTATATGCAATTCACGCTTAATCGTTTATTTGGCTCGGTCAATGCTATAAATGTGCTCAAGGTTCAAGATTGGAGCCTATTGGCCCCTTCTCGAAACACTTTGTTTCAGAATTTAAATCCTCTTAACAACAATAATTTGCTGCTTGCTCTTTTGCTCAGTACAATTTTTTCCAATTTTATTTCTTTAAATGCATTTCTTAGAATTTATTTTGTATCGAAATCGTGTTTTATGAAAAATAGTTTTTTTTCAGCTTTGTTTTTTTATAGCTGCTTAATCTTCGTAAAATCGAATGAATAATTTGTGAAGTGTTATTGACATCGTGCCGATCAGGCGTTCATAAACAGTAGAAAAGTACCCAATTCCTGGTAGAAATCAATTTACAAGCATTTCAAATATACTCGAAGAGAGTCTTAGCAAAGTGTGTCACACGCGCTTCCTTATCATTCATGATGGACAGCTAAAGCAATTCGCATAGTAAAGGTATCAAAGAAAACAGGTGAATCAAGGTTAGTTTTGGCTTCGCCTTGGCAACCAAAAGTTATTCGCATCACACGCAGCTGTTCAGCCAAAACAATGCAAGAAAATGAAACACAAAAAACACAATAACAAAAATATTGTGCGGAAAAAAAGTTGATAATAATTATTTTCGCCAAGCAAAATAATTACAAAACGCAAACAAAAACAAATAGCGATAAATTAAAAAAAAATGTGACAGCCAATTAGGCAAATCGAACAAAAAAACGTGCCCAAAAAACTGAAAACAAAACGCGCTGCGAAATACCGCTAAAATTGTTATTGTTTTTTTTTTTGGGTTCACTTTTGTTGTTGTCAGTTGGCTGTGGCGCCGCATGGCATTTGTGTTTTTTCTTGCTTATCAACCAAAAAAAGTAAATAAGACAAACGAAATAAAATAAAAACAGCAAAACCAAAATTCCGTCACATGGCTTTTGAGCTTGTGACGTATACGCACCGTACGCCGAGTTGGCTAATTGTGTCTGGCAGCTATTGCCTGGCTTTTTTGTTGCTGCATTGCATCTGAGTCACCTAAGCAAGCACTTACAAGTCATACCCAACTAGAATTTACCCTGATTTACAATCCAGATAATATAAAACTCAAAAATAAAATGGGAAATAATATTCCAAGTCTAGAATACTGAAATAATATATTATTATAGGCAAAAATTGTATTAATTTGAATTTTGGTAATTAATTTATATTTATTTATTAATATTTATTATTAACTAGTGATGCGTAACAACGATATTTATCGATAATAATTAGCTTAGACTTAAGCAACGTATGTATATCATTTGAGGAGTTACGGAGAGAGGGAGATGATAAAATGATGAGAAGGGAAAATAGAAAATATTTATGCACAAGTGAATTGTTGAGAGAGATGTTAAGTATTCAAGATTTGACTGATTGTATTATTAAATATCTTAGTCTTATATACCTAAATTGCTGCATTTTTTAAAGGCGCATTTTATATGTATAACGAGCTGATTCTACAATCTGGAGTCTTGCATAAGAACAGATGTGATCTCGATCAAAATGATTTGTAAGTTTCTTAGTGCATTCTTTGGCAAGCTTTGCGATCTCTGCTATCCATTCATTCAAGTTAAGTAGTAAAGTTCTACGAATTCATTACTCTTGAGTGTAGGTCAACAAAATGTTTGCTGCATTTTTTAAAGCTTTGTTTGGAAGTCGCTAGAGGAGGCTCCTGTCGTGCGGAGCTTTGCTATTGTAGGTTGTCCTGTTTGATGGCTTAACAAGTGTCGACTGCTCGAACTGCAGTTGAATGACATTTAAACCAGTTAAAATACGCTTTAACTTAAATTGCTTATCGAACTGGCTGTTGTTTGTGGAGAACTAATATAAAATATTGTAATTGTGTTATCTGAACTTTGATTTGTGCGTGTTGTGTGCTTTGATAATTAAATATAGCCTTAAATATTTTATTTTAAATATTTTATTTTAATTGAAAATGGGAACTAAATTAAAATTTAAATTAAAATAAAAATAAAATCAAATAAATTATAAAAATGATAAACATCAATTGAGGTTTATTAGCTGCTTGCGCCGCTCTCAGTAGTATCCTTTGCCATATTCTGGGACAGCAGCTGGAGTGCTTTTATGATCCTATTAAAGACACAGCAAGCCAATAAAACCATTTCACGAGTTGTATCTGTGATGTCAGATGACATCACAATGACAACGAATTGCAGTCTCAATTGATTTGTCAACTATTTAATTGCTATTATTGTTTCATTTATCTTTCTCGACGCAGGGATGAGGAGTACAGCAAAATCGTGCCACAGAAGATGGCATATCATATGGTGCCCGGCTCGGAGTTCCAGTGCAAAGTGCCTATGTCCATGTCGATGTCCATGTCGATGCCGATGTCGATGTCGTCGCACAAGGTGCGCAAATTGTCGACCATCGATGAGCAGGATTACGATGCGGCCAATCGTCGAGGCATGATTAATCAGGTACGATAAATACTTCGAAGAAAAAACCGAAAAAATATGCTTGCTTCCAAGAAAAACAGGTTTGGGAGCCGATTTACCTCTTCTTCAAACAACTTGCAAAAGCTTTAAGCTCTCTCAGGATTATTAACGTTAAGAGAGAGTCGCGCTCTTTCGGTGCTCTGCTTTATAGCAACTTTTATGGGCTGTCCTTGAAAATGAAATTCATTTGAATTGAACAGCTTTGCTGTTGTCAGCAGCAGCAGCAATAGGAGTAGGTGTTGCAGCAGCAGCACCAGCAGCACCAACAGCAGTTGCAGCAGCTGTTGTAGCAGTTGCCTGGTTTGAGGTACAGCAACTTAAGCAGCTCAAAGAGTTCACGTGGGCATTGCGATAATCCAGTCAAAGAGTTAAATAGCTGGCATTCTGACAAATTGCACCTGTTCTTGTCAGTCACTAAAACAGACAGATGCCTGTTTAATAGCTGCAAATAAATAACAAAAACAAATGCAGACAGAAAAGAACAGATTTCAGGTGCCAATTAAGCCCCTTCGCAGTAAAAATGTTCAGATGTCCATCAAAGTTGACAGCATTACAGTGAAGCCGAAATGTCGCTGTTTCCACTCCAAAAAAACATAAATCAATCAAACTATTTATAATCACAGGCAGTCGTAGGGAATCATAAATCAATTGATTGCAGATATCAGTCTATTATATAATATTTATAACTATGAAAACTATTGGAGCTGACGCGTGAGTCAAGCAATAATTTAATCATTTTCGGTTCAGCTATATCTATCTCTTTCTCTCTTAGATTTGTCATTGA